>JANAVB010015200.1:7431786-8031786 GCA_029216955.1 Iris pallida
ACACGTATCTATGTATATATAGTATAGACACAATATGTACACAAGGTATATATGTATTTATAACAACACATACAAACCTATAATGTTAATATTTGTATTACCTACGCATACGCGTATATAAATATATATTTATATATACACATATATTTATAATTCTAGTACCAAGTATATCTATATTATATATATATATTCCTATTAATACAAGTACAATACTATAATTTTATATATATATAATGATATATACCTATATACCATAATACAAACACGAATAATAATATTACGTATAAACGCTATTTGAAATCATCATTATTTTATATACCGAAAATTCACAAATGAAATACATTGATATTTTATACAAATAAAGACCTAATTTTTTATATTATAAATATACTTCTATATATACACACAAGTATCTATACAACTTAGCTAAATCCTATAGGGTCCAAAATATTTTTTAAAGAAAATATTTATCAATTTATCAATAAACATTATTTAATATCAAGAACTCATAATATATATAGTTAACTACAATTTGTGAAAATCGTCTACTAGGTTACTGAATTAAAATATTACTCAATGCATGTCTACAAGGACGCCTTGGGATGCACTACATGACTACCTGGGCTTGGGCTTGGTTTGGGTCTAGTCTGGGCCAATTTGGTACAACCGGGTCACTCAAAGTCAAATAATATTAATAATAAATAATTAACTATTTATAATGGTCATGTCACAACTTGGCCTGGTTTTCCTAGTTAGGACATCATTATGGCTCGGCCTTTCCCTACTATGACTAAACACTAGTCAAAGCACGCCACTGGACTACCGTGCCATGATTCCTAGTCACCTTGTACTCCAACTCTCAACCATGGCTAAAATCATCTACCGTAATAATTAACTAAATAATTATTTATAAGAAAAAAACCACCATTTTAAATTAAATAAATAATAGAAAAATTTTAATAATTTCCGGGAAGGGAGGCTACATTCTCCCCTCCTTGGGCCATCAAAGACTTCCTTGCATACTATAACCATGTGCAAAAGAGCGGATGGATGAGTAGAAACGAGCATTCGGGTGGAGTATACGTAGCTCGGTTGTACTGGTGGCAGTAGATATTTTGAATTTAGTACCAGCATATGCGGTGCTGAAGTATCTCCATGCTCTTGCACCGTCAATCAACTTTCTATAATAATAGAAGCTAGTGAAGGATTTCCAACGTGAAGTTGGTCACATCCAAACTGGCGAGCGAACCTACTCGATAGATAAGGCTCAAACGCACAGTTATCTTCAATCATGTACATCAGATGGGAGGGTCTGATGCACATTAGCCATGTGAAGACAGGTTTTGGTAATGAAGTTGTCCTCTCTCCTCTATCTTCAAATTGCACGTCGAGCAGTCGGCTAGAACTGGTGGCCTTGTACAGAAGGAGTTCCAGCCATGAGAGTAATTCAACGCTGCTCGGGTATCTGCCACTGTCGTGGCAGTCCAAGTGGCTTTGCTAATTTCTGGAGGAAGATCTCTGCTTCATCTTCAAGGCCTGGTGGCAGCAAAGTGCAGTGGTGTGTAATAACCAACCCATCAGATATGTATACGGCAGCTCCACTCTTGGAAAATTGTCTCGGTGAGGAGCATTATTAATCAACTCTTCACCAAAAGTCCGTAGACCTGTATTTATTCGGCACACCATTGCCGACAGCAGGTTGATTCTATCTTTGAACACCAAACGTACTGCCGGCCACAATACGTTTCGGTGGATCCTGTCTATGGTACTGATCCCCGGCACGACCCATCTTCGTAGCCATAGGGATAGAAAGCCTGCCAGCAAGGCTTTCTTTGACATCTTTTGACTACCATGCCTCAGGTAGCTTAAGGTTTCAGTCCCCGCAGGGATGTCTTCGGTCTTAGTGGATAGATATTGGTCTCGAGATTTCTGTGAGACCATCAATTCCTGGATTACATCTGCAGGAATTATGGAGCAAGGTTGATGGTTTGAGTCTTGCTTTCTCGGAACCTACCATTCTCATTCTTGGATACCCTATTTTCCTGGTAAATAAATAGGTTGTCCATTTAGTGACATATGCCAAATGTGACCCAGTTTCATACAAACTGGTGCAAATTATATTGGCACATGAGTTCTTCATAGACCTACACCAATTCAAGGTTCTTCTCTCTTATTTCTACTAGTTCCCAATTGGAGGGAACATATTCTTCATAAGGGGCTTCACCCATTGGCAGCTTCGAGATAAATTGCATCTCATGCAGAGCAAGACCCATTTCACCTTGTGGAGTTGCGAAAGTTCCTGTTGAACTCATATACAATTCCAATAAAGCCAGAAACAAGTTATTGTTTGGTGGTATGCCGTAACTTGTAGAGGCTACCGCTTTTATAGGCTGACAGTTTCCAGGTTCGTTTTAAAGTGCTTCATGATCCAAGCACTGATTTGAATCCAGTTATTACTATAAGGAGTCAGCCACCCTGTCAACCTAGGGTTAGTCTGAGGATATAATACAACAGCCTTCATGAACTTATTAATAAACATGGGTCTGTACTGGTTGGATCAGAGATGAGTCTTCATTCGGTGTGAACCCGGGCAATAGACCAGAGAACGGGACGACACCACCACTGGAAGTACTAATGTGGTGACCCATGTCACTAGCTCTCTCTCTCTTGAAAATAATCTTTGCCCGGCCTGCCGTAGCTACTGGGAGTCAAATTCTATAGCATCTGACGAGGGTGAGTAGCATGGACAAAAGCAGATAGAGGGTAATCCCTGTCCATGTCAGAGATACATCGCCCTTTCTCCAGACTTGAACACCCAGGCCTCTTTCTTGGGGTGAGTTTGTGATTTGAAGTCTATCGCATCCCTGAATAGAAAAGCTGGCTTCAAGAATTATTTTCTTCTAGTACACCAACACTTCTCCATTTATCATGGACAGCAGCATCCTGTCCCCTTGAGCAGCTATCAGTTGAGCTCTCCCTTCAGGGTATTCAGGGTTGGATTAAGGAAACTCTACATGTGATAAGTTCTCCAGATAGTTTGAGCCCACCATACTAGCTGGCGAGCCAAATATTTCTGCAAGAGAGTGAATTTGCAAGTCCACTGCCAAAAGAAAAAAAAAAATCAAGTTAGTGAAAATCTAATTTGAAATTTTTACGCAGATGATTTGGTCTGAGTTTTACGCATAAAAATTGAAGACTCTGACTATACAAATTTTACGCTTATTAAAGTTGATAAAACTTTTTAAGTGTAAAAAAAATTCTTTTTACGCAAAGTCTGTTATTGGTGAAATTTTACGCTAGTACATACAGACGTGAGCGTATTTTGAATTTTTACGCTACCATATTAGACGTGGGCGTATTTTCAATTTTTACACTAGCACATATAGACATGAGCGTATTTTAAACATTACGGTGGCACATGTCGATGTGAGCGTAATGCAAATTTTACGCTGACACAAGTAGATGTGGGCGTATTTTAAGTTTTACGCTGACATAAGTAGATGTGGACGTATTTCAAGTTTTACGCTGACACATGTAGATGTGGGCGTATTTCAAGTTTTACGCTGGCACATATCAATGTGGGCGTATTATTTTTAAGTTTTACGCTGACAGGATAAATGTGGGCGTATTTAAGGTTTTTTACGCTAGCACGTACAACGTGGGCGTAGAGTTTTTTTTATGATCGGTTTTCGTTTGGTTCCTCTTCTCCGACGAACTCACGGCCGAAGTTCAGCGCTTTACCCCTTATTGCCGGAGCCACGGTGGGGTTGCTCTGCTGAAATGCTGCTGATGACCGAACGGGATTTTGTGCACGATCGACCGACGAGGAATCGGCGGCGGGCTTCTTGCCCTTGCTGCCGGCGGCGGACGACTTCTTGGGAGCCATTGGATTGAAAGTAAGAGTTTGAAAGAGGGAGAAAAGTAAAAGAGATCAAATATGGGAGATAAGTAAAGTTTTTTCTCTCTTCAAAGAACTCTATTTTAGAGAATTTTGAATCGGTTTAAATTTCTGATTTTTACGCCGACGGTTGAATATCTCGACTTTACGTGGATTGTTGACCGTTGTGTATCCCGAATTTTATGCAAGACTGTTGAAATGTCCCGATTTTATGCTTCTGTTTAAAGTATTTCAAATTTTGAAAATATTTGAAAACTTTGAAGGAGGTCTTGTAGGAGCGTAAAAAGTGCTTCATGGACTTAGTCAAAGAAGTTGAGAGTTTTACGCGAGCTATTCTCTATGCAAGATACTCTTTACGCTAGCTACTTTATGCTGGAGCTGTTCATTGAACTTTACGCTAGGGACAGACTGTCAGGCCGCATTTAATGCCAGAGATTTGATCTGACAGAATGATTTTTCTGACAGCATGCAGCACAGAAGTCGAGAAGATTGGATTTACACCAAACCCAATACTGGTCGTATAGTGTGCAGATGGGGCTATTTTACGCTCAATAAAATTACTTCTTTTTACGCACGATAGTTATTCGAGCTTTTACGCTCAAGGCTATTGTGGGTGTAAAGTCTATTTGGGCTAAGTTTTACGCTCAAGGCTATTTTAGCCACTTTACGCTGGGAAGTTTATTTTGGGCTGTTTTTACGCCAATTTGCCACTTTACGCTCGGAGCATATTTTGGGTCATTTTTACGCCCGATCCTTCCTGACTACTTTAGAACGTGGTTTGCCTACGTGGCTTTCATGCCACACTTATCGAGGAACGTGTATACGTGCTCCCTATTTTTGTTGAAATAATGGGACACGTGTCAATGTACGTAGAGGGTGGCTTCCATCGTGGGTGACAGTTACTAGCATAAAGACAGGATTTTGTTGCTTTTTACGCACAAAGGGCCAAGTCTATAAATAGACTTACTTTTAATATAAAAAACAGAGAATACATAGAGATCAGAGCCCAGAGTCTTTGATTTTCCGGAGCATTCTTCTTCAACTTTTCTTCAAGAACAGAGTGAAGCAAAGCAGGAACGCATTCGACCTCGCCATCAGTGCCCAAGTGCGTCGATACCTTTCTGGTGACTTAGTTCTTCCGGCTGTTCATCTTCCAGCAGTACTCTTCATCATCATCGTATGGTCCAAAGAACAAAGTGATCGCCTTCAGATCAGACTTCCATAGCAATACTTCCCAGAACAACTTGTACTTCCGTACGTTTTCTCGTTTTATTTCAAAAGCCAATTTTAGGCATTTTGTTAAGTGAAACACCTAACATAGAAATGGATAGAGACAGAAATAAAAATGCAGATCGAGACTCATGCACTACCAATGCACTTATCCCGAGAATAGAAAGGACAATAAGCAAAACAACATAGAGCATAAAGTAATTAACGTGTGACATAATATAAAGTATGGACATATAAAGTAAATGGATGCACGTGAATACGTAAGACAAACTGGTCATGTGAGCATGTGATATATCTGAACATGTGAGCATGTGAGATAATTGGACATGTGAGCATGGGAGACAACTAGGACATGTGAGCATATAAGGTAATCGGGCTATGTAAATATGTAGGATAACTGGAACATGTGGGCATGTTAGATAACTAGGGCATAAGTGCATATGAGAACTATATAGAACGACAAATGATAAGATGACTTAGGAACTATTCCAGAACCCATGTTATAACCCGTAAACCAAACAAGGACCGAGGCTGTAACCCTTCTCCCGAACAGAACTTAGTCTTTAAACAATGTACAACATAGGAGTATAGTATTCCCTATGGTCTAAAAGAAATATTTATATAATTATCTTTAGAATATTAATTATTTTGAAGTAGCTATGATATTATGATATAAATGTTTTCACTTTTCTTCAAACTATTGTTTTTGGATATTACTTCTAGCCCAGTCATAAGTCAGCCATTTAGGACAGTGGATTTGAAATGAATAACTTTTGTTTCAAGTTTTGAATTGCAGTTCCTCACTAACACTCTCTCAACCAGCAGAGGCACACACTCATGCAACCGATATTGTGATTTTATTTTTCCCGCCATAGCTTTCCTCCTCATCAAGGAAGCTAACAAACTCTCAATTCCTTATAAATTGCTCTTCTCTCTCTCTCTCTCTTCCAGTTCTTTAGTTGGTAGAATTCTGAGGACAGAGCCTCACTCTCATTTATCTTCTTCCAAATCCAATTTATCAAAACCCTAAATTCAAGATGAAGGGACGGCCATGGCGGAAGGCTGCTCCGGCCACAGCGACGTTTAGGCGTTCTCCGTCCTCAACAAGCTCGATTGTATGCAACTCTCCACCGTGGCTTCCGACTTCGATCAAGCGCTCTTTCGACAACAGTAGCGGTAGATGGACCTTCGCAGCAACCGCGAGCGGATCGTCTTTACCCTCGGGGAACATCACCATCTTCATCGACATCAATCGAGGTGAGTGAGTTCGAATCCCTCTTTCTTCGATGAGAACTGTTCGGATCATTCCATTTCCTTGACAATAGGATTCTTGTATTAAGATCGAGATCGAAGAATATCGATCGATCTAATTCTTCTCGCAGAGTAGCAGTCGATCTGTCGAAGTATCGATTTTGCTTCGCCGATCATCAATTCTGGTGGGTATCAATTTTCCTTGTTGTTTCGATCTAGATATTCTTCTGTGTGCGTGGATGGATTTGAATGTGGATTTTCTTGTTCTTAGATAGAAATCAATCCAGATGAGTTAAGGATCGGTTGTTGGTGGCAGTAGTGAGTATTTGATTGAACTATGAGTGTTAGATTTTAGTATGATGATTTTCTTGCTAATTTTCTGAGTTCGAAAAATTCAAATTTAGCTAACTGTTCGTCCAATTTGTGATGCTGTGTTCTTGTTCGACAAAATGCCTCAACAAAGCTTCAATTTCCAAATCGGACTCGAAGAGACGTGTTCGACTCCTCAGAGCAATCTCTCAGATAGGAGTTACCTTCCTTCTTCAGGTATTGTACTAACATCTTGAGTATGTTGATATTGTGTCGTATCTAGAACTAATGGAGTTGTCGGCCAGGGATGGGGGTTGGATACAGATAGTGATTCGTTCGTATCGAACATCTTGTTGTGTCCAAGTCTAACCTGTGTCCGGTTGAAGGGGAGTTGTGTCAGGGATGACCGGATATGAAGGGGTGTAGCTCGTGTCAAGTGTTAGCTGTGCATGTTGGAATGGGAGTACGGGCAAGCAAATAAGAGTTGCAGGCTAGATAGTGAATTCTATATAAATTGAGTAGGGAAATTTGTATTAATTGGTCTGCATACAGTTTAGTAAGTTGCCTTGAGTTGTACACAGTTGCTTGAGTTATATACTTATTTTTTTGAAGTTGCATCGACCAATTTTTACTTATGTGAATTGCTTGTTATAAATTTGAGTATAGTAATTTGATGAATGAAGGAATAGCCATTGGGCTTGTAGTAGGTCCAAACTTAATAATGATGAGCTCTGTTACTGTCCAAGAAGTCTATTTGAATTGCCTTGCTATTTTGTTGAGGTAACATTGATTTGGGTGAATGTATATTGAAAAGGGGATACAACAGTCATGGCTTGTGAATAAGATGCTGGTGCAAAGGGAGTCACTGCCTATATATGTTAAGTCTATCAGCTAATGGTTGGCAAAGGTTAATAGAAGATGGATTTGGGATTTTTGCATATGCAGGTTAATTTAGCTTGTGGGAAGTTCTGTTAGTAAACCTTAGCAGCAAATTATTTAGAGTTATACCATTGATGTTTATTTATAAATTGTCCTAACTAACCATTAAATCTGTAACTAGTAACTAATATGTATGTATGTACCCTTCCTGTAACTAATTAGGATAGACATGGCTTGTAATAATTAAGTTAAATCAATTATTAATTAGTAATACATAATTAGTTTAATTTGGAAATTGACTAGTATAGTGTGTAGAACTTAACCAAACTATACCTATATTCACAGGAGGATATCCAAATTTACTTCATACTCTCGACCACCCTGTGTAAGGCAAGTACATTCTATGGTTTATTCATTTACATTATTCCTATAGTTTTCTTGTGACACGTCATAACACGATATCATGTTCTCTCGTACTTTCATGTCTCGTACCTACTTGTGGTCGGGGAGGGGAAATACACTAGCTATGTGACCAAACCCAGAGATCAGAAATTCATGTTGATAGCTTAGGCCTCGCACCGTACATGCGGGTCCTAAGCCGTACCATTATTCCTGTGCTCATGTGCTTATTCCTGTACTTACCCCAGCCGGTCACATAAGCTGGTTGTATTTCAAACATTGTGCACATGTCATGTCTTGTTCTTTAGGTTTATGGTTTACATTCTTGTACTTTATTTCTTATACTTTACAGTCATGTACTTTCTTGTTCTTTCATGTGCTTTACATGTTCTCTTGTACATTTTTCATAGCATGATGTTCTTGTTCATTACCTAGGACTGTACTTTGCTCCGCTTCTAACTGGATATGTTGCAGGTGTACTTGCAGGGTATCATTATACCTTATGGGCCAGAGCCCGAGATCTTAACTGAGCAGGATGGAGCCATGACTTAGCTAGAGGTTTCAGGTTTAGATTGTTTTAACTCTTCTTATAGATATTGTATATTGTGAGTTCATAGTGTATTTTCATTCTTGTTGTCTCTAGTACTTTTATGTTATTATGATTGGTGGATTATGGTGATCATCATAGGATGGTTAGATGCTGTGATGTTATTATCATGTTATTCTTGGAGTTTTCCTTAGATGTTTACAGCTTACTATGTTGATTCTTCCAACGTAGGCTGGGCGTGTCCGACTCGTGTTCGATTATTCAGGAGCGGGTCGTGACATTTTTAGTGGTGGCCCATGCAGGTCCATCCTAATGGCACTTAAGCTATAGAGTGCTACTGGAGAACCTGTTCAACTAATAAAAACTCATCACAGCATAGGATTGTGGGAATAGTTATGGGTATATTTTACTAAGTTGATTATACTTATTATCTTGTAGTCTAGGTCATTTTAATAGTTTTTATTTTACAGATGGCTCAGACAAGCAACACCGAAATTGTTGATCCACCTACACTTTACGCTTCTGAGCTACCACCACCTCATGTCGCCTCTACTATCATCATTGGTAGTACCCAATTGATGGAGATGTTTTAAGAGTTCCTCGATGACCAAAGGGAGCAAGCTGTACTTTTTTAAGCCAGACTTGTGGATGCACTCGCCGAGCCAGGAAGGACTTCTGATTTCCAGACTCTCGGATCTTTAGACTTCCCTGACACCGAGCGCATTCCTTGCACCGAAGAGCAGATCGAGAACCTGGAGCCGCCACTTCTGAAGATTATTCAAGTCTCCGAGGATCCAACTTCTTCGAAGATTGAAGCCACCAGACAGGAGATATTGAACGTAGCACGGAGTGTAGAACGAGATGGGAAGCTGAAGCCCAAGAGGACCTGAAGACTTATGACGGAGAGAGCAACTACCCTAGACTCGTAAAGCGTTATAACACTCAGACAGCGCCTCATCATCCGTCATCAGAGACAGATTCAGACCCACTTTTCTTCTGTGTTTTGCAAGAAGACGGGACATCATATTTGACACGTTCCACAAAAGGCTCGGACTCTGCCTATTCTGTGGATCTTCTGCCCATCGAATGAAAGATTGCCAGTAGGTCATAGATCGTAATGGCCGAGGAGCATCAAAATCTCAGCAGCCAGTACTTCAGCCACAGCGAGAGATTCAGACTCAGATTCAGACGACGATCACTTGCAATTTCTGTCGCCGCACAGGACACCACTACGAGTGCCGCAAGAGACTAAGGCTAGGCTTGTTTTACGGATCGCCTGCCCACCAGATCAAAGATTGCCCGGAGACCGCTGATCGTACAGCCCAAGGACGAGCACGATGAGCACCAGGACCTCAGCAGAGGGGCTCACCTCTCCAAATTCACATCGCATGGAGCACTACCCGCAGGTACCAGTCTACATCTGCACAGCTGAAAAGTTGAAGTGATTCCAGTTCGGAAGAATGCTGAAGAAACTGAAGGCAGAAGACTTTTGCATGGATGGAGAAGACCATGGATCGTAATTTGCATTCCAATTCCCTTTAGATTTTCTTTTAGCACCTAAAACTCCTTATTTCCTATTCGAGAATTGTTAAACTTTGTTGGCTATTATAAAACTTTGGTTGCTATTCGAGATGTATTTCGAGATATTATTTTATATTCTAGATCTTGTTTCTTATTCATAACTCTGTTTCTTATTCGAGATTTTTTTGTTTCATAGTTATTATTCATGACTCTGTTTTCTATTTCGAAGATTTTTTTCTCATTTCGAAACTTTGTCTCATTCAAAACTTGTTTGAGTTTTTATTTTCTGTTCAAGATTATTGGGGTTCAGCTCCTACTCCAGACTTTGTTGAAGACGTCATTCAAGATTTTATTTGAGATTTTGTTTTTATATTCGTGATTTTGTGTTCTATTCGTGATTTTATTTCAGCTTCCTATTCGCAACTTTGTTTCGACTTTGTATCCTATTTGAGATTTTGCTTTCAATTCGAAACTTTATTTTACTATTCGATATTGATACTTTGTTTCCTATCCGTGATCTTGTTTGAGATTGTTTCTATTTAAGACTCTTCTATTCGAGATTTCGTTCCCTACTCGAGAGTCTGTTTCTATTTTGACTCGTTCTCTATACGAGGTTTTGCTTTTCATATGAGACCTTGTTTTCTTTTCATTATTCGATACTTTGTTTTTTCATTCGTAAATTTGTTCCTATTCGAGATTGTTGTATTTGAAGTTGATTTTATTCTAGCCTTTTTTTCCCTTTCAAAACCTTATTGAAACTTTGTTTTATAATCGAATTGTTGTTTCCTAAATTGAGATTTTGTTTTATATTCAAGACTTGTTTCGGAAATCTACATCTTACTGGTTGTTTCGTAGCACCAATAACTGCTTGTCCCATCTTTTCTTAATCTTTGTTGCTTCTAGTACAGAATAAAAATCTAGTTGATCCTTATCATACCTGATAACTCATTATTGGATCTTTTGTTGTTCTTAGTTCGTAATAACCCTTGCGTGATTAATACTAAACAAAACTCCTTGTTTTCTAAAAAGAACATAAAACATCACTTTTCTCATGACTTAGACTATTGGAACTCATTTCGAATTCTCTGAAATTCCTTTGTAATTCCTATGGATAAGGTTGAGAGACTATTCGATGACCTACTATGGCGGGACAGTTGCACAATGCGGCCATTTGTCTAAGGTGTGGAGACTGTGAGTTCCTGCAGCCAGCTACGCACTGGCGAGGCAGGAACTCTAAGTTAAAGTAATTTCAGACATTCATAGGTTTTCGGGTATTATTGAGACTTTGTCCTAAATCCTTCACATTTTGATCTATTGAGTTGCTTTGTGAAAATTGTTTGAAAATAGATAAAGTTGATAGAATATTCGGTAATGTATCATTATTTGAGTCATGGAACTGAAAGTCCATTGCAGCCAGATATACACTGGCGGGGCATGGATTCTAAGTGAAGTGACTTCAGATATATATATATATATATATCTATATATATATATTATATTATATATATATATATATCTATATATATATATATATATGTTTTTCAGATACCATAGAAGCTATATCCTATTTCATATGAGTATTGATTTTCGTGAATCACAAATCCTTGCACTTTCACCTTGATTTGATACAAATACATCCTGGGTAGTTTCCATATGATTTTCAATCAACCCTTGCGATTTCCTCTTCTTTGCGTTTAATCGTTGGATCATTTGATTTCTCAGTATATACATATTGCTAGATTTTGATTTCGTTCCACCAAATTTTTTTATCGTACTTATTTTATGTTTTGTCTAAACCTTGATCTTAATCATGCCTATCTAACCGTGATTTTCTATTTGTTCTATTTCAATCGTGCTAAACTTTCGAATTAGATTGTGCTTAGAAGATCGTGCTTCATGACTTTACTCTTATAAGTCATAATTAAATTCATTCACCTCGTGCCTAATCAAATCTCGATCACCATTAAAACATGGTATTTCAACTCTTCTTACGTACTAATTGTTCCTGGCCTTAACTAAATTTTGTTTCACCTCGCGCCAGACTAAATTTTCTTATCATTGACGATCGTGCCATCTATCCATTTATTTTGTCATCTTTATAATTTTTGTACCTGGTCATTGAGCATATTCACACTTGTGCCTAACCGATTTTGAACTCCATGTCATGTCGTGCTCTTTGAAATTTGAGGACAAAATTTTTTTGAGGGGGAAAGATTTGTAACCCCACTTCCCAGAGCTCAATGGAGTATAGTGTTCCCTATGGTCTAAAAGGAATATTTATATATGATTATCTTTAGAATATTAATTATTTTGAAGTATCTATGATATTATGATGTAAATGTTTTTACTTTTTCTTCAAACTATTGTTTTTGGACATTACTTCTAGCCCAGTCATAAGTCAGCCATTTAGGACAGTAGATTTGAAATGAATAACTTTTGTTTTAAGTTTTGAATTGTAGTTCCTCACTAACACTCTCTCAACCAGCAGAGGCACACACTCATGCAATCGACATTGTGATTTCATTTTTCCCGCCATAGCTTTCCTCCTCATCAAGGAAGCTAACAAACTCTCAATTCCTTATAAATTGCTCTGTTCTCTCTCTCTCTCTCTCTCTCTCTCTCTCTCTCTCTCTCTTCCAGTTCTTGAGTTGGTAGAATTATGGGTACAGAGCCTCACTCTCATTCTTCTTATTCCCAACCCAATTTCTTAAAACCCTAAATTCAAGATGAATGGACGGCCATGGCGGAAGGCTGCTCCGACCACAGCGACGTTTAGGCGTTCTCAGTCCTCAACAAGCTCGATTGCACGCAACTCTCCACCGTGGCTTCCGACTTCGATCAAGCGCTCTTTCGATGACAGTAGCGGTAGGTGGACCTTCTCGGCGACCGCGAGCTGATCGTCTTTACCCTCGGGGAATCATCACCATCTTCATCGACATCAATCGAGGTGAGTGAGTTCGAATCCCTCTTTCTTCGACGAGAACTGTTCGGATCATTACATTTCCTTGACAATAGGATTCTTGTGTTCCGATCGAGATCGAAGAAGATCGATCGATCTAATTTTTCTCGCAGAGTAGCAGTCGGTCTGTCGAAATATCGATTTTGCTTCGCCGATCATCAATTTCGGTGGGTATCAATTTTTTTTGTTGCTTCGATATGGATATTCTTTTGTGTGCATGGATGGATTTGAGTGTGGATTTTCTTGTTCTTAGATTAAAATCGATCCAGATGAGTTCAGGATCAGTTGTTGGTGGCAGTAGCGAGTATTGGATTGAACAATGAGTGTTAGATTTTAGTATGATAATTTTCTTGCTAATTTTCTGAGTTCGGGAAATTCAAATTTAGCTAACTGTTCGTCCAATTTGTGATGCCTTGTTCTTGTTCAACAAAATGCCTCAACAGAGCTTCAATCTCCAAATCGGACTCGAAAAGACGTGTCCGACTCCTCAGAGCAATCTCTCAGATAGGAGCGACCTTCCTTCTTCAGGTATTGTACTAACATCTTGAGTATGTTGATGTTGTGTCATATCTAGAACTAGTGGAGTTGTTGGCCAGGGATGGGGGTTGGATACAGATAGTGATTCGTTCGCGTCGAACATCTTGTTGTGTCCAAGTTGAACCTGTGTCCGGTTGAAGGGGAGGTTGTGTCAGGGATGATCGGATAGTGAGTTGCCTTGAGTTGTACACAGTTGCTTGAGTTATACACTTATTTTTTTGAAGTTGCTTCAACCATTTTTACTTATGTGAATTGCTTGTTACAGATTTGAGTATAGTAATTTGATGAATGGAAGGAATAGCCATTGGTCTTGTAGTAGGTCCAAACTTAATAATGATGAGCTCTGTTACTATGTCGAAGAAGTTTATTTGAATTGCCTTGCTGTTTTGTTGAGGTAACATTGATTTGGGTGAATGTATATTGAAGAGGGGATACAGCAGCCATGGCTTGTGAATAAGATGCTGGTGCAAAGGGGAGTCACTGCCTATATATGTTAAGTCTATCAGCTAAGGGTTGGAAAAGGTTAATAGAAGATGGATCTGGGATTTTTGCGTATGCAGGTTAATTTAGCTTGTGGGAAGTTCTGTTAGTAAACCTTAGCAGCAAATTATTTAGAGTTAAACCATTGATGTTTGTTTATAAATTGTCCTAACAAACCATTGAATCTGTAACTAGTAACTAATATGTATGTATGGACCCTTCCTGTAACTAATTAGGATAGACATGGCTTGTAATAATTAAGTTAAATCAATTATTAATTAGTAATACATAATTAGTTTAATTTAGAAATTGACTAGTATAGTGTGTAGAACTTAACCAAACTATACCTATATTCACAGGAGGACATCCAAATTTACTTCATACTCTCGACCACCCTGAGCAAGGCAAGTACATTCTATGGTTCATGTTTATTTACATTATTCCTGCACTTTTCTTGTGACACGTCATGAGTCACGATACGATATCATGTTCTCTTGTACTTTCATGTCTCGTACCTACTTGTGGTCGGGGAGGGGAAATACACTAGCTATGTGACCAAACCTAGAGATCAGAAATTTATGTTGATAGCTTAGGCCTTACACCGTACAAGCGGGTCCTAAGCCGTACCATTATTCCTGTGCTCCTTTTCTTATTCTTGTACTTACCCCAGCCGGTCACATAGGCTAGTTGTATTTCAAATATTGTGCACATATCTTGTACTTCATGTTCATGGTTTACATTCTTGTACTTTATTTTCTGTACTTTACAGTCATGTACTTTCTTGTTCTTTCATGTGCTTTACATGTTCTCTTGTATATTTTTCATAGCATGATATTCTTGTTCATTACCTAGGACTGTACTTTGCTCTGCTCCTGACTGGATATGTTGCAGGTGTACTTGCAGGGTATCATTATACCTTATGGGCCAGAGCCCGGGATCTTAGCTAAGCAGGATGGAGCCATGACTTAGCTAGAGGTTTCAGGTTTAGATTGTTTTAGCTCTTCTTATAGATATTGTGTATTGTGAGTTCATAGTGTATTTTCATTCTTGTTGTCTCTAGTACTTTTATGTTATTATGATTGGTGGATTATGGTGATCATCATGGGACGGTTAGAAGTTGTGATATTATTATCATGTTATTCTTGGCGTTTTTCTTACATGTTTACCTCTTACTACGTTGAGTCTTCCAACATAGGCTGGGCGTGTCCGACTCGTGTCCGATTATTCAGGAGCGGGTCGTGACACTAGACATGATATGCAAGACTGGACAATACAAGAAAGTGCATTATAACAAACCACAACAAGAAAATATAATGAACTGGAAGCTAGGAGTACGCTACGACGAGCCACTATAGAGAAAATAGGGGGTGCGCCATGTCAGGCCACTATCATGTAAGTAAGGAAAGACATGTACAAGAGTGCACAACGACCGGTCACTATCTAGTAAGCAAAGAAGACATGTAACATAAGTGCACCACGACGGGCCACTATCCAGTTAGCAAAGAAGACATGTAACATGGATGCCCCACGATGGGCTATAACAAAGAAATTCTAGACATGGCATAGACTGCAAGGTACAATAAATCTGTGAAGGCATGGCAATACACATCATAGCATATAAGAAAGAATCGAAAGAAAAGACATATCATGGCATGTGAGAATGAATAAATAAAAGTAAGTACATGACATAAAATAATAATTGAACATGTGCTAGTGTCAAGTGTATATAGGGTGTACAATCATTATCTAACTATACAAGATCATCAAGATGAGATCATGTTGTCATGTTCAAGTTAAGTTCGATATTAACAAGTTATCGAGTCGGGTCGTCGCAAGTTAGGTCAAATATAGAAAACATACAAAGAAGATCAAAAACTGTAATTGAAATTATCAGTTGCATATAAACTCCAATTAAAGTAACACAAGAAGATTATTGAAGCCAAGACAAAGATCTACAATTTTCATGTTTTGAGTTTTTCAAGATTCTAGCTACAAAATAGCTTAAACAAGCATAAACAGCCATTCAAGGCAAACTTCGCATGGGCACACTGCTCATGCGGGCAAAAATGCCCGCGGCGCAAGGTGCACACATGCACGGTCTGCGGACTGCGCACTGAGCGTAAAACGCACTGCATGCGTGGGAAAAACTGTCCATGGTGCAAGATGCGCGCAAGCAAGGTGCACGGCGAAAAATTGCGCCGACGTGCGGCACGCAAGTTGCGCAGCGCACGCGGGTAAAAATGTACACGGCACAACGTGCGCGCGGGCGCACGGCAGAAAATCGCGCGGGCGCATGACACGCAAGTTGCTCAACACGCGTAGGCAAAAATGTCCACGGCGCAAGGTGCGCGCAAGCACGGCGCGCCGAAGAAATCGCGCGGGAGCATGACGCGCAAGTTGCGCAACACGCGTAGGCAAAAATGCCCACGGCGCAAGGTGCACGCAAGCACGGCACGCGGGCGTGCGACAAAAAATCGTACGGGTGCACGGCACGGCAGTTGCACTGCGCGCACGGGCAAAAATGCCCACGGCACAAGCACGGCGCGCGACAAAAACACTGTACGCGACACTGTTCATCATTCTGACAGCACCGAAAGGTGTGGGGAACCCATGAACACGAAAATGGCATAACTAACTCAAAATAAATTAAAATCAAGTGGTTCAAAAGCCAAAATTGGGTAGAATTAAATTTTCTACAACATAGAACCATTAGTTTTTGAAAATAACAAAGTTTAAGAGATCAAAACCAAGAAGAAAAAAAGAAAAATTACAAACTTAGATCTACAAAAATGTAACCATCAAAACTGAAAATTCCAAGTTCTAAAGAGGCTTAGAATCATGCAAAGAAGAGAATAAAACAAACAAAAATGGCAAAATAATATGTTCAAGATTTGGCAAGATGTACTTGCCTAGGATTGGGGGAGGAGTAAATGAGGAAGAAGATGAAGAAATAAATGAAGTAATGAAGAAAGAGAGAGAGAAGTTGGTTTTTATACAAAATCCTTCTCATCTAAAACCAACCCAAACCAAGCCATGCCAAGTTGAACCAAACCAAATTAAACCAAGTCAAGTTTAAACTAAGGCAAGGCTAAGAAAGACAAGTCAAAACACGGGTCACCTGGCAAATGTCAGAATCCCGTACACATATACTGAAAATACGTATAACAGAAAAATAGGAGTGACAGGCATGCCGTCGGTATACACTTGTATATTGGCGGTATGTCAGTCAAGAAGAAAATCTATAAGTTGGAAAAAAATTAAAACATTTCGAAAACCAAAAAAATACGAAATACAGTACAAAAATACGTATCCATATATAAATATCGATACTGTGAGATGAGTCTCACACAAGTTAAGTGGAGGAAATCAAGAATGAAAATATTCTCGATCCTTGGAATAAGTTAGGAAATATCAATCAATATTGGAATTTTTTGGAAAATAATTTCTTGGAAGATTCGTGAACTAGCTATGTTGAACAAATTCTTTTGGTAGCAATTAAACTTGGGGCTTTATGGTTTCAAAAGAATTTGGTTTGGGATTGGTTTCGAGAAAGTCAATTAGAAATAAGGTCAAGACAAATGGTTGGATACATTAGTTGTAGAAATACTTTGGGTAGATAAGAGTTTATTAGGTTTGCTAAAGGAGAATTTGAAATTCTAAATAGTGAATGGATTTAGATTCCAAATAAAGATAGAGAAGTAATATTTGATCAAATTAGAAATAGGTTTGCTAAAAAAGGAGATTGAAAAATCTAATATTAATCCATAAATAGCGAAAGAGTATAGATCATAAGGGATGCTAGAATCTGATAAAGATATGGAGGAAAATAATTCCCGAAAGCCATAGGACACTAAAAGATACATAAAATTTAGAACATAATATAGGTAGTAAAATATATCATCATACAATCGGCCTATGCTGGGTAAGGTTCAGGTATAAACATAAGCAAGGTGACCTACGAAACTATAGGTAAGCAAAAAATAGATATTATATAAATAGATAAATTCGGTCCTATGTTGTTACGGAGTAAAAATAATCTAAATTTCTAATTGTTTCCAGAGTCTATTTTCCTAAAGTCATACTTAGACCTAAGTCAGATTACAGGACCGCATGCTGGTGTAGACTAAGTTGACTAAACCAATTTACAGAACTGGTATGCGTGGGCCACCACTAAAAATATGTCACAACCCGATCCCAATATACTTGGTTTAGTCAGATCATGTCCAGCCCGCACCGTTGTGAGACGACGACAACAAGCTGTATCTAGCAGTGAACACAAGCAGACAAAACTAAAGCGAAAAGAAAAATATTTTATTAACCTGGAAACTGGTCTAAATGAAGATACAAACAAAACAAGCATTCATTTAATACATGGTCTTTATTGCAACAAAGGAAAATAACTAAATCAAGGTACAACTAAAACTATGGGCTCCCCGGTCGGGTTCAGCTACCTCGTCAGGGTTCGGACCAGGTCCATAGAAAGAGCTAAAGGCGTGATCCTCGCCGTCTCAGTCACCTAAAAATGTTGGTCTCCAGTCATGAGGGAGCAAAAACATATTTCCACATTTAACATTCTAAAATAATAATAAATGCAAGATAGTTTAAAAGCATTATATATTTTGCTAAATAATAGTAAAAAGATAGCAGGCAATATTCTCAGGAATTACAATGATGTAATTCTACAATAGTGTTTTGAGTATATAACAGAATCTGTGATCGGCTGGATAGAGACAATATGTATACTAGCATTCTGGCCAAAATGATAGTATACGATATGGCTCAACCCCCTGTGCGGTTGGGGTTAGCGTGAGAGATTCAATCGATAAACAATAGCTTTGATCACAGATATTATACTACTCCCCCAATCAATCCCCAAGCCAATGAGTCAATAAGACAATGAGATAATCAATCAATCCATCCATCGATGTGGAGCCCGAGAGGGATCCACTGTGAATCAGTGTCACTACAATACATGATTCTACTAATGCAGTACATTTAATTATTAAATAAAATGCAAACATGAAAGATATAAAACTTACCTTGGGTGTATCCTCGGCGTAGAAAGCAACAGCTATAAGGGTATCGCTAGGGTTCAGGGATCCGAACCTACATTAACAATAATCTGTCCTTAGCACTTAAACCAAGATTGGTTAATAACCACTAACGTAAAACAATGCTAATTATAGACATTTGCCGTTCTTATTAAAGAAACTAATAATTTACATATGTAATATTTGGTAAAATAACTATTTTATTAGTATTTTGTAAATAGGGCGGGAAAATAATATATGTTGGAATATTATCACAAATAATAGCAATTTTTATCGAACATTATTTTAATAGTAAATATCACGTAAAACTCAGAATAGTTGAAATCTAATTTAATAATTTTTCTAAATAAATATTTACGAAATATTTTACTAATACTTTTCTTTTGCAAAGAATAATTATTTTTAATAATAAATATACGTAAAATCTCATTTTAGCAAAATTATGATTTTATTAGAAAATATACGCTATCCATACTAATTTTCATTCCCATAAACTTTATTAGCAGAAAAATGGCTAAACTACGAAAATAAATATTTTTTACCTAAAACCATGAATAGATGATTTTTGGCCTATAAATACAATTTCTTATATTAAAATATACTTTTGCTATATAATTAATTATTTTGATACTAAAATTTATCAGTTTATAGTAATAACAAAATTATGGCAAAAATACTATAATTGTTGAAATTAAAGTTAATACGACATTTTCCATAAAATAACGGTTAAAAATACTAAATACATATTTTTACTTAAAACGTAATTATATAAGGTTTTGTCTATAATATACAAATACGTTTTTGCTGCTAAATTATAAATAAATTAATGAATAATAATGAAACTGTGTCGATAGCCAAACCCAAACCCGAGCCCTACCCGAAAACCCATTCAATCCACGTACCCCTCTCTCCCCTGGTCCCCCGCGTGCACAACCCCCCCCAACCGGATCTGGAACTCACGGAGAGTTTAATTCAGAAACTCACTTCTTCTTCACAGAATATCCCAACTTCTCCACTTTCCTAAACTTTCCTTAACTCCTTCACCGCTCCTACATTCTCTAAACCGAAGATGTCACCGCACTCCCCGTGACGCCCCGATCGTATTGTCACCGCACTCACCCTCTTTTCGTGTCGATCCCCGATCCCCGACCGGCAACCCGGCACCTCTGCTCCCCGCAGCACCCGCGCGGCAGCCGCCCCCGGCACCGTTACTCCCCGCAGCCCTTCGTACGGCCTTCCCCCAACCGACAACATCCCTCCGACGACCCCCTGGCCGACAGTGCCTTTCGCGCGGCTTCCCCCAGCCAGCAGTGCCCTCCATGCGCCCCCGTATGCCAGCAGCAGGCTTCCATCATTGTCTCGCCGTCCCGCGTGTCATCGTTGCCCACGTGTTCGTGTCTGTGCCGTGCCCGCACGCATTCCGAGTCTGAGGCATCACCTCGGTGCTCCATCACAGCCTTTGGTAAACCCCGTAACCCTCTGTAGTTTAACAGAACCCATTTCTGTTCCCGGAATAGATTGTTTAATTAGTTTAAATAATTTCCTAATTAGTTCGGTAATAATTGTTAGTATTTGTTAGGTGTTAGCATTAGTGGATAGATTAATGGTTAGTTTTTGACTACGTAAAATTACGTTACCGTAGTAGGATTACTTTAACCAAAGTTTCTTTATTATTCATTAATTTATAATTTAGCAGCAAAAGCGTATTTTTGTATTATAGGCAAAACCTTATATAATTATGTTTTATGTAAAATGCATATTTTAGTTTTTTTAAACCATTATTTTATGAAAAATGTCGTATTAATGTTAATTTCAACAATTATAGTATTTTTGCCATAATTTCATTATTACTATAAACTGATAAATTTTAGTATCAAAATAATTAATTATATATCAAAAGTATATTTTAATATAGGAAATGGTATTTATAGGCCAAAAGCCATATATTCATGTTTTTAGGTAAAAAAAATGCTTATTTTCTTAATTTAGCCATTTTTCTGCTAATAAAGTTTATGGGAATGAAAATTAGTATGGATTGCGTATATTTTCTAATAAAATCGTAATTTTTCTAAAATGAGATTTTACTTATATTTATTATTAAAAATGATTATTCTTTGCGAAAGAAAAGTATTAGAAAAATATTTTGTAAATGTTTATTTAGAAAATCATTAAATTAGATTTTAACTATTCCGAGTTTATGCAATATTTATTATTAAAATATTGTTCGATAAGAACCGCTATTATTTGTGATAATATTCCAAAATATATTATTTTTCCACCCTATTTACAAAATACTAATAAAATAGTTTTTTTTACCAAATATTACATATTTAAATTATTAGTTTCTATAATAAGAACGACAAATGTCAATAATTAGCGTAGTTTTACGTTAGTAATTTATTAGCCAATCTTGGTTTAAGTGCTAAAGACATAATATTGTTAATGTAGGTTCGGATTCCTGAACCCTAGCCGATACCCTTATAGCTATTGCTTTCCACGCCGAGGATACAGCCAAAGCAAGATTCATATCTTTCATGTCTGTATTTTATTTAATAATTAAATGTACTGCAGCAGTAGAATCATGTAATGTAGTGACAGAGATTCACAGTGGATCCCTCTCGGGCTCGACATCGATAGATGGATTGATTGATTGTCTCATTGTCTCATTAACTCATTGACTCATTGACTTAGGGATTGATTGGGTGAGTAGTATAACATCTGTGACCAAAGCCATTGTTTACCAATTGCCTCTCTCACGCTAACCCCTACCTCATAGGGGGTTGAGCCGTACCGTATACTATCATTTTGGCCATAATGCTGGTATACATATTGTCTCTATCCAGCCGGTCACAGATTCTATTATATACTCAAAATACTATTGTAGAATTGAATCATTGTAGTTCCTGGGAATATTGTCTGCTGTCTTTTTACTATTATTTAGCAAAATATATAATGCTTTTAAACTGGCTTGCAATTCATTTATTATTATTTAGAATGTTAGATGTGGAAATATGTCCTTGCTCCCTCCTGACTGGAGAAACATTTTAGGTGACTACGACAGCAAGGATCACGCCTTTAGCTCTTTCTACGGACCTGGTTCGAACACTGACGAGGTAGCTAAACCCGACCAAGGAGCCCTAAAGTTTTAGTTGTACCTTGATTTATATATTTTCCTTTGTTGCAATAAAGACCATGTAATGATTGAATGCTTGTTTTGTTTGCATTTCTCATTTCAGACCAGTTTCCAGATTAATAAAATGATATTTCTTTCTGCTTTAGTTGTCTGCTTGTGTTCACTGCTTGATACAGCTTACTGTCGCTGTCTCACAATGGTATAGGCTGGGCATGATCTGACTGGATTCATTATATTGGGATCGGGTCGTGACATATTTTTAGTGGTGGCCCATGCAGGCCAGTTCTGCAAATTGGTCTAGTCAACTTAGTCTAGATCAACGTGTAGTCCTGTAATCTGACCTTAGATTTAAGAATGACTTTAGGAAAAATAGACTCTAGAAACAACTAGAACACTTAGACTATTTCCAACATGTCACAACATGGGGCCAAAATTATCTATTTATAATATTTATTTTTGTTTGCTTATAGTTTCGTAGGTTACCTTGCTTATGCTTGTTCCCAAACCTTACCCAGATTAGGCCGATTGTATGATGGTATATTTTACTGCCTATATTATTTTCTAGATTTTATGTATCTTTTAGTGTCATTTGGCTTTCGAGGGTTATTTTTCTCTATATCTTTATCAGATTCTAGCATCCCCTAGAATCTATACTCTTTCACTATTTATGGATTAATATTAGATTTTTTTCAATCTCCTTCTTCATCAAACTTATTTCTAATTTCTCTATTTAGTTTGATAAAATCTTTTTTTTTATCTTTATTTAGAATCAAGATCCATTTACTATTTAGAGTTTCAAATTCTCCTTTAGCAAACCTAATAAGCTCTTATCTACCCAAAGTATTTCTACGACTAGTGTATCCAACCATTTGTCTTGACCTTATTTTTCAATTGACTTTCTCGGAACTAATCCCGAACCAAATTCTTCTGGAACCATAAAGCCCCAAGGTTAATTATTACCAAATGAATTGGTTCAACTTAGCTAGTTCATGAATCTCCCAAAGGAATTATTTTCCAAAAAATAATTTTATTATTGATTGTTATTTCCTAAGTTATTCTCAAGACCGAGAATATTTTCATTTGTTGACTTCCTCCACTCAACTTGAAATATTATTCTCTCTAAGCAACTTCTTTATCAATTCAAGGCCTAGAAAGCTTCTAAATTCAATCCTTGAGTATCATGAAGAAGGAACGGTCAGAGAATTGATTCCATTCTATTATTGAATTTTCTTTAGTCATTAGAAAACTTTTGAATTGTTGAGCTATCCCTTTGAAATTCCCATGGACAAAGTTGAGAAAATATTCAGTGACCTAATATGGCTTCGCACATATGCATTGCAACCATTTATCTGAATTAAGGAAAATGCGAGTTTACTGCAGCCAGATGCGCACTGGCGAGGCATAGAATCTAAGTTGAAGTTATTTCAGGTGTTCATAGGTTTTCGGATATTATTGAGACTATATCCTAAATGCATCATGTTTGTCTGCTATATTGTTCAGCCAGGAAATGGACAAAGTTGATAGACTACTCGGTAACCTATCATTATTCAAGTTATGGAGCCAAATATTCACTGCAGTCAGGTGAACTCTGGCGAGGCATGAATTTGAGGCAAAGTGACTTCGAATATGTTTGGTTATCGAATATTATTAAGACTATATACATACATGGTTGTCTTTTTAGCACCATTAAATTATTCTGACTTTTGCCCGATTAGAGGATTTGCAATTCTAGCGGTTGTCTCCATTTTCAGAAATCTCTTATCACAGCTAGAAAGAATAGATTTTTTATGAAATTCTACTTGATTTTTCTAAAACTTATTAGGACCATATCAATCTCTATTGGCTCAATCTCTTTCCTAGTTCAACTTTTGTATGTTGCATATATTTTTGTTAATAGTTACATATCTTGGAAGCTACAGATAGTTGTGGATAGTGTTAGATATTAAATAGTTGATATACATCTTGTGGATAACTATATATAAATATGTAGTTGATGGCTATATGCGGGGGAAATAGAGATTGTTACCTATCTCATTTATAGTAAGGGCATTGGGATCAATATTTTCAAGAATGTTAGATAGCTGAAGATAGAATGATAGTAGAATAAGACCATGGGTAGGCAGGTTTTGGTAATAAGTTTCGAAAGAGTTATAGACTTTGAAGCTTGTGACTTTTTCAAAAGAAAGATGATAGAACCCTTAGTGGTACTTACTAGTGCTATGTATCATATTCGAACAGATAAAAGAACATGACGATTTTGAATTTCTATGTTTAAAAGCAAGGACAAAATTTATATGGGAAGATGTAGGAAACCATCAGTAAGGGACGTCTAGGATTTGATAGTTTCTCCCACGGGTGAGGCAGATTTGGAACTATAAACATGAGAATATGAGGATCAAGTTAATGAACACGCAAGGGATTCATATTTTTGAGATTAGATGATTATGATATACAGAAAAGACGGAATAACCCATAGAAGGATTATTACATAAGAAAAAAGGGATGGTTGTATCGAATTAGTAGTGAGGAGCTAAGACATGAGCATTAGCATGCAACTGTTAGAATGCGAAAGAAAGCTAACTTGATAATGGTTAAGCTAGAAGAGCAGTTGGGTTGAAATTTTGTTGAAAGATTATCAAACGTTAGGAGTTTAAATTTTAATCAGTGAAATAACTACATGTTGATGAGAATGATTTTATACCAAAATGAGATTTTAATGATATTGATAGGTACATAGTAAGAGAGTCAAGTTGGATTAAGTGATTCAAACTTGATTGGTTAATTCCTGGGATAGAGACATTCTCGAAATATCGATCATGGATTGACTTGATAGAAAATTTTGAGGGTTCTAAATTGGATGTTGATCACAAAGGTGATGATGACATTGATGTAGTCAAGTTTGTCAAGTTTGGATGTTGGTTGAGAATTGAACTTGATGTCTTAGAAATAGTCCGATTCGAGGGAAATACTTGAAACTAGAAATAAAATAACATTGGCAAATGAACTGCATGTGATGGCTTGACGGAAATTGGATTTAGTCATATATTAGCAAGCTGAAGGAAGTACAAAATATATTGCGAAAAATATTATATGTGTTTAGTAAGAAAAGGTGGGAAGACAAAAAATTTTAAGATTATGACGGTGATTGACAATTCAGGGATGAAAGCAAAAATCCATAATTATGGATAGTGACTGTGTTTCTAAGGAGAGAAAAATGTTATTTGAGAATAGTGGATAGATTGATGAAGATATTACACTACATAGATTTTCTATGGGAAAGTTAGCCTAGTTTAGGAATGAGGCTACTAAGGAATAATACCCTTACTGGTTTGAGGCATGATTGTACCCTGGATCTTTAAAATTTCGAGGATGAAATTTTCTAAGGAGTGAAGGTTGTAAAGCCCATTATTTTGGTTGTATTTTTTTATTATTTATAACTTAAGCCCATACCCAAACCCAAGCCCTACCTAAAAATCCATTCAACCCACGTACCCCTTTCTTCCCTTGTAATGTCCCAAATTCGTGATACGTATTTAGTATACGTATACGTGTTTTGGACCCATATTTTATTTTAGTCATGTTTAGTTATCTTGGTTTATTTTGCATTGGCTTGGTTTTATTGGCATGGATAGTTCAATTGGTTTTAATGGTTCATGGGTTTATCTTGGATTAGTGAGGCTGGGTTTATTTCATGGTTCATTTGGTTTAAATTGCTAGAGAGAGAGTTATTGCCCTTGGCTTGGTTCACCTTGGTTTATTTTGGTTTGGTCTATTTTGGTTTAACATGGAGAACCCCACCCCATTATAAATATCAACTTCTCTCTCTCTCTCTCCTTATTATTTTCTTCATCTTCTTCCTCAAGCTTCTTCCTCTCCACCTCCACCACCCACCTAGGCAAGTGCATCTTGCTATCACTTGAGGGCTACATTTTATTTGTCTATTAGTTTTATTAGCTCATTTTGAGCAACATTAGAACTTGGATTTTCTCCATTTGGAGCTTGGAATTTTGTAGATCTAGGTTTGAAGTATTTTCGGATTTTGGTGGATTTGATCTATGAAACTTGTTTATTTTCATGTTTTGATTGTTCTATGTGGAAGAGAATTGAATTTTACAAAATTTAGACCCTTGCAAAGTTGGATTTGGACTTGTTTTGACCTAGTTGTGGTCCTTGGAATTTCTGAGTTCCATGGCTTTTCTCTCGGTTCGGGGAAGAAGACCCCTGTTCCCGAGCGCAATCCAGTCCAGCGCTCTTTAGCGCTGGCGCAAACCAGTTAGCCCAGCACTCTTTAGTGCTGGCGCAATCTAGCCTCGTACAGCTCGTTTTGGCGCAATCCAGCCAGCGCAGCTCGCCCTGGCGCAATCCATTCTCTGCGCAATCCGGTGTGTGCGCAATCCAGTGTGTGCGCAATCCGATCCCTGCGCAACCCGACTCAGCGCGGCTCAGCTCTTGCGCAGTTCATCTTCTGCGCAATCTGACCTAGCGCAATCCATTTCCCTGCGCGCTTGACCCAGCGCAGTCCAGCCCCTGCGCGATCCAACTCTCGCGCAGTTCATCCCTTGCGCATTCTAACCCCTGCGCAATCCATTGTCCATGTTGATTTTGTTTTAATCCTCTAGGCTTGGCTTCTCTTCTATGGATTGGAGTTCTGAGATCTTGTTTCACATGACACGACTGCTTGACCCAACACGACCTGGCACGGTTTTTGATGAATTGCTTATGACTAATATGGTTTCTGATTTCTGTGATTTATGATCCGGGTACTTTCTGATCTTCTTGATAGTGACCCGATGGGATGCACACTTGACTTGTAACCGGTGATTCATATTAGTCCTGTATATGGATATTTTATTAGATATTTTACGCCCATTTTATATCCTTACGCCTTTTGTCATGAACTTGATAATCACGAATTTATTTAATATGTTTGGAATGATAACTTAACATGATTGGCTTGACATGATAGACTTGATATGACAACCTGACTTGATGATGACCCGTAGTGGTGCGCTCTCGACCAGTAACCTGACATGACATGATAGTGGCCCGTCGTGGCGCACTCCTGACTAGTATACTTGACCGGATAACCTGACATGTTATATCTCGATAAGTCGTTGCGGCGGCTACTTGACATGACATGACCTGTATAATGACTTGACACCGTGGGCGATTGTGCTTGTATAAATGAACCAGTCTTGTCTCGCATCATTTCTAGGGCATGGACCCCTGAGTACCACGGTCAGGGGTACATATTGAAATAAACTAAGGTTAATAACTAGAACAATCTACTAGTCATGAAGAGATGTTCCCCAGTTACAGGCGACCCCGTTATTCCGGCCGCAAATGTTTGGACTTGTAGCCTGCCGACGAGTAGGGCACATTTCCAGCCCACTGTCATGTGGGGCACTCTCGATTGTCACTTTAATGATTGAACTCTATTGTCTTGCACTCTCCCTCCATTGACACTTTAATGATTGAACTCTCTGGATTGTCACTATAATGATTGCCTGGATAACCTGGGTAGCTGCAGGGCCTGTGACTACTTGGAGCATCTCATTGCATCTTGCTAGTAACTAGGATTGTGATAACCCTAGTTAGTTAATGTAGAAAGCCGTAGGCAATGATTGGCCGTGATTGATTGGATGGAGTCTAGTCCAGTATAGTATTGTCTAGAAGTGATCGATTACAAGATTGTATCAGCATGATTGAATGATTGTCACTCCAGATTGTCACTATAATGCTTGAACACTATTGTCACTCCAGATTGTACTATCCTGATTGTACCCTTCATTGTCACTTTCATCATTGTCTTCTTTTCATATATATTGTCCAGCTATATTTTATTTAACATGATGCTTCTCTTAATTATTTTCTCTGATTGGGACAAGTGCATTGGTAGTGCGCGAACCCCAATCTGTGTTACTTATTGTTTTCTTACATGTTGAATGCTAAATGATTTGCTGGTTTTAGTCCATAAGTGAAGCCTCCTTTGTGGCACTTGCTCTTTCTAGGGTCTGACCCAGCTGGTTTTGTATGGCCAGATACCGGAGCAGCACCAAAGGATCTACCGGATTTTCAGCCAGATGGTGGCCACTAGGCGGAACCTTGGCAACGAGTGGGTTTCTTTTGTTCTCCCACTGTAATATTATAAATTATTCTGTTGAGGCGTTTAGCCGACGAACAAGTGTTAGCTCGTATTGCACTTTTCTTATTGTCTGCCTACGGGCTGTAACATGATTGACAAGCCCCGGGGGTTGATCATGTATGACTGAACTCTTGCTAGTCCTTACATTTTGTACGACTAGCTTCATGATCATCTGATATGTAATATTTGGGACGCCTTATATTTATATATTTGGAGATCTGACATCTTGTAATTATTATTAGTTGGTTGAGATTGAGACAATAGGCTATTTTATGACCTTAAGAGACTGATGGCTTGTAGATAAACCCTCACATATCTAGACAGCCGTGACCGTATAGCGGCGTGGATTCCACTTCGTTATACGTAGCTGGCTATGTCCGCCCCCGCTCTCCAGCATTCTGGTTCTGGGGCGTGACATGGTTTAAGTGGTGGCCCATGCAGGTCTTGTTAATCAAGATGTGTGAGGGTTTACCGAATAGATGTCTCAATCGGTACTCGCCCTTGATCTCTGCTCGTATCCTCTTGATTCCTGAAAATTCTTGTCCTGATCACATGCTTGTATCATTGATCTATCCTGGTCCTTTCTTAATATCCCTGATGTCATTGCTTCAGTGGCATCGTTCATGTTGATCAGCCGGAAGGAGCCCAGCCGGCAGCCCAGCAACAGCAAGAAGATCAAGATCAGTCCTCAGCAGCAGCCTCCCGAGCCGTGCCTCCTGGAGAACCAGTACCACCAGTTCAGCCCGTTCAGCCTGCAGAGCCGGATGATGGCACCTTGGTAGGTCTCATCAGGACCTTGATAGCTTCCCAGGATCGTCGAGGAGACGCCTTGCACCAGGCAGTGGCAGATGCTTTGAGCAGAGGCGGTCATCCAGGGAACAGTGCAGTCAACAGTTTCAAGCGCCTGAACCCTCCATTCTTCGATGGCAGCGAGGATGCCATTGCTGCCGATGCTTGGATACAAGATATAGAGGTGATTCTCGAAGCCGCGAAGACTCCAGAAGACGAGAAGGTGGCTGTGGTGCGCCTACAGTTATTGGATCTAGCCCGCAGTTGGTGGGCCGCACAAGCAGTGGGATTGGCAACACCTGTTTCCTGGGCAGTGTTCAGCGAGAAGTTCCAGACCAAGTATTATGATGCAGTGGCTCGATATGACTTGCAGACCAGGTTCAGTAATCTTAAGCAGATGGGGAGGACGGTCGACGGTTATGCGGCCGAGTTTTCTAGACTCAGTCGGTTTGCTCCCACCTTGGTGGCAACCGAGTTCGACAGAGCACAGAGGTTCCAGCAGGGACTTTACCTAGAGATTATATTGGCAGTAGAACAGTTCGAGCATCAGACCTATGATGCGGTGTTGCGAGCAGCAAGGAGGCACGAGTATACCTCCCAGAGAATAGTGGACAGGACTGGAGGTCGGAAGCGGTCCCATAGTCAGATGAACCAGTCTTCGGCACCACCTCCAGCAGCTAGGACTTTA
This sequence comes from Iris pallida, assembly GCA_029216955.1. Classification (NCBI taxonomy): domain Eukaryota; kingdom Viridiplantae; phylum Streptophyta; class Magnoliopsida; order Asparagales; family Iridaceae; genus Iris; species Iris pallida. The sequence goes on from JANAVB010015200.1 coordinate 7,461,603, forward strand.
ACTATTGGAGCTCCGAGGCGAGCAGCTTCAGTTACGTCGGACCAGCACTCAACCCCGACGTACTCTCCGCAGAAACAGAAGCAAGCGCAGTCTTCCGCCGTGGGCTGTTCTTATTGTGGGAAGCCTGGACACGTGGTAGCAGAGTGTCGCAAGGCGTTGGGATTGTGTTTATTGTGTGGAGCACCGGACCATAGGGTGGGGTCCTGCCCATTCAGAGTCGATTCAGCATCAACAGTATCTAGTCCCTCGGTTAGGGGACCAACACCAGCACCAGCACCAGTACCAGCTCCAGTTCACCAGCAACAGCAGTTTCCATTCCCGAGGCCATTGCCGACTCAGGCCCAGACTTTCGAGCAACAGAACCCGCGGCAGTTTGCTCTAGCCCAGGCTCAGGTTCAGAATCGGCCGAGAGGTATATGTGTCCTCTCATCTTGCTTTTCTACCGTCATTATGCGGGGTGCATGACATATTTCATGTATCCTGATTGTGACGGAACATCCCGGACCCGAGCCATATCCTAGATCATTCGAAAGGGTTGGTACCAATAACCGTAACTTTTCGTATGAGGAAGGGCCCGTGTCCCCGTTGGACCAAAGAGAGAGACCTCAAGCGCAAAACTATCAGTTCAGTCCGTGTTGCTTAGAGTCATCCCTCTTTGGGAGAGTCAAACTTGGGAGCATGAGGATGATATCTGATCAGGTCATCCCGGCTGGTTTGACTCGTAAGGTGTAATATCTTCCTTATGCCTTACGTTTCGAATCCTTGCTTGCATGAATGATTGTATGATTGATTGGTAGCGTAGATTGCCTATGATAGAATAGCTTTCCCTTACATCTCTAGCCTCTTGATTAAATTCCGAGGACGAAATTCTTTTAAGGTGGGTAGGATGTAATGTCCCAAATTCGTGATACGTATTTAGTATACGTATACGTGTTTTGGACCCATATTTTATTTTAGTCATGATTAGTTATCTTGGTTTATTTTGCATTGGCTTGGTTTTATTGGCATGGATAGTTCAATTGGTTTTAATGGTTCATGGGTTTATCTTGGATTAGTGAGGCTGGGTTTATTTCATGGTTCATTTGGTTTAAATTGCTAGAGAGAGAGTTATTGCCCTTGGCTTGGTTCACCTTGGTTTATTTTGGTTTGGTCTATTTTGGTTTAACATGGAGAACCCTACCCCATTATAAATATCAACTTCTCTCTCTCTCTCTCCTTATTATTTTCTTCATCTTCTTCCTCAAGCTTCTTCCTCTCCACCTCCACCACCCACCTAGGCAAGTGCATCTTGCTATCACTTGAGGGCTACATTTTATTTGTCTATTAGTTTTATTAGCTCATTTTGAGCAACATTAGAACTTGGATTTTCTCCATTTGGAGCTTGGAATTTTGTAGATCTAGGTTTGAAGTATTTTCGGATTTTGGTGGATTTGATCTATGAAACTTGTTTATTTTCATGTTTTGATTGTTCTATGTGGAAGAGAATTGAATTTTACACAATTTAGACCCTTGCAAAGTTGGATTTGGACTTGTTTTGACCTAGTTGTGGTCCTTGGAATTTCTGAGTTCCATGGCTTTTCTCTCGGTTCGGGGAAGAAGACCCCTGTTCCCGAGCGCAATCCAGTCCAGCGCTCTTTAGCGCTGGCGCAAACCAGTTAGCCCAGCACTCTTTAGTGCTGGCGCAATCTAGCCTCGTGCAGCTCGTTTTGGCGCAATCCAGCCAGCGCAGCTCGCCCTGGCGCAATCCATTCTCTGCGCAATCCGGTGTGTGCGCAATCCAGTGTGTGCGCAATCCGATCCCTGCGCAACCCGACTCAGCGCGGCTCAGCTCTTGCGCAGTTCATCTTCTGCGCAATCTGACCTAGCGTAATCCATTTCCCTGCGCGCTTGACCCAGCGCAGTCCAGCCCCTGCGCGATCCAACTCTCGCGCAGTTCATCCCTTGCGCACTCTAACCCCTGCGCAATCCATTGTCCATGTTGATTTTGTTTTAATCCTCTAGGCTTGGCTTCTCTTCTATGGATTGGAGTTCTGAGATCTTGTTTCACATGACACGACTGCTTGACCCAACACGACCTGGCACGGTTTTTGATGAATTGCTTATGACTAATATGGTTTCTGATTTCTGTGATTTATGATCCGGGTACTTTCTGATCTTCTTGATAGTGACCCGATGGGATGCACACTTGACTTGTAACCGGTGATTCATATTAGTCCTGTATATGGATATTTTATTAGATATTTTACGCCCATTTTATATCCTTACGCCTTTTGTCATAAACTTGATAATCACGAATTTATTTAATATGTTTGGAATGATAACTTAACATGATTGGCTTGACATGATAGACTTGATATGACAACCTGACTTGATGATGACCCGTAGTGGTGCGCTCTCGACCAGTAACCTGACATGACATGATAGTGGCCCGTCGTGGCGCACTCCTGACTAGTATACTTGACCGGATAACCTGACATGTTATATCTCGATAAGCCGTTGCGGCGGCTACTTGACATGACATGACCTGTATAATGACTTGACACCGTGGGCGATTGTGCTTGTATAAATGAACCAGTCTTGTCTCGCATCATTTCTAGGGCATGGACCCCTGAGTACCACGGTCAGGGGTACATATTGAAATAAACTAAGGTTAATAACTAGAACAATCTACTAGTCATGAAGAGATGTTCCCCAGTTACAGGCGACCCCGTTATTCCGGCCGCAAATGTTTGGACTTGTAGCCTGCCGACGAGTAGGGCACATTTCCAGCCCACTGTCATGTGGGGCACTCTCGATTGTCACTTTAATGATTGAACTCTATTGTCTTGCACTCTCCCTCCATTGACACTTTAATGATTGAACTCTCTGGATTGTCACTATAATGATTGCCTGGATAACCTGGGTAGCTGCAGGGCCTGTGACTACTTGGAGCATCTCATTGCATCTTGCTAGTAACTAGGATTGTGATAACCCTAGTTAGTTAATGTAGAAAGCCGTAGGCAATGATTGGCCGTGATTGATTGGATGGAGTCTAGTCCAGTATAGTATTGTCTAGAAGTGATCGATTACAAGATTGTATCAGCATGATTGAATGATTGTCACTCCAGATTGTCACTATAATGCTTGAACACTATTGTCACTCCAGATTGTACTATCCCGATTGTACCCTTCATTGTCACTTTCATCATTGTCTTCTTTTCATATATATTGTCCAGCTATATTTTATTTAACATGATGCTTCTCTTAATTATTTTCTCTGATTGGGACAAGTGCATTGGTAGTGCGCGAACCCCAATCTGTGTTACTTATTGTTTTCTTACATGTTGAATGCTAAATGATTTGCTGGTTTTAGTCCTTAAGTGAAGCCTCCTTTGTGGCACTTGCTCTTTCTGGGGTCTGACCCAGCTGGTTTTGTATGGCCAGATACCGGAGCAGCACCAAAGGATCTACCGGATTTCCAGCCAGATGGTGGCCACTAGGCGGAACCTTGGCAACGAGTGGGTTTCTTTTGTTCTCCCACTGTAATATTATAAATTATTCTGTTGAGGCGTTTAGCCGACGAGCAAGTGTTAGCTCGTATTGTACTTTTCTTATTGTCTGCCTACGGACTGTAACATGATTGACAAGCCCCGGGGGTTGATCATGTATGACTGAACTCTTGCTAGTCCTTACATTTTGTACGACTAGCTTCATGATCATCTGATATGTAATATTTGGGACGCCTTATATTTATGTATTTGGAGATCTGACATCTTGTAATTATTATTAGTTGGTTGAGATTGAGACAATAGGCTATTTTATGACCTTAAGAGACTGATGGCTTGTAGATAAACCCTCACATATCTAGACAGCCGTGACCGTATAGCGGCGTGGATTCCACTTCGTTATACGTAGCTGGCTATGTCCGCCCCCGCTCTCCAGCATTCTGGTTCTGGGGCGTGACATCCCTGGTGTGGCATCTGCCACCCCAATTAAAAATTTATGGATTTTTTTAAAAAATTTATTTGATTAGATTATGGTTGATTTCTATGATCATAGGATGTCATGCCTACGCCCATAGGTAAGTTAGGACCATCTTATGGTTATATAGCCTCTAGGTAGGTTATATAAACATTATATAGCTATTTTATAGTTTATTATAATTTTTAGATATTTTAGATAATTTTTAAATATTTATTTTGTGAGAATTTATATATTTTATTGACTTTCATGATTTACCATATGGCTATTCAGAGTTATTTTTGGGACCCAGTATTTTATTTACGCTTTACTAGGTTATAAATATTTTCTAGAATATTCTAGGATTTTTCTGTACTTTTTTAGAATATTTAGATAATTAAAACATATAGAATTTATATTTTATAGGTTTTTGGAATTTACTGCGAGGTCATATGATGATATTTTGAGTTAAAATATTTTATTTAGATTCTAGACACTTAGAAATATTTTCTAGAATTTTCTAAGAATTTTCTGGATTATTTTGCAATTTATTTTGATTTATTTGGACTTAAAATTAATTTTTAATGATTTTATGTAATTAAATAATTAATTATACTGTCATCAGCACAGTCAACCACCCCCTGGCCCACCTGTCGACGCCAGAATGAGTCAGCACCGCCTCTCTCTCTCTCTCTCTCTCTCCTATATAAATATTATTATATTCGAAACCCTAATTAAATTCCTGTCGATTTTGAGAGAGGTTTTATCTAGGAGTCCTTCAACTTCCCGAAGTGATTGCCGCCAAACCAGAAGAACTTTTCGCATGCCGTTTTTTTATTGGAAGCGTATTGAGGTATATTTTCTGAATATCTAATTTATTTTCGTAATTTATGAATCTAAAAATTTCTGAAAAATTCGTAGCGTGCTAGTTGTCCGAAATTTGACACTTTTTGGTGTTTTCGAGATTTCGGGAGAACCAAGAATCCGAATCACGAACCGTTTGAAGTTTCGGAAAGCTAACACAGAGCTCTATGAAATATATTTTCCCAGAAATTAATTAGTTAATCCAATATTTTTATTAATTCGTAGAACTTAGTTTTGTCAATAAATTATCGATTTGGTCATGGATAGCCACAACGACGATATCTTTTGAGCAAGGCGTGATTTTGTCGCACGATCGATTCCAGTGCACTCATGGCATTGAAATCTACTAGGGTGCACACTCAAGTCATAGAGTTTGTGTTATTTGACTATTTAGTCCTTGATGTACCTCGATTTGTGTGCCACGGGTTCCAAATTAGAAATTGTGATCTTCCTTGGCTAAAAATTAGTATTTAATTTTAATTCCAGAATTATATTAGATTAAATTAGGTTTTAGATGATTTATTTCATAATTAAATAGAATTAATTATGTAAAACTAGTAGCCACTTTCTAGGGTTTTTAGAGTGAGATTTTCATAATTTAACTTATGGTTATTTATGTGACGGGATAGATCGGTCTACGACGTTTGAGTTGTGACTTCATCATCTAGCGGAGCAAGGCAAGTATCACTATAACTTATGTTACCTTTATTTTATGATGTATGTTATTATTTTCCTTAAATTGATAGTCTTATCTTTTATACCATTGGTGCACGAGAGTTATACTTGTTACCATAACCATACATGTTCACTTAATATTTTTGTTCAATGTTCTATCTTCAATGTTCAATGTTTAAAGTTAAAGTTAATGTTAAAGTGATCATGTTTACCTGTGAGAGAGTCGAGAGGGAGAATACAACTAGTATACATGTAGTCTACGCAATGTATAATTTTTCCCCAATGTCAATGTTGATAGCAGTCGTTGCACCTCACGTACCGACTACCGGATGTCCTAACCCGTCCACATGCATAACACTTGTATTCTAAAATACACAGTACATGTAATTTATTTTGTGTTAAAATTTTGCCCAGAGGTTTGTCTTAGATTCATCGTTCTCTTGTATTGTCTTCGTGTCTTAATTATACCTTCAACTGTTCCATGTCATAATTGTACACTTGAACTATTTCCCAAGATATAGTGGTCTCTGTTGTATAATATCATATTCATCTTTTCCTTATTGCTATTCTGCGTGCTTGTATATTATATTGTGTAGCGTAGTGTTATGGTGATCTTGCTCCAATCCTGACTGGATAACTGTTTTTCAGTTTTAGACGATGTGGTTTGCCCCGAGGTTTATGGTGCGTATCTTGGTGACACTGACGTTACCAATATGCCGGTTACTTCTACTAATACGGAGTAGCATTTTTCTTTTTTATGCTTTTTCGTGTTATTCTTAGCTAGTGAGCTTAGCAAACTTTAGTTTCAGTAGTTTTATATTTATTTTAGTGGGTTTATTCCCGAGACTAGCTGAGTTGTAGTAGATCTTTCTTTAAATTATTTATTGAGACTTGAGTTTAATCTTTTGTTACAACTTAGTTGTGGATGATAAATGTAAACTGTATACTTGTATGGATAATGCTTATCATAGACAGCGTACTACCGTCGACACTGCGGCGTAGGCTGAGCTTGGACACGTACTCGTAATCCAAAAGCAGGTGCAGATCGTGACAAGTTTTTATGGTGGCCCATGTGTTAGGGTTATATACTAAAAGCATCACTTTTGTAGTAACCTTATTTCCTTAAATTTTGAATGAGAATCATATGGGCAAATGTTTGCATATTGTATTTGTTGCAAGTGTTAATGCAAATGTCTGATATTCTATATTGTAGATAATATGGTGTGTGGTGTCACACAGAAGATCATATTATCAGTTTCCTATGGAGTATATAAATAGTTCACAACCGAGATGGACTTGGACAATCTATTGGAAAGGTTGTAGTGTAATCTGGTATTAGTCTATCTTGACTATAGGTTTACACTAGTACACTTTGTGTGTATTGAACAGGACCACTTGAGGTTGTTCTCTTTGTACTGACTACATAAGAGAACAAACACCTCTGTTATTATGGATGTTTGTGCTCTTAATCCGAATATAATAACAGACATGTATATGCAGTGTGCATTACTTTGACTCATAAAAGAGTGAGATTCATTATGGATCAACAACCTATATGAATTGGGTAATAACATTGTATGTATGATGGGCTGTTGATTATAAATGGAATCCATGTCCCGATACATCGGGTTGATGATGTCCTCTTAAGGAGCTTATAAGGATTGTCATGTAAACCCTGCAGGTGGAATATATCCGACATGATAAATAAAGTTGAACGGTACTACTTAAGGATAAAAGATGTCGAATCAATATAGTTGTCAGTAACTTGATTTGATCGACGGACATACGATATCTTAACATGGGGAACCAAATGAGCATATAATAAAAGGAACCCACAAACATAATTTGGGATTAGGGAGGTAGTGCAACAATAGCTCATTAGTGGACCGAGCTATTGTTAATGGGCCTGGATTATGTGTTCGGGCTGAACACAGGATATCCAGATCCGTTAGGAGGCCTAACCCTAATTTCTCCTCATGGTCCCTGCCGTAGCCTATATATATCCTCTATTCTCTGGCCGCCAGATTACTGATCAAAAATCTGAAATTTTCTCTAAATTCGTGATTCACGTAAGGAGAGAAAGAGAGGGCTGCCAAGGAGAAGAAAATGTTGGAAGATCGTCGCCCACACGACGTCCAACTCGAGGAAGGAATACGTGCAGAAGATCTTGGGGTCGTCCGCTCGAGATTGCCAGGAATTACTTGTCTCCTTTCCGCCGCAGGTATAATTCGTGAACCCTAGTTTCCGCCTATGAAGGGTTAGAACACGTATTAGATTTGTTTAACTTTCTATCTGTCAATACGCACACCAAAGGAAGGGTCCTGGGAATCCCCAGTTCCATCACCATGCAGGTCCGGTTTCGCATAATGTTGCGAACTCACGGTTAGTACTTCAACTTAGTTCTACTAGCTGTGAGCCTACAAATAGAATTAAAGATAGGACTTAGAATAACTTCTAGGAGAGTTACATCATCCACATATAGTATTAGAGTCTAGGATCTCATCCACATACTTGACCTTCTTCCTTGATTCCATTTTTGAACTCTCGCCTAACTTTCTTGATTTGCATCTTGCTTGATTTTTTATTGTAATTCTTATCCCTTCTTTCGTGCTTGATAAAGGTTAGGAAGGTGACTCATGCTAGGTAGACATGTTCCATTGTCCCATCACATTACTAGTTTAACTTGTATAAGTTGGGTAGAATGCCTCACGACCTAACACTCCTTTTGACCTTAACCACGGCCTTAGACAAGAAGACAATAGGACGAATGTATAAGCACAAACACCGGATGAGTTTAGATTTTATTTGAAGAACTTGAACTATTCACACCTTCTTCATCTTCTTGTGTACTCATAATTCTAACTATCTTGACTAATGCTGCTATAATAGCCTAGTTTTGCAAGCTCATCCTTTTATCGAGCTTGTTCAAGACATATGTTATCTGGGCATGTCCACTAATGTATTGTCTAATCAGAACCGGTGCACGATGATCTGATCAAGCTAGTGCACTTGGTTCGCTCTTTGCATGATTATTCTACATGGATTGAGATATAGTTAAATTTTCCCTCTAGGATCTCAACCGCAACGATCTTGACAACTCTCTTTTGAACTATTCAATCGCCCTTGAAACCCATATTTGTAAATCGATCCCATCTTCCTTGAACTCTTATTATTTTTGTCACCTATTTCGAAAAAACAAGCAATCAAAGACACGAAGTATTCCCCTATGGCCATGATAGTTTGATTTCTTTTTCAATAATGACCCTCCCATGACTTACGGTAAGAATTGTTATTAGATTGCCATAGAAGATTACTTGCATATATTACTATATTTATGTATAAACTTGTGTGTTTGATTTTTGAGGACAAATATTTTTAAGGGGGATAGTATGTGGCATCTGCCACCCCGATTAAAATTTTACGGATATTTTTAGAATTTTTAGATAATTAAAACATATAGAATTTATATTTTTATAGGTTTTTAGAATTTACTGCGAGGTCACACAATGATATTTTGTGTTAAAATATTTTATTTAGATTCTAGACACTTAGAAATATTTTCTAGAATTTTCCAAGATTTTTCTAGATTTTTTTGCAATTTATTTTGATTTATTTGGACTTAAAATTAATTTTTAATGATTTTCTGTAATTAAATAATTAATTATACTGTCATCAGCACAGTCAACCACCCCCTTGACCACCTGTTGGCGCCAGAATGAGTCAGCACCGCCCCTCTCTCTCATATATATATATATATATATATATATATATATATATATATATATATATATATATATATATATATATATATATATATTATATTCGAAACCCTAATTAAATTCATGTCGATTTTGAGAGAGGTTTTATCTATGAGTCCTTCAACTTCCCGAAGTGATTGCCGCCAAACCAGAAGAGCTTTTCGTACGCCGTTTTTTTTGTTGGAAGTGTATCAAGGTATATTTTCTGAATATCTAATCTATTTTCGTAATTTCTGAACCTAAATTTCTGGAAAATTCGTAGAGTGCTAGTTGTCCGAAATTTGACACGTTTTAGTATTTTCGAGATTTCGGGAGAACCAGAAATCCGAATCATGAACCGTTTGAAGTTTCGGAAAGCTAACACAGAGCTCTATGAAATATATTTTTCCCAAAAATTAATTAGCTAATCCAGTATTTTTATTAATTCGTAGAAGTTAGTTTTGTCAATAAATTACTGATTTGGTCATGGATAGCCATAACGACGATATCTTTTGACCAAAGCATGATTTTGTGACACGGTCGATTTCAGTGCACTCATGACAATGAAATCTACTAGGGTGCACACTCAAGTCATAGAGTTTGTGTCGTTTGACTATTTTGTCATCGATGTATCTCGATTTGTGTGCCACGGGTTCCACCAAATTGGAAACTTTGATCTTCCTTGGCTAAAAATTAGTATTTAATTTTAATTCCAGAATTATATTAGATTAAATTAGGTTTTAGATGATTTATTTCAGAATTAAATAGGATTAATTATGTTAAACTAGTAGCCACTTTTTAGGGTTTTTAGAGTGGGATTTTCATAATCTAACTTATGGTTATTTATGTGACGGGGTAGATCGGTCTACGACGTTTGAGTTGTGACTTCATCATCTAGCGGAGCAAGGCAAGTATCACTATGACCTATATTGCCTTTATTTTATATTGCATGTTATTCTTTTCCTTAAATTGATAGTCTTGTCTTTTATACCATTGGTGCATGAGAGTTATACTTGTTACCATAACCATACATGTTCACTTAATGTTTTCATTCAATGTTCTATCTTCAACGTTCAATGTTCAATGTTTAAACTTAAAGTTAATGTTAAAGTGATCATGTTTACCTGTGAGAGAGTCAGGAGGGGGAATACAACTAGTATGAATGTGGTCTACGCAATGTATAATTTTTCGCCAATGTCAATGTTGATAGCAGTCGTTGCACCTCACGTACCGACTGCGGATGTCCTAACCTTCCACATGCATAACACTTGTATTCTAAAACACACAGTACACGTAATTTATTTCGTGTTGACATTTTGCCCAGAGGTTTGTCGTATATTCATCGTTCTCTTGTATTGTCTTCGTGTCTTAATTATATCTTCAACTGTTCCATGTCATAATTGTACTCTTGAACTGTTTCCCAAGATGTAGTGGCCTCTGTTGTATAGTATCATATTCATCTTTTCCTTATTGCTATTTTGCGTGCTTGTATATTATATTGTGTAGCGTAGTGTTATGGTGATCTTGCTCCAATCCTGACTGGATAAATATTTTGCAGCTTTAGACGACGTGGTTTGTCCTGAGGTTTATGGTGTGTATCTTGGTGACACTAACGTTACCAATGTGCCGGTTACTTCTACTGATACGGAGTAGCATATTTCTTTCTTATGCTTTTTCGTGTTATTCTTAACTAGTGAGCTTAGCGAACTTTAGTTTCAGTGGTTTTATATTTATTTTAGCGGGTTTATTCCCGAGACTAGCTGAGTTGTAGTAGATCTTTCTTTAAATTATTTATTGAGACTTGAGTTTAATCTTTTGTTACAACTTAGTTGTGGATGATAAATGTGAACTGAGTACTTGTATGGATAATACTTATCATAAACAGCGTACTACCGTCGACACTGTGGCATAGGCTGGGCTTGGACATGTACTTGTAATCCAAAAGTGGGTGCGGGTCGTGACACTTGGTCCCGCGCGCGCACATCCCCCAACCGGATCTGGAACTCCCAGAGAGTTTTATTCAGAAACTCTCTTCTTCTTCACAGAACATCCCAACTTCTCCACTTTTCCAAACTTCCATTAACTCCATCACCGCTCCTCCATTCCCGAAACCGAAGCCGTCCCCGCACTCCCTACGACGCCCCGATCGTATTGACACCGCACTCACCCTCTTTCAGCGCCGATCCTCGATCCCCGACCGGTGACCCAGTACCGCTGCTCCCCGCAGCACCCGCACGGCCTTTCTCCAGCCGGCAGCATCCCTCCGGCAACCCCCCGACCAGCAGCGCCTTCCGTGCGGCTTTCTCCGGCCGGCAGCGCCCTCTGTGCGCCCCCGTGTGCGAGCAACAGGCTTCCGTCATCGTCTCACATATCACCGTTACCCGCGTATTCGTGTCCGTGCCGTGCCCGCACGCGTTCCGAGTTTGAGGCATCCCCTTGGTGCTCCGTCACAGCCTTTGGTGAACCCCGCAACCCTCTGTAGTTTAACAGAACCCATTTATGTTCCTGGAATAGCTTGTTTAATTGGTTTAAATTAATTTTCTAATTAGTTCGGTAATAATTGTTAGTATTAGTTAGGTGTTAGCATTAGTGGATAGATTAATGGTTAGTTTTCGACTACATAAAATTATGATTATGTCGTAGTAGGATTACTTTAACCAAAGTTTCATTATTATTCATTAATTTATAATTTAGCAGCAAAAGCGTATTTTTATATTATAGGCAAAACCTTATATAATTACGTTTTAAGTAAAATGCGTATTTTAGTTTTTTTAACCGTTATTTTATGGAAAATGTCGTATTAACGTTAATTTCAACATTATAGTTTTTTTGCCATAATTTTATTATTACTATAAACTGATAAATTTTAGTATCAAAAAAATTAATTATATAGCAAAAATATATTTTAATATAAGAAATTGTATTTATGGACCAAAAACCATATATTCATGTTTTTAGGTAAAAAAATGTTTATTTTCGTAATTTAGCCATTTTTCTGCTAATAAAGTTTATGGGAATGAAAATTAGTATGGATAACGTATATTTTCTAATAAAATCGTAATTTTGCTAAAATGAGGTTTTACGTATATTTATTATTAAAAATGATTATTCTTTGCAAAAGAAAAGTATTAGCAAAATATTTCGTAAATGTTTCTTTAGAAAATTATTAAATTGGATTTCAACTATTCCGAGTTTATGCAATATTTACTATTAAAATAATGTTCGATAAAAACCGCTATTATTTGTGATAATAATCCAAAATATATTATTTTCTCGCCCTCTTTACAAAATACTAATAAAATAGTTTTTACCAAATATTACATATTTCAATTATTAGTTTCTCTAATAAGAACGACAAATGTCTATAATTAGTGTAGTTTTACGCTAGTAGTTTATTAGCCAATCTTGGTTTAAGTCCTAAAGACAAAATATTGTTAATGTAGGTTAGGATTCCTGAACCCTAGCCGATACCCTTCTAGTTGTTGCTTTCCACGCCGAGGATACACCCAAGGCAAGTTTCATATCTTTCATGTCCGTGTTTTATTTAATAATTAAATGTACTGCATCAGTAGAATCATGTAATGTAGTGACACTGATTCACAGTGGATCCCTCTCGGACTCCACATCGATGGATGGATTGATTGATTGTCTCATTGTCTCATTGACTCGGAGATTGATTGGGGGAGTAGTATAACATCTGTGACCAAAGCCATTGTTTACCGATTGTCTCTCTCGTGCTAATCCCTACCGCACAGGGGGTTGAGTCGTACCGTATACTATCGTTTTGGCCAGAATGCTAGTATACATATTGGCTCTATCCAGCCGGTCACAAATTCTGTTATATACTCAAAACACTATTATAGAATTGTATCATTGTAGTTCCTGAGAATATTGCCCGCTGTCTTTTTACTATTATTTAGCAAAATATATAATACTTTTAAACTGCCTTGTAATTCATTTATTATTATTTAGAATGTTAGATGTGAAAATATGTTCTTGCTCCCTCCTGACTGAAAACCAACATTTTAGGTGACTGCGACGGCGAGGATTACGCCTTTAGCTCTTTCTACGGACTTGGTCCGAACCCTAACGAGGTAGTTGAACCCGACCAAGGAGCCCAGAGTTTAATTTGTACCATGATTTAGTTATTTCTCTTTGTTGCAATAAAGACCATGTAATGATTGAATGCTTGTTTTGTTTGCATTTCTCATTTCAGACCAGTTTCCAAATTAATAAAAATGTTATTTCTTTCCGCTTTAGTTTTGTCTGCTTGTGTTCACTGCTTGATACAGCTTACTGCTGCCGCCTGATCACAATGGTACATGCTGGGCATGATCCGACTGGACCCATTATATTGGGATCGGGTCGTGACACCTCCCTACTGTTCGGTTGACATCCTAGTAAGAACCGCATGATTCTACTCAAGTTTAATCTAACGACAATATAATACGACATTTATCACATCCGGGTTTCAATATAATGTATTCGTAGCCATTTATATCAACTTAAAATATATCGGCCGGACCAATATCTCTAATTTGCTCGGGATAGACATCTCTACTATTTTTAAAAATCTTTCTAGACATATAAATATTCTAAAATATATTCAATATTCAAAGTATGTCTATTAATATAACGGGGCTTAGAAATGGCTCAAGTCGTCTAAGCCGTTTGTCCATTAATTATTTAAAAAACTTAATTAATTATTCAACTACCTAATATGATTTACATATAACTAAGCAACTCTAACTCAAGTGGTCAAGGTGTGAAGTATTTTTCTTGGTTGTCTTAATTCAATTTTTTAAATATATAATTTTAAAATATATTTATAATAATTTATATTTAATTTTTTAATATATTTTTACACATGTGCATGTGCACATTACTAGTTTAAACTAAGTGCATGATATTATCTGACTAAACACATTTTTCAAATAATATATATAACAAATCCTAATTAAATATATTTAAATCATATCTAAAATATTTTAATATCGTTTAAATTTTAATTATTTTTACTAATAATATAATTTTTGCCACCCACTTGACCTTGTGGTTATTGGAGAGAGGCATAAGATCTTGACTGGGTGGCGAAAGATCAGTGGATCGAGCTACAGAGACATATTATTCATCCCATTTATAAGAATGGTGGGAGTTGGGGATAGTGGGCCCAAAAGGCTGACAACTTGTTGTCACTACCACTTTTCTAGCTTGAGGGTATTTTGGTCATTTTCAAAATTTTGGATAATTGATTTTGGTGTTTTAGTGACTTTGACTTATGTTTACTTTGGAACTAACCTAGTGGCTAACCTAGGTCATGACTATGGGATTTGGATATGGAAACCTAGGTTGACTTAAGTTAGTGATATTAACCCATTAGAATTTATTTTGGAAAAATAGGATTTAGATTGATTAATGAATGGCTTGTGAAATCACAAGTCATTTTATGACTTAAGGCTTAATGGCCCATAGGCCCACACCCCTTGAACCAAACCCTAACCCTAATAATCCCTTGGCCGGCCATAGTGTGTTCCCCCCCTATGTAGGTCCTAAAAAATCAAGTTGCACCCATCAACAAAGTCATCAAAATCAAGAAAAATAGCTTTCAAATGAACTGCGCAGACATCAGATTGCGCATCATCCAGATGGCGCAAACTGGACTGCGCACACTTTTAAGTGCGCAAGCTGACGTGGCCATATGATCATTACCTGACACAATCAAATCTTCTGACAACTGACAGCACAAAGAATGAGGAGACTGTTCGTTTATTGTGCCGCACGACGCTCGAGGACAGCTATACATGCAGCGTAATCTGTTTGCAGCGTAATACAGCCCAGCGCGGTCCATCGCAGCACAATCTAAAGTCAACGCAATTCATGTGGTGCACTTCATCATGACAACTGACAAAAGTACACGTGGCATTCATGCCATCAATTGCTTGTTACGTGGCAACCGTCTGCACACGATCATGTTCATTTCAATCAAATGATGCCATGTATCCAAGACAGTTGGCCCACGACCAGACAACTGCCTGTGCAGTCTGATACTGTACAATCCAGTGCCTGCGCAATCCAAATTGTGCCATTCAGAATAACTAAAAGTTAGTTATTTCCAGAACTCTATAAATAGAGTTTCAAGTCTTCATTCAAGGGGATCAGACATAAAGTTCAGAAATATCAGAGAGTTCAGGAGTTCTTGCCCAAGTGCTGCTGTATTCTTCCGAGGCTTTTGCCTTCAAATTTAGAGGCTACCGTCTTCAAAGTTTACATCGTCCAAGGGATAAAGCAATTGTCTTCTAGATTGGATTCCTACAGTTGTACTTTCCCAGAATTCTTGTAATCTTTACAAAGTTTGTATCAATAAAGTTCATACTTTTGTTTTTGCAAACAAAATGGCAACTTTGCTGGGGACGACTTTCTCCTCCGACGAGGAAGTGACAACTCAATGTGACGTTGCATCTATCGGGAAGACGCAGAAGACTCTGGTTGTGAAGGTCAACCAGACAGCCTATGAAGCCATGATCAACGCCAGGACCACCCCTCGCACTACAACAACTTCTGCTATGAGCAAAGTGCGTCCAGTGTGGGTCCCCAAGACTGCTGCGCAGTCTGTAGATTCTATCCCTAAGACTGCTGCGCAGTCTAAGATCTCTGCCACCAAGACTGTTGCACAGTCTGTTGTCTCTGCTGTTGCACAATCTGCCTCTGCCACTCATGCGCAGTCTGATATGGCCAGTGCACAACCTACATCATATGCTGCTCTGTCAAAATACAAAACTCATGTTCCTTTGGCGCAGTTGGCTGCTACTCTGCATGCGCAATCTACCGTTCCAGCAACCAGAATACAACTCAAGCACTCTGGAAACAAGTCTCCTGCTGCGCAAACCACTGTGGTTCAGGCCAGAAGAACTTCTGCCAGAACTCCTCTTGCGCACTCTGCCAGTGCGCCATCAACCTATGCGCAAACTGTGTCTGCGCAATCCAAGAGAGATAGCCCTTTGGCTAATCTCTCCTCTTCTCACAACAAGGATAAAAGCTCTGCTCCTCTCCAACACTCTGCTGCTCCTGCGCAATCCACTGGGGGTAGTCTTTTGGCTATTCCTCCTCCTCTTCAGAACAAAGGAAAAGGCCATTTGGTCTTTTCTCAAACTTCCTTATCCCATGACTTGGAAGACAACAGAGGAAAACGCTCTTTAGCTAACCCTTCTTCTCAAAGCAAAAAAAAGGCCCTTTGGTCTTTTCTCAGTCTTCCTCGGTTTTTACCGTTGAAGATCAATCTGAATGTGCTCCGGCATCAGTCAGTACAAGGACCCTTTCTCACAAGGATTCTTCTTCTCTCCTTGCCAAAGGGAAGTGTACTGATCAGAGAGGTATTCTGCCTACTCCGGCAGCAGAGTTCCAAGATCTCCCAACCCTCAAGATCTTCCGTTCAAGACAAGGAAAATTGATGGTGTCTCAGACAGAAACCTCTGGGGGTGAGTTTGCTGATCTAAGAACTTATCTTAATCGACCAACTTCGGTGAAACGCAAAGAGCCAATGCGGAAGACCAATCAGCATCAGAAGCAAACTTCCAGGATCAAGAATCCGGACACCTATGCCAATGAAATGAGTACTTCCCTGTACACTTAGGGAACAAAACATTTAAAGAATCGGAACCATGTTCCGAATGTTATTAAAGAACATATCCCTCGAATTTTTGTTCGTCCCGTTGCTGTTCCCGATCTCCGAGAACACCTCAAGCAAAAATAGGACAACACCTCAACATCCCCAGTGCAACCACTTGGACACCATTACAATCACAAAGTGGTCATCAAGTGTTGTTGTCAGACAACAAGACGATCTGTCTTCGATCGTCTGAACTTTCCTAACTCTGAACCTACGTTGGAAGATGAAGACGAGGTTCTGTACGCTTCCGTCAACATGACTTCTAGAGACACTGGGGGTAGGAACTGCTCCAAGCATGGGAAGCCTCGTAAGCCAAGCCAACGATATTTGGATTTACTTCAAGAATCCTCTGAAGGTGTATTCCAACATACCAGATCCCGAAGCCGAGACACAATCGGTCAAAGGAATCTTCAAGATTCTTCTGAACGTTGCCTTCTTTCTCACTCAGAAGATGATTCTTTCTTCGAATATGATACATACAGCGAAAGCTCAGAGCAGACAGTGTCCTCCACTGTACCCAGAGAAGTGACAGCTTTTGTTGTCAATGAAGATCCCGATGCTTCCAGTTCAGCTAGTCAAGAACAAAGAATAGCTGTACTAGAAGATAAGCTAAAGACAACGGCGGAAATGGTCGCAAGTATGCATTCTATCATTGTAGCCCAGCATACAGTACCACCGACCGTACCTCCTACAAATCCTAAAATCATAGCATCGTCGGTGCCTATTAATGTAGGGCTGGGGGCAGCATCTCTTCCAGTCCCTCCTGTACAAGTCCAACCTACACCCAGTCAATCAGGTGCTGGAGGTAGTACTTATCATGCTGTTCCTCCTCCTAACATCGTGGTTCAGCCTGCTCCTTCTACATCAGTGGAAGATGCCAATGAAGCTGTCAAGCTCTTGCGAACTCAGTTCGAAGCTTTCAAGAAGAAAGACAACTTGCAAAGGTTGGGGATCAAGCAACCTTACCCAGTTGAATGGAAGGAAGTTCTATTTCCTCCGAAGTACAAGATCCCAACCATCTCGCTGTTTGATGGCAGTACTTCTCCCAGTCAGTTCATTAACCACTTTGAGGTTATGACTATCCAACTTCAATAAAATGACGCTATTCTTACCTGAGTATTCGTTGGCTGTTTAGCTGGCGTAGCATACGACTGGTATAGAAGCTTGCCCGATGGTTGTATCACCTCCTTCTCTGGCTTAAAGCAAATCTTCTTGGAACGATTTTACAAGGGGATCAACGACATGACTATGTCAGCCCTCAATAAAATCAAACAAAGGCACAATGAAACTGCTGAGAGTTTTATTGAAAGATTCCGTTGGGAAGCTTTGAAAATGCCTCCTGGAACTCCGGCTGCTGTCACCATAGACACTTGTAAGGCAAATCTATTGTCTATCATCAGCATGTGGACGGGGTCTACTCAGTTCCAAGATTAGCCATCCTTCATTGTCAACGCTAAAGCAGCTGAAGTTAGCGCCGACAAATTCAAGCAGTTAGGGGTACAAATGTCTAACCCCGACCGGAATGAACATCAAACATCAGGTGGTGGCAATCGCCAGAACAACCGCAAAGCAAAAGAAACTTTGAACATCAATTTGAACAAGAACAAAAAAATCTCTGGCGGTCAATGTAGCTCCTCCTACGTCCACTTCTACTCCTTCAGCACCTCAACCGAGAGAACCTCGTCCTAAAGTAGAATATTCTTTTGACGAGAATGACACAACGAGCATCTTTGATTGCTTAATCAAAAGCAATAAAATCCAACTTCCAGATCCAAAGAAGCCCGATGAAGTCGGTAAGACTGATCATCCCAAGTACTGTGTCTATCACAGGTTCATCGAACATCCCACTCGAGCTTGTTATGTGCTCAAAGGAAAAATCCAGGAGCTGATCAACACTGGCATTGTCACTCTGCAATAAGACGAGAAGACTGTTACTACAAATATAGTCTCAGTTCAATTTGGTAACTTCCCACCCCAGATGGTGCAGCACGGTGTCATTCTTATCCCCAAAGCTACTCTTGAGATTGAAAATTTCCCTCCTCCACGAAATGAAGGTCTCGTCCCCTTGTCTCTTGACAATGGCGAGATAATATAGATTCATCCAGATCTTGCTTCAGAGTTCGAATTTCCCTCTTCCTCTAAGAAGAAAGACCGCTCCAAGGACAAGACAAAGACTTGCAATATGGTGTCTTTTGACCCCATAATTGACGAAGAAATCCTGCTAGGCACCAGATCAGGTAAAGCTTATCTAAAGGATTACCCCAAAGCTCAATTGAATCCTGCTTCCTCTTCTGAGCCTGCTCCAGTACAGCCTGCTTCTACTGAGGATATTCCTACTGCATCCTCATCGGTTGTAGAGTCTACTCCTCCCAAGCCGACGGTCGCTGACAAAGGCAAACAACAAGTCCGCTTCGATAAACCTTTGAAGAAGTCATCTTCTTCCAGACTTGAAAAGCCTTACAACTTTGATATCTTAGCTCAGTTAGCCAATACACCGGCCCGACTGTCAATTTTCAAGCTCTTGCGCCTCTCCAAAGAGACTCTAAAAACTCTGAGCGAAGCTCTCATGCAAGCTGAAACCTGTTTAGCCCATCTGAAAAAGCCAAAAATAGAGCCAGTCTCTTGCCTCCATTGTCATAGTGTGTTGGAGTTAATTCCAAACATAACTTTCACACAAGATGACATGTTGATGGAAGACAACAGGCACGATCGTCCTCTCTACTATACAAGATACGTCGACTCGATGAAATTCGATCGTATTCTGATAGATCCAGGGTCTGCTCTCAGCATTATGCCGAAGACAATGTTAGATGCGCTGAAAATCCCAGTGCATAGTCTCTCCAGTACAATCACCACCATCCTTGGGTTCAATCAGGAAAGGAGTGAGCCTCTGGGCAAGATTCGCCTAAAACTCCAAATAGGCAATCTTCGCACAAAGGTTACCTTCTACATCATTGACAACCATGGTTGTTCCTATAATGCTTTCTGGGAAGACCATTTCTGTATGAGCATAACATTGTCCCTTCGACTCTCCATCAATGTTTTAAATATATTGATGATAATGGAGAAGTGCAAAAGGAGGTTGCGGATCTCTATTCTTTCAAAGGCGTCGAAGCATATTGCAATGATGCTCGTATGTACAAGTACGAATTCATTAAGGTTGTCATGTCTCTGGATACTGAAGAAGAGCAAGAAACTGTGCCTAATGATACCCTTATCATTCCTGTCAAAGGGCGTGTTTCTCGTCCACAATCTTCTAAGCCACTGGCTATTCACTTGCCAGTTCAGAAGCAATCAATTGATGATCAAGATTAAAGGGAGCTCACCTCTTCTGAGCCGCTTGTTATCGACTTACGTCATAACAAGGATAAAAAGCAGCTCACCTCTTCTGAGCCACTTGTTATAGATCTATCTCATAACATGGAGAAAAGGGAGCTCACCTCTTCTGAGCTACTTATTATCGACCTCTGTCGTAACAAAGCCAATCCTCCTCCACGTTCTTCTTCTCCCCCTCCTGTAATCAATCTGACCAAGCCTGCTAAGGCTGAAGGTCCTGTTGTAAATACGAATGTACAAATCAATGAAAAAGCATCTACTTTCCAGTATACTGATGTCATTTATCATGCTAAATGCTATTTGGATATGTTAGATAGCTTTCAATCATTTACAATGGGAGTTGTACAATCTCTTCAGACAAAAGTCTCATTTGAACACCCAGATGATTCATATCGAATTGTTCCTGCTCGAAAGAAAGGTGAGAGTCCAATACTTTTTAGTAAAGGACCGGAACAATAATTCAGCTATACAGATGATAGCAAAAGCAATGATACGGGGCACCTTCAACTCCGTCGTTACAGTCAACAATCAAAAGATATCATCCGAAAGAAGGGTTATGACTTCAAGAGTGGCCTCAACTACGGTAAGGGTAGAAAAACACCTATCCGTACGGCTGTGCCGAAAGAAAAGTCAGAAATGTACTACAGCAGGACCAAAAGGGGTCTCGGATATGCTTCACCTCCATTATTATCCCCAGCAGGCTCTGAATCCGATAGTGAGGAGCGTTCTAACTCTTCTAATTCCAGATCATGGATTCTGACACCAGTATTGGTCAAGTTCATCGGTTAACTGTATCTTCTAACATGGTCTCCGTCGAACTTCCAGAAGGCTATGACGAGGATATTAAAGAAAATCCTGAAATAGATTCTTGGGCTCAACGAATGGATACCCAGTGGGAACTCCGATTCGATCAAAGAGAACCTCCTACCGAAGATCAATTAGTTCAAGTTGATGTAGGAGAGAACGGATCACCTCATCCAATATTCATCAGCAAGAACCTTCCAGAGGCAGATAAACAAGAATTAATTCTTCTGATTAAAGAATACATTGATGTCTTTACCTGGAGCTATGAAGACATGCCAGGACTAGATCCCAAAGTAGCTACTCACAAATTGAACATCCTGCCGAATGCAAAATTGGTCAAACAGCAACAACGGCGTTTCAAGCCAGAAATAATGGACGCAATCGACGATGAAGTCAAAAAGCTTATAGCTTGTGGCTTTATTCGAGAAGAACAACATCCTGATTGGGTAGCTAATGTTGTCCCAGTTCTAAAGAAAATCGGCAAAGTTTGAGTCTGCATCGATTTTCGGGATCTTAATGAAGCATGTCCAAAAGATGAATTTCCTCTCCCTATCACGGACGTCATGATTGACAACACCTGTGGGTTCGAAAGAATATCTTTCATGGACGGATTCTCCGAATACAATCAGATTCAGATGAATCCTGAAGATGAGAAGCATACTTCTTTTCGCACTCCTCGCGGAGTCTACTGCTATACTGTCATGCCATTTGGTCTCAAGAACGCTGGTGCAACTTACCAACGAGCTATGAGTACCATCTTTCGAGATCATCTGCGCAAGACTGTCGAATGCTACGTTGACGATATTGCTGTCAAAAGTCGTTTAAAGGAAGATCACATCCAAGACTTGAGAATTATCTTCAATCTTATGCGCCAACATCAACTCAAAATGAATCCCACCAAGTCATTATTGGGTGTCTCTAGTGGCAAATTTCTCGGCTTCGTCATTACCTCTAAGGGTATACATGTGGATCCCGAGAAGATCAAAGCCATTCAAGAGATGCGTCCTCCACGCAACTTAAAAGAGCTATGAGGATTCCAAGGTCGACTTGCATACATCAGGAGATTCATTTTGAATCTGTCTGGACACTGTAGACCATTCACTCAACTCATGAAGAAGGGTGTATCTTTCATTTGGACTGAAGAATGTCAACGAGCATTTGACGACATCAAACGGTATCTCATGAATCTACCGGTCTTGGTACCACCAATCTCTGGCATACCATTCTTAATGTATGTCCGTGCTATAGACCATTCATTGGGTGCTTTACTTGCCCAAAAGAACAAAGAAGGCCATGAACAGGCCATCTATTATCTCAGTCGTACTATGATTGGTGCTGAACACCATTATAGTCCGATCGAAAAAGAATGCCTAGCTCTTATGTTTGCTGTTCAGAAGACCTGACATTACATCATTGGTCAAACCATTCATGTCATATCCCGAGTTAATCCTCTTCGGGTACTCATGAAGAAACCCAGTACACTCAATTCTCGACTGGCTACATAGGCCATTCTGCTAGCCCAATATGACATGGTATATGTTTCACAAAAGTCTGTCAAAGGTCAAGCACTGACAGATTTCTTAGCAGCCCATCCTGTTCCAGAGACATCCAAACTCTATGATGAAATTCCAGACGAGACTTTGGAATCAAATATGATCTCCGAAGAATTTCTTACTTGGCATCTATTCTTTGACGGTGCATCCAGGATTGGACCCAATGGTGCCATCGTCGTAGGAGTTGGAGTTGTCCTTGTTTCTCCAGACGGATCAACTATTCAAAGAGCTTACTCCTTAGATGAACCTTGCTCTAATAACGTGGCAGAATACAATGCTCTACTGATCGGCCTTCAGCTAGCCAAACAACTTGACGTCGAGTATCTTGAAGTCTATGGCGACTCTAAGTTGGTTGTTAATCAGGTTAGAGGGACCTATGAAGTTCGCCATCAAGATCTAGTGCCTTACTTTAAAGCGGCAATCAACATGGCTACATCATTCAAAGCCTTCTTCATTGAATATGTACGCCGAGCTTGCAATACTGAGGCAAATGCTTTGGCCAATCTTGCAGCAGTTTTAGCCATCCCTATCAAAAGACAACAGGTGGTGGTTATCTCTAATCGGGAATTGTTCTGCATCGAAAACAATCGTAATATTGAGTTCAGTAATCTTACTGAAGCCAATGTTATCAGTGAAGATTGGAGAGCTCCCTTCATCGACTTCGTAGTTCATGACATACTCCCTGAAGATCCCAAAGAGGCTACGAGTATTCGTCGGCGATCTCTACGATTCTACTACAATCATACCACCAAAACTCTCTACCGGCGGACTTATGATGATCTTCTTTTATGCTGCCTTGCTGGTGATGAAGCAAAGCAGGTATTGCATGAAGCTCACGATGGTGTCTGCGGAGCACATCAACCTGGCCCTAAATTACAGGATCGCATCCGACGAATGGGTTACTATTAGCCTTCTATGGTATCAGATGCCATTGAATATGCAAGGAAATGTCGAGCTTGTCAAATCCATGCAGATTTCATTCATCAACCTTCAAAATTTCTGCATCCGACGGCTGCTTCATGGCCTTTTGAAGCTTGGGGCATGGACATCATAGGTCCCATCAATCCTTCTTCTTCTAGAGGACACCGGTTCGTACTGGCAATAACCGACTACTTCTCCAAATGAGCTGAAGCTATACCTCTGGCTGAAGTCAAAACCAGCAGCGTCATCAACTTCGTCAAACACCATGTCATCTATAGATTTGGTGTACCTCGAAGAATCATCCATGACAACGGACCACAATTCATCAGCCAGAAGTTTACGAGATTCTACGATAATTATAGGATTGACAATGTCGCTTCGACAGCCTACAATCCTGCTGCTAATGGATTAGCTGAAGCTTTCAACAAGACCATCATCAAGCTCCTCAAGAAGTTTGTATCTACTAACAAACGAAATTGGAGTGAAAAGCTTGTTGAATGTCTTTGGGCTTATCGAACTACGGTCCGCAATCCCACAGGCTTTACACCTTTCTCTCTGGTGTACGGTTGTGAAGCAGTTCTTCCTCTGGAACTTCAAATTCCTTCTTTAAGGATTGCCATTGCTAATAAACTCACTACAAAGAACAACAATCTTATTCGACTTCAAGAATTAGAAGCGCTCGATGAAAAGCGGCTATTAGCTCAACAGCATATTGAGTTGTATCAAGCTCGCATCTCGAAGACTTTCAACCGCAAAGTTAAAGTCAGAGCCTTTCAGCAAGGAGAACTTGTTCTAACAGTAAGACGTCCTATGACTATGACTCACTCTAGCAAAGGCAAGTTCGATGCGAAGTGGGAAGAGCCTTATATTGTCAGCAAAGTCTTTTCAAATGGAGGCTATCAACTTTTAGAGTTAGATGGTCGCATTGCAATGATGCCTATCAATGGCAAATTTTTCAAGAAATACTATGTATAAATGTAACAAAGATTTTATGTAAATAAGATCAGACAGTTCATAAATAAAGTTTGATTTTTATTTCATCATAAACGATGTTATATGATATCAAGGAAGGTCACTATCATCTTTTTCGACATTGGGACATGGACCACTGTCGTCCTTATCAAAGACATAATCAGCAAAAGAACTGAGAACATCCTTGCTCGAGCCTACCAGGAACTTGCAAGCAGCCATCCTCATGGCCACTTCCTCTTCAGTCTTTCCTGGTTCAAGTAGAAAGTCCAAGATA
Organism: Iris pallida; assembly: GCA_029216955.1. Lineage (NCBI taxonomy): Eukaryota > Viridiplantae > Streptophyta > Magnoliopsida > Asparagales > Iridaceae > Iris > Iris pallida. The sequence goes on from JANAVB010015200.1 coordinate 7,486,344, forward strand.
TCCTGTGGTAGTTTAGGTGCAGATGAACCTTCGTCTACTTCTGCCTGCTTTGGCTGGACTGGATCGGCAGGACGTTCTTCAGTGCCCACTTCAATCTTCGGAACAATTTCAGCCTTCTTGGATGCATCTCCAGACGACATCTTTATGTTGAAAAGTGGAAATGATCATTCCTTCCAGATTTCTGTTTTATTTGTAGGCGGAGATTCTCAAAACAACGAAGCGACACATTCATCTGACGGTTCACCCGTTCATCACCCGACGGTTCATCCGTTCATGTAATCCATTTGACGGTTCACCCATTCATCATCTGACGGTTCACCCGTTCACATATTCACCCAACGGTTCCCCCATTCATCACATTCGTTTGACAGTTTATCCGTTCATTACATTCGTTCGACGGTTTATCCGTTTATTCATCACATTCATCTAACGGTTCATCCGTTCATTCCATTCATCTGGTGGTTCGTCCATTTATTACATTCATCCTACGGTTCACCCGTTCATTCAATTCATCTGACGGTTCACCCGTTCATTTTACCACCATTTCATCTGACGGTTCACCCGTTCATCCCGACGATTCATTTCGTTCATTTACCTTGACGAATTATCCAGTTCGTTCTTATTAGCAACTTGTCATCTTTGATTAAGTTGTCTATTGAAATAATGATATTCGACAAATTATATTCTGCCACGTCCACATTACCTCTGAGCAGATATAATAAATATGATTATTTTCTAAAATCGAGAAATATATCATGTCATATACCTCTGAATATATTTTTTATCGTTATAATTTGTATCTGAACAAGATATGCAATAAATAATAGAGCCACAACAAAATGACTTTTTATTTGATCAAAATTCAAGACATTACAAAAACGTACATATTGCAAAAATAAGAAGATACAAGGAATCTTTCTATTAAACTGGTGGTGTCATCAAGCCAGTAATCTGTTGCTTCAGGGTCTGCAATCGCTCTTCGCGGGATTCCATCACCCTCTTTCTGGCCTCTTCCATCCCAGATATCTCATTGAAAGTTGGCATGGTTACCATTCTACGAGTGATTTCATCATTATGAGCTGCGGCATATTCGTCTCTTTTTTGGGTTAGAGCACCGAGTTGTTGGATTGCAGTTTGATGCTCGGTAACCTCATCTTCCAGTTCTTCTTGAAGACGGGCAATCTCCATTCTCAGTTCAGCAATTCTTCTCTCTTTTCTTTCAGTAGTAGATGTCACCGATTCCACCTTGGAATTGTACTCAGCAGATTTAGTAGCAAAAGCATCCAAGAGAATCTGGAAATTTACTCTCTCAACTGCAGGTTCCTGAGCCATCTGTTCAAATTCCGCTTGAACTAAGGGTTCTACCTCCCCTTTATTGAGCTCTTTGTAATTCTTTATTGAAGTCTCTAGCTCATTTAATATGTGTTCAAGAAAAGTGGCCTGAGGCTCGTCACCTTGCTCACGAATAGCATGAACTAAGAAAGAGGTTGGACTTCTAACTGTGTAAAAATCAGCATCCTCTTTTTTCATCACCCTATTAATCAATGGCCCCATTGAATCGAAGAAGAATTTGGTAAATGATTGAATGACGAATTGATTGGTCGCCAATGTACCAGGAGTCGCAGCTACTCCTGTTGATGACGAGGCAGCAGGACGTTTAGTTTCTCGTATTTGGACGGAAGGCTCTTTGAATAAAGGAACTAAAGTGGAGTTGGTCGCTCCTCCTGGTTGTTCTTCTGCAAAATTAAATATTGTCATTCTGCCTGTCATTTGCTATTGTCAAAGAGAATCAAAAGTGAAAACAGTCTTACCATGGTTCGATCCGGCGACTAGCCTATCATCTGTTGGTACAGATTCTAGCTGAGCAGAAGTAACCTCAGACACTATGGCCTGACTACTTCCTGCTTCGGAGCCACAGGATAAACGGTGACTGCTACTAGCAATTGTTGTCGCAAGTACTATGTCCATGCACACTGGAGGAACTGGAGAAGATCCAAGTTCTGTAGGGATAAGAATAAAGATGTTAGCTGTCAATCTATTAAAGAAAATTGCTAATTTCATTCTATACCTTGAAGATCAACATCAGGAGTTTCCTCCAGGGTCGCTTCTTTATCTGCTATCTTTTTTGGAGATGCCTGAACCTCAACATCCTTTTCAGGATCTAAGGTATCATCAGCAGCTTCAGGAGATATCTGCACCTCAATATCCTTCTCAGGATCTAAGGTGTCATCAGCAGCCATAGGAGACACATGCTCTTCATCATCTCCTTCAGGATCATGTGTATCCTCAATGTCCTCAGATGATAAACTTTCCTCATTTTCATCTTCCTCCGGTACCTCCCCACTGGCAGTTGCAGCGGTTTGATCAATGTAATCCTGTGAGCCGAAGTCACAGTCATATAAAGCCTCAATCATCAAACAATCCTCTTCCTCGCGGATTGCTCCTGGTGTAGCAGGAGGTTGAGTAGTATCCATCATCGGTAAAGGAGATTGTAAAGCTTCATGCTCTGTCTCAGCAATACTTTCTCTGGGCTCTACGGCCTCATTTCTCTCTTCCCTCTGCTCAATCTCTTCCCTCTGTTCTGGACTAGGAGTTTTATGCCCAGACTCAGAAACAGGGGTAGGAGATGGCATGGTGATTCCAGCCGCAGCGTTCATCACTACCGAAGACAAAATTTACCTTGGAGGAGAAACTGTTCTCTTTTTTCTTCTGTGAGCTAGCTTCTTTCTTCTATGTAGAGGCCTCTCAGGACTCTCTACGTTTACTACCTCAACCTGTTTCTGAATAGAGGTCGGTGTAGTTGCTTCATCTCGAGTGGACTCGGCCAATTGTCTAGATTGTGATCTCGTAGTGACTTTCTCTGAAGAATGTTCCAAGATCAATTTCTTCTTCACAGCTGGGGAAGAAGGCTCTTCTCTCCTTCTCTTCTTCTCCTTGATCGGAGACTTAACAACCTTCAGAGAAATTCTTAAAGGTTGGTTAACTTCCTCAGGGAAATTAGCTTCCCTAGAAGCTTCTAATGGATCGTCCACTGGCTCATGTTCTTCATCGTTATTGGGAGCTAATGTGTCAGTCGCTCCTTTCTTCAGACGATTTGCTGTTGCAAAACTATCAACGAGGCTATAGTTTTTAGCAAATGTATTAGCAGCTGTGTAAAATTGTGAATAAGTATACAGCATTCTAGGACCAGCATCAGTTCTGTTTGGCATCGAGAACACAGTCTTTGTGTCTTGAGCATTGTAGTAAGCCCAGGCCCGGGCACCATCGATCAAATAGCCTTTTCCTTGTAGGCACGTGATGGCGTTACCTATATGAAACTGGTCATAGCCGAATTGGCACACAAAACGGCTGGGCAGATAGGGCTCCAAATAGCATTCCTCTTCAAATCTGTATACTAAATGTGATGGTCTGATTGTCTTCAGCCATTCAAAAGATACTCAACCTATTGGTTGCCTTCCAAGGTCAATCAGATTTGCTGCTATATGCTCATAACCAGTTGGAAGGGGAGAGCAAAGAAAATTCCATCCTTTGCCGAGGTTCAGAGTTCGTCTACAGTCCCTCAGACTAGTGTATATCTACCTGCTCTGTGAGAATCTGTGTAGAAAACTGCCACCAACTGCTCCCATGGCAGGGTTCATCAATGATGGATGATGCAAGAGCAACCATCCGAATAAGTAGGTGTAAGGTAACTCCAATCTAGGGAAGTTCCCCTTATCACCCTTGCACTTGATCATAGAATCAACATACAGACGAAGACCCGCGTTTATCCTACAGGTCATCGCTGATAGTAAATCCATCCGGTAGCCGAAAACTAACCGGACAGCAGCAAAAAGAACATCGCGATGGAAGCGGTCTACAGCACTTGCTCCAGGCACGACGAATCGACATAGCCAGTACATCAAAAATCCTGCCAGCTGGGCTTGTTTAGATATGGACCTGTAGCCTATTCTTATAAAGCTCTCCATAAATTCTCCAGCCTTAAGAGGAGGATATTAGTGTTCATCATCAACTCTGATATCCATCCTCTTATTTTCTTCCATCAGCTTTAGCACTTCACTGTTACTGAGGGGATGGAAGAAATCAGGGTTGCATGAGTCATGATCTTTTGTCTTTTTTTCAATAATGTGGTTGAGAAAAAGATAAGTCAACCATTTGGATGAATAGCATGTGCCAGAAGAGCCACTTTGGTAATACAAAGAACATATGTTTTAATGGTACAGAAGCTCATCAAAGACTTCTACCATCTTTGAATTCTCTCGACGAAGTCTATCTAACTCGTCGTTGGTCGGGACGTACTCCTCGTAAGGCAAATCACCCATTGGTAAATATGAGATATACTTCATCTCATGGAGAGCCAAGCCTATTTCCCCGCAGGGCGTCATAAACGTACATGTCCTGTAGTTATACCTCTCTGCCAGAGCCAAAAACAGATGAGGATTTGGGAAGAAGCCGTATATAGTAGCATGTACCGCATTATACAGATCAATTTCTCTGAGTTTATCTTCAAACTGGACCAGTATCCAGTTAGCTATGCAGCTCCATCTTTTGATGTCTGGGTTTACCAGACCTGTCAACCGGATGTCTTGATCCGGATAACTGCCCTCTGCTTTGGCATACTCATTGGCAAAAATCGGTGTCCTTACCGGCAGCAACAAAGATGAGTTCTCAGGGAAAATACAACCTGACTTCAATCCTCTTAATAAAGTGTTGTGTCGTTCGGAAGAACTATAGAACATGTCTCTATTATTCAGATCTTTTTTGACACAGATCTTTCCGGTCCGTGCCTGTTGAAGGGGAGTGATGTCCCATTCCATCCTCCTAGGATGGCTTGCGTGAGCATATCTTGCTAGAGGAAGACATCTAGCTATGTCTGGTAACTTGATCAATTTCTCCTTCCATTGGAAAGTTCTCGACTCAACTCGGGGTCTTGGTTGAGAACTTTTATCAATGGCGTCGCCAAAAAGGAACATAGGCTTCCTATGAGTGACAGCGTCAGCAGATTGTAAAGGTTGTCCATTTATCAGACTTAGCAAAGTCTCGTTATCATGTGCTATCAAAATAGTCTGGCGAGAAGATAGAAGGGCGTATCGTGGAAAGTGCACATGAGATAAGTCTTCTTTGAAATCTGGCTCAGTTAAAGTTCCTACAAATGTCTCATATTCAGGATCTTTTCTGGTGTTAACTGTATCAAACAGAAAAAACAAAATTCAGTACAAGTCAAGTCAGAAATGTTGTCATCAGATTGCGCAAACATCATATTGCACAACCATCAGATTGCACAATCATCAGATTATACTGGCAAAGCTTGCACAAGCATTATTTTGCGCTGACAAGATTGCGCAAATCAACCGATTGTGCTGACTTTTGCTAGCGCAATTCAACCAATTGCGCGAGAAGATATTCTTCATAAAAATAAAGAATAATGTGTTCGTGCAACCAAAACCCTAAAAAGGGGTGGTGCAGTATGATCGCATCTCTAAAAAGAGATGGATTTTAAAGATCCAATAAAGTCAAAAAATCCTAAAAAGAGTTTTCGATCGGGTTGTCTACCTCACAAAGCAGGATGCACAGTTTCATGACGGAAAGGACGAGGCACAACACGAGTCGAAGACACGGCGGGGGCCTTGCCCTTGGCGGCGGCGGAGGAACGCTTGGGAGCCATGAGATCGACGGAGAAGAAAGGTTGAAGTCGAAATAGGCTCGGGATTTCTCTCTCTCAAACACAATGAAAGCAAGTAAAGAATAATTTGAAGGGTCGAGAGAACTATTTATAGTTTTTCAAAGAACCAACGGCCGCCACAGATTGTGCCGAAAAAGTAGGGGCTGATTCATCCGATTGTGCAGACATCTCGACATATGCGCAACTTTATTTAAAATTCAAAATTCAAAGTATTTCGAAATTTTGAATAAATTCAACTTTCGAAAACTTTGAAGGGGGTCTTATAGGTCCTAAAAAATCAAGTTGCACCCATCAACAAAGTCATAAAAATCAAGAAAAACAGCTTTCAAATAAACTGCACGGACATCAGATTGCGCATCATCTAGATGGCACAAACTGGACTGCGCACACTTTCAAGTGTGCAAGCTGACGTGGCCATATCATCATTACCTGACACAATCAAATCTTCTGACAACTGACAGCATAAAGAACGAGAAGACTGTTCCTTTATTGTGCCGCACAGCGCTCGAGGACAGCTGTACATGCAGCACAATCTGTTTGCAGCGCAATATAGCCCAGCGCGTTCAATCTCAGCGCAATCCAAAGTCAGTGCAATTCATGTGGCGCACTTTATCATGACAACTGACAAAAGTACACATGGCATTCATGCCATCAATTGCTTGTTACGTGGCAACCGTCTGCACACGATCATACACATTTCAATCAAATGATGCCATGTGTCCAAGACAGTTGGCCCACGACCAGACAACTGCATGTGCAGTCTGATGCTGCACAATCCAGTGCCTGTGCAATCCAACTTGTGCCATTCAGAATAACTAAAAGTTAGTTATTTCCAGAACTCTATAAATAGAGTTTCAAGTCTTCATTCAAGGGGATCAGACATAAAGTTTAGAAATATCAGAGAGTTCAGGAGTTCTTGCCCAAGTGCTGCTGCATTCTTCCGAGACTTTTACCTTCAAATTCAGAGACTACCATCTTCAAAGTTCACATCGTCCAAGGGATAAAGCAATCGTCTTCTAGATTGGATTCCTACAGTTGTACTTTTCCAGAATTCTTGTAATCTTTACAAAGTTTGTATCAATGAAGTTTATACTTTTGTTCCCTTGGCCGGCCATAGTATGTTCCCCCCTATTTATAGCACCTTGAAATTAGGACTTGCCTCTTTAGGAATCATTGCCATTTAGAAGAGGTGAGTCTCCATCTTTGTAAAATCTTAGAAAATCCATTTCAACTCCAATTTCTTCCAAACCAATTGCAATAGGACCTAATATTAGTCTACTTGTTGTTGGTGTTGAGTATTTTCAGGAAGGACACAATTTGTGGGAGTTTGGTGGCTTGAGGAACTCTTTCCATTTGGGGATTTTAACCCTTTGTTCATCAATAGGTATAATCTATTCTATCCCATGTAAATTCTATTAAATTTCATTTCTAGGATGCCCTAGCCCTAACCTAACAGTAGGATAGGCTAACCCTAGATTTTGAGCCCATTACGTGTCCGTATCGGACACGTATCAGTGTGTATAGGAACGTGTTCGACGAAATGCCTCAAAGGGTATTTCGTTTGATTTTGTGGATTGTGTTTGAATAGGAAAATAGATATTCACCTCGCTTATGCATTTCTCTTGCTCTGAACACAATTTCGTGTCGAGTTGAGTCGACACAGGCGCGTGGGCACGCGGTCGTGCGTGCGCGCGCGCTGGCAGGATAATCCCCTGCTACTCGGGCTAGTTTTTGAGCTGGATACGCCACGTCGACCCACAAAAATTGACACACGTGCTATGTCCGTGACTGACACGGGGTCCCCCAAGTGGTTCGACCCCTCGTGTCGTGTCGGACACGTATTTGCCTGTGCACGTGTAGTGCACTGTGTAGTTCAGTGTTCTAGTATTTGTGTTCCCTATTTATTCGATTTTTAATAGTTTAAATAATGTTTTTAATTGCTAAATTGATCCTAAATATAATGTATTATATGTGTTAGATTTAGTTTCTATATTAGTTTAGGTTTTGTTTGGAATTGTGGTTCGATTGAGGGTTGGAATGGCATTTCTGATACACTGTCCTGATACATGGGTTTTCTATTGTTTTTCTAACTCTAATTTCCTGTTTGTTTGATTTTTATCACTGCTAAATATCCCCATATATCATTGTTCATGCCTAGTTTCATATTTCATTCAAATATAGGCTTTTTGAACTGGAAATTTGGATATTGGTATTAGGTTGTTTCTCAAAACTGTTATTTAACTGATATGAACCTGGACTGAGTTCAGTCTCCAGGAACTGAGTTATATGGGATTTCATTCCCAGTTATCTAAAACCTGAGATTCCAGTTTTTCCTAATTATGAACCGTTAACTGATGTAATTCACTGTAATACAATACCTGAGTTAATTTCCTTTCATTTTCGAAATATGAGTTAACCTGAGATTCATTGCTAACTGATACACTTTGATTCAAACTGAATATCTGAGATTTCTTCTTTGGTTGAAAACCTGAGTTTTCCTCCTTCATTATCAAACTGAGTTTGTTGAATTTGTGAATGGCTTTTACTAAGAAACCTGAGATTTGTATCTCTGAGATTTTGGGGGTTGATATTATGAACTGTTAGCTATGGACTGAAATGTGATAACTGAGATTTGTTCCTGTTAATTAGCATGACTGAATGACATGATTGGTTAATGGTTTTGAATTGGGTTCCCTATTGTGTTAACCTGAGATTGTTGAATTCCCATTCCCCTTCACTGATTTCCTTTTTATTTTATTTCAATGTTTGTTCTTCTTTGAAACCTGGGATTATTTCCTGATAACTGATATTAAATGAAGTTTAGATTGATATGAACTAACCTGTAAACTGATTTCCTTCTTTTCTTTCCTTCTCTAAAAACCTGAGAGTGAGTTGCACTTCACTGGAATTCCAATATGGGTTTCCTTTTCCCTGAAATGAGCTGTTACCATGCCACACTGTTGTACATACTGTCCTATTTCTGCACACTGTTCAGATTTGCCACACACACTGTTTTCAGTCTTTCTCACACACACACATTTGAATACTCATGTGTTTCCCCCTTCACTCTTTATATATATATATATATATATGTAGGTTCCTATATATACGAATGTGTGTTAATGTATATATATATATATGTTATAATATATTTGGTGTATTATAGTTAGGCTTATAGGGGAACTTGTGTAGATATGTGTTATAGGTTAGATAGGCATGATATTACCTAGTAAACCTAGATTAGTCTGCTAGAACCTAGAATGGCTTGTTAGACCTAGATTAGACTAGTTGACTTAGGTTTGACTTGGTTGACCTAGTTTGACTTCTAGGGTTGACCAGAGTTGACCAAGAGTTGACTTTGGTCTAGATTGACCTAGATTCATGTAGGACGCATTATAGTACAGTTCGTTACTATTCTGGACTTGTTGTGACTTGTACTGTTCTAAATAGGAGCCAGATACCACTCCTCGGACAGTACTTTCATCTCGGACTTTTAGTTAGCAGGCGAGTACATTCTCTGATCTTTTCATACATGTCTGGACTATATTCTTGCTCTAGATTACTCTACATGATGCTGACACGTATCTTCACGAATTAGTACTATATGGATCCTTTCCTGAGATGTTATCCCTCTACGGGTGCATCGGGTATTTCATGTTCATGTTCTTTATCATGTGCATCAGGTACTCCTTGTACTCGTACTAGTTCATGTTATTACATGTTCTCATGTGCTTTTATGTGCTTATCATGTGCCTCATGTACTACTTATTATATGAGTTCACGTATCTTAGCTATATTCATGTGCTTATAACGTAACTTGAATGGATCCTTGTGTATTGATTGGGGCGGGGTGAGTAGAATTGGTTATGTGAATACTATCCCCAGTAGATGTATTCATGCGTCTCCTTATTTGTATTAATGTGCCCCTAAGCCGTTTACATAACCATATTGTACTCTAAATCATGTAGCCACTTACAGTCTCTACTATCATGTATTTACTTTCAGTTACAAAATATCTCTTGTTTACTTGTACTTCCATTCAGTACTTCATGTATTTTACTCTATTGCATGATTTATACTCCTAACCTGCTATGAACTGTTTGAGAGATATGTGCTCGTTCCCGTCCTGACTGGACCTGTTGAAAATATTACAGAGGACGAGGCTGAGGCGTTCTGCCCTACTTACTACGGTGCCACACTAGATGAGTGCCTGGACTTGGACCAGCAGCAGGATCCATTAGCAGTAGACGACACTCCATTAGCTTAGGATTGTCTTACTTTCTGGATCACTGTATCAGATTTTGAGATATTCTGAGATATGTATTATTTTAGACACTTAGAATTCTGGATTGTATCTCTGTGATTCTCCTGTTCTGGATATATTATCTTCATTATCATTCTATCTCTTCCTGTTCTACCTTAGCTGTGATTGAGTTATATTTCTGTTATGTCACCCCCGTTCGGGGAGTATAACTGTTATTACCTTCAACTGTTAGATGTTGTGACCTAGGACAGCGTTCTACCATCGACACTACGGCGTAGGCTGGACGTACCCACGTCACGTGCCCTTACTCTAGGGTGCGGGTCGTGACACATTTTAGTAGTGGCCCATGCAGGTCTAGGTTGGAAATGTAGTGGTATTCGAACTAGAATATCACTGCAGCCTGCAGTACGAATTAGTATATTTTTGAAGGTACTCAATCACACTAGGAAAATTCCTTATCAGATTCTGTATATCTATTTTGCTGCTTATTGTCTTCCTTAGAATTTTAAACTGTCCTCCTTTGATTTTTTGACTCATTCTCGGTAATTGTTTCTTGTTTGATCTGTGTCTCCAAGATGGTTGAGACGAGATCGTATCGCCCCTTGACGGGAGAGGCTGAAGAGGGGTCTGCCACCTCTCGTGTCCAGCAGCCAGCTCCCAGTGCCACAGGGCCAGTGCATCCCTCAGGAGTCGGTGTTTTTGCCACTTTTAGAGGAGCACCTCCAGCAGTCAGGAGGCCGGTTGTGATTCCTGAGATCCTTCCACCGCAGCAGCCTCCGCCTGCGGGGATGGTAGATGCTGCACATCTCTTCTCCTTCGTGGAGAGAATTCTGGAGTCGCACCAGCAGCAGCAGACGAGGCAGACTACCGATTTCCGTCAGGGGATCGATGAGGTACACCAGCTGGTTCGTACCACAGTCGAGATGATTACAGCTCAGGGGGTCCAGCAGCAGCCCTATCGGAGGGAGAAGGACATACAGGACTTCCAAAAGATGCACCCTCGAGAGTTCTTCGGCACAGAGGGCATTCATATTGCAGACGACTGGATAGAGCATATCGAGGAGATCTTCCGACTAGCAGAGATACCAGCTCAACTCCAGATCGAGGCGGCGGGCAGCCAGATACAGGATTTGGCCCGTACGTGGTATCAGACAGATCCCAGGGTAGGAGTTGAGGGCCAGACTTGGGCCCAGTTCAAGGAACTATTTAAGGAGCAGTTCTTTCCTGATGTGGCCTTGGGAGGTATCGAGGCACAGTTTGAGGCTCCGGTTCAGGGGAACCAGACGGTGGCTGAGTATGCCGGGGAGTTCTGCAGACTGGCCCGGTTCATTGATGATTTGTCTGAGAAGACGAAGGCGAGGAAGTTTTACCGGGGTTTGATTAGAGAGGTTCGGTCGCTGACTAAGAGCGACCGGAATGCCACTTATGCTAAAATATTTTCTGGGGCTATGGCGGCGGAAGACGACCTAGGGCTGAAGCAGAAGAGGGGTCGTGACTTCCAGGGTGGCAGCAGCAGTCAGGGGTAGGCCAAGAGGCCTCACTTCCAGCACCAGCAGCAGAGGCCAGCTCAGCAGTATCAGCAGCAGGGTCGTGCACCCTTTCAGCAGCAGCACCAGCAGCAGAGAGGGCAGCAGGCACCTCGTCAGGTAGTCATTTGTGCCTTCTACAAGAAGCCGGGGCACATGATCCATGAGTGCAAGAAGAAGCTAAGCAAGTGCCTACTTTATGGTGCAGGAGATCACCAGTTGAGGGACTGTCCAGGGGCTTTTGGGCGAGGACAACAGGGAGGTGGAGCCAAGGCTCCAGCAGGCCAGCAGAGGGGACCAGCCCTGCAGACCCAGCAGCAGAGGTTCCAGCAGCACCAGCAGCAGACACGAGGTGGACAGTAGGGGCGAGCTTTCGCCATAGCAGCTGAGGATGTCGAGGCCATCGGAGAGCTGATAGCAGGTTCGGTTCTCCTAGATTCCCTTCCAGCATTTGTACTCTTTGATTCTGGGGCTTCCTACAGCTTTGTGTTAGTATCGTATGCTATTAGACACAGTCTGGTTTCTGAACCATTGCCTAGGACCTGTAAGATCACGACCGGGAGTGGAGTCATCCTCGTGAGTGATGTTTCCAGAGGACAGAGTGTCATATTGGGAGGCCGAGAGTTGGAGGTGAGTCTACTAGTCATGCCATTACTGAACTACGATATTGTACTAGGTATGGACTGGCTGAGTAGACACCACGCCCGCATTAATTGCCGTGGAGGTAGAGTTTTGTTCGGGGCGCCAGGAGAGCCAGAGTTTGAGTACACCCGACGGTAGGCAGAGCAGGACGACGGAGTCTTCTGTGGAGCATCAGTCGAGGAGCAGGTGGCTCCGCATCCCTTGATCGCAGAGTTTATGGACGTGTTTCTAGAGGAGTTGCCAGGGCTTCCACCGGACAGAGATGTAGAGTTCTCGATAGACTTGGTTCGCGGCGCGGAATCGATCTCCCAGCATGTCTATCGAGTGAACAACAGTGAACTGGTGGAGCTGAAGAAGCAGGTGGATAAGCTGCAGGACAAGGGCTTCATTCGCTCGAGTTCTTCACCTTGGGGTGCACCGGTACTCTTCGTACCCAAGAAGGATGGGTCGGTACGGATGTGTATCGACTACAGGGCACTTAACAACCTGACAATCAAGAACAGATACCCACTGCCGCAGATCGATGATCTCTTTGATCAGTTGAGCGGAGCTTGGGTGTTCTCGAAGATTGATTTGAGGTCAGGTTATCACCAGGTGAAGGTGAAGGGGGAGGATATTCCCAAGACCGCTTTCAGGACGCGGTACGGGCAGTTTGAGTTTTTGGTTATGCCGTTTGGGCTAACCAATGCACTAGCAGTGTTTATGAATCTAATGAACAAGGTGTTCCACCAGTACTTGGACAAGTTCGTGGTGGTGTTCATTGATGATATCTTGGTATATTCTAAGACTGAGGAGGAGCACGAGGAGCATCTGCGGATAGTGCTGGAGACTCTCAAGAGGGAGCAGCTTTATGGGAAACTCTCCAAGTATGAGTTTTTCTTGGACCAGGTGGACTTCTTGGGGCATGTGGTGACTGGAGATGGTATCTCAGTTGACCCCAAGAATATTGTAGCAGTTGAGGCATGGGCAGTGCCGACTTCAGTGGTAGAGATCAGGTGTTTCCTGGGGCTGGCAGGATACTATAGGAGATTTGTGCAAGATTTCTCCCGGGTTGCAGAGCCATTGACACGGTTGACCCGGAAGGATGCTGAGTATGTTTGGTCAGAGAAGTGTCAGGCAGCTTTTGATGAGTTGAAGAAGCGGCTTACGACAGCTCCGATTCTGACATTACCTTCAGGATCAGGTGGATTCACTATTTATAGTGATGCTTCAGGGAAGGGGCTGGGTTGTGTCTTGCAGCAGCATGGAAAGGTGATTGCCTACGCTTCCAGGCAATTACGTCCCCATGAGAAGAACTACCCTACCCATGACCTGGAGCTGGCGGCGGTGATTTTTTGCTTTGAAGTTATGGAAGCACTATCTGTATGGCGAGAGGGTAGAGATTTTCACAGATCACAAGCGCTTGAAGTATGTGTTTACTCAGAAGGAGCTCAACATGAGGCAGCGCAGGTGGCTTGAGTTGATGAAGGACTTTGACATCGTACTTCAGTATCACCCGGGGAAGGCCAACGTGGTTGCCGATGCCTTGAGTAGGTATCCGACAGCCATGTGTTTGACTATGGATCGGTACCTGCTTGCAGACCTGAAGAGCCTTGGGATAGAGGTGATTATGCCCGGAGTGCAGATACAATTATGGAGCCTTCAGATACAGTCGGACTTGATGGACAGGATCAAGGCGACACAGTTCGAGGATGTGGCTCTGCGGTGTATCCTAGAGCAGATCAGTACAGGATTGGAGGATAGTGAGTTTTCACTTGCAGAAGATAGTGCCCTGAGGCACGGTTCCCGGTTATGTGTGCCCAGTGGGGAGCTCAGAGAGCAGATTATGCAGGAGGCTCACAGATCGCAGTACTCTATACATCCTGGTGCCAACAAGATGTACAGGGACCTGCGAGAGCATGTCTGGTAGTACGGGATGAAGCGGGAGGTGTCCCACTTCGTAGCTAGATGCTTGGTCTGTCAGCAGGTCAAGGCAGAGAGGCAGAGGCCCAGAGGATTATTGCAGTCGTTGCCTATTCCAGAGTGGAAGTGGGAACATATTACCATAGATTTTGTATCGGGGTTGTCGCGTACACCAGGAGGGAAAGACGCGATTTGGGTCATCGTTGACAGGTTGACCAAATCGGCGCACTTCTTGCCATTCAAGGTGGGTACGTCTACAGAGAGGCTTGCGGAGTTGTATATAAGACAGATAGTCAGGATTCACGGAGTTCTCGTCAGCATAGTCTCAGATCAGGATAGTCGCTTTACTTTCTATTTCTGGAGGAGTCTGCAGACTGGCTTGGGGACTCAGCTCAAGTTTAGTACTGCATACCACCCCCAGACGGACGGACAGTTAGAGAGGACTATTCAGACACTCGAGGATATGCTACGGACGTGTGTCCTGGATTTTAGAGATTCTTGGGAGGATTACCTATATTTGGTGGAGTTTGCTTACAACAACAGTTTTCAGGCCAGCATTGAGATGTCACCGTTTGAGGCTCTGTACGGGCGTAGGTGTTGTATACCTTTATCTTGGGATGATGTTGGAGAGCGAGCTTTACTGGGACCAGAGATGGTTGTTGATGCAGCCGAGAAGGTGAAGCTTATCAGGGACAGACTTCGCGTGGTGCAGGACAGACATCGGCACTGGGCCGATAGCCACCGGAGGCCGCTGGAGTTTGAGGTACAGATTTAGAGATAGGATTAGAAGTAGGTTCTATTTTGTTTGTTTGATTGATCGTATTTAATTTTTAGTAACTTGAGACCTTGCTTGTGATTAGGTTGGAGACATGGTTTTTCTGCGGATATCTCCGACTCGTGGTACGATACATTTTGGTGGAGGTGGGAAGCTTAGCCCGCGCTTCATCGGCCCTTTCGTTATCAGCAAGAGAGTCGGTGACATGGCATACAGGCTAGACTTACCACCTGTACTAGTGGGAGTTCACAACGTATTCCACGTATCACAGTTGAGACGGTACATGGCTGATCCTAGCCATGTGCTCGATCACTCGGAGATAGAGGTTGGACCTACTCTCAGTTATCCAGAGCAGCCTGTGGAGGTTCTGGATCGCCGGAAGAAGGTACTGAGGAACCAGGTGATACCCTTGGTACGCGTCGCATGGAGGCATCATTCTCGAGGAGAGTCTACCTGGGAGCGGGAGGATGAGATGCGCGAGCGGTACCCCTATCTTTTTGGACCTTAAGGTATACTTTTCTATCCTTCTTAGCAGTTAGTTTTGCCTTTAAATTTTGAGGACAAAATTATTTTAAGAGGGTAGATTTGTCACTACCACTTTTCTAGCTTGAGGGTATTTTGGTCATTTTTAAAATTTTGGAATTAATTTGGAATTATTATTTATTATTAGAATTAATATGATTTCTAGTAATTTTTAGGATAATTGATTTTGGTGTTTTAGTGACTTTGACTTATGTTGACTTTGGAACTAACCTAGTGGCTAACCTAGGTCATGACTATGGGATTTGGATATGGAAACCTAAGTTGACTTAAGTTAGTGATATTAACCCATTAGAATTTATTTTAGGAAAATAGGATTTAGATTGATTAATGAATGGCTTGTGAAATCACAAGTCATTTTATGACTTAAGGCTTAATGGCCCATAGGCCCACACCCCTTGAACCAAACCCTAACCCTAATAATCCCTTGGCCGGCCATAGTGTGTTCCCCCCTATTTATAGCACCTTGAAATTAGGGCTTGCCTCTTTAGGAATCATTGCCATTTGGAAGAGGTGAGTCTCCATCTTTGTAAAATCTTAGAAAATCTATTTCAACTCCAATTTTCTCCAAACTAATTGCAATAGGACCTAATATTAGTCTACTTGTTGTTGGTGTTGAGTATTTTCAGGAAGGACACAATTTGTGGGAGTTTGGTGGCTTGAGGAACTCTTTCCATTTGGGGATTTTAACCCTTTGTTCATCAATAGGTATAATCTATTCTACCCCATGTAAATTCTGTTAAATTTCATTTCTAGGATGCCCTAGCCCTAACCTAATAGTAGGATAGGCTAACCCTAGATTTTGAGCCCATTACATGTCCGTATCGGACACGTATCAGTGTGTATAGGAACGTGTTCGACGAAATGCCTCAAAGGGCATTTCGTTTGATTTTGTGGATTGTGTTTGAATAGGAAAATAGATATTCACCTCGCTTATGCATTTCTCTTGCTCTGAACACAATTTCGTGTCGGGTTGAGTCGACACAGGCGCGTGGGCACGTGGTCGTGCGTGCACGCGCGCTGGCAGGATAATCCCCTGCTACTCGGGCTAGTTTTTGAGCTGGACACGCCACGTCGACCCACAAAAATTGACACACGTGCTGTGTCCGTGACTGACACGGGGTCCCCCAAGTGGTTCGACCCCTCGTGTCGTGTCGGACACGCATTTGCCTGTGCACGTGTAGTGCACTGTGTAGTTCAGTGTTCTAGTATTTGTGTTCCCTGTTTATTCGATTTTTAATAGTTAAATAATGTTTTAATTGCTAAATTGATCCTAAATATAATGTATTATATGTGTTAGATTTAGTTTTCACATTAGTTTAGGTTTTGTTTTGAATTGTGGTTCGATTGAGGGTTGGAATGGCATTTCTGATACACTGTCCTGATACATGGGTTTTCCATTGTTTTCCTAACTCTAATTTCCTGTATGTTTGATTTTTATCACTGCTAAATATCCCCACATATTATTGTTCATGCCTAGTTTCATATTTCATTCAAATATAGGCTTTTTGAACTGGGAATTGGGATATTGGTATTGGGTTGTTTCTCAAAACTGTCATTTAACTGATATGAACCTGGACTGAGTTCAGTCTCCAGGAACTGAGTGATATGGGATTTCATTCCCAGTTATCTAAAACCTGAGATTCCAGTTTTTCCTAATTATGAACCGTTAACTGATGTGATTCACTGTAATGCAATACCTGAGTTAATTTCCTTTCATTTTTGAAATATGAGTTAACCTGAGATTCATTGCTAACTGATACACTTTGATTCAAACTGAATATCTGAGATTTCTTTTTTGGTTGAAAACCTGAGTTTTCCTCCTTCATTATCAAACTGAGTTTGTTGAATTTATGAATGGCTTTTACTAAGAAACCTGAGATTTTGGGGTTGATATTATGAACGGTTAGCTATGGACTGAAATATGATAACTGAGATTTGTTCATGTTAATTAGCATGACTGAATGACATGATTGGTTAATGGTTTTTAATTGGGTTCCCTATTGTGTTAACCTGAGATTGTTGAATTCCCATTCCCCTTCACTGATTTCCTTTTCATTTTATTTCAATGTTTGTTCTTCTTTGAAACCTGGGATTATTTCCTGATAACTGATATTAAATAAAGTTTAGATTGATATGAACTAACCTGTAAACTGATTTCCTTCTTTTCTTTCCTTCTCTAAAAACCTGAGAGTGAGTTGCACTTCATTGGAATTCCAATATGGGTTTCCTTTTTCCTGAAATGAGCTGTTACCATGCCACACTGTTGTACATACTGTCCTATTTCTGTACACTGTTCAGATTTGCCACACACACTATTTTTACTCTTTCTCACACACACACACATTTGAATACTCATGTGTTTCCCCCTTCACTCTTTTTATATATATATATATGTAGGTTCCTATATATATGAATGTGTGTTAATGTATATATATATATATATGTTATAATATATTTGGTGTATTATAGTTAGGCTTATAGGGGAACTTGTGTAGATATGTGTTATAGGTTAGATAGGCATGATATTGCCTAGTAAACCTAGATTAGTCTGCTAGAACCTAGAATGGCTTGTTAGACCTAGATTAGACTAGTTGACTTAGGTTTGACTTGGTTGACCTAATTTGACTTCTAGGGTTGACCAGAGTTGACCAAGAGTTGACTTTGGTCTAGATTGACCTAAATTCATGTAGGACGCATTGTAGTGCATTTCATTACTATTCTAGACTTGTTGTGACTTGTACTGTTCTAAATAGGAGCCAGACACCACTCCTCGGACAGTACTTTCATCTCGGACTTTCAGTTAGCAGGCGAGTACATTCTCTGATCTTTTCATACCTGTCTGGACTATATTCTTGCTCTAGATTACTCTACATGATGCTGACACGTATCTTCACGGATTAGTACTATATGGATCCTTTCCTGAGATGTTATCCCTCTACGGGTGCATCGGGTATTTCATGTTCATGTACTTTATCATGTGCATCAGGTACTCCTTGTACTCGTACTAGTTCATGTTATTCCATGTTCTCATGTGCTTTCATGTGCTTATCATGTGCCTCATGTACTATCATTACATGAGTTCACGTATCTTAGCTGTATTCATGTGCTTATAACGTAACTTGAATGGATCCTTGTGTATTGATTGGGGCGGGGTGAGTAGAATTGGTTATGTGAACACTATCCCCAGTAGCTGTATTCGTGTGCCTCCTTATTTGTATTAATGTGCCCCTAAGCCATTTACATAACCATATTGTACTCTAAATCACGTAGCCACTTACAGTCTCTACTATCATGTATTTACTTTCAGTTACAAAATATCTCATGTTTACTCGTACTTCCATTCAGCACTTTCTGTATTTTACTCTATTGCATGATTTATACTCCTAACCTGCTATGAACTGTTTGAGAGATATGTGCTCGTTTCCGTCCTGACTGGACCTGTTGAAAATATTACAGAGGACGAGGCTGAGGCATTCTGCCCTACTTACTACGGTGCCACACTAGATGAGTGCTTGGACTTGGACCAGCAGCAGGATCCATTAGCAGTAGACGACACTCCATTAGCTTAGGATTGTCTTACTTTCTGGATCACTGTAACAGATTTTGAGATATTCTGAGATATGTATTATTTTAGACACTTAGAATTCTGGATTGTATCTCTCTGATTCTCCTGTTATGGATATATTATCTTCATTATCATTCTATCTCTTCAAGTTCTACCTTAGCTGTGATTGAGTTATATTTCTGTTATGTCACCTTCGTTCGGGGAGTATAACTGTTATTACCTTCAACTGTTAGATGTTGTGACCTAGGATAGCGTTCTACCGCCGACACTGCAACGTAGGCTGGACGTACCCACGTCACGTGCACTTACTCTAGGGTGCGGGTCATGACACTTGTACAAAATTTCAGGTCATATTATTTCTTTCATTTATAAAAATAGTATAAAAATGGTGGAAGAACCGTGCATAATGATGTACATCTAAAAAAAGACTAATTATAAGGGCACTCCACTTCTTACTCAGGACTAGCCCAAGATTGGGGCTAGCCCAGGTTTGAGGAAATATTACTCAAAACAACCAATTTTTTTACTTAGGGCTACCCCAACCCCCCCCCCCCAAAAAAAAAACCCAATTTTCTTCATTCATTTCAACCTTTCACTCTCTTTCTTCCCCAAACCTCTCAAACCCGTACTTCTTCTTCTCCATCACCTCCATCTTCTCCATATCCAACAAAATCGTAGATATTCCTTCCCAATCTCGTTTCCAATTTTTGGAATAAAATTCTCAAACCCCCACTTCTTCTTCTCCGCCACCTCCATCTTCTCCTTCTCCAACAAAGCCCTAGATTACTTCCCAATTTGTACAACAAGTTCAACTGCCAAATATTTTGGCAGTTTTAGCAGCATGTAGGACTGCCAAAAATTTTGACAGTCCTAAACTGGATGTGCTGCATTTTAGGACTGTCAAATTTGTTGGCAGTCCTACATGCTGCTAGAACTGCTAAAATTTTTGACCATCCTAAAATAGAAAAGTTGTAGCATAGTTGGCAGTAAAAAGTTCTAGCAATAGTTGGGTTGCAAAAGCATGTCAATAGGCAACATATACTTTGTACAGGACAAAACAAAGAAAAAACACTGAAAAAAATGTAATTTGTCTGTAAATATTTCTATAACAATCCATTATGTAAAGGACATGGCTGCTTGTAGGAGATGACAAGATTAATCATAGAAACAAAACGTGTTTCTTTTTTGAAATACAAACACTAAGGTTGTGTTTAGTTCACTGTATGTAATTGTAATCGTAATAGAATTGAATTTGTAATGTAATTGAATTTGCAATGTAATGGAATTACAATTACATTACCATGTTTGGTTATAACATGTAATTAAACCATGCAATGTACTGCCAATTACATTCAACTGTTTGGTTTAACATGTAATGTAATCAAATAATAATTATTATTTGTATTATTTTGGAAAATATACCCTTTGTTGTAACTCATCTCATCATGGTGAATCATGGTGACTCTTCATTTTGTAACTCATGACTCTTCATTTTGTAACTCCTAAATGACCTTTCATTATGTAACTCCCAACCTCTCTCTTCCTATATAAAGAGAGGTTGGGATAGCTTGTAGATGGATTGATACACATATATTGATATACATTGAGAGGTTGAGCTAATTGTCCACAACACGTTATCAGCACTTTGCTCGTGCAACGCCGGAGACCCGACGTACCGCTTGCCTCGCCGTCCGCCGACCGTTGCCCTGCGCGCAACCCGTCGCTCGTCGCCGATCCCGCGTATCCGCGTGGGTCCTATCCGATTCTGCGGTTTCCATACAACGACGGTAACCCTTAATTTCTTCTTAAGAATATTTTCTAAGAAATATTTGCTAGTAAACTGATTCAGCAAGAATATTTTTCTAAGAAATATTTGGTAGTGAAATATTTTTTCGGACAGTAAAATTTTTTTCCCTAACAGAGAGTACAGGAAAATATAATATGACATTGGTGACAAATATAGTTCATAGATATTCTCTTGTCTATACATATACAAAGTTAGAAGACTCCCGGGGAGAAGTTGTAAAAAGAATACATTTAGTTTCTCTCATCATAGATTTTCCAAAGTATACTTGCCTGATGCAAAGTTACTATTGTTCATAGTCGTGCATAGTCTTTCACATTTAGAGAAATATGTTGACTCATATACTGCATTGAAGGTGCCATGCTATGTTTCTTTCAAAATGTAAATAATAAGCATCTTTCCTGAAATATCAGTTTTGACTAACATGTTTCCATATTTTTTTTCTTAAAAGAAGTTATCTATTTCATTTTCAGTATGCAGCAAAAGAACTTCAGAAAATAAATTTTGCTTATGATTTTTAACTTTGCTATAATCTAGCCTTTAGCATACTAGTTTTTTTTTTAAAAAAAACATATTTGTTAGTTAATTTATGAGGAAATAAATTTTTGATAGCAAATTTTCATGCTGAAAAAAAAAATTAGATGCTAACATTTTTTTTGGTAATGATGGATTTGGAGCGCCCCGGCGAGCGCCACAGTGCCATCTGCGCCCCGACAAGCACCTCAGTAGCATTTTTTCTTTATGTTACTCAGTGAATTATTGTAACAGATGGGTAGTAAAAATTGTATTTTTTTTGCTATTTTTTGGCGTCGCTTCATTAGACGTCGGAAAAATAGTTGACATTTTTTTGGTGCCGCTTGCTTAAGCATCAATTCTTTTGTGTGTTGTTGCCTACTTATATTGTACGTTTTTTTAGCGTAATGGCGTAAAAATTGAAAAATTGTCTTGGCTACATAAACAAATTCTGGCACCGTCAAATTTGGGCCTCCCAAAAATAACCTTTTTGGTTAATAATTTTTCAAAGGCAACGCTCATTTTGAGCACGCACTAAATTGTCACCTATTTTGCACAGTCCGCAAATAGCGTGAATTTCTTGAAAAAACTTATTTATTCTTACGTTTGAAATTTTTTTTTACGAAGTCTCTCCGAATAGGCTCACCTATTTGGGTATGATGTCAGAAAGAACTTGGGGCTGGTTCTTAAGAGGTCCCCGGTGACCCTTCTCCCTCATTTTCCCGCCTGGTCATATTCACGTAGAGCTACTGAAAGGGGTTGACCGAATATTATTTTTTGCTCAAATTGTATTTATAATTATGCATTTTTGCAAGAAACTTATTGACCTCTCTATATCGGCCCGTCGATCGATATAAGATAATTTTTAAACAAAAATCATTTTTTCAAAACCGTTTTTTTACGATTGTTTGTTGTTGCTTATACAAACCAAATCCATATAAACCTGTCGTTTTATATGTTGACTGATCAAGATTTTTTTCTCCTGTTGTAGAAAAATGTCGATCAAGATTGATTTTTCCATCCTTGAAGCCTCTGGCAAGAACTACTTGGACTGGACGCAAGACATCCAGAACCATCTAGATGCGCAGGGCCTCTTGGACGTCATCTATAACGAGGAAGAGCGTGAAGTGGAAGTCACTCGCTCAATGAACGCCAAAGCGATGATTCTATTCCGCAGGCATTTATCTGACGCCATTAAGTCGGAGTTCATTAAAATCTCCTCGCCGAAGACGCTATGGGACTCTCTGAAAGAGCGCTTCGACTACCAGAAGACCATATGGCTACCTGAAGCACGCCATGACTGGTTGAACCTGCGCTTCCAAGACTTCAAGAGTGTAACTGATTACAACAATGAAGTCTGCAGGATTCGATCACTTCTCCAATGTTGCGGTGAGATATTAACCGACAGTGATCTATTGGAGAAAACATATACCACATTTCCTTCCACTGACAACTTGCTCCAGAAGCAATACCGTCAGTCTAAGTTTACCAAGTTTCTCGAGCTCATCACCCAGCTTTTACTAGACGAGAAGAACAGTCTCATTTTAATGAGAAACAACAATTCTTGTCCTGCTGGAACAAATGCAATTCTAATGCCTGATACAAATGCTCTCCGTGGACCAAATCCATGGTAGAAACGAGACAAGGGCCAGTCATCCCAGCCAAGGAACAGAGGCGAGTTTAAGTCTCGCCATCCAAAGCGAGGTTCTAACAAGAACCAAGGACCTTTGACTCCAAGGCAGTCTCATGGTAAGAACCAATAGGCCAGTCGTCCCAAAGCGAGAGTGGAAGGCCAAGCGCCTACTCTCTGCTACAAATATGGTGCTTATGGTCATATACAACGGACTTGCAGGGCGACCCCCCAAGAAGTTGATAACTATCACAAGGGGTGCCGGACCAAAGCAAATCTGGTCAACGAGTGCAAAAATCTAAATCTTGAGACCCTCGATTTTGTAGCAGAAATGGAAGAATGAATCTCCATTATCTCTCTATATTTGATCTAAGTCATGAAACTTTTGGTGGTTTGTATTTTCTGCTTTCTCGATAAATTAAAGTTCTATTTCGAGCACTTTCCTCAAACGTGTGACAAACTTTAATTTTCTTTACTTATAGGCATGGACCACGGGAAAGTAGATTGTCTGGTTGATAGTAGAATGACTCACACTATCTTGAGAGATAAATCATACTTTATCTCCTATACGCCTAAAGTAACCTCAGTGACAACCATTTCGGGACCCTCAACCCTTGTTCAAGGTTTTGGCAAAGCCCATTTTTCGTTGTCCAATGGTACTCCCGTTGAAGTATCAGAGGCCTTATATTCTTCAAGGTCCAGTCGTACCTTACTGAGTTTTAAGGATATTCGAGAAAACGGATTTTATGTTGAAACTGCTCGAGAACATGGCTTCGAGTATCTTTTCATTACCTCCACTCAGTACGGCCAAAAGCGTATCTTGGAGAAGTTGAAATGTCTTTCAAGTGGTTTGTATCTCACTACGATACAACACATCGAGAGTAATCTCATCATTCGCCGAGCGCCAGTTGATGAGAGGACTTTTATGCTATGGCATGACCGGCTGGGTCATCCGGGTCAAAATACGATGCTTCGTACTATGAATGCATCACATGGGCATCCTCTTGGAGGAAAGAATTTTGTTATAAATCTGAAAAGACTATGCCAAGCTTGCTCGATTGGGAAGACGAATCTTAAGCCACTCTATGTGAAACCTACGAGATTGGTTTCCTAATTCCTTGAGAGAATTCATAGAGATATTTGTGGACCAATCCTACCAACATGCGGACCATTTAAATACTTCATGGTTTTGGTTGATACATCGACTAGATGGTCACACGTAGTATTGTTGTCCACCCGAAACGCAGTGTTTCCTAAACTCCTCGCCCAGATCATTAAGTTAAGGGCTCACCATCCGGATTATCCGATAAAGTCTATTAGACTTGATAATGCCGCGGAGTTTACATCGAAGACTTTCGATGATTATTGCATGACTTTGGAAATAAATCTTGAACACCCTGTTGCGTATGTTCATACCCAAAATGGCCTAGCGGAAGCTTTTATAAAGAGACTGCAAGTGATAGCGATGACCTTGGTTATGCGCACCAAACTCCCACTATCTGTATGGGGCTATGCAATTTTGCACGCTGCAAATTTGGTCCGTCTGAGGCCCATGGCCACCCAACCACTTTCCGCGTACCAGCTGGTTACTGGATGTGAGCCTGACATCTCACATTTATGCGTGTTTGGGTGCCTAGTCAATGTTCCAATTGAGCCGATAAGGCGTTCAAAATTTGGACCTCAGAAGCGACGGGGAATATATGTCGGTTATAACTCCCCGTCCATCATTCGCTCTTTAGAGCCCTTGACAGGCGATCTCTTTACCGCGAGACACGCGGATTGTGACTTTGATAAGGCAATCTTCCCGTCGTTAGGGGGAGAAATGCACGCTAACGTTGATGAGGAACGACGTGAATTAACGTGGCATGTGCCCGCTTTTGCTTATCATGATCCCCCCTCTGCACATAGTGATAAGAAAGTGCAGAGGATTCTAGGTCTGCAAGATATTGCAAATCAAATGCCAGACGCATTTAGCGACCTAGCAAAAGTTACGAGATCAATTATACATGCTGCAAATGTGCCTGCAAGGATAGACGTCCCTGAGAGACGCCATGTTCCTGTGAAACATGTTGCTCCGGTCGAACCCGCCGAGCAAAGGACGCTGCCATCGGCCGTCCAGTCCGCCGCTATTCCCAAGAAGAAGGGAAGATCGGTTGGTTCCAAAGATGTTCTGCCCCGAAAGCGGAGAAATCTTGTTAAAAGTGTTTTGCTACATGAGATCATTAAGGATCACGGCGATGTATTAGAAGAGCACGTTCCAGATGAAACACCTATTCCTAATCATGCTGATAACTTCGAAATATCCGTCGAGTATGCTAGCTTAGACGATATTTTGAAGCAAAATGAAACTATCATCGATGATGTGTTCATATACTCAGTGGCCACTGATATTATGAACAATGATGACATGGAACCTCGTAGTGTTGCCGAGTGTCAACGACGAACGAACTGGTCACAATGGAAACAAGCAATCCAGGCTGAACTAGACTCCTTAGCGAAAAGAAGCGTGTTTGGACCTGTTGCTCCAACACCACCCAATGTTAAACCAGTTGGTCACAAATTGGGTTTTCCTAAGGAAGCGTAATAAGAGAAATGAGATTGTGCGATACAAGGCTCGCCTTGTGGTGCAAGGCTTCTCGTAACGCCCTGGAATTGATTACGAGGAGACGTATTCTCCCGTAATGGACATCATAACGTTCCGCTACTTAATCAGTTTAGTAGTTTCCGAAAAACTGAATATGCAGCTCATGGATGTGGTCACAGCCTATCTCTACGGGGATCTGGACACAGAGATATACATGAGAGTCCCTGAAGGACTAAAGATGCCTGAATCAAGTAGTTCTCGACCACGGAATGCGTTCTCGATTAGACTGAGGCGTTCGCTATATGGATTAAAAAAATTCGGGCGAATGTGGTATAACCGCCTAAGCGAATACTTGATCGGTTTGGGATACATTAATAACGAACTTTGTCCATGCGTGTTCATAAAGAAATCCACTTCAGAATACGCAATCATCGCAGTCTATGTAGATGACATGAATCTCATAGGAACCAAAAAAGACTTGTCAAAAACTGCTGATATCCTGAAGAGGGAATTCGAGATGAAGGATCTTGGGAAGACACGGTTTTGCCTCGGCCTGCAGATCGAGCACCGTAAAGATGGAATTATTGTCCATCAAGCGAACTACAACCAAAAGGTGTTGAGATGCTTTAGTCATTTTGACGTTAAGCCGTCCGCTACTCCTATGATCGTCCGCTCTCTAGACATTACTAAGGACCCATTCCGTCCAAAGGAGGACGATAAAGAGATATTGAGTCCTGAGTGCTCTTATCTGGGTGCAATAGGCACTTTATTGTACTTGGCCCAATGTACTAGATCGGACATCTCGTTTGCTGTGAATTGTCTAGCTCGACACAGCACCACGCCAACACGCCGCCATTGGAATGGCATAAAAGATATTTTCCACTACCTTAAGGGTACTACGGACTTGAGCTTGTTCTATCCCTACGCGATTTTGAGTGAGTCCAACGCTCTTGACACTCGAAGCAACGCGACCCTTGTTGGCTACGCCGATGCAGGATACTTATCTGATCCGCACAAGGGGCATTCCCAATCTAGTTATGTCTTTACCATTAGGAACACGGCAATTTCTTGGAGGTCTCACAAACATACCTTAGTGGCTACTTCAACGAACCACTCTGAGCTACTCGCGCTCTATGAGGCGACTAGAGAGTGTGTATGGCTTTGAGTTGTTATTGGCCATATTTGAAGTACATGTGATCTTCCATATGACCCAGATGAACCTGTTGTCGTCTATGAGGACAATACCGCTGTTATTGATCAAGCAAAACATGGTTACATCAAAGGGGATGCTACCAAGCATATATCGCCCAAGTTGTTCTTTACACATGAACAACAAGCGCTTCAGAAGATTGAAGTGCAACATATTGGATCGGAGAATAATCGTGCAGACTTGTTCACCAAGTCACTGCCAAAACACTCATTCCAGAAACATGTCAGAGTGATTGGACTTAGGAAGCTTTCAGAGCTAGCCTAAGTGAAACATGTTTTTCGCACCCTGTTGTATGCATGTGAGGGGGAGCGCCCCAACGAGCGCCTCCAAACGTCCTGTTGTGCGTATATCCCGCGCCCTGTCTAGTGCGAGTGAAAAGGGGAGCATCCTGATGTATGCTTGTGTACTCTTTTTCCCTTAGACCAAGTTTTTTTTCCATTGGGTTTTCCTTGGCAAGATTTTTAACGAGACACATTTCAAATCTCTTATTCACTAAGGACTATTGTGATCAGGAGGAGTATCCAGTGTATACTTCTAAACCATCTGTACTCTTTTGTCCTTCGATCAGTGGTTTTTTCTACTGGGTTTTCCCTGACAAGGTTTTGACGAGGCATCTTTGCAATGGTTAGTTTACTCCCATCACACTGACCTGTATGTACTCTTTTGTCCTTCGACCAAAGTTTTTTTCCTACTGGGTTTTCTTTGGCAAGGTTTTAACGAGACACAAGTAGGTGGTCATTTTTTGAATCTGTAAGCTACAGACAGACAAAGAAGCTCAGAGGTGTTTACAAGCAGAGTTTATGAAGAGCCAAGGGGGAGTATTGTAACTCATCTCATCATGGTGAATCATGGTGACTCTTCATTTTGTAACTCATGACTCTTTATTTTGTAACTCCTAAGTGACCTTTCATTATATAACTCCCAACCTCTCTCTTCCTATATAAAGAGAGGTTGGGATAGCTTGTAGATGGATTGATACACATATATTGATATACATTGAGAGGTTGAGCTAATTGTCCACAACACCCTTGATATTTTGAAAATTAATAATTATTATTTGTAACATTCATATGGTATCATATCAAGCATACCATTCAATAAATTCCATTCCATCTTAGAAAATGTATCCATTAACCAAATAAAATATAGAAATTATGTGCCAGGCATCCTTCCCAAATACAACAATTCTGTATCCTGTAACACCGAGTTTTTCAGATGAGGGTAATTTTGAAATTTTATAATTATAATTATTATTTATTGATAATTATTTCATATTATAATTTTTGGTGATTTTTAATCATTTTTAAACTATTTAAAATTAAGACTTATGATTTTGACATTTTACTATTGTTTGGTTTTAATTTCGAGGAATTTGTCACCCCCAATTTTCAGGAACAGGGGTATTTTTGTTATTTTGTATTTTTGAAATATTTTTGAAATTTATTTTATTATTTATGATATTGTTTTGGGATTATTTGAGTCGGGTTCGAATTTCAGCTCAATCCGACTTGAAACGGGGACCCGGGGGTAGTGTTGACTCTAGTGGGACCCACACACTAGTTAGGCATGGACCACATGATATTAATTTTAGTCCACATGATAGAAATATTTTAGTTAGAGGTTAGACTAATTATTATGGATAAGGTTAGTGTGATTAGAGACTTTAGAATGACTAATTTAGCCCCAACCAATTAGCCCTTTCCTAATACTCATAGAATAGGTTAGTGGGGGCATTTTGGACCTTACCATAATAGGACAAATAGCCCCATATGGCCAGCCACTTTGGGAGAGGATAGGCTCAAGTTCATTTCATTATTCTCATCCACACTCTCTCTCTTGTTCTTCTCCAAATTCCTAGAGGGCAATCCCTAGCTATTTCTCCACCAAATCCTTCCATTTCACTACCAAATCTTCTTTTTTTCCTTCTCCATTCTAGCCAAGGAGGAAGCTACCCAAGTTTGGGAGGATTCGGAGCTCGTTCGTGTCCTTTTGGAATCTCTACGTGTCGGTGTCGCTCCGGAAAGACTTTTCTTCGATTCGATCTACCGGGAGATATAAATCCCTTCTCCTTTTCATTTCCTCATGCATATAGGTCTATTTTGAACCCATAAGAATGACCTCCATGGTTGTATCTCCATTTGTGTCCATTTCGTGTCCATTTGAAGGTCATAGGAGTGTCCTTTGTGTTGTGGTTGTGTCCATGTGGGAAAATCCCAAATTTGGACACACTATGTGTTGTTGTTATGTATGAATGAATTATTACATGTTTAATCTCATATTTTTGTATTGGAGATGTGTTCTATAGTGTCTCATATATATATATATATATTAGTGTAGAGAGTGAGTTCTTGATATATTATGTTATATACTTGTGTTCTTTTGTCTCAAACTACCTAAATCCGTCATGATTTTTATCCACGTTTTTAATTTCAGCCCTAACTTAGAAATATCATAACTTCTAGCTCAAAGTTTGGTTTAATCTCCCTTTTTTTTAAAAGAAGCGTATTGAAGTTAGATTTCCAAACACATGTATTAATAGGCCTAATTCTTTCTGTAACTTTCTGGAGAATTATTTGAGTGTCAGCTGTACGAAAGACAAACGCGTTCTCGGTGTTTTCGCGATTCCGGGAGTTTCCAGAAACGAAAACGCGATCCGTTTGAAGTTTCGGAAAGCTAACACATAGATCTATAACATACTTTAATACTAAATTTTAATTCATGCTGAGATGGTACAGTATTGATTATTAGTAGGAGTTACTATTCGGCATATGCATCTTGTGCACCCTTGTGTGTAATATAATGTTCTATTTGATTTTAACCCATGTTAATGTATATACATTATGTAATTAAATAGAGAATGCAAGCATAAGTAAATGGTTAAATAAATGATGTATGAGGTGTAAGTATCCTATCTAATGTAAGCATGTATAAGTATGGCTTGTGATGAATATGTAGGTTCCATAGTATGTAATGTATGGTGCATATAGTGGTGCAAGAGAATAAATGAATTATGAATGAATGCAAGCATGAATATAATGTAATAATAGATGTAATGCATGATATGTTAGATGAATGAAATGATATATATATATATATATATATATATATATATATATATATATATATATATATATATATATATATATATATATCCTCTTTACATTACTGTATATACATGGTTGAAATATATATATATATATATATATATATATATATATATATATATATATATATATGATATATATCCTCTTTACATTACTGTATATATATGGTTGAATGCAAGCATGTAGGAATGCAATTAATGTAATGTATGTAAGCAATACATAAATGCATGAATGAAAGAATGATATACAATGCATGCATGAAAGTATATAATGAATGCTAGATATAAATGCAAGGTATATATGTAATGATAGATATAAATGCATAATGTATAAATATTGTAAATGCAATATCAGATTTCATATGTAGACATAGAACCAATGCATAGCTGATATTTAGATTGAATGTTGGTTCATTTTAGGTTGTTCGAACACTGAACTGTCCATATAAGCATATATACCTTCCTTTTCCTATTGCCAAGCCAATTTTAGTTTTCAATATAGTGGAATGTCTATGAATGTAATGTTAACCTTCAACCCTTTAATTCGAAATGTTAGTTAATTTCAGTATTAGACGATGCATGAGCTGTATGCATATGGGATGTTGGCTTAATGGCAGATTTCAGATAACATGGTCCATTTTATGTGGTTAGTTACACCAGTTTATGGGATATCTCACTTTAGTTTATATGTAAATGTGGAACTAAACTGAGAATGAACTTCACCCTCTGCACAAGGACACCCCACTCTATATCAACCATCATGCCATGTAACCCTTCTCTAAATGATTGCTATAATATATATAGATTTATGTAAAGTATAGATGCATGTTAGTTATAACTTAAATAGTCTCTACTCTAATGTATATAGATGTATACTTGTAGCCATGTATGTAAGTATAATACATGTGTAATATAGATGGGTTAGCTTTGTGCCATGTGTAGTGTAAACTCATAACTAGTATTGATTTCTCTTTTTATGTACACCTCCATGTTCACACACACACACATACATAGCTTTAAATGTTAGTTCTTTTCTCTTATATATATATATATATATATATATATATATATATATATATATATATATATATATATATATATATATAATATCGAATATGCATGATAGTGATGTATCTTGATGTGTGACTTGTGTTGGCTTATATAGCCTTGTGATTGGTGTGTGATTGCTAGACTAGGCTTGGTTAGGCCTAGTGAGACTTATTAGACTTGCTGGGGTTAAGAGTGGCCTAGTTGACTGGTGTAGTTGACTAGAGTTGACCAAGTGTTGACTTTAGTCTATTTTGACCTAGACAGCATACAGACGCATCGTAGATTACATTTATCATCCCATGTATACATCTTGACTTGTGTTGCTCTAACTAGGAGTCAGGTACCTCATCTCGGACAGTACATTTACTTCAGACATTCAGATACCAGGAGAGTACATTCTCTGACCGTTTCATACTTGTCTGGATTTATATTCTTGCTCTAGATTACTGTAATTGATGCTGACACGATTGTTATCACGGATTGGTACTATATGGATCTCCTTTTGGGATGTTATCCTCTTGTATTCACTAGATACATATTGTGATGTGCGTTTCACTTCCATATTGTATTTATTAAATACCTATATCCTTGTATACTCCTTGTGCATATTATACTCTCAATATCACATGAGTCCCAGGGATAGACCATTGTACACTATTGTATAACATTGTACAACTATTGTATAACATTGTATATCTATTGTATAATATTGTACATCCATTGTATAACATTGTACACTATTGTACAAGATAACGTAACTGGAGTGGATCCTTGTGTATTGATTGGGGAGGGGGAGTAGAATTGGTTATGTACTCAAATCCTATTGTACAAGATTGTATAACTATTGTATATGTCTATTGTACACCCACGTACAATGGAGTTACCATTGCATTTTCCTAGACCGTTTACATAACCATATTGTACTCTAAATCACAGTAGGCTTACAGTTCTTACTTATCATATTTAGATATTTTCTGTTATCAAATCTCTACTGTTTTTCATATACTTCTTTCTTTCAGCCTTTCATGTACCTTACTCTATTACATGCTTTATATTTCCTAACATGATATGAACTGCGTGAGATGTTTTGTGCTCGCTCCCGTCCTAACTGGACCTGTTGAAAATTTTACAGAGGATAATGAGGAACCCTGCACCCTTACTTAGAGTTTGTCTAGTTGACACTCGCGACCTGGGCCCCTGGGGAGGTTCAGATAGCTGCTCAGGATGATACCTTGTATAGTGTAGATAGCTTAGAATGTCCTTTCTTTTCATGTTTAGCTGTTGTCTTATTTTCAGAGTTGTATATTTTAGAGATGTTGAGACTTTGTTATTCTTTCTGATGTATCTCAGTTGAGGATTTCTTATCTATTTTCCATCATGCTACATTCTACCTTAGATTGTGATTGAGTTGTACCTCTGTGTTTGCCTCCTTATGGAGAGTATTCATATTATGTTAGTTATAGTTCATGACCTAGAACAGCGTTCTACCGCCGACACTGCGGCATAGGCTGGGCGTTGTTACGCTCTCGTACCCTCACAGTGGGTGCGGGTCGTGACACATTTTTAGTGGTGGCCCATACAGGTCGAGTTTATGTAGTGGTATTCGAACTAGAGTATTACTACAGCCTGCAGTAGGATTAGGATATTTTTGGAGGTACTCAATCACATTAGAAAAAACCCTTAATCTGATTCCTTTTGTCTAAAATTGTTGCTTATTGACTTCCCTTGAATATAAACTGTTCTCCTTGAATTTTTGCTTCATTCTCAGAAATTGCTTCTTGTTTTGATCTGTCTTCATGATGGTTATGAAGACACGATCTCATCGCTTCGGTTCGGGGGATACTATCGAGAGGCTGGCCACCTCTCGTCCTGTTCATCAGGGCCTCGAGACCGCAGCTTCTGTTGTGCCGACTAAGGTTGGCGTTTCTGCTACATTGGAGGTGCACCTTCGTCTGTACAGAGACTTTTCCCTTCATTTCCGGTTTCTCTCAGCAACAGCGATTCATGCAGCATCAGCAGCAGAGATTTGTGCAGTATCAGCATCAGGCTGGAGGAAACCAGCAGGGCGAGCTATCGTCATGACAGTCGAGGATGCACAGACCGTTGGAGATCTTGCTGCAAGTTCCGTTCTTCTCAATTCTATTCTCGTAATTGTCTTTTATAATTACCTTGAAATCCGATTCCATCTGTTCCTTGTTGATTGATTTATTTTCGTCATGTTACTCTTTTGTTGTGTTTGTTTTTTTTCTTCTGAGAAAATCATATGGGCTAGGTCGCCTAAATCATGGGATCTAGAATCCTCGATAATCGTGTTAGTTGGCATAGTGAGGACATGTAGTCAGATTTTGGATGTATTCTCGGGTATAGGAATTTAAGGTTTTCGCCGTCGCATGCAGCAGTGCAAAAATTTTAAATACCATGAACCTAGAGGTACGTACCTTAGTCAAGGACTCTGTGATTATCGTAGCCTTGCTCACTAGCATGATGAAGACTCTGGACAACATGATTTTGGACAGACGCATATGATTAACAGATTGTATCTTGAGAAGGTTTAAACATCATACCCTTTTGATTGTTATAAATGACTTAGGAGTAGGGATATTTAGTTTTGTAGAGCTTATTCATAGGTAGTTCCTTCATAGTGTAATGGTATGATGACTTGTAGAGTGTCTGTACCCTAGAGGTGGTAGTTAGCATTGGTGTTAGAATAGTAACCCATTGCAGATAATTCTCCTGTTATCTATAATACCAACCAGTTACACATAGGATGTTAGTATGCCTTACATCCTTGATGATTATTACTACTTTCCCTTACCTTTTCCAATGAGGCACCCATGACCAGAGCCTGCCTTTGAGTATAGCTGTAGTTTCACCTAAGACCGAGAGGTCTATTTGCATAGATAGATTGCAGATGATATTGGCATATGGGATATAGGTTAGTTGGTATCTATAGGGCATTGTTGTATAGGGTTATAAACATGTTGTTTAGCCTATACTTGGTTCAGTTTTCCATTTTAGTTAAGTTCCCTTCGTGTTGAGTTTCTTTGTGTTGATCACCTTTATAGGCAGTGTGCAGACCCTTCACTAGATACCATGTCCCCTTGATTCAGACCATTCATCCTTAGCCTAGTTCTAAGCATTATTTCAGACCCTTATAAGTTTAGTCTGCCTTAACCCTTGGTTGATCAGTCATGTATATATATAGATGATATACTTAGGATATATGTGATGGGTTGTTGTTCTTGAGCATATATATATATGTGGTATTGGTATTCATGTGCTTAGCTTGTAGGTATTTAGTTATAGGTGACTTGATAGGATTGGGAAGTTAAGAGCTAGTCTATTATAGAGTTTCTCTTTTGCTAAATTCTAGTTGCCAACACCTAAATAGCTAGCATAGGTAAAACCCTAAGAAGTTGACCAGTTGATGATCAAGTACTTGGATGTTGAGAAATTGACTAGTGATTGACCCTTGACTATGTTTGACCTAGAAGGGGGTGCGATCATCTTAATTTCGAGGACGAAATTTTTATAAGGTGGGTAGGATTGTAACACCCAATTTTCCAGATGAGGGTAATTTTGTAATTATAATTATTATTTATTGATAATTATTTCATATTATAATTTTTGGTAATTTTTAATCATTTTTAAACTATTTAAAATTAAGACTTGTGATTTTGACATTTTACTATTGTTTGGTTTAATTTCGAGAAATTTGTCACCCCCAGTTTTCAGGAACATGGGTATTTTTGTCATTTTATATTTTTGAAATATTTTTGAAATTTATTTTATTATTTATGATATTGTTTTGGGATTATTTGAGTCGGGTTCGAATTTCAGCTCAATCCGACTTGAAACGAGGACCCGGGGGTAGTGCTGACTCTAGTGGGACCCACACACTAGTTAGGCATGGACTACATGATATTAATTTTAGTCCACATGATAGAAATATTTTAGTTAGAGGTTAGATTAATTATTATGGATAAGGTTAGTGTGATTAGAGACTTTAGAATGACTAATTTAGCCCCAACCAATTAGCCCTTTCCTAATACTCATAGAATAGGTTAGTGGGGGCATTTTGGACCTTACCATAATAGGACAAATAGCCCCATATGGCCAGCCACTTTGGGAGAGGATAGGCTCAAGTTCATTTCATTATTCTCATCCACACTCTCTCTCTTGTTCTTCCCCAAATTCCTAGAGAGCAATCCCTAGCAATTTTTCCACCAAATCCTTCCATTTCACCACCAAATCTTCTTCTTTCCTTCTCCATTCTAGCCAAGGAGGAGGCTACCCAAGTTTGGGAGGATTCGAAGCTCGTTCGTGTCCTTTTGGAATCTCTACGTGTCGGTGTCGCTCCGGGAAGGCTTTTCTTCGATTCGATCTATCGGAAGGTATAAATTCCTTCTCCTTTTCATTTCTGTCACCCTCATTTTTTCGTATTTCGTATTATGCTCGTATTTGGATTTTGGCACGTATTTTATTATTCTCGACTTACGGATTTTTGAATTCTTGTAATTGGGTTTTAGACCATGGCTTGGTTTTATTTTGGAGATTGGTTTGGTTTGGTTTGTCATGATGGAACACCATAGCCTACACACCACCTCCATTACACCACAACACCCTCATTATAACCCACCTACTTTCTCTCTCCTCCATAATTTCTCCATTAATTTCTTCTTCTTCTTCTTCTTCTTCCTCCACCAACACCCATAGGCAAGTGCATCTTGCCATTAAATAAGCACCTCTTTTTATTTGTTCATTAGCTAGATTAGGACATAGAGAACAACATTAGAACTTGGAATTTTGTGATTTGGAGTCTCCATTGTTCTAGATCTAGGTTTTAATTATTTTCGGATTTACATGGTTTTGATCTATTTTAGTTGGATTTTATGGGTTTTTGATGCTTCCATATGGAAGAGAATTCAATTTTACTCAAGTTAGAACCTTGAAAATCTAAATTTGGTTTTGATTTGGCAAAGTTATGAAGAATTGAAGTTTTTGGGTTGGGTGTTCTTCCTCTCGGACAGAGGTAGGAGAAGAACATAGCCTTTCCCTTTTGTTGGCCACGCGGCTCCCGCGTACGGCCTCTGCGTAGAGCTCCTGCGTAGTGTTGCTTGCGTAGAACCCTTGCTTAGGGTCTTCTGCGTATTGCACCCTGCGTATTGCACCCTGCGTATTGCACCCTGCGTATTGTACCCTGCGTATTGCACCCTGCGTATTGCACCCTGCGTATTGCACCCTGCGTATTGCACCCTGCGTATTGCACCCTGCGTATTGCACCCTGCGTATGCTGGCCTGCGTACTGCGCATTGCGTATTGCTTGCGTAGTGTGCATTGCGTACTGTGCATTGCGTAGTGGCTTGCGTAGCCCGTGCGTATGCTGGCCTGCGTACTGTGCATTGCGTAGTGACTTGCGTAGCCCCTGCGTATGCTGGCCTGCGTACTGTGCATTGCGTAGTGGCTTGCGTACTGTGCACTGCGTATTGCTTGCGTACTGCTCACCTTGCGCAATGTAACCCTTGCGCAAGACAACTCTTGCGCAGCCTTGTATGCGCAGTCTATACCCTGCGTAGCCCAACCTTTGACCCCCTTGTGCTACCTACTT
The DNA here is from genome assembly GCA_029216955.1 of Iris pallida. Classification (NCBI taxonomy): domain Eukaryota; kingdom Viridiplantae; phylum Streptophyta; class Magnoliopsida; order Asparagales; family Iridaceae; genus Iris; species Iris pallida. Next base: position 7,522,743 of record JANAVB010015200.1, read on the forward strand.
GTTTATGATGAATTTGTTATTTCTTGGTCTTGGCTCTTTTATGATCCTATATATATTGGTATTGTATCAGGTATTTTACGCCCATTTTATATCCTTACGCCTTTTGTCATGAACTTGATTTTACTTGTATATTTGGAATAACTATTGTATATGGCCTGGTATGACAATGAACTAGCATAACATGACAGCGACCCGTAGTGGTGCACTCCTGACATGACCCGACCTGACATGATAGTGGCCCGTCGTGGCGCACTCCTGACAAGTACCCTGACATGAATTATCTTGATAACTTGATAGTGGCCGTGGCGGCGCACTCTTAACTTGACTTGACTTAATAACTTAACTTGACTCGTCTTGACACCGTGGGTGTTCCTGCTTGCTTGCTTGTACAATCCACTTGTCTTGTCTTGCATCATGTCTAGGACGTGACTTCCTGGGTACCACGGCCAGGGACTCGCGCTAAATTGGACTAGGCTAATGATTAGATCAAATTAGAACATGGAGAATTCCCGGTCACAGGCAGTCTCGTTATCTAGAGGCATTAATGGACTTGTAGCTTGCCGACGAGTAGAGCACATTTCCAGCACACTGTCATGTGTTGCACCCTCTAAGTCACCTAAGGGTACATTTGTCTCCCGGGCGATGTACCCACCTATAACTCTCAACCCGCGGAAGGATAACTGGATGGTCTGCAGGGCTTGGGACTGGGAGTTTCTCACTTGCATCTTGTTAGTAATTAGGCTTGTGATAACCCTAGTTAGTTAAAGTAGTAAGCCGTAGTACTTGCTTGGCCGATTGTGAATGAATGGTGTCCAGCTCTGTCTAAGTCTTCTCTAGCCCTTGTACCTGGAACTCTTGATCATGATTGTTTTACTTATCTCTAACGATAAATGGGTAGAGACAGTGAACTATTCAGGCGAAGGGGTACAATCCCGGTCCTTGTTTGGTTTAAGGATTGTAACCTGGCTCCCGGAATGGTTCCACGTCCCTAGTCGTTTATCGCTCTGCGTACTTTTATTACTTGTACCTTCTTTTATTCTTTATGTTCTGATATGCTGGCTTTCGTTCTTATTTGTGGCCTCCTTGTGGCACTTGCTCTTTCTGGGGTTTGACCCAGCTGGTTTTGTGTGGCCAGATTTCGGAGCAGCTCCCGAGGATCTACCAAGCTTCCAGCCCAATGGTGAACACTAGACGGAACCCGGGCTACGAGTGGGTTTTCCCTTTTGTTTCACCCACTTATATGTAAATTTATTCTTTTGAGGCGTTTGCCGACGAGCACCTGTTAGCTCGATGCACCTTTACTTACTGTCTGCCTACGGGCTGTAACATGATTAACAAATCCTAGGGTTGATCATGTATGACTGAACTCTTGCTAGTCCTATCATTTTGTACGACTAGCTTCATGATCATCCAATATGTAATATTTGGGACGCCTTATATATATATATTTGATGCTCTAACATCTTGTAACTCTGTTAATTGCTTGAGATTGAGACAATCGGCTTGACCTTAAGAGACTGCTGGCTTGTAGTAAACCCTCATATCTAGACAGCCGTGACCGTATTGTTGAGATGTATTCTATTTCAAGATACGTAGCTGGCTGTGTCTGCCCCCGCTCTCCAGTATTCTGGTTCTGGGGCGTGACACGGTTTAAGTGGTGGCCCATGCAGGTCTTGTCAGTCAAGAAATGTGAGGGTTTACCCATAGATGTCTCAATCAATATTCGCCCTTGATCTCCACCCGTATTTTCAAATCCCTGAGATTCTTGACCTGATCACATGCTTGTATCATTGATCTGTCCTGGTCCTTTCCTTATTGTTCCCTATGTCGTCTTCTTCAGCGGCATTACTCCCGGACCTGCCAACCAGCCAGAGGAAGCTCGACAAGCACCCCAGCGCCAGGAAGATCAAGTTCAGCACTCTGGAGTAGCCTCCCGAGTTATGCTTCCCGGAGGCTCAGAACCTCTAGTTCAGGAAGCTCCGCCCGTTCAACCAGCTAGACAGGATGAGGGACCTTTGGTAGGGCTTATCAGAGAACTGCTTGCATCCCAAGATCGTCGAGGCGACGCCTTGCACCAGGAAGTTCATGATGCACTAAACCGAGGAGGTCCCCAAGGAAATCAAGCGGCCAACAGTTTCAAGCGCTTGAACCCTCCCTTCTTTGATGGCAGTGAAGATGCGGTTGCCGCGGACGCTTGGCTTCAGGATACCGAGGTGGTTCTAGAAGCGGCTAGGACACCTGAAAATGAGAAGGTGGCGGTGGTACGCCTACAGTTGTTAGACTTGGCTCGCGATTGGTGGGCAGCTCAGGCCATGGGATTAGCAGCACCAGTCACTTGGGCGACGTTCAGAGAAAGATTCCAGACGAAGTACTTCGATGCGGTGGCACGGTACGACCTGCAGACCAGATTCACCAACTTGAAGCAAGGAGGCAGGACGATCGATGGCTATGCGACCGAGTTTTCTAGACTGAGTAGGTTCGCCCCCACCTTGGTGGCAACCGAGTTCGATAGGGCTCAGCGGTTCCAGCAGGGACTGCATTTGGAGATATTATTGGCTGTGGAACAGTTCGAGCACCAGACGTTCGATGCAGTATTGAAAGCAGCAAGGAGGCATGAGTATACCTCCCGGAGAATTGTGGACAGGACCGGAGGCAGGAAACGGTCCCACAACCAGATGCACCAATCTTCAGCTCCAGCCCCGGCAGCTAGGGGATTAACCATTGGAACTCCGAGGCGGGTGGCCTCAGTGACGTCGGTTCAGCATTCGACCCCGACGTACCCGCAGCAGCAGAAGCAGAAGCAGTCTTCCGCGGTGAGATGTTCTCATTGCGGGAAGCCGGGCCATGTAGTGGCAGAGTGTCGTAGGGCACAGGGATTGTGCCTGGCTTGTGGAGGAGCAGACCACCAGATAGGGACCTGCCCGAATAGGGGAGGTCCATCATCATCCAACCTTTCTAGTTCTTCAGTGAGGGGACCAGCCCCAGTTCCAGTCCAGCAGCAGCAGCAGCAGTACCCTAGGCCATTGTTGCCTCAGGCCCAGGCCTTTCAGCAACAGAACCAGCAGCAGTTCATCCAGGCTCCAGCACAGAACCGACAGAGGGGTTTCCAGCAGAGGGGACCCGTAGCTAGAGGTCAGGCTATGATGATGACCATGGAAGAAGAAGTTGCACCAGGTGAGGTAGTGGCAGGTACTATTCTCGTCAACACCTTTCCAGCATCTGTATTATTTGATTCTGGTGCATCGCATTCATTCATGTCTGCACGATTCGCGACACGGATAGGATTGGAGCCCGAGTCATTATCAGTGAGACTCAATATACTTACTGGTAATGGTCTTGTGGGAGTAGATCGAGTGTTTTCCTCGTGTCGGATCGTAGTTAGCGGTAGAGAGTTCCCCGCTAGATTCATAGAGTTTCCTATGGCAGACTATGATGTAGTCCTAGGCATGGATTGGTTGAGGAACCATTATGCTAGGATAGACTGCCATGTTGGCAGAGTTGTCTTTAGTATTCCCGGAGAGCCAGAGTTTTTATTTTCCAGAGGCACAGTAGAGCCTTCTCCTCCAGTATTGCGGATGGCAGTAGCAGCAGTGCAGTTGCCCCGAATAGTTGAAGAGTTTCCAGATGTCTTCCCAGAGGAACTTCCAGGGATGCCACCAGAGCGGGAGATCGAGTTCACCATCGACTTGATTCCCGGAACAGCACCAGTATCAGAGCGAGTCTACAGAATGGCGCCTTCAGAGTTGGAGATTTTGTACAAAATGATTGAAGAACTTAGAACCAAGGGATTTATTCGTGCTAGTGGATCGCCTTGGGGAGCCCCGATGCTTCTTGTGAAAAAGAAGGATGGTACGTCCAGGCTATGTGTAGATTATCGTACCTTGAACTCAGTGACAATTAAGAACAGATACCCTCTTCCAAGGATAGACGATTTGTTTGATCAACTCAGAGGGGCTTCAGTTTTCTCGAAGATAGACTTGCGGTCAGGATACCACCAGATCAGAGTCAGAGAGCAGGACATCCCGAAGACGGCGTTCAGATCTAGGTACGGGCATTGGGAGTTTCTAGTTATGCCCTTTGGAGCGACCAATGCGCCGGCAGTGTTCATGGACCTCATGAACCGTATTTTCATGCCTTACTTGGATCAGTTTGTGATAGTGTTCCTTGATGACATCCTGGTCTACAGCAAGTGTGAAGCAGAGCACGAGCAGCATCTCAGAGTTGTCCTCCAGATTCTCAGAGAGCACCAGTTGTACGCCAAGTTCAGTAAATGCGAGTTCTGGCTCGATCGCATTTCTTACTTGGGTCACATCATTACCAGAGGAGGAGTGGAAGTTGATCCCCAGAAGATTGTGGCTATCGAGGCATGGCCAGTACCCAGCTCAGTGGCAGAAGTTCGCAGCTTTCTTGGGTTGGCTGGCTACTACCGGCGGTTCGTCTCTGATTTTGCAAGGATTTTAGCGCCGATGACCCAGTTGACCCGCAAGGATGTGCCGTTCGTTTGGGCAGCAGAATGTCAGGAATCATTTGAGAAGTTGAAGCGAGGTTTGATAACGGCTCCCATTCTCACACTTTCAGATGGGACCGGAGGATTCACAGTTTATTATGACGCTTCAGGCAGAGGATTGGGATGTGTTTTGATGCAGCATGGGAAGGTAATTGCTTATGCGTCACGTCAACTCCGTGATCATGAGAAGAATTATCCGACCCACGACTTGGAGCTAGCAGCGGTAGTGTTTGCACTTAAGTTATGGAGGCACTACTTGTACGGGGACAGAGTGGAGATATTTACTGATCATAAGAGCCTGAAGTATGTTTTCACCCAGAAGGATCTTAATATGCGGCAGAGAAGATGGCTCGAGCTACTTGTGGACTATGATGTGGACTTGCAGTATCACCCAGGGAAGGCCAACGTGGTAGCAGATGCATTGAGCAGGAGAGCCGGAGTCTACCTCCTAACAGCGCAACCAGAGCTATTGTCAGATCTTCAGAAGATGGGAATTGAAGTGATTCTTCCTTCCAATGTGGCCTTGATGGCCAGCCTACAGATTCAGTCCACCATAGTTGAGAGGATCCGGACATCACAGTTAACAGATTCCAAGATTCAGCGGCTCAGAGCAGAGTGCGAGGCAGGAAGAAGGCCAGAGTTATGTATTCATAAAGATGATACACTTCGATACGGCACGCGTCTTTGTGTACCCAGTGGAGATATCAGACAGGAAGTCATGGCAGAGGCTCACAGTTCGCAGTATTCCATCCACCCAGACGGCACAAAGATGTACAGAGATATTCGTCAGCACTTTTGGTGGAATGGTATGAAGAGGGAGATAGCCCGGTATGTCTCTCGATGTTTGGTTTGCCAACAGGTCAAGGCTGAACATCAGAGGCCAGCTGGACTTCTTCAACCTTTACCGATCCCAGAATGGAAATGGGAACACGTTACCATGGATTTCGTGACTGGATTACCCAGGTCTCCGGCAGGTAGAGATGCTGTTTGGGTCATTGTGGACAGGCTTACCAAGGTGGCACACTTTCTTCCATTTAGAGTTGGACAGTCAACGGCACAGCTAGCAGAGATGTATCTCAGGCAGATTGTCAGACTTCACGGAGTGCCAGTCAGCATAGTATCAGACAGGGATACGAGATTCACATCGCACTTCTGGCGCAGTCTTCATCAAAGTTTGGGGACTCGTCTCAAGTTCAGCTCAGCGTATCATCCGCAGACAGATGGGCAATCAGAGCGTACTATACAAACTCTCGAAGATATGTTGCGGTCATGTACCCTTGACTTCGGTGGTTCATGGGAGGATCACCTGCACCTGGTGGAATTCTCGTACAACAATAGTTTCCAGGCCAGTATCCAGATGGCACCCTTCGAGGCTCTGTATGGCAGGAAGTGCAGATCTCCGTTAGCATGGGACGATGTCGGAGAGAGGCAGATGCTCGGTCCAGAACTGATTTCTCAGACGGTTGAAGTGGTCAGGAAAGTCAGAGATCACCTCCGAGTTGCTCAGGATCGTCAGCGCCATTGGGCCGATGCTCATCGGCGTCCCTTAGAATTTGCCGTCAGCGACCATGTATTCCTTAGGATCTCGCCTACCCGCGGCGTCATTCGTTTTGGCGTACGGAGAAAGCTTAGTCCTAGGTATATAGGGCCGTTCGATATTTTGGAGCGAGTAGGCGACGTGTCCTATCGTCTCGCTCTTCCGCCGTCGCTAAGTGGGGTACATGATGTATTCCATGTATCCCAATTAAGACGGTACATCCCGGACCCGAGCCATATCCTAGATCATTCGGAATTAGTTGTTGGTACCAACCTTTCGTATGAGGAGAGGCCCGTGTCTATATTGGACCGGAGAGAAAAGACGCTCAAGAACAAGACTAGTAACTTAGTCCGTGTTGCTTGGGGTCATCACTCTCTAGGTGAGTCAACATGGGAGCGTGAGGACGACATCCGATCGCGATATCCCTACCTGTTTGACTCGTGAGGTATAATGTCTTTCTTATACCTTACGCTTTCCCTTCCTTGCTTGCATTGTATGATTGTATGATTGAACTGCTTAGTGTAGCTTGTCTGTGCTTAGTATAGCTTGTCGTGACAATCTCTAGCTCCTTGATTTAATTCCGAGGACGGAATTCTTTGAAGGTGGGTAGAGTTGTCACCCTCATTTTTCCGTATTTCGTATTATGCTCGTATTTGGATTTTGGCACGTATTTTATTATTCTCGACTTGCGGATTTTTGAATTCTTGTAATTGGGTTTTAGACCATGGCTTGGTTTTATTTTGGAGATTGGTTTGGTTTGGTTTGTCATGATGGAACACCATAGCCTACACACCACCTCCATTACACCACAACACCCTCATTATAACCCACCTACTTTCTCTCTCCTCCATAATTTCTCCATTAATTTCTTCTTCTTCTTCTTCTTCTTCCTCCACCAACACCCATAGGCAAGTGCATCTTGCCATTAAATAAGCACCTCTTTTTATTTGTTCATTAGCTAGATTAGGACATAGAGAACAACATTAGAACTTGGAATTTTGTGATTTGGAGTCTCCATTGTTCTAGATCTAGGTTTTAATTATTTTCGGATTTACATGGTTTTGATCTATTTTAGTTGGATTTTATGGGTTTTTGATGCTTCCATATGGAAGAGAATTCAATTTTACTCAAGTTAGAACCTTGAAAATCTAAATTTGGTTTTGATTTGGCAAAGTTATGAAGAATTGAAGTTTTTGGGTTGGGTGTTCTTCCTCTCGGACAGAGGTAGGAGAAGAACATAGCCTTTCCCTTTTGTTGGCCACGCGGCTCCCGCGTACGGCCTCTGCGTAGAGCTCCTGCGTAGTGTTGCTTGCGTAGAACCCTTGCTTAGGGTCTTCTGCGTATTGCACCCTGCGTATTGCACCCTGCGTATTGCACCCTGCGTATTGCACCCTGCGTATTGCACCCTGCGTATTGCACCCTGCGTATTGCACCCTGCGTATGCTGGCCTGCGTACTGCGCATTGCGTATTGCTTGCGTAGTGTGCATTGCGTACTGTGCATTGCGTAGTGGCTTGCGTAGCCCGTGCGTATGCTGGCCTGCGTACTGTGCATTGCGTAGTGACTTGCGTAGCCCCTGCGTATGCTGGCCTGCGTACTGTGCATTGCGTAGTGGCTTGCGTACTGTGCACTGCGTATTGCTTGCGTACTGCTCACCTTGCGCAATGTAACCCTTGCGCAAGACAACTCTTGCGCAGCCTTGTATGCGCAGTCTATACCCTGCGTAGCCCAACCTTTGACCCCCTTGTGCTACCTACTTGTTTATGATGAATTTGTTATTTCTTGGTCTTGGCTCTTTTATGATCCTATATATATTGGTATTGTATCAGGTATTTTACGCCCATTTTATATCCTTACGCCTTTTGTCATGAACTTGATTTTACTTGTATATTTGGAATAACTATTGTATATGGCCTGGTATGACAATGAACTAGCATAACATGACAGCGACCCGTAGTGGTGCACTCCTGACATGACCCGACCTGACATGATAGTGGCCCGTCGTGGCGCACTCCTGACAAGTACCCTGACATGAATTATCTTGATAACTTGATAGTGGCCGTGGCGGCGCACTCTTAACTTGACTTGACTTAATAACTTAACTTGACTTGTCTTGACACCGTGGGTGTTCCTGCTTGCTTGCTTGTACAATCCACTTGTCTTGTCTTGCATCATGTCTAGGACGTGACTTCCTGGGTACCACGGCCAGGGACTCGCGCTAAATTGGACTAGGCTAATGATTAGATCAAATTAGAACATGGAGAATTCCCGGTCACAGGCAGTCTCGTTATCTAGAGGCATTAATGGACTTGTAGCTTGCCGACGAGTAGAGCACATTTCCAGCACACTGTCATGTGTTGCACCCTCTAAGTCACCTAAGGGTACATTTGTCTCCCGGGCGATGTACCCACCTATAACTCTCAACCCGCGGAAGGATAACTGGATGGTCTGCAGGGCTTGGGACTGGGAGTTTCTCACTTGCATCTTGTTAGTAATTAGGCTTGTGATAACCCTAGTTAGTTAAAGTAGTAAGCCGTAGTACTTGCTTGGCCGATTGTGAATGAATGGTGTCCAGCTCTGTCTAAGTCTTCTCTAGCCCTTGTACCTGGAACTCTTGATCATGATTGTTTTACTTATCTCTAACGATAAATGGGTAGAGACAGTGAACTATTCAGGCGAAGGGGTACAATCCCGGTCCTTGTTTGGTTTAAGGATTGTAACCTGGCTCCCGGAATGGTTCCACGTCCCTAGTCGTTTATCGCTCTGCGTACTTTTATTACTTGTACCTTCTTTTATTCTTTATGTTCTGATATGCTGGCTTTCGTTCTTATTTGTGGCCTCCTTGTGGCACTTGCTCTTTCTGGGGTTTGACCCAGCTGGTTTTGTGTGGCCAGATTTCGGAGCAGCTCCCGAGGATCTACCAAGCTTCCAGCCCAATGGTGAACACTAGACGGAACCCGGGCTACGAGTGGGTTTTCCCTTTTGTTTCACCCACTTATATGTAAATTTATTCTTTTGAGGCGTTTGCCGACGAGCACCTGTTAGCTCGATGCACCTTTACTTACTGTCTGCCTACGGGCTGTAACATGATTAACAAATCCTAGGGTTGATCATGTATGACTGAACTCTTGCTAGTCCTATCATTTTGTACGACTAGCTTCATGATCATCCAATATGTAATATTTGGGACGCCTTATATATATATATTTGATGCTCTAACATCTTGTAACTCTGTTAATTGCTTGAGATTGAGACAATCGGCTTGACCTTAAGAGACTGCTGGCTTGTAGTAAACCCTCATATCTAGACAGCCGTGACCGTATTGTTGAGATGTATTCTATTTCAAGATACGTAGCTGGCTGTGTCTGCCCCCGCTCTCCAGTATTCTGGTTCTGGGGCGTGACAATTTCCTCATGCATATAGGTATATTTTAAACCCATAGGAATGACTCCCATGGTTGTATCTCCATTTGTGTCCATTTCGTGTCCATTTGGAGGTCATAGGAGTGTCCTTTGTGTTGTGGTTGTGTCCATGTGGGAAAATCCCAAATTTGGACACACTATGTGTTGTTGTTATATATGAATAAATTATTACATGTTTAATCTCATATTTTTGTATTGGAGATGTGTTCTATAGTGTCTCATATATATATATTAGTGTAGAGAGTGAGTTCTTGATATATTATGTTATATACTTGTGTTCTTTTGTCTCAAACTACCTAAATCCGTCATGATTTTTATCCACGTTTTTAATTTCAGCCCTAACTTAGAAATATCATAACTTCTAGCTCAAAGTTTGGTTTAATCTCCCATTTTTTTTAAAAGAAGCGTATTGAAGTTAGATTTCCAAAAACATGTATTAATAGGCCTAATTCTTTCTGTAACTTTCTGGAGAATTATTTGAGTGTCAGCTGTACGAAAGACAAACGCGTTCTCGGTGTTTTCGCGATTCCGGGAGTTTTCGGAAACGAAAACGCGATCCGTTTGAAGTTTCGGAAAGCTAACACATAGATCTATAACATACTTTAATACTAAATTTTAATTCATGCTGAGATGGTACAGTATTGATTATTAGTAGGAGTTACTATTCGGCATATGCATCTTGTGCACCCTTGTGTGTAATATAATGTTCTATTTGATTTTAACCCATGTTAATGTATATATATTATGTAATTAAATAGAGAATGCAAGCATAAGTAAATGGTTAAATAAATGATGTATGAGGTGTAAGTATCCTATCTAATGTAAGCATGTATAAGTATGACTTGTGATGAATATGTAGGTTCCATAGTATGTAATGTATGGTGCATATAGTGGTGCAAGAGAATAAATGAATGATGAATGAATGCAAGCATGAATGTAATGTAATAATAGATGTAATGCATGATATGTTAGATGAATGAAATGATATATATATATATATATATATATATATATATATATATATATATATATATATCCTCTTTACATTACTGTATATATATGGTTGAATGCAAGCATGTAGGAATGCAATTAATGTAATGTATGTAAGCAATACATAAATGCATGAATGAAAGAATGATATACAATGCATGCATGAAAGTATATAATGAATGCTAGATATAAATGCAAGGTATATATGTAATGATAGATATGAATGCATAATGTATAAATATTGTAAATGCAATATCAGATTTCATATGTAGACATAGAACCAATGCATAGCTGATATTTAGATTGAATGTTAGTTCATTTTAGGTTGTTCGAACACTGAACTGTCCATGTAAGCATATATACCTTCCTTTTCCTATTGCCAAGCCAATTTTAGTTTTCAATATAGTGGAATGTCTATGAATGTAATGTTAACCTTCAACCCCTTAATTCGAAATGTTAGTTAATTTCAGTATTAGACGATGCATGAGCTGTATGCATATGGAATGTTGGCTTAATGGCAGATTTCAGATAATATGGTTCATTTTATGTGGTTAGTTACACCAGTTTATGGGATATCTCACTTTAGTTTATATGTAAATGTGGAACTAAACTGAGAATGAACTTCACCCTCTGCACAAGGACACCCCACTCTATATCAACCACCATGCCATGTAACCCTTCTTTAAATGATTGCTATAATATATATAGATTTATGTAAAGTATAGATGCATGTTAGTTATAACTTAAATAGTCTCTACTCTAATGTATATAGATGTATACTTGTAGCCATACATGTAAGTATAATACATGTGTAATGTAGATGGGTTAGCTTTGTACCATGTGTAGTGTAAACTCATAACTAGTATTGATTTCTCTTTTCATGCACACCTCCATGTTCACACACACACATAGCTTTAAATGTTAGTTCTTTTCTCTTATATATATATATATATATATATATATATATATATATAATATTGAATATGCATGATAATGATGTATCTTGATGTGTGACTTGTGTTGGCTTATATAGCCTTGTGATTGGTGTGTGATTGCTAGACTAGGCTTGGTTAGGCCTAGTGAGACTTATTAGACTTGCTAGGGTTAGGAGTGGCCTAGTTGACTGGTGTAGTTGACTGGAGTTGACCAAGTGTTGACTTTAGTCTATTTTGACCTAGACAGCATACAGATGCATCGTAGATTACATTTATCATCCCATGTATACATCTTGACTTGTGTTGCTCTAACTAGGAGTAAGGTACCTCATCTCGGACAAGACATTTACTTCAGACATTCAGATACCAGACGAGTACATTCTCTGACCGTTTCATACTTGTCTGGATTTACATTCTTGCTCTAGATTACTGTACTTGATGCTGACACGATTGTTATCATGGATTGGTACTATATGGATCTCCTTTTGGGATGTTATCCCCTTGTATTCACTAGATACATATTGTGATGTGCGTTTCACTTCCATATTGTATTTATTGAATACCTATATCCTTGTATACTCCTTGTGCATATTGTACTCTCAGTATCACATGAGTCCCAGGGATAGACCATTGTACACTATTGTATAACATTGTACAACTATTGTATAACATTGTACATCTATTGTATAATATTGTACATCTATTGTATAACATTGTACACTATTGTGCAAGATAACGTAACTGGAGTGGATCCTTGTGTATTGATTGGGGAGGAGAAGTAGAATTGGTTATGTACTCAAATCCTATTGTACAAGATTGTATAACTATTGTATATGTCTATTGTACACCCACGTACAATGGAGTTACCATTGCATTTTCCTAGACCGTTTACATAACCATATTGTACTCTAAATCACAGTAGGCTTATAGTTCTTACTTATCATATTTAGATATTTCCTGTTATCAAATCTCTACTGTTTTTCATATACTTCTTTCTTTCAGCCTTTCATGTACCTTACTCTATTGCATGCTTTATATTTCCTAACATGATATGAACTGCGTGAGATGTTTTGTGCTCGCTCCCGTCCTAACTGGACCTGTTGAAAATTTTACAAAGGATGATGAGGAACCCTGCACCCTTACTTGGAGTTTGTCTAGTTGACACTCGCGACCTGGGCCCCTGGGGAGGTTCAGGCAGCTGCTCAGGATGATACCTTGTATAGTGTAGATAGCTTAGACTGTCCTTTCTTTTCATGTTTAGCTGTTGTCTTATTTTCAGAGTTGTATATTTTAGAGATGTTGAGACTTTGTTATTTCTTTCTGCTGTACCTCAGTTGAGGATTTCTTATCTATTTTCCATCATGCTACATTCTACCTTAGATTGTGATTGAATTGTACCTCTGTGTTGGCCTCCTTATGGAGAGTATTCATATTATGTTAGTTATAGTTCATGATCTAGAACAGCGTTCTACCGCCGACACTGCGGCGTAGGCTGGGCGTTGTTACGCTCTCGTACCCTCACAGTGGGTGCGGGTCGTGACATATCCGGTAGTAATTCTACATCAACAATTCCGTTTCCAGTGTCCAACTGTGTCCAGTCCCCAAAACGATCATATCCCCTGCCTCTGGGTCTAACACCAGGGCATTTCCACACCCAAATACATCGAGTCCGACACAAATCCAATACAACAAATCTATTACAATATATTGCGTCTCCTTGACACAGTTCCAAAACCCTCATCCCGACACCGTGTTCAAGCTCTGCCACCACCGACACTACTCCCGTGTCTTCACCAATCGGGTCCGATCCCGACTGGCAAGCCACCATCCTGCTGGCCGAGGAAACCCTGAAGAACCCCCGCAAAACCCAGATCTCCTCCTCCAGCCGTGCCTCCGACCGCTTGAGCATCTCAGCACCGCCGCGAGCGCCTCGCCGTTTAGATCTCCCAATCGACTAGGCAGTCCCGACCCTCCCTTCCCCGTGCTCGAGCTCGCCGTATACCTCCTCCGTCGTTTTTGACCGATTCTCACCGGATCTGGCCAGGCGCCGTATTCCCAGCCGACCCAGCAGGTCGCGACCACCAATCCGCCTTCCTCCTAGCGTGTGACCTTGGGATTTCGGATCTCTAGCCGACGTCGGGTCACGGAGGATGAGGGAGTTGGGTGGTTTCCGAAACTCCGGATGGTGGCGAGGAGCAGAGGAGGAAGGGGAGGGCTCTGCCACGCTCTCCGCCGTGAGCTCCGCCGCGGGGTCGGGGTCGGGGTTGGAAGAATTTTGGAGGGGGATAGATTTTTTTTCCCTCTCTCTAATCAATCGTGAGATTTGGGGGATGGATGAGTGGGATATTTTGTGGGGGGTAAATTGGTAATTGAAGAGTTAGAGGATGTAATGTAATTATGATTACATTGGTTTTCTGTTGTAATTGATTTGAATAGAATTTGATGTAATGTAATCAAGTTTGTAATTCTGATTACATTACATCCAGAAAATTTTTGTCCAACCAAACATTCGAATTAAGATTACAACGTAATGACAATTACATTACGTTGTCCAATCTGGTAAACCAAACGGACCCTAAGTCCATTTGTTCTATAGGTTACTACTATTGATTCTCTTCAATTCTGTTCCATTATCTGTATTATCAGATTTCTTTATAAGCCTCGTTGGAAAATTTTCTCCATCTTTTTTATTCTCGCTGGATTGCTTTGCTGCTGATGTCAGGATGTAATTTTTCTCAGTTGGAAAATTTCTCTGTAAGTCCCATTGGAAAATTTTAAGACTGTCAGAAAATTTTAGGCAGTTCTAAACTGGACTTGATGCAATTTAGGACTGCCAAAATATTTGACAGTCCTAACAACATGTAGAACTGTCAAAATTATTGGCAGTCCTACATACCAATTTTGCTGAGTAGATTTAGATGTTAGGGATGTACATTGGATTTTTGGTCTAGACTAGATACCTATGCTTATGAACAGTGAGCATTTGATTATTTCTTTCTCGTAAATTTGATGGATTTGGGAGTTTTTGGGTTTCTTCTTATGCTCGGTGACAATTGATAAACATTTCTTCTATTTTAACAATCCGATGATTAAATTAGTTGAGCATGCTACCGATTTGGAATCTGATAAATTTTTTCCATGAGTGCAATGTGGTTAGTTTTTCGTCAGGAGCTGGATTTTTAGGGTTTTGATTACAGTCGATGGTGGACATTTGATCTTTTCTTTTCGGGTAACTTGATGGTTAGGAGGAAAAGTTAGAAACTTTCTAGGGTTTGGAGAGAAAGAGAAGTGAGGAAGAAGACAAGAGAAAAATAAAATAAAATTTACTTATATACCTACATTTGGGCTAGTCCTGAGTATTTTTCAAATGACAAACTTGTAAATATAAAAAATTGAGCTAGTCCTGAGCAAGAAGTGAAGTGTTGTTATAATTTGCCAAAAAATATTAACTATTTTTTATGTTTTTTGAGGTATCATTTTTTTCAGGCCTGTAAGCAACGTCAAGAAAAGATGAACCTTGTACATACCCACGGAACCGAAATACCCAATGGGAACCCCGTGAACCTAACTAATATATTGTGACTAGTATATTGTAAAGGAAATTATATATGCCAAATGTGCATTTGGTTAAAAATTTTAAATAGAAGAAAAGAGGAAAAAAAATGCGGTCGAGGCAGTCAGGAAGCCCGAAAAAATGGGAGGGAAGAGAGAAAGAAACGAATCCCCATTCCTCTCCATCTCCCTCGCTTTCTTTCTTTCTTCTTGTCCTCATCTCCCGCCATTTACTTCCCATTCTCCACCGTCGTCTCTTCCTCCGTCTACCGGATCGCCGGCGATCCTCCAACCGTCCGATCGGAGATGGACGGCTCCTCCAGCAACCGGAGGAGCTCCTCGGCGGCCAGCTCCTCCGACCAGAAGAGGAGGCAGCCCTCCGAGAGCAGCGGAGGCTTCTCCGTCGGACCCGCCAGGAAGCCCCCCATCTCCCGATCTCTGTACTCTCTCGCTCTCGTCCTTTTCTGGATTCATAGATTCTATGTTGCTTGGAACACGGAAATGTTCACGGTCACGACACGACATTGTTAATGACGATAATGGCATGAGCGGAGAACGAGAGCTTACATGATGGTTTGCATATGATTCTTTACTATGTCGTGTAATTGATATGGAAAAAAAGAGAGATTTTGATAGGTTATGTGTAGTGGGAATTAAAGTGTAGTTGCGAAACTAGAAACTAGGGCCCCTTCGATCTTTGGTAGATTGGTAGAGAACATGGGTTCTCAGTTTCTTTTTATTCCTTTTATGGGTAAAGATTGTTAGTCCTGAGACAGATCAAAGAGGGAGGAACAAAAGTCAGGACCAGAGATCCACACAAGACTCAAGTAGACCTGTCAATGGATAGTCGAAAATTCGAATTGGTAGGTTATGTGTAGTGGGGATTAAAGTGTAGTTGAGATCAGAAGTTCATGTAAACGAATTTGCTAATTTTACAACTTCTCCAATAATGAATTACAAACTGACAAAAAATAACTCGTTTTTTCTTGCAAACGTGTTGCAATTGAGACAAGACGCTTACAAAGTGAAAGAAGAGAAATAGAAGACAAAATAAGACAATGCTTGCTGGGGTGATGAAGATTACTGTTGCATAAAGTAAGATTCGCCCTCACATGATCCGCTTCCAAGAACCAGCAAGTTCACAAAAGAAGTTCTGGAACGGTCGCCGTCACTTCTGTACTGACTCGCACGAACTCCTGGACTCCAGCACAACAATACTCTCTCCGTCTATCTTTTTCGAAGTAAGTTCTCAAAGGGGGATGAAGAGAGTATTTATAGAATATGGAGGAAACCCTAACCCTAATCCTGACTGCTTACTAATTATGGAAAGATAGGAATTAATTAAATTCAAATCTCCCAAGAATCATATATGAATAATTGACTCAGTCTTTCCATAACAGTTCAAATCCCATAATCAACAGAATTGTGCCATCGGCGTTCTCTTCACATATGTGCATGGCAGCACAGCCACAATTGCTCCTGCGTGCATAAGCCAACAGCACAGCAACTCATGCGCGTAGCAGCGTATGCACGCATACGCGTGAACGCACACACGCGCATATGTGTGAACGCACATACGCGTATTGCCGCACATAGTCCGTGCATAACCCGTGCATAGATCGCTCATAGCTGCGCATACACTCGCGTATGCAACTCGCGCACGAGCGCAACTAATACGCACAAGCGCCATGAGACGCTGTTGACGTGCTAAGTGCAAAGTGCGCCATCAAAGCGCGACTATGCACCCTTGAGCACAAGCCCAAACTCGAGTCCAAGTCGTTAAGTCCCTTTGGGACTCAGCTCCAAAGAAATTTTTTTCGATAGTGACAAAAAGCATTAGTGCTTTCTTAAGGAGTTTAAACTTAATCCTACTAGAAAAATATCCTACATGACACCTACTTGGGCCACCACCTCATGTGCATACCTTAATACCAAGTATGATATTATATTGAGATACCCACTTGCAGTGTTTTCTAATGTGGGACTATTTTTCTAGCTCTCAAGGAGTAAAACCTATATGAGTATAAGGAAAAACTCTAACAATCTTCCACATATCTTAATATCTTAATACATATATGGGTTGAGCATTCCCCATAGTGACTGTCCATCATGCATTAGGATAGATATTGCTTATGACTTGAATCTTTCCGCATGAGTTAAACAACAACATGATACAAGAATGAACTAAGCCTTGAATTCTGCATTGTAGTTGCTATTCTTCTCACTCATATAATGACATCAATTGTGCTTTTGGTTGCACATTAGTGCCCTTGTGTACGCCTGGTTTCGGTGTATGTATTCTGGGTGTCTACAAACTTACCCTCAATAGATGACATGTATCTCTGTCCATACATTCTAGGCGAGTTATTTTAAGGAGTCACAGCATAAAGCATTGCGCTTTCGTGCAGTGCTGCGCCACTATGCTATGGGATAAAGCCGAGACTCCACCTCATCGTGGTGTCATTCCATTGGAGCATAAAGACACAAGCCTCTTTGTAGTGTCGTACTACCTAGCATGTGTAGGACCGTTGAGCACCTTTAGAGGAGGGTGAATAGAGTGCATGTGTGCAACGAAATGATAATCACTACTTAAAAAATTATATGGCAGTAAACAACTAATATGAAGCAGACAGTATTTCAGCAAATGTGTAAAGTAAGGAGATCAGAAAAAGCAAACTCAAAATTTGGGGTTGCTGAGAGGACTAGTCCAGTCTCGAGAACACTAGCTCGATGTTGAATCCACTATGCAGTGAAACACAAGCTTTGAATCCAAAGTGCTTGTAACTTCTTACAACACGTGCTTTTAATCGGAAGAACACTACTTCAACTTGCAAGCCATTGATTGGAAGGACTTGCCGATTTCAGAAACATAATGAAAACGAATTGGTTTGCAAGCTTTCTTTACAACTCGAACCAACTTCTAGATCGAACTGGAACTGGCACTGGCTTGGCTAGGAGTCGTAAAGGCTTTGATTTGAAAGTGTAAAGTTCAGAGAACACTTAGAATAGAGAAGAGAGAATGAGATAGGATGAGATAAAAAGAATGTGAAACTCAACTCTATTTAAAGTATTTTTGGAGACCGAATTCGGGCAGAGTTCGGTTTCCTAATGTTCAAAAAATTGAACGTTGGTGCTGATTCTACAGGGCGACCTAATCCAATGGGATACTGCGTTAGGGTGACCGAGTTCTATCCGAGTTCGGACAGAACTCGGTTCGAGCTCGGTTGCCCTATGACCAGGTTGGTTAAAGTGTAGAGTAAATGGGTTTGGGCTCTTTGAAATGGACTGGCTCTTTGGTTTGTGGACTGAACATAATTTGAAAACTGGTTTAGGCTTTTTGGTGGAGAGGCTAAGAAGTTGAGCAAGTGCCAGTTGCGACTCGACGTACAAAATTTTCTAGACTTAATAAACAACAAAATATAGAAATAAATATAAAAATCAAGAGCACTTTGATGACGTCTTTTTTCTTGACGACAATTGTCTAAATATGAACATATCTGGAAATCTGTATACCTTTTGGAGGAACTCCCACGGGAGGCCCTGTCCCCTCGACCCCTGTCCGCTGATCGGACAATGGAACTCTCCGGGTGTGAGGCTCCGGAGATGTTGTTAGGTGGTTCAGAGAAATCTTCTGTTATAATGTCGTCTTTAGCCCATCATGAATTCTTCATTGCATACGTCTAAGTATGATCTTGCTTACTACTTGTCTGCAAATACATGTTAGGCGAACAATGCAGTATAATACATTTAATGAACATTTTTGGACAATGCTAAGTTTAAGTATCGATAATGTAGTGATTACATGAATACTAGTGATATCATAAAGTTAAACTTAATTGATTAGCCATATTCAAAAATATGATACAATTATTGGACTAACAGCATGAAGCCTTGCGCTTCCTTGCGATGCTATACCGTTGTGATATGGCTCGCGAAGCCTAGATTTTCCATCTTTTACCTCTTCGTGGTGTCTCACTACTGTAGCATGAGGTCACCGGCCTCTTTGTAGTACTGCCTACTACTCTCCATTCTACAACATTAGACTACCTACCTATATATGGTGCTACGTCGTTGTTACATGTCTCGAAGTTGAGGCTTTACCATTTGGAGGTACCTCATGTGGTGTCACAGCACTGTTGCATATAGTACTACGCTTCTTTGTAGTATTGTGCTACCCGTGCTTCCTAAATAGCACGTCGGACATTCAAAATGTCCGAGAACTTATTAAAGCATCGAAGCCATTATCCTATATGACTTGTTCTACCCAAAGAACAATTAGTAGACAAATGTGGATCTGTAATCCCTCAATATCTCAAAGGACTACCCAATGTTCATAATATTTTTCCAGTTAATGATCCTTCTTTGAACCAAAAGCTAAATGCAAGTAGATTTCTTTTGAACTAATAACATAAAACTTTATGGTAGAATTAGAAAAACACAATATCAGAACGCCTTTAAGCCTATTTTCTAGCAGTGTCCTCGACCAGCTGGCGCTTGAGACCTTTAGCGAACGGGTTTGCCAGATTCTCCTGGCTTCGAACATCAATAACTGCAATGATTCCAGCCTTGATGCGATCATTTAATACTCTGTGCCTAAGCCGCACAATCCTCTTCTTACCATTGAAGAGATCATCTGATGCCGCCGCTGCAGTCGTCTGGTTGTTGCAGTAGATCGTACTGCCAGAATTTGCGCCCCACCATAGAAAGATTATATATGAACTCTCGAAGCCATTTTGCTTCATCCGCTGCAGCTGCTAGTGCAAAGAACTGATATTCCATCGAGGAATGACAGAGCATGGTCTGTTTCTTCAACTTCCATGATATAGCATAGCAAGTGAGCATCTTCTTAATATAATGAGACTGATAGCGCCAGTCCAGCTTCTGTCTGGATCTTTATCCCAAGGATAGCATCAACATCTTCCATGTCCTTCATACTGAACTTGGACGAAAGGAACTTCTTTGTCTCTGTGACACATTCTAGATCCATCCTAGGATCAGTATGTTGTTTATATGAAAACAAATGTCGACTCCTCCCATAAGCGAACTTAATGTAAACACATTTATCCGTTTCGCCGACCCTGTAGCCGTTTGATCTTATGACTTTATTAAACTTCTCATGCCACATCTTGGGAGCTTACTTCAGACCAGATATGATTTCACCAACTTGCACACTTTGTCTTCAAGACCATTGGCGATAAATTCTTTTGGTTGTTGCATGTAAATCTTTTCGGCCAGATCTCCATTTAGAATCCTGTTTTTACATCCATATGATGAATTACCAGCTTATAAATTGCACCCAGAGCAATCAGCATCCTGATAGTTGTCATTTGCATCACTGGAGCATACGTGTTAAATTAATCGATCCCCTGCTTCTGAAAAATTCCTTGGCTACCAACCTTGCCTTGAGCTTGTCAACAATTCCATCGGCCTTCATCTTCTTCTTGAATATCTATTTACATCATATTGGTTTTGCTCCTTCAGGTATATCGACCAATACCTAAGTGTTGTTGGAGGTGATTGAGTCATACTCATCATTAATAGCCTCCTCCCAGAAGACAACATCTTTGGTTTACATTGTCTTATCATAGGTAAACGGATCTACTTCTACATGATATGTGACAAAATAATCTTCGAAGTCCTTCCGTCTCCTTACTCGTTTAGCCAACGGCGATTTCTAGTTCATATGTTGTCTTTTCAACGATAACCTCTTCTTGGACTATATCTTCATTGGTAGTGATAGCCTCCTCTACACCAACGATTTTCTCTGGAATGTTCGTGAGAATAATGTTTCTGTGTCTTGTAAATTTGTCTTCAAAGTATTATGCGTCGCGAGATTCGATGATATAATTTGATTAAGTATCATGATACCTTTGAGCATCACTCTGTTCAATATATCCCAAGAATATAGTCTTTGTACCTTGCAAATTTGTCTTCAAAGTATTTTGTGTCATGAGATACGATGATATGATTTGATTCAATATTAAGAAACCTCTGAACATCACTCTTTTCAGCATATCCTAAGAATATAGTCTTTGTAGTCCTCATTCCCAGCTTCTGAATTTTCATATCCTAAAACTTCACATACGCCAGACACCCTCACACTCAAATGATATTCAAGTTGGGTTTGACCTTTGAACCAGAGTTCATAAGGAGTAACTTCAGAAGCCGCAAACAGTACTCTATTCAGAATGAAAGTAACCGTGAGCGCAGCTTCTCCCCAAAAACAGTTTGGAAGTCCTGCAGTTAACATTATTGAGTTCATTATATCTGTCAATGTCAAGTTCTTCCTTTCTGCAACTTCATTTGATTGAGGAGAATGCTGAGTAGTTGTCTCTTTTACAATTCCATATTTTCTGCAGAACAATGCAAATTCAAGAAACCGATACTCTCCGCCTTGATCACTTCTTAGTCTCTTGAGTTGTTGTCCAATCTGACGTTCGGCTTCAGCCTTGAAGGCCTTGAACTTTTCAAATGCTCCGTCCTTTGACTTGAGCAGGTAGACAGAAGCATACTTCGAGAAGTCGTCGATAAAAGTTATGAAGTATTTCATCCCGGCCTTTGTAGAGAATTGCTTGAAGTCACAGATATCTGAGTGCACCAATTCTAGAAGATCTGTGCTTCGGTTCACCCACTTGGACGGTTTTTTGGTGATCTTTGTCTGCGCACAGACTTTACATTTCTCCACTAGATATCTTGGTTATTATTTTACAATGAACATGTCTTAGTCTATTGTGCCATAACTCAAGAGTATAATCAGAAGAATGGATTGTACTGACACTATCAATTCGAGTTACAAGCTAAATCTTGAACATCCCTTCGGTACAAAATGATTTTCGGAAGTATGTTACTTTATAAGGCATCACCATCTGCCTAGCGTTGATGTCCATCTTGAAGCCTGTGCTACAGAGCAGACTCCCTGAGACCAGGTTCTTCGTAATCATCGGTACGTGCTTCACATCATGCAATGTCAGCAATTTTCCCGAAGTCAAATTCAATACTACTGTCCCGATCCCAAGCACTTCAGCTTGTGCCTTGTTCGCTATCAGAACCTTCTCGGAAGTAGGTTTGTTTATGGTGAACAACTCCCTCCTTGAGTACACGTAGCATGATGCACCCGTGTCCACCCACTAGTCAGTGTTGGCACCAGTTGAGTCAACCTGCGCAATCATAGCAACCAAGTTAGCCTCACCTCTCTTTTGGGTTGGACTTGGATCTGCAGTCCTTCATGTAGTGGCCCTTCTTGCCGTAGCTGAAGCAAGTCATATCCGACTTGGGCTTTGGCTTGAAAGTAGCCGAATTCACCTTCAGGTGGTTGAAGTCCTTCTTGTTGTTGTGAGAAGCCTTTCGCTTCCCTTTGGAGTCTCCAACATGCACCATGTTTGCCTTAGCAAACTGCTTGGACAATGTGTCCACTTTGATCTGAGCCCTGGTTTCATCTTCAATATAAATCCTATGAAGAAGGTCTTTAAGATCGGCCTCCATCTTCTTTTGCTTCATTTCTGTTGCGAACTTGTTCCAACCAAGAGGAAGTTTGGTTACAATGGCTCCTACCTTGAATTTGTCCTCTTGCTTCATGCCTTCTTCCTCAAGTTTTTGCTGTAACTTGAGCAACTCTTTGACTTGTATATTTTGAAGAGTTTCTCGACGAGATGAATTTTTGACATTCTCATTGGATCTGTAGTGCTTTTCTAGAGCCTTCCAGATGTCCTTAGCATGGACATTCTTGCTGTATGATTCCGCTAATGAATCATCCATGACATTCAGAATCAACAATTTGCAGAGGTGGTTGTCCCTCCTCCACTTCGTCTGCAGCACAGTTGCCTCAGCAATCCTCTGAGCATTATTATTTTCGGAATAGTAGGTTTAGCATTTGTCAACACGTAATCAACGTTCACGAATTGAAGATTAAGACTGATATTCCTCTTCAAAATATTGTAATGCTTTCCGTCAAACTTTTCAAGTTTGTTAAAACTTGTGTGTCAAGAAGGTTTGTACCGTTGTTTTCCATCTTACTCGGATCTTGCTTTGAGATTGTTTGTCCTGAGACAGATCAAAGGCAGAGGAATAGAAGCCAGGAACAAATATCCACGCAAGACTGAAAGTCCACACTCTGTAACCCAGAAGTTGTAGTTGAGATCAGAAGTTCACGCCAACGAATTTGCCCTCTGATTACTCAATTCCAACTGAATACAATAATGTAATCAGATTACAACTTCTCCAATAATGAATTACAAACTGATAGAAAGTAATTCGTTCTTCCTTGCAAACATGTTGCAATTGAGACAAAACGCTTACAAAAAGAAATAAGAGAAGTAGAAGACAAAGTAGAAGACAATGTTTGCTGGGGTGATGAAGATCACGTTACTCAAAGCAAGATTTGCTCTCACACGATCCGCTTCCGGGAACCAGCAAGTTTACAAAAGAACTTTTGGAGCACTTGCCGTCACCTCTGTTCTGACTCACACGAACCCCTGGACTCCAGCAGCATAATACTCTCCCCGTCTCTATTTTTGAAGTAAGTCCATAAAGGAGCACAGAGAGAGTATTTATAGAGCAGGGAGGAAAGCCAAGCCCTAATCCAGGCTGACAACTAATTACGAAAAAAATAGGAATCAATTAAATTCAAATCCCACAAAAATCTGATCTGAATAATTGATTCAATCTTTCCATAACTATTCAAATCCCACAATCAGTGGAATTATGTGCCATCAGCGCTCTCTGCGCATATGTGCACAACAATGCAGCCGTAGCTGCTCCTGTGCGCATAAACTAGCAACGCAGCAACTCATGCGTATATGCGCATAGCCTCGCATTGCCTGCGCATAACCCGCGCATAGACCGCTCATAGAACTCACGCATGCAGCACAACTAATGCACACAAATGCCATGCGACGATGCTGCCATGCTAAGTGCAAAGTGTGCCATCAAAGCGTCACTTTGCGCCATTGAGCCCGAGTCGCTAGCTCCAAAGGAAATTTTTCCAAGAGAGTGACAAAAAGCATTAATCCTTTCTTAAGGAATTTAAACTTAATCCTACTAGGAAAACTTCCCACATGGCACCCATTTGGGCCACCACCCCATGTGTATACCTAAACTCCAAGCATGGTATTATATTGAGATACCCATTTGGAGTATTTTCCATTGTAGAACTATCTTTCTAGCTCTCAAGGAGGAAAACCTCCACGAGTACAAGTAAAAACTCCAACAAAGATATGTGCAGACTTACCTCCATTTTATGGTGAGGCTGTTTCCACGGCTCGAACGGTATCCTCCATTACTCGAGCATCAAGCCTTACTGTCCCAGAAAATGATGTCCCCATGGAAGTCTTAGATAACGAATTACAATTTTTAAACCCATATCTCAGTGTTTACACTGTTGCATTCCCAATCCAAAAATCAAATGTCCAACTACTAAAGCAAGATAAAGATACAACCTCTGAAGAAATTTTTTTTGGATACATTACTAAGTAACTTACATCAACGGCGGAACCAGAAATTCGAGTTGGGTTGGGCTGGGGTGTGGGCCGACTCATATGGAACAAAAAAAATTTGGTGGGCTGTGGAGCCCACCTCAGCCCACACTGTGGTTCCGCCCTTGACCTACATAACATATAACTCATCTTTGATTGTCCTCTGCCATGGATGTCGAGCTGACCCTTGTGCTAGATCTGTGGTCGGCCCTCACGTCAAAAATTTGATGTTAGCTAAAATATAGGATGCAAGTTGTGTCTGCTTTCTATTGAAAATCCTTTGATTTCTTTCAAGCCAAATTCCCCAGCAAACATCGCCTCCATAACATCTCATAAGCAAGTATCATTCTGCTTAACTCTTTTCTCCCTCCTAAGACCCCATGAAGACTTCACTGCGCTAGGATAACCACTAATCCGCGGTTCCACTTTGTGCTCCTTCCAAATTGGGTGCAGTGTTCCACAATACAGAAGCAATGCATCTATTGTTTTGCTCTGACTATTACAAATCATTCGGACCCCCGAATGAAGGTTCGTGGCATAGATTCATCTTCTTCAGAACGAGATTTGCATTTGTTTTCAAGCATTAGTCAACTTCGCATTCTCTGCTAACATTCGATTATAATCCTGAATTTGGTTGTCAATTCTGAATTTGCTTGTGAATACTTGTAAGGTTATTTGTTGGTGGATTAATAGCGATTGTTGCTTGACTATTAACTTTTGCAAATCTCAGTTTGTGTTCTCGTGAGTCGACTTAGACTATCCTCTAGGTATATTGTTGTCCTTCACTGTTCCACCCTAATTTAGCATTTTTGACTTACCTCATATTTTCTTCTATTTATCCTTGTCAGCTGTAGGTCAAATAGTCAGTCCATCCAAGTGATCTAGTGGATAGTTAGGAGTGAGAGAGAGATGAGATGGGAATGATTTCATGGTGGGTCCTAGGTGAAAGTTAATATCTAAAACCTTGTAACTTGGTTTCTTTTTTATCAAAGCTTATTTTCTATGTTGGAAGGTCCACATGTTGATAGTTCATACTTAATACTAGATTTTTGGGCATGTTATAGGGAAGGACTTTTTTCCCTGTGTGACAAAAAGTGGCCATTAGTGAGAATATGACAAAGTAATGTAAGAATGGTTATGTGATTGTGTAACACCTTGAATAGTGGATTAACTAGTGAGGAACTTGTATGGTTGGACAGTTTCTACTGAAGTTGAAAATCATTGTCACTGTTGTCATGCTTACTTGTGATGTAGATCCATTCTGATGCTAAATACTTTGCTTGTTTCATTCTCTCGAAGTAATTTGTACTTAATTATAGCATCCTCACTCTTCACCAAGCATCAAGTCCCGTCTGCATGTTTTGCTTTGCTAACGTACTAACTGTTGTAATAAATTCATCAAGTAACATAGTTTTGTTGTTCCCATATGTCATTCTTCATTATTTGCAACCAGGACTCTCAGTGGTGAGAGAACTGTAAAGAGGTTGCGCTTAACTAAAGCCTTAACAATGCCTGAGAATTCATCAGTGTATGAAACTTGCCGAAGGATGGCTGCTCGTAGGGTTGATGCTGCATTATTGACCGACTCAAATGCATTGCTTTGTGGAATCCTCACAAACAAGGTTATTGCCCTTACTTTATTTGGGTGTTCAATTCTATGAAACTTTAGTGATTGCATAGCAGCTCATGATTCTCTTTATCTGTTGAATTGATTGAAGGATATAGCAACCAGGGTCATTGCTCGTGAATTAAAGCTTGAAGATACTCCTGTTTCCAAAGTCATGACAAGGAATCCTGTTTTTGTTCTTTCAGACACCTTGGCAGTCGAAGCTTTGCAGAAGATGGTGCAAGGTCTGTAACAATCATAAGAATCTACAACATCTCTCTTTATATCTGAAGCTAAAATGTTTTTTATAAAATCACAATCTTCACTCTCATATGTTTAGGTAAGTTCAGACATTTACCTGTGGTGGAAAACGGTGAGGTCATTGCTTTACTTGATATAGCAAAGTGTTTGTATGATGCCATTGCACGGATGGAAAGGGCAGCTGAGAAGGGAAAAGCCATTGCGGCTGCTGTTGAAGGAGTTGAGAAGAACTGGGGAACATCTATTTCTGGTACGTTGATGGAGGAACTCCAAACAGAATATTAACTCCTAGATTTATCATACTTGTTGATATATCTTTATACTAATTTCTGTAGTGCTACAATTAGGTTTAAAGCGTTAACATTCTTCTTGCTATTAATTTGAAAGTCAATTGTTCACAAACAATTTCTTATCATGCTACAGGTCTCATGTCTTTAACTTTTTTTGTTTTGTTTTTGCCCAGGTCCTAATACATTTATAGAGTCTCTTCGAGAATGTTTGTTTAGGCCTTCTTTGTCAACCATCATATCAGGGAGTTCAAAGTAGGTAATATCACATAAAGTTCATATTTAAATTTATGATAACGTAAGTATCTCACCTCAATTCATTGATGGTGGCATCTTTTTAAGGGTTCTCACGGTCTCGCCAACTGATTCAGTATTAACTGCAACAAAGAAGATGGTTGAACTTCCAATAAGTTCAGCTGTTGTCACGGTTGATAATAAACTTCAAGGAATACTAACGTAAGCTCTTCAGTTTCTTTCACTTGTAAATTTCGTCTTAAAAGCGAAAAATATGCTAATTTTGAGATATATTGGATCAGTTCAAGTGATATTTTGATGCGCGTAATCGCCAAAAATCTTTCTCCAGATTCGACCTCTGTGGAGATGGTATGCATGCCACGTATTTTTCAATTTACAATGTTTCCTTGACAATGTTAGCTAGTTTGTCTGTGCTATTTTTCATGCTGGCAATAGTGATTCATGTGTGTTTGTACTGACATTCATGCCCATGTATGTTTGCACTCTCAAGCAAGAACACAGAAACACAGTGCACACGCAACCACACAGTCACACATGCACACAAACATACTGTTCTATTTCCATGGGAATCTCTAACCTCCCTTGTCACCGGAATTGAGTATTTACGGCGGCAGGGGGGGGGGGGGGGGGGGGGGGGGGGGGATGAGATATCATTATTGGAATGGAACTCACCAAATATCCTGATTTTCTTATCTATACATGTTTTAGAACTTTCTAGCCCATAGGTGGTTTTTTCACATACATACACGCAATACAAAATTTCTTTCCATGTTGAGTTCTGACAGTTTCTGACCACTCAATGCTTCTATATCTACTCTTATGGTGACGTGTACCCTCAATTGTAATCATACAAGGTTATGTCACCATAATTTAAGACATTATGGATGGTTCTTCATTGCATTCATACAAGTAATACTAGAAAAAGAAAGAAAGGCCATCTTTCACATGATTGAATTTTATAGTTATATGTTAGTAGTTAATAGTTTCCTGTTATTTACTTGATTTGCCTCAAATAAACTTGTACAAGCTTGTCATTGACCTCAATCATGGTCATAGGTCTATGAACCAACCACTTATCGCCCTTGTTGGATCTAAGAACAAAACTGTGAATAACACAGCATAAAATATTAATTGGAGAAATAAATAGCACTCAATAATGAGCTCTCTACGACTGCAAAATGGATGTTAGGACTTTGGGGATATATAACTGTCAGTGATCACATTAAATCTCTCATATGGTGAATTATTTTCTTACTTGTACTGAACTATTATTGTATTCTTTTGCTCAAATTTCCTAATATAAAAATCTCATGTTCAGGTCATGACCCCGAATCCTGAATGTGGAACTATTGATACACCAATCCTTGATGCTCTTCACACCATGCATAATGGGAAATTTTTACATCTACCTGTTCTGGATAGAGGTATCCATCATTGTGATGGCAAAGTAGCATAAAGCTATTAAATCAATCTATTACTACTACTTTTAATTGTCGTTGAAATAGTTTGTGCTCTAATGTGCAACAGAAGGAAATGTTGTATCTGTTATCGATGTGATTCATTTAACTCATGCTGCTGTTGCCTCAGTAAGTAACTTCTTTACTTTCGTTCGGCCAATATATTCTTGACTTCTTCTTCATTTAAAGATAAGTTTGGTTTCAGTTTCCATGTTATTACATGTAGTCATTGATTGACTCATTGGTTTTTTATGAGTAAGTGTTAGTTTTAAGGTTGACATTTGCCATTTCCTAATAGCTGGAATTTCAGTTTGTCCTGAATCTTGAGCAGGCTCCTGACCTGAACTGTAAACTCGAGTTTGAGCTTGTTCTATGTCCAGTCTTTTCTTCATTCCAACAGTCATAATATTAAAAGCAACAGTACACAAGGTTCTTATTACTACCAGCAGTGTCATAACTTTGTATGCCTATGCATATTTTAGGCTTCTCAAGGAACAAATCGGCAGTCTTTTCAGTTTAAGAAGTTCCAAGAGGTGAACGCTTGTGCAAGTCAAGAGTTTAAAGATGCTAGTTACAAGATCCCTCGTCTACTTATACCTACATGGAGTAGAAATACACCCAAATTTATATGGTCATCATGTCTGTACTGCCGGCATCAAAGGCCGGAGATATGAACAAAACTCTACCTCATTAGATTCGGAAATCTGGGTATAGGGATGTCCACCTTAAGATTAATTGTCACTATTTTATGAGTTCCCAAATACTAGACCCACAACCCATATATATATATATACGGTACAAGTATCGAATGACCTTCACGAATTATACATGACTAGCAGTCATTTATGTCATGCTCAAAGTAAAATCGATAACCGCCACTGGGCGTAATGTCGTACAAGTCTAATTTGTACTTGTACAAGGCGTGCTCGTGCTCATTTTGTAAAATAGATATTTTGTATATAATTCACAGCGGATCATAAAGAAATTGAATAATGCAGATATAAGCAAACATAATTCTTTATTGATAACTTTTGTAGCGAAAAAAAATAATGTTCTCAAACTGCCGAGTATAAATACCAAAATTGGCTTATAACTTGCAAAAATATTGAAATGAGATACAACCTTTCCATACATATCCCTTGTTAAAAATGACAGTACCACCTTCAGCGGATGGCTTCTTCTTCAAGTGGAAGCTTCAAAGAAGTGGAAGGCTTCTAAAGAGTCGAGCAACAAGCTTTCAGCGTCTTTGATTGTCCACTAGGTTCTCGGCACCTGTGGAGACGAGGGTTAGTACATTGTCGTGTACTGGTGAGCGGCCGTAACCAATCTTACCATAAATCAACAATATAAGTTATATGAAAATAACAATATTTATTTGTGATCTTACTATCTTGTCTTAGGACCCATTAACAATTCATATGATAGAAAAAAATAAACAAACATAATTTCCACCAAATTGGTGCATCTTACCTACGGTCGATGTCCTTATTTATACAGTTAATACTTACTCTGCATGTATAAGACATTATTAGCTATGGAACCTTTCTATACAAAGGTCACTGACTACACGCCATCTTGGACTACGTGGTTAGACGGTTTCCCTTCAGCGGTGGGTAGTTAGCCCTTCGGAAGGTTTTCGAATCACCTATGCTACTACTCCAGCACTAACTTGTTCCTACCTAGGCCGAATCAGGTTCGTGACCCCGGAGTACCGTTCGAGGAGCTAACCTTGTGCACAAGTTGTCCATGACCATGCATGCATATGCAACTTAGCTATAAAGAAAACATAACATGTATGATAATAGAACTCAAGTACATAAGTCACAGTTCTCATTTATCTTGCCATATTGCCTTGAGTCGTAGTTCTCATCATTCGATTCACAATAGTTTGCTAGCCATGTGATTTTTTTAATCTTTTATTATCTTTCTAGGTTCTTACTAAACATCTTTTATTAGTACTATATGCAATAACAAGTCATCCTTTGTTAAGCGTGATGATTAAGGATTGTCGAAGGATTAAAGCCACTCACGTATTAGTGAATTGCCGAGAGAAAGAGATATTTCATACGACGTCAAACTCCGTTCACTTGGTCACCTGCATTTGCACCAACATCGATTCAGAACACTTCTTCTCTTTCTCCCAGTAATTAGATATGAATGCGAAGACGGTGAAAGTAAGTCGTAAAAATATTTATAAAAAATACTCACGAAAATGCATCATAAAACCAACAACGAAAGCGACATCGAAAACCAATAGTGCAATGGTCTTGGGATAACGACTCTTGTATAGAATTCTTTTCCCAAGACGTGCTCCACTGTATCTTGGGCACCATTTCTAAAGAATCTGATCCATAACGAGCATCAATTCACTATCCCGATACAGCGTTCCTGGTAAGGTTTTCCTATTATTTGATTCGAACTCAGCCATTTCAGCTGCTAGCCCACACCGTGCTCTGCAACTGGAACGGAACACTACATAATAATACTAACAAAAAGTTTCGTCCCCGAAACTTAAACGAAAACCCACCTATATCGAAACTTTTTCCTCGTATCCGCTTCAAGTTCCCAAGTCGATTCTTCGACGGAATGATTCCTCCAAAGCACTCGAGCCGTAACATATCCTCAAGGATCTGATTCACCCTCTCAGTTTGGCCTTCAGTTTGTGGATGATATCCGAAACTAAATTTCAATCGTATTCCCATTGCCGACTGCAAGCTACTCCAAAAACTTAACACGAATCTTCCATTCTATCCGACACTATTGAGACTGGCACTCCTAATCGGACAATCTTATCCATGTATAGTTGGGCTAACCGATCGATGCTCCAAGAAACTTTGATATAAAATGTACCAACTTGGTCAGTCGATCCACAATGACCCAACTTCCATCATTCTCTCGCTCGTCTTCAGTAGGCCTACTATAAAGTCCATCGATATATGATTCCACTTCCATTTCAGGATGGCGATGTTCTGTATTTCCCTGTCCGGTCTCTGTTGCTCTGTCTTGACTTGTTGACAAGCTAAACATCACTAGACAATTAGGGCCACATTTCTTTTCATACCGTGCCACCAAAATATTGTACGTAATTTTTTTTTTACACATTTTCGTGCTTTCCGGATACAACGAGTACTTAGCATAGTGAGCTTCCGTCAAGATTTCTTTTTGGAGCTCTTCTTCCTTTGGGACACATCCTTCCCTTTAACCGTAATGACCCGTCTTCGTGTTTGGTAAAGTCTACTACTCAGTTGAGGAGAAGTACTACGACAGAAAGGCTTCCTTAAACATCTGCTAAATAATCTCTATTGTTCCATTCGCTCCCGCAAGGATCATTTTTTAACCTTGCCACCAGTAGTGTACATTAGAAACCAACAGTAGTTTCTCGCACGACACCCTCTTAGTTCCCGTGATACCCAGAGCTTCGAGATGGTCCTTGACTTCAACTAGCCAATCCATAGCAATGGTGGCTTCTTCCATTCCCTTGAAGGGTACGTTGCAGATTTTCTTGAATTTTGATGTCATTTACGAAACTTGCTTTCTTTACGGATTGAGGCTGTATGCTTCCACAGTCTCATTATCCTTTGAGGTAGCTTGGGCATCGGTGGCCACAACAGTTAGGATAAATTGTTGCAGGGCATCTAACTGTTTTGTTGTGCTTCAAACTGCTTTGCATTCTGCCTATGTTGTGCCTCCATCGCACCCAACATCCTTTCCATTGCGTCGGTCGAGTCTGTCGCCCTGGAACCACTTGTGTTATTTGTGTTGCTCGCTTTTGTCATTTCTACAACAAAAAGAAATCTTGTTAGTCTCACAAAATATTTATGGACTTATTGTATTGGAATATCTTATTTCGTGACATCAAAATCAATAAAACTTGTGTCTTTTCGAAATCTTAAAACAAAAAAAAATTCAAGAAAGTAAGGCCATGCTTTGATACCATTGTCACGTCCTAATTCCATAAAATCGATAATCGCCATTGGACGTGATGTCGTATAAGTCTAGTTTGTACTTGTATAAGGTGTGCTCGTGCTTATTTTACAAAATAGATATTTTGCCTAGAATTTGCAGCGGATCACAGAAAAATTGAATAACACATATATAAATTGAAATAATTCTTTATTGATAACTTTTGTAGCGGTAAAACATAGGACTCTTAAACGACTCCGAAGATCACAGAGAAATTGAATAAGACTCGTAAGTACGTTAACACTAACATATGATGTGAAAGCGAAACAAGCGACTCCGAAGAAGAAACCTTCGTCAAGCTGCAAATCTATGCCTAATGACATTAGCCAACGAGGTACAAGATAATCCTTTATTTGAGGATTTTTTGTATGATGAATTATCTGTTGCTTTCAATGATTTATTTGAAGATTGCAAGAAACTTAAAAATAAGTATAAGCAAGTTGGAAAAGATATCCTATCATATAAGTTTGATAATGAAAAGCTTACTTGTTTATTAAATAATGATAGAGATAATTCTACTTCTGATAACTTTGCTGAGATCTCCATACTTGAGTTTAGAGTGCATAAGGCACATGAATGCATTAAAAAAACACTCAAGAAAATGCTAAACTTAAGGAGAAATTGAAATTAGAAAAGAAGAAGTATTCTATTGCTTTACTTAGAATTGATGCACTTATTGCTAAACACGATAATTTTATTGCAAGCTCTAAAAAGTTAGAGATAAGATTGAATAAAGAAGTCGTTCAACCCAAGGCATAGTCGTACACAAGGCATATGGCACAACCTACGGTCACTTCTACGAAATCTTTAAAAAGGATCGGGTAAAACAAAGGCTAAACATAACCATGTCTTTTATTATAGTCAACCACGCAAGAAATATCACGCCACATCAAGTTCTCATCCTGCACCGAGCTCTAATGTTTATACTTCTTTTCATATTTTTTTAATACTTCTTTTCATTATTGTGCTATGAATGGACACATTTCTAGTAAATGTTAGATAAGAAAACTAGTTGATATGAACTTGTGCAAATGAGTTCCTAAGACTAACAAATGCGGATCCAAGTTTTGGATACCAAAGTCTTTGCAAAATGTTACAGGTGAAGCTTCTTTTGAAACTTAGAACCGTGGAGTACGTTGGTTATTGCAAAGTTACAAATGACATCTTCTAAGCAATTGCACCAACACAAACGTAGCCACTAGAGCCACTATATGATTACGGGAGAGCCATACCATTTCAATCAAATGACTGAGGGGGAGAAGAAGGAAAACCGATATAGCAAGCAAGCAAGAAATTGAACCGTACAAAAGATGTTGCTCACAACTTGCGGGGGAGCTTCGTATCGTTGGTATTGGCGTATCTTATCGTGTATCGGCCATGGTTTGTCAATTATCAAAACGGGAGAGATTGTTGTCCCAATCATTGGTCAACTTGATTTTGATATTAATCAAGGTTGCGAAAAGCGCTAGGTGCTAGTCGGGGAGGCACCTTCCGCCTAGCGCCTAGCCAGCCTAGATGGGTGCCTAGGCGGCCGCCTAGGTCTAGGCGGTTCCCAAAAAAAAAAAAAATCCAAACAAATCTACTAAAAATTGTAGAAGAAATCCATAAAACCCCCAAACATGCATAGTCGGACGTCAAGGGGACTAGGCGGCCACCTAAGTGGACATCGGACGGGCACCTGGCGTCTAGCGCCTAGGCGCCGCTTAGGCGGCCGTCTTTTAGAACAGAGATATTAATCGAACTGTGACTTGGTATGACTTGATACGACATAGACAAAGTCAGCACTGCTTCAATGCAACTCTGCTCGTGCAACAAGGTCGTCTGGATTTTATCATTTGTTATGTATTTTGTGTTTCTTTATAGGAAAAAAATGTGTATTGGGTCATGTTGGCACTAGGAAACTAAAACCTCAACCTAAACCATATTCCTAGTTCACAAATGAACCTGGCCTAAACCCAAACCATTCTGGAACTAAGGAGAACGAACTTTGTCACTTGATCCACTTTGTAATGTTACTCCGTGAGACAAGGATTACAACATTCACGTCTATAAATGTTGGGGACCGAACTATGCCCTAGTTCGGTTACCCAGTAAACCTATAAACATGTATTGAATTCCCCATTCTTATACACTCATTCATTCAATTTTCACTTGCTTATCTAGCTGAATTATAAACCTTCTCCATTCCAAGATCAACTTCCAGCCTTCTAGTGCCATCACGGTTTCGATTTAGAAGTTTGTTCGAGTTGTAAAGCTTGGATTTTCAAGTGTTATCTTTACACTTGTTGTTTGAAGTTGACAAGTTCTTCGGATCAAAAGCTTGTGGTGTTGAAGTCGGCAAGCTCTTTAGATCAAAGTTTGTGGTTGTAAGAAGTTGATGAGCACTTCAGATCAAAACTTGTGGTGTATTGCTATTGCTGAATAGTTGATTAACTCCGAACAAGAGTTCTCGGGATTGGACTAGTCCTCCACGAGAGAAACCAGTATTCATCGCGGTATTTACATTTGTGATTTCTTACTTTTTATATTTTCTATATATATCTGATTATTCTCATATACCTGCTTGTTGAATTTATTAGTTGATAATTAGTTTTGTTATTGAATTTTTCTCGTTGCACTCTATTCACCCCTTTCTAGAGTTGCCTTCACTAACATCTCTCGGAAGGTCATCAACCACTGACTCTGGTCTGCAATCACATTAACATCATCCTCATAAGGGTCGTAGTCTGAAGGGTAATTGTCTTCGTATATAGATGTCATATTAATTCTCTAGTAAAGATTGGGGCAAAGTACAATACAACAGTAGAATTACGCAATATGATATGTGTGCTAACAAGTATATGATAAAGAAAGAAAGAAACTATGTTGTATCATGGAAACTAGAATAAGACAAGTGAGAACATGAACTATACAGTACTAACAATAGGCACATTTAACATATAACACTATGGATTAGCATGAGCATGCAATATAAGAATCAAGAAAGTGACCATACATGTACTCGTGTGTTTTAGATATAAGCTTTCAGCATGTGGATGACCATGGGATATACGACAACCATTGCGTAAGAGGCGAGATTGCTATCATTTAAGATTAGACAATTTTAATAAGAGTGTTCAATTTGTTGACCACATGTATACTCGTTATATTTCCACGCCCAGTACTCACTAGAAGACATCGTCAATATGATAGAAGCAACCAACATGACAAACAAGCAAGAGAAACGTAAACACAACTAGAAAGCATATCGAGTTCTTCTCATGCACAAGTTAAAGTCAATATGAAACTAGTATGCTAACATCAATAGTGATATATCAAGAATAGGATAAGGTAACAAATCGCAATACGTGTACTTGTCCAAACCTTCAGACAGTAAGTAACTGAAACTGATGAGCAACTTTGCTATGCTATCCCATAACTATCCTCTGAAACTGATGAGCAAATCTGCTATGCTATCCCATAACTATCCTCTAGCTATCCATCGTAGTCTTCAATCAGCACATACAATATACCCACGAGTCCATCACACAGAAATAGTGTATGAGGTTAGTTTACGTACTTTGTCTACTTTACTTACGTAGCAAGTAACCTACCAAATATGGTCCAAAGTAGATCTGAACTAACCTAGACTAGTTAGATTTGATATAGGTATTCTAAATCAACACATGAAACCCTAATATACTGATTTTAAAATTTGTGGGACTATAGACGCAAATCGAGGCGAATACGCCGAATAGTTGACCAAAACATCAACTATCACAAAATCCATATTTGACTACACATCTCCTAGACTTCAGTGATGCGGAACCACTGGAATCGACAGATCGTTCATTGGGTCCATAGATTCCAAATTATTCCAGTTTTAAGTATGTTATCAAAATATAGATTTTGCCTAAAAGGTCGTCTAGTTCAATTTTTAATAAATATTAAATCACAAATATCTAGGGAAAAATTTACAGATGGTAGAGAGGTCTTCCAAGGTTTTGAGAAAATTTTACGGATCTTCGATTGGTGGTCGACAACTCTAGGAAATCGCAAAAACACCAAAATGATCTGAAAAGGAGTACATGCTACTCGAAGGGGTTCCATCGACATGTACAATCGGAATTTGATATTATGAAAAGTAAGTTAAAGATGGAACTTTTGGTGCAAATGACACGTCAAAAGGAGGTCGGGAGAGAAAGTTATGGGCGTTTGAAGCTGATGGTGCTGCTGAAAATGGGTTTATTTTTTGCTGCTTTTGGGACTGCTTTTGGGGTCTATTTTGACGAAAAATGGGTAGTTGGCTGCTAGGAAGTGGAATGGGAGAAAATTATATAACGTTTAAATTTCAGAATTTGATTAGTTATATATAGGATGGATATGGATTTGTTAATAAGGATAAGATTATGATTGTTGTTTGAATTTGAGAAGTAGGTAATACAGGGTAGATGTGTATAAAAATTTGATTTATATTTGAGCTTTAAGAGATAATAGGTTTAATAGGATTATGGTTAGGTTAATTAGGAAAATTATTAGATTAATATATTTGATGATGTGATTTGAATAAGGTCTACTTAGATTTGATTGTATGAAATTTCCATATATTGCAGGTTTATATATATATATATATATATATATATATATATATATATTAAAATATATATATATATATATATATATTTTAATATATATATATATATATATATATATATATATATATATATATAGTTATAGTTATAGTTATAGTTATAGTTATAGTTAACTAACAAATTGATAATTAGGGTTGGGCCTGGATCCAAGATAATAGTTACGTAATTAGAATTGAATTGAATTAATTACTAGAATTAGTTTTAATTGATTAATAGCTCCTAAAAAATGTTTTAGGATCTATAAAAATACCTAAAGACTTCTAAAAATTGCATGAAAATTCTATAAAATAGTGTAGGTTATTAGAATCATATTTGTGAAGTTTAGATCATTCTAATGTCTAATGTGTAGGTTACTCACAGAAATTCCTATGGTTTGCCGGGTAAATTGTTTTCTAGAATTTTTTAAGTTTTTATTATGAAATTAATCTTGAAATTCCTTAAAAATCATAAAATGTTATATGTGTGTGTTCTTAATTAGTATGGGTCTTTACGGTCACTTCTAGGCTATACTATGATATTTGGTTAGTTGTTAAGGCTTAGGGACGTAAGCCTCGGTACCTCATTTATGAAACACACCATGTGACCCATTTCGTAAGTAATTAATGTTTTAAGTAGATTTTTTTCGATCAAAATAAAAACAAAAATTTACTCCATCTTTAATTTCAATGTTTCTTACACTAATTAGGGTTTCTCGGAAAACGAATGCTACAACAAGGCCAATCTTTAGGAGTTTGTCTTTAATATGTTCCTTCTACCTTTGAGCTAGTTGTTCTTGTCTTTAAAACTCTTCATTACACCTACACTTTGTCTCCAAGATGGATTTGATTGATATATACGCTTCACCTTGGCAAGGAATGTAGAAGAATATGCGTATTTCGCATGTATTTCTCTTTGTCTTATTAGTGTATTGTTTAGGCTCACATTGGATAGCTACCAAAGTGGAGTCTTATCCTCTCTTATAAATTATGTACTCCCTTAATGAAATTATCACATTAACTTGACATCTTTTCCAAATAAAGAAAGTGTGGCATCCATATATGGGACATACTATAATTATCTAACTAGAAATGAGTTGTTATCGTTATAAAAGGCATTGACTGCAGAAACTTTCTAGAAGTTTTTAATTTTTATTGTCCATCCATCTTTTTAGTTCGGGAATATCAAGAAATTTCATCTAATTCACTGGCATATAGTGGCTAATATTTACCTTTGGAAGTTAATATGACAGGTTGAGAATAGTGGTGGAATTGGGAATGAAACAACAGTTTCTATGATGCAAAAGTTATGGGACTCTGCTATGGCAATAGGGCCTACAGAAGAAGATGAAGATTCACGGAGGTATTCATTCCCTAATTATGCTTCAAATTTCTACAGAAGTTGCAAAGATTCTCTATATTAACCAAGCTAAGTTTCTTTTTTCTTTTTTTTTCAGTGAAGCATCCATGAAACTTGCATCAGAGGGAACGGATGTAGGAGTTTCTCCTGCTTTTAACCCCCCAGGCTTAGTTCCTACCTTTGCCTTCAAGATCGAGGACAAAAGAGGCAGGATGCATAGATTCAATTGCGGTACGCCATGTATCCTACTTTATTTACATAATGGTGTGAGCATGTGTGTGCGTGTGAGTGTGCATATCGAAATGCTTGAATGGAAATTACAAGGTTAGAGGTCCAATTTGAAAGCTATATTCAAAACACCCATAAACAATAATATAATTAATTCCTTCCAAAGAAAATCTCATGCCGCAAGAGTCCCGAGGAGAGGGATGGGCTTGATGGCCGCCCACTCTCCTTCTCTGCGCTAGGAAGGCAACCTCAAGGGGATGGGGTTGCAGATGGACCCATCCTGCGGTGTGATGGGTAGGGCTCAGGTGTTGTCCGAGCACAAGGAGAATACCTAAGAGGTATCTCGTCGACCCCATATAAATTCGCTTGCTCAAGTCTCCTCCAGAGCCCAACCCATCTCTTGGCTGAGATTTTTTCCCTCTCCTTGGCTTTTGTGGACTTGAGACTCCACTTTCAAGAATCCCAGGTCGTGGACGGGGTTTGGACTGCTGACATCATGTCAGGACATCAAAATTCGGGCGGTAGAGTGGAAGGCCACTTTGGTGATGTACGTTGTCAGGCAAAGGCTATTGTATCCTACTATTGTGGCCTTCATTTGAAGGGTCTGGACATCCGTGGGTGGCATCGAAGACTTTTTCCGTGCGAATGGTTTCTTTTTTGCGATTCGCCTTGGAATTGGACTTAGAGACGGTCCGCAAAGTAGCCCTTGGATGTTCGACAAGCAACTCGTCATCATCAAGGGACGGGCTCCGATGATTTTCATGGAGAGAGACCTCCTGGCCTCTATATTCCCGTTTGGGTGCAGTTTCCGAAGCTTCCGCTCAAGCTTTGGAATAAGCCCTCCATTTGAAATATTGCCAACGTTATTGGTGTCCCGATTCGTATGGATTTTGCCACGACCAACCGCAAATGTCTGGCCCATGCCCGTGTACTGATTTAGATTACAGCTTGCCGAGTGCTTCCCTTCTTTCTTAGTTTGTTTTTTGGATGGACATCGATTTGAACAACTTGTCGTCTTGAAATGGCCGCTGCCGTCGTGCTCTGCGTGCTGACGCATTGGACATGTAGAGGAAGTTCGAACCACATCTAGTGAGGTGCCCAAAGAGGAACTCATGGAGGTGCTGCGTGAAAGTGAGAATCTCATTATATCCACTTGACTAAGGACTCAGCACCCGGCTTATCCACTTGAGCCTGCCCCCTGGTCGTGTAGATTGCTTGGGCTGAGACGAGATCGGAGTTGACCCTATCTTTGAGGCTACTCATCCTATCCAGTTTCCTAATGTGGGAAGGGAGTGGGGAGGGGAAGTGAAGGCGCTGGTAAGAATAACAAGCCCTTTGTATGTTAATGCAGCTGAGAGAGATTGTGGAGTGTAAAGATGGGCAACAGAGACGTGTTAAGAGTTGTTGCTATTGCAGATGTGCATTTGAGAACCAACACAGGTCTAGTTTTTGTTCTTTAAGGTGTTCGTCATTTCCTCGATATCTGTTTCAAGCTGGTGTCGGTTAGAAGGTTGGATGAGGAGGCATTCTTCAATATCTTGGAAAACTGTCAGTGAAAGCTTTCCATAGGTTCGATGGTGATTGCCAGAGAAAACAATAAGTTTGGTCTCTACTATATGGAATAGAGCGCACATGGGGCACATGAGGTGAACGCAGTCAGTAATGCGTCTACTGATTTGTGGCACAGGCGGCTCAACCATATCAGCGAAAAGGGAATGAGCTACCTGGTGAACAGGAAAGTGATTCCGGTGTCAAGTCTACAAAGTTGGAGAGATGCATGCATTGTTTGGCAGGAAAGCAAAATATAATGTCTTTCTAAAGTCACCTATTTTCAAGGAAGCCTGCGTTGCTCGAGTTAGTTCACTCGGATGTCTGCGGTCAAATGAAGGTACAATTTATTGGTGGTGCTTCTTATTTTTTGACTTTTATTGATGATTGTTCCAGAAAAATTTGGGTATATGCTATAAATACCAAGGATCATATAATGTCCACTTTCTCAGAGTTGTAGGCCTCGGTTGAAAGGGAGACGAGCAAGAAGTTGAAATGTGTTCGGTCCGACAATGGCGGTGAATACATTGGTCCATTTTGATGCTTACTCCAAAGAGGAAGGGATTCGACACCCGAAGACTCTGCCCAAGACACCTCAGTTCAATAGTGTAGAGGAGCGTATGAACATGACACTGATGGAGAGGATACAGTTTTTGTTGTCAGAAGCAAATTTGTCGGATAGTTATTAGGGTGAGGCTCTTAACACTATTGCATATGTTATTAATTTATCTTCTAGTACCTATTTGCAGGATGATGTGCCTAATAGAGTATGGTACGACATGGTACCGTCGTACAGTCACCTTCGAATGTTTGGTTGTAAGGTTTTCGTGCATGTACTGAAGGATGAGAGATCCAAACTTGAACCGAAGACGAGGCATTGCATACTTGTCAGCTTTGGTCGGGATGAGTTTGGCTATAGACTCTACGACCTGGTCGAAAGAAAGCTTTATAGAAGCAGGGACGTGATATTCATCGAGGATCAGACCATGACCAACACTCAGGATTCCGAGATGTCTTCTGAGGCTAAGGAATTGCCTGAGTTAGAGTCATCACGTTTCGAGTTGTTTCCAGAGGACACTGCAGAAAATCCAGTTATGAGGGAGCCAGTACATGTAAATGCTCCCAACCTTGATCATTAGCCTGCTGATAGTGGTCAGGGTGACCCTTAGGAGGATGAGCATGTCGACGCAGTTCCTGAAGGGAATGAGCCTGTTGGTACACAGCTAGCACCAGAGGTTCTATTAAGGAGGAGCACAAGAGAACGTCAACCATCCATGTGGTGCTCGCCAGATGTGTACGTGCTACTGATTGGTGGGGGAGAATCCGAAAGCTTCACAGAGGTGATGGAAAACGAGTATAAGCAGGAGTGAATGCAGTCCATGCAGGAGGAGATGAGTCTCTTATAGGCAAACTCCACTTATGAGCTGGTGCAGTTGCCAAAGGGCAAGAAGGCTTTGAAGAATTAATGAGTGTTCAGAGTGAAGCGGACGAAAGATGCTTCTCGCCCTCGATACAAAGCAAGGCTAGTAGTCAAAGGCTACGGTCAGCAGAAGGACGTGGATTTCGATGAGATTTTTTTTGTCCGTCGTCAAGTTGTCATATAAAGGTAGTGCTAGCCTTAGCAGCCAGTTTCGACTTGCAGGGTGAGCAGATGGATGTGAAGACGTCATTACTCTACGATAATTGAGAGGAGTTATACATGGAGCAACCGGAAGGATTCTGTGAGAAGGACAAGTCAAACTCAGTCTGCCGGTTGAAGAAGCTTCTATATGGTCTGAAGCAGGCTCCGAGGTAGTGGTACAGAAGTTTGAATCGTTTATGGGGGAGCATGGTTATGCATGGACGACTTTGGATTACTGTGTATTCGTGAAGTACTTTGTCGAGGATGATCTCATCATACCATTGCTTTATGTAGTTGATATGTTATCCGTGGGTTGAAATGTCACCAGGATAGCGGAGTTAAAGAAAGTATGCAACCCCCTTGTAGCTCACTTTAAGCTTACTGCAGAGCAGTGTCCATCTACCGAGGACGAAAAGAAAGATATGAAACGGTTATCATATGCGTCAGCAGTGGACAGTCTTATGTATGCTATGATATGTACAAGACCAGATATAGCTTACGCAGTTTGCATGGTTAGCAGGTAACTTTTCAATCAAGGAAGGTACATTAGAGTGCGGTTAAATGGATTCTATGATACTTTCAGGGTACTACTGATTGAAAGCTTTCATTTGGTGGTGATGAGCGAAGCTGATCGGATATACTGATGCTAATATGGCTGGAGATGTAGACACGAAGAGATTGACTTCGGATTATGATGTTTGCTGGTGGAACGGTTTTGTGGTAGTCGCGTTTGCAGAAGTGTGTTGTCTTGTTTATGATAGAGGCAGAGTACATTGCGATGATGGAGGCTTGCAAAGAGTTGTTGTGGAGGAAGAAGTTCCTGCAAAAATGGGGCTTATGCAAGAGCAGTACGTTTTGCTTTGCGATAGCCAGTGTTATTCATCTTGGAAAGAATCCGACATTTCATAGTCGGTCCAAACATATTAAGACTCGGTATCACTGGATAAGGGATATGCTTGAGAAGAAGGACGCGACGCTCGAGAAGGTTCAAACGGAGGACAATGGAGCGGATATGGTCACGAAGGTTCTACCAAGGAAAAAGTTTGAGTACTGCAGGAA
Organism: Iris pallida; assembly: GCA_029216955.1. Lineage (NCBI taxonomy): Eukaryota > Viridiplantae > Streptophyta > Magnoliopsida > Asparagales > Iridaceae > Iris > Iris pallida. The sequence continues at coordinate 7,565,406 of JANAVB010015200.1, forward strand.
GATCGTCGGATATAGCGAGCCCCTTCACCTAGTTGGGAAGGAGAGATTTGTTGGTGTTGGATGGGGTTCCCAACCTATGTAGAGAAATTCTGGAGTGCGTCGAGCACCATCAGTATGTCAGAGAAGCTCGGGGAGTGCGACGAGTGTCATTCGCGTATCAGAGAAACTCGGGATGTAGGAGTAGGAGTTTCTACCCAGGAGAATAGGAGTTCATACCGCGATTTCCCATCGAGTTCGGTCCCCTGGGACAGTTTTTTTCAGAACTTGTTGGCACGAAAAAACAGAAGTCAGTCCGAGTTTGGTTCGATCGGGGATGTGCGAGTTTTGGAGTGTTTTATATACAGTTGGATCATATGTAATGGTCCAGATTTATTGTGGGATTGAGGGGGCTATATATATGTATTTTCTAACCCTAATCCATATTAACCAAAGTGTTTTACAACTTTTGGAGAGGGAGAGAGAGAGAGATTGGAGGCTATTGTGAAGGAGAGATCGATTCGGCTAATTATTTTTGACATCTCTTTTTTCTTCGGATTCTGTAATCGATTTTCTGTCCCAAGTCCCAGTAGTTGTGGTGATCCGATTTGGATCGATGAGAAGTTTATAAGGAGTCTGTACTCTCTTATTCTGGATATTTCTCAGAGTTGGACTCCGATCGTTTCGTATTTTTTTTTCTGTAAGGATTTTTCACGTCAAAATTACTGTGTGTTTGTGTTTATTGACGATTTGGTTTCTGCGCTTTACTTCAGTTCTCTTGCAGCTTTCTTGGTTTGGTTAACGGTTTCCGCATTTAGGGAGGAGAAGGAAGAGGAGGAGGTGCTCGCAGTCGTGGACTCTCCATTGGAGGAGAATGAACGATGGATAAATAAGAGTTGCTCGCGGTCGGGGACTCTCGATTAGGGTTTTCGGGACATATTGTTTTTTTTTCTTTGTTTTATCACATTTAATCTAATCCATTTATAAAATCTGATCCAAGGGATAAGATGTGAATGATAATGGGACAGGATAGGGAGTGAATCTGATCTCTCTATATATTTTCTCTCTTCTCATATATATATATATATATATATATATATATATATATATATATATATATATATATATATAATATATGCAAATGACCTCTAGCCTAGTGGTTAAGAGAGATGCATGCGACCCGAGTGGTCAGGAGTTCGAATCCCAGTGGGAGCGATTCCAGAAATAATTTACCTGGTTCCAAAAAAAAAATATATATATATATAATATATAAAATGGCGAGCGGAGCGGGCGACGCGGGCGACGTGGAGCGACGGGCTAGGGTTCCTCCCCCACGGCCACCGGATCCGCTGGCCGGCCGGGAGAGGATGGTCGAAAAGGTGGGGGTGCACGGGCTGCCCCCCCTGGTCGGCGGAGGGGCCCCCCCAGGCGGCGGGAGGGGGGGCGGACCTGGATCTGCAGGAGGGGGGGTCGGGCGGACCCCCCGGTGTTGGCGCGGGCGATGGCGCCCCCCGTGGTGGAGGAGGGGGGCGGACGAGCAGGTGGGGGGGCCGGCCGGACCCCCCGGACGGGTCGGCGGCGGCGGCGCCCCCCCTGGTGGAGGGGGGGACGGATCGGATGCCGAGGTGGTCGGGCGACCCTCCTCGGGTGGTGAACGCGACGACTCCCCACGTCGGGAGGGGAGCGGACTCGGATCCTAGGCCCCCGGCTTTCGAATTTGGAGCTGGCCAGAGGTCGCAGGGGAACCAGAAGGATGGAGGAGGTTGGACGATGGTTACGCGACGTCGTGTTGTGAAGACAGGGGGGAAGGCAGGAGGGGGTCAGGGTCATGTTCGGGACCGTCACCCGGCTGACAGTCGTCAGAGCGGACCTGGGTCGAGGACATTGGCTCGTGGCCCGGTGGGATCCGCGGGGAGATCGGTGGGTTGGCGGCCAAAGGCGACTGCTGCAGACAAAGGGAAGGGTAAGGTGGTAGATCCTGGCGCTCGGCGATTTACTGCCCCGAGGCCGGAGGATGCACCCAGGCCACATGGGGTGACTGCTCAACCGGCTGGACGGTCTTGGGCAGACATTTGCAAACCTGTGGGGCCGAAAGTCCCACATCGATGGAGTATGTTCCGCCGATCAAGGCGGGGAGGGGTTTCCGGGCCTCGTTCCCCGCGGAGGAGATTGAGAAGATATCAGCATATTGGGAGAATACCCTTGTCCTCTATGTCCTCGGCAACAAGCCTTTCTATGGACATATTCGGGGTTACGCAGCGCGTGTCTGGCAGCCTCAAGGGAGTATGGAGTTCTTTGCCCGCGAGAATGGCTTCTACTATGTGAAGTTCGGACTCGCGGAGGATGTCTCTAGGATACTCCAAGGCGGCTCCTGGACGTTTGACGGAAGGCTTATCATTCTCAAGGAGTGGACTCCGGAGCTTCGCTGTGAGCGGGATGTACTGAATGCCATTGCTGTATGGATTCGCTTCCCTGAGTTTCCAGTCCGATTTTGGAGTATTCCTCTGCTGATGCGATTGGCGAGCTTGGTGGACACCCCGATCAAGGCAGACGAAGCCACTGCTTTTCGGTCGAGGTTGATGTACGCCAGGATTTTTGTGGAGATCCGAGCTGGGAGGGAGTTACCGGAGGTGGTGGAGTATGAGATTCCGTCTGGAGAGGTGCTTACCCAGAGGGTGGAATACGAATGGGTTCCCCCTACCTGTTCACGGTGTTCCTGCTTCGGGCATCTGGCCAGTGCTTGCTCGGCGACCGGCCATCAGGGGGAGTCTTCTAACCCACAGAGTGAGACTCCTGACGCCCCCTGTGACATGGATATCAGAGTTGACAGCGGAGTGGAGGCCTTAGTGGGCGAGGATACTCTTCCAGTGAGGGAGGGCGAGACGAGCCTCATTATATCTACCCAGCTGGCTCCCACGAGTGGGGCGTTGCCCACCTCCCAGGGACAGAGTAGTATTGTTACGAGAGGTATGGCGGCGTCGGGGATTGTGGTGCGAGGGGGTGGAACTTCGGCTGAGGGGCAGGTCTACTGCAGGAAGAGGCGGGCTGTTGGGCCGCTGAGTGACTGCCCCTCCAGGGAGGGGATGCATCCTTCTGACAGCGAGGAGGCGGTGTGTGTTGACAATCCTTCATGGGCGTTGGTTCTCTCTCAGGCCATCCCTCAGCAGACCGTTCCGACTGGGATGGTTGTGGATCTTTTAGCGACGGACGCGGCGCTTCCCCCAGGTGCCGATCCGGGTGTTTCTTCAGGGGACCCTTCCTCTAATTAATTAATGGCCATTATTGCCTGGAATGTGAGGGGGGCGTGTTCGCTTGGGAGGTGGAGAGAGATCTGTGGGGTACTTCTCAGAGAGAATTGTGACATCTCTATTCTGTTAGAAACTAAGATTAAAGGGGAAAAGACTCTTGCTCGCAGGACCCCAACTCATTGGGTCCAACTGCACAACCTGGCGCTGTGTGACATGGCCAGGATCTGGGTTCGATGGAACTCGAAGAGCTGGGATGGAGATTTGCTCTTGATGACGGAGCAGCTGATTGCTATTTCTTTCTCTAACAAAGGTGGCTTCCGGTTATTATTGGGGGCAGTCTACGGCCACAATGACAGACGGAGGAGGGAATCCCTTTGGAGTGACTTTTCCCGAGTCGCAGCTGCAGCAGATTCGGCGTCTCTTCCCCTCTTGATGATCGGGGACTTCAATGCCCTTCTACACCGAGGGGAGAAGGTGGGAGGACGGCCAGTACCAGACCCTATCCTATACGACTTCCAGAGATGTCTCCTCCAGGCGGGGCTCCAGGGTTTATCTCGCTCTGGCTTCATCTGGACTTGGCATAACAAAGCTATTCGGAATAGGGTTGCGTGCCAGCTTGATAGAGCTCTGGGGAACGGGGAATGGTTCCGTCATTTCCCGAACACTTCGGTGGAGGGCCTGGCTGCTGGGACGAGTGATCATTCCCCTATCCGGGTTGGATTCACTTGTCGGACTCCTGGGAAGGCCCGCCCTTTTAGGTACAACAACAGTTGGTACCTCTCGGAGGGATACCTGGAGGCTGTCACAGAGGTGCTTGATAGTGGACAGGAGGGGACGGCTCAGTTCCGATTGGTCCGTCGTCTTAAGGCCACGAAGCAGGCTCTTCGGAGATGGGTGAAGGGGTTGCCGAAGACTTCTCTTGAAGATAAAGAGGTGGAATTGAGAGCTATCCAGGAAGACATGCAGGCCGACATGCTCGATGGAGACTTGGCGGCTAGAGAGAAGGAACTGATTGAAGAGGTCAACATCTTGCGGTTGCAGAAGGAGATTAGCACGGCTCAGCATGCAAAATGCTCTTGGTTCAAGGATGGCGACCGGTGCTCTAAGTTCTTCTATGATGTCATCCGGACCAGACATCATAAGAATCACATCTCCCGGCTTCTGGATGTGGATGGCAATCTTGTGGGAGAACCGGCTGCGATACAGGGCGAGGCGGTCAGGTACTACTCTGAGTTGTATTTCCAGACTGACTACTTGTCTGTGTTCCCAGAGATTATTACGAAGAGATTGGTGACTCCTTACGGGAATAGTATCCTCTTTGCTCCTGTTACATTGGAGGAGGTGGAAGCTATTGTCAAACTGGCGGATCCAAACAAGGCTCCAGGCCCGGATGGTTTTAGCAGTGGGTTCTACAAACGCCACTGGGATTCTCTGAAGCATCAGGTCTTGGAGGTGGTACAGGAATTCTTCACCAACGGAAAACTGCTGAAAGAGTTGAACCACACCTTCCTGACGTTGGTGCCTAAGAAGGAGGGAGCGACAGCGCTGGCGGACTTCAGACCTATTGCGTGCTGTAATTATCTTTATAAGATAATTACGCACTTTATGTGCCGGCGTATGGAGGGGATCATGCAGGACTTGGTCTCTCCGAACCAGGCTGCGTTTATCAAGGGGAGATCGATTGCTGAGCATAGCCTCCTGGCCCATGAGATGGTGAGAGGTTTTAACAAACCTGGAGGAGAGAAGGCGTGCGTGAAACTGGATCTGAGGAAGGCGTATGACATGGTCAACCGAGACTTTCTCTGCCATCTGATGACCGCCATGTTTTGGGGACCATTGGGTTGGCCTGATACGAGAGTGCATCACGTCCCCACTTTCTCGGTTCTCATTCAGGGCATTCCCTATGGGTATTTCCAGAGTAATCGTGGGCTTCGGCAAGGCGACCCCCTGTCTCCTTACCTGTTCACGATTGTTATGGAATATTTCACATGCCTGATGGATTTAGCAGCGCACCGAGGGAGACTAGTTCCACTGTTCCGGAGGGTGGATCCCCCTGTCACCCACCTCATTTATGCTGATGATCTCTTGGTGTTTATCCGGCCTTCGATGGAGGGTATGCAGACGCTTGCAGAGATTATGGGAGAGTTGCATTCTCTGTCGGGCCTTCAGCTGAACAGGGAGAAGAGCCGAGTGTACTTCAGCTCCTTATGTCCCCAGAAGGAGGAGCGGGCTGACGTGCTGGGTATTGAGAGGAGTGATCTTCCGGTGCGCTATCTTGGAGTACCCCTCACGGTCAACTATGCGCGGGATCAGGATTGCCACAGTTTGGTGGAGTACGCCCAGAGGAGAGTGGAAGGTTGGCAAGCCTCGGGCTTGTCATTTGGCGGTCGCATTGAGTTGGTACGGTCAGTGTCACGACCCGCACCCTGTATAGGGGCACGAGAAGTGGGTACGTCCAGCCTACGTCGCAGTGTCGGCGGTAGAACGCTGTCCTAGGTCAATCATCTAACAATATAAAGGTACATGTACAGTATATACTCTCCGAATGGAGGTGACATAACAAATATACATCTCAATCACATCTAGGATAGAAGAATGAAAGATAGATAGATAGACAGATGGTAACTCAAGAGAACAGTACAATAGATGAAATAAGTCTAAGTGTCTAGGATACATATCATCCAGAAAGTCAACTCATAATACAATAAGTCTAAGAGTCTATATATCTCAACATCTCAAAATACAACTCAGATGTGAGGCAAAATGATAATACAGAAAAGACTGTCTAGCTAAACTAGCCTAGACTACTGGGGCAACATCCTCAGCTGCAGGTGGATCCTGCTGAGGGTCCACAACATAAGTATCATCTAGTCCTGCTCCATAATAGGTAGACACCAGGGCCTCATTCTCATCCTCTGTAATATTTTCAACAGGTCCAGTCAGGACAGGAATGAGCACAATACATCTCACGCAGTGCATAGTATGATAGGAAATATAAAGCATGCAATAGAGTAAAATACAGGAACCGCTGAAGGAAGATACATATAGCAAAAGAGATAACTGTAATGAAATATCTACTATAATAGAGAACTAGCAGTGTCTAGTGAGTCAGAGTAAAATATAGACATGTGAAATGGCATAGGAGATTCATGACTACAGCTAGAAGTGATTCATGACTACAGCTACTGGGGTAATATCCACATGACTATTTCCACTCCCCCATCCCCAATCAATACACAAGGATCCATTCAGGTTATGTTAAGATTCGTGATAAGCCCATAAATGGGAGATTCATGAGAGGCTCTGTGAATCATGAGAGTACATGAGTCACAAGCGATTCGTGAATCTATGAAAGCATAGAGATACATGATGATTCGTGAAACGCACAAACATGCTGTATCTGATGCTCCCGAGGGGATAACATCTCATGAAAAGATCCATATAGTACCAATCCGTGATAACAATCGTGTCAGCATCAAGTAAAGTAATCTAGAGCAAAAATATAAATCCTGGCAAATATGAAACGGTCAGAGAATGTACTCGCCTGATAACTGAATGTCTGAAGAGGATATACTGCCTGAGGAGAGGTGTATGGCTCCTAATCAGAGCAATACAAGTCACAATGTATCCACAATGGTAAAAATAAAGTATACAATGCATACTACATGATTCTAGGTCAATCTGGTCAAAAGTCAACTCTTGGTCAACTCAACAGTCAAACTAGGTCACAGGAAATCAAACTAAGTCAAATAAAGTCAAACAAGGTCAAACAATCAAGGTTAGTCAAATCTAGGTTAAAGCCAACATTCTAATCAAACTAGTCAAATACTAGTCAACATGATCAATCTGGGTCAAGTCTAGGTCAAACTTAGACTAACTAAGGTTTTGGGTCAAACAAAGACTAGTCAACAAGGTATTCAGGTTAATCTTGACTAATGGTCAACTTCTAGTCAATCTCTAAGGCTAACACAAATCATGACACAACTCTTAAGTACTCCACTTAACCCCATACATATCTTAATCTACATAGGGCTATCTATATAACCCATGGTCAAACATAATCAATTAGTTAGGGTTTAGTCAACTAGTCCTTTTAAAACTATCCAAGTCAATTCCATGTCAATTTGGTCAAGTTTGACCCATGGTTGACTTTGGTCAACAATGGTCAACATTTTGGTCAACCTAGGTCTAGTAGGCTTAATGGTCTATCCTAACTCATTGGCCATAGGCCATAGGCTAGTAACTAGATTCCATAGGCTAATACCATATAGGTATCTACCTTATACAATATATATATATATACAATATACTACTTAGGCCTATAGGCTATGTGTCATAGGTTTCCATATAAACCTATATCTAGAAAGTCATACATATATATATATATATATATATATATATATATATATATATATATATATATATATATATATATATATATATAGATATACATAATTCTATCTACTACCCATATACATCAATATATGTATACCCTATATATAATACAATCACACTCACATATATATATATATAATGACACTATGTATAATCTAATACAATATATATATCAATATATGCATATATATATATATATACAAACATATATATGATTCATATATATAGAGAGGGAAGTGAGATAGAATGAGAGAGAGTTAATAGAGAACAGTGAGAGAGAGAGGGAGAGACTGAACACACTGTCACGGGGGGGGGGGGGGGGGGGGGGGTGTTTCAGGTTTCTGAAATCCAGAAACACACACACACCCCACACACACAGTACACATATATATGTATATATATACATAACTACATATATATATATATATATAAAAAAAAAAAAACATATACATATATATATATATCCTCAAATTCCTCCTACACACACACATATATATACACTACGTATAAATACACTGAAAACACACCAATACATGTATAAATCATAACAAAAATAGTTTTGAAATTCAATTTTGAAAACTGGGAATATATCCCAAATCTGGAAATAAGTCACTGTGCATAGGAAACATGGTAAACCCATGTACACACACCAACACGAGCTAAGACTCGAACCCAAGGGTTGGTAATCGAGCCCCCACATGTGTACGTGTCGTGTGTGTCCATGGGAGTTCATCACGACACGACACGGCGTGTCCAAGTGTTCATAAACCCAATCGGGTAAACACAGACACTGTGCAGTGTCACAGCGTCGTGCACATGTTCGCGTGTGTGCAGGACACGACACACACATCCACGTGTCTCGTGGTCATGCACACGTGTAGCCCACATATAGGGCTACACGATCGACACACTGTTACGTGTCCACGTGTCCTACAGTGTCGACACGAGACCCGTATCAGTCGAGTTTTCTCGACTGATACACGTGGTTTACACTGCGTCGTGCAGAGATGCACACGCCTCGTGGACACGACACGAGCCACGTGGGGCCTCGTGGTCATGCCCACGTGTAGCCCACGTGTTGGGCTACACACTCGTGTCACCACGAGGTGTCCACGACTCGTGTCCACGCGACACGAAGGCCGTGTCCGTGAAGAAAACGTGCGCGTGCACTGTCAGTGTGTGTCCAGTGCGAGTGAGTTTTCTCACTCGACACGACACGAGAAGCCGTGAGATTTTGGGGGCATGTTCGCAGACATTGCCCCCTCGTGTCCACCAATTTTGGCGTGTCCACGTGCTCTGTGCAGTGAGCACAAAGGGTGGGGTAGCAGGGCATGCACGCGTGTGCTCGTGCAGTGGGTTCGTGTCCATTTTGGACACGGACACAGCACGAAAACGTGCTCAGTCCACTTGGGTTGTAACCTACAAGTCTAGGGCTACACAAAAATGTAATTTGTTTTGGAAAAACACAAAAACCAATCCTTTGTGGCATTTCATCAAACAAGGGTTTATAGCCTAGGATACGTGTCCGATACGGACACCAAACCAACTCTAATTTTCACCAAACTTAGCCTACAGTTGGGGTATACCTATATGCATGCATTTATGAAGAAAAATCAGGGTATTAACTAGGTTTATGGGTATTTGCCTATTTGAGTGAAAACTCAAGAAAACACCAAGTAGGGGGGGAGGGGGGGGTGTCCTCTTCTCTTGGTGATGCCCAAAGCTCCACAAATCCTTGATAGCAGGCCCTAACTAGTATCCTCTAGTATAGGGGAGTCCAATGCAAGAAACTAGAGGTGATTTGGATCAAAAATGATCAAGTTATCAAGGTTTGAAGAAAATGGAATTTTGTAGGATTTAATTCATGTAAAAATGGTCATGAATGAATACAATAGGTTAATATAGGATGGTGGGTGCTGGGGGGGGGGGGGTGTCTTGGCCGGCCATGGCAAGGGGGGGGGGGGTGTCTTGGCCTTTCCTTCATGGTGAAGGCAAGGACTTTCTTGCCTAGGTTTGGATATTTTGAGTAATTCATGCAAAATATCACATGTAGAAATATCTAGATATTTATCCTACTTTAATCAAAGACTAATATCTATCCTCAAGCCTCTAGGTTAGTAGCTAACCTCTAGATTAGTGCTAAACTAGGTTAAGGACTAACATGACACTAATCAATAATTAAATAATAATAAAAACACATAAATCCAAGTAATTCTAAATAAATCCTAGAAAATTACCAAAATACCCCTTAGGCTAAAAAGTCCTAATTTGATGTTCTAAGCCTATGGCTAAGCTCACATGGTCATGGCAACTTCTAGTTTAAGGAATAACTAGGATTTACACTAAGTTATACTAACAAAATCACAAAGTCATAAGTCATGACTTTGAAAATAGTTTTAACTAACTAAAAATCACCAAAAATCATATCATGACTATAATACCATTAATAAATAATAAAAATAATAATTTTTCAAAAATACCCCAATTTCAGAAAACTGGGTGTTACAAGTCTACCCACCTTAAAATAATTTCGTCCTCGAAATTTAGATGGTCGTACTCCTCCTAGGTCAAACCTCCAACAATCAGGGACGAAGCCACTACCTAGCAACATGCAAGGTCAACAAGCAAAATATGGGTAGTAGGCCTATACTGGGTCATGTCCAAAAATTGGCTGGCAGTTTTAGGTCATAAGGGGTCCTTAATTCAAATCGAAATCAAAAGTAACTCCATGGGGTAAATCAGGATGGAGCCTCGGGTCAGGAAAATCGTACTAAGCAAATGAAGCACACAATGGTATGCCTGAGTGGGACACTAAGGTCATGGGTGTAGAGTGTCATGTCTAGGTCATGTATGTGAAATTAGTTTTGAGAAAACAACTAGTCTTGTGCTCCTAATTTAAAAGTCACGGTAATGTGCCTACGATGATCATAATTTAGAGTGGGAAAGGTCTATGGCCTAAATTGAACCAAAAATCGTGATGAAATAGTAGTATAAAAGACAGGTTAGGTGGGACAGTCCTGGTCATAGGTATAGACTAGGAAGATAAGGAAACAATAAATCACAGGGCTAAAAGGATTACCATTCTATGGTCAGAGCTACTCTATCAATTCTAAGTCAAAAGGCATAACACATACATTAATTTATTTAAGAGGAAAATTCTTGATAAAAGAGTTTAGTCAAGAATTATATTAATAGCTAAAGCTACTCCTACTCCTACTCCTAAGTAAGAGATGAAGAAACAAACAACAATCGACAAAATCAAAAGAACTACCAGGTCAAAACTGATCACTAATAAAGAACAGGTAGAAGCAGGTGGAATTGGATTTTAAGATAGATATAATGAAGCAAGGTGGGAATGGAATTTAGAACAGAACCTGCAAGCACATCGCCAACTGCCTGAGCATCCTCAACTGTCATGGCGTAGGCTCGCCTCTGCTGACCTCTTCCAGCCTGCTGCTGAAACTGCAAAAATCTCTGCTGCTGTGGCTGTAACGGTCCCCTCTGCTGCTGTCCTACCGGAGCCTTGGCTCCTGCTCCTGGTGCTGCTCCCTGTGCTACTCTGCCTGTGTACTGGGAACACTCCCTCAGCTGGTGGTCCGCTGCCCCACATAGTAGGCACCAGTCCAACCTCTTCCTGCACTCTCCCCATCCATGTCCCGGTTTCTTAAAGTAGGGACAACTGGTAGTCTGCTGCCTCGGGGCCTGCTGCTGCTGCCTCGGCTGCTGATACTGCTGTGGCTGCCTCTGCTGATGCTGATAGTGAGGCCTCTTGGCCTGACCTCCACTGCTGCCTGCTCCCTGTGTATCACGGCCCCTCTTGAGCTTCAGCTCAAGATCGTCCTCAGCTGCCATCGCTCCTGCCAGAATCTCCTCAAAGGTGGCATTCCTGTCACTCTTGGTCAAGGACTTGACTTCCTTGACCAAGCCCTTCCTGAACCTCCTCGCCTTTACTGTCTCGCTAAGGCCCTCCACAAATCTGCTCAACCGGCAAAACTCACCGGAATACTCCTCTACAGTCTGGTTCCCCTGAACTAGGTTCTCGAACTGGGTCTCCAAAGCACCGACTGCCTGATCCGGGAAAAACTTCCCCTTGAAGAGCTCCTTGAAAGCTCTCCATGTCTGCCCTGGAGTGCCTACTCTCGGGTCCGTCTGGTACCAGGTACGGGCAAGATCCCGCATCTGGCTGGCTGCTGCCTCTATCTGTAGTCCGGCTGGTATCTCCGCCAGTCGGAAAATCTCCTCAATGTGCTCAATCCAGTCATCAGCATAAAGAATCCCCTCTGTCCCCAAGAAGTCCCTGGGGTTCATCTTCTTGAAGTCCTGAATGCCCGGAATCCTCTGCTGTCGCGGCTGTCCCAATCCTCCCTGTGGCTGGACAGCCAACCTCTCCACCGTCGCTCTAGCCAGCTGATGGACCTCATCTATGCCCCTGGTAAACTCCGTCGTATGACGCTGCTGCTGGGCCTGCTGCGTCTCTAGGAAATTCTGGAAGTATGAAAACATCTGTGCAGCATCCACTAATCCAGATGGCATCGGTGGCTGGAACTGCTGCTGGTGCTGCTGAAACTGTGGCTGACGAAACTGCGAGGGAGGCATGTCTGGGGTAGCTGGGATGGTCCCCCGAATAAGTAGAGGTGCACCCCCAAATGTGGCAGAAGCTCCCACATGAGCTGGAGTAAGGGGAGCTGTGGTCCCCGGGTCCTGGTGAGCTGGACGAGAGGTGGCAGACCTCTCAGTGGTGTCACCTGGACCGAGACGCTGCGATCGTGTCTCCACCATCCTGAAGACAGATCAACAAGGAAGTCAATAACGGTACAAGGATGATAGTATCAAGAAGGACAATATGAAATAGATTATACAGATTTGAACAAAAATCAGTAGATTCAAATCCATGGAAATTTCCTAATTGTGATTGAGTACCTCAACTACATCCTATTTCCTACTGCAGGCTGTGGCGATACTCTAGTTCGAATACCACCACATAAACTGGACCTGCATGGGCCACCACTAAAAACGTGTCACGACCCGCACCCTGTATAGGGGCACGAGAAGTGGGTATGTCCAGCCTACGCCGCAGTGTCGGCGGTAGAACGCTATCCTAGGTCAATCATCTAACAATATAAAGGTACCTGTACAGTATATACTCTCCGAATGGAGGTGACATAACAAATATACATCTCAATTACATCTAGGATAGAAGAATGAAAGATAGATAGATAGACAGATGGTAACTCAAGAGAACAGTACAATAGATGAAATAAGTCTAAGTGTCTAGGATACATATCATCCAGAAAGTCAACTCATAATACAATAAGTCTAAGAGTCTATATATCTCAACATCTCAAAATACAACTCAGATGTGAGGCAAAATGATAATACAGAAAAGACTGTCTAGCTAAACTAGCCTAGACTACTGGGGCAACATCCTCAACTGCAGGTGGATCCTGCTGAGGGTCCACAACATAAGTATCATCTAGTCCTGCTCCATAATAGGTAGACACCAGGGCCTCATTCTCATCCTCTGTAATATTTTCAACAGGTCCAGTCAGGACAGGAATGAGCACAATACATCTCACGCAGTGCATAGTATGATAGGAAATATAAAGCATGCAATAGAGTAAAATACAGGAACCGCTGAAGGAAGATACATGTAGCAAAAGAGATAACTGTAATAAAATATCTACTATAATAGAGAACTAGCAGTGTCTAGTGAGTCAGAGTAAAATATAGACATGTGAAATGGCATAGGAGATTCATGACTACAGCTAGAAGTGATTCATGACTACAGCTACTGGGGTAATATCCACATGACTATTTCCACTCCCCCATCCCCAATCAATACACAAGGATCCATTCAGGTTATGTTAAGATTCGTGATAAGCCCATAAATGGGAGATTCATGAGAGGCTCTGTGAATCATGAGAGTACATGAGTCACAAGCGATTCGTGAATCTATGAAAGCATAGAGATACATGATGATTCGTGAAACGCACAAACATGCTGTATCTGATGCTCCCGAGGGGATAACATCTCATGAAAAGATCCATATAGTACCAATCCGTGATAACAATCGTGTCAGCATCAAGTAAAGTAATCTAGAGAAAGAATATAAATCCTGGCAAATATGAAACGGTCAGAGAATGTACTCGCCTGATAACTGAATGTCTGAAGAGGATATACTGCCTGAGGAGAGGTGTATGGCTCCTAATCAGAGCAATACAAGTCACAATGTATCCACAATGGTAAAAATAAAGTATACAATGCATACTACATGATTCTAGGTCAATCTGGTCAAAAGTCAACTCTTGGTCAACTCAACAGTCAAACTAGGTCACAGGAAATCAAACTAAGTCAAATAAAGTCAAACAAGGTCAAACAATCAAGGTTAGTCAAATCTAGGTTAAAGTCAACATTCTAATCAAACTAGTCAAATACTAGTCAACATGATCAATCTGGGTCAAGTCTAGGTCAAACTTAGACTAACTAAGGTTTTGGGTCAAACAAAGACTAGTCAACAAGGTAATCAGGTTAATCTTGACTAATGGTCAACTTCTAGTCAATCTCTAAGGCTAACACAAATCATGACACAACTCTTAAGTACTCTACTTAACCCCATACATATCTTAATCTACATAGGGCTATCTATATAACCCATGGTCAAACATAATCAATTAGTTAGGGTTTAGTCAACTTAGTCGACTTGTCCTTTTAAAACTATCCAAGTCAATTCCATGTCAATTTGGTCAAGTTTGACCCATGGTTGACTTTGGTCAACAATGGTCAACATTTTGGTCAACCTAGGTCTAGTAGGCCTAATGGTCTATCCTAACTCATTGGCCATAGGCCATAGGCTAGTAACTAGATTCCATAGGCTAATACCATATAGGTATCTACCTTATACAATATATATATATATGACTTACATATATATATATACAATATACTACTTAGGCCTATAGGCTATGTGTCATAGGTTTCCATATAAACCTATATCTAGAAAGTCATACACATATATATATATATATATATATATATATATATAGATATAGATATACATAATTCTATCTACTACCCATATACATCAATATATGTATACCCTATATATAATACAATCACACTCACATATATATATATATATATATAATGACACTATGTATAATCTAATACAATAAATATATCAATATATGCATATATATATATATATATATATATATATATATATATATATATATATATATATATATATATATTAAAAAAAAAAATATATATATATATATATATATATACAAACATATATATGATTCATATATATAGAGAGGGAAGTGAGATAGAGTGAGAGAGAGTTAATAGAGAACAGTGAGAGAGAGAGGGAGAGACTGAACACACTGTCACAGGGGGGGGGGGGTTTCAGGTTTCTGAAATCCAGAAACACACACACACCCCACACACACAGTACACATACATACATATATATGTATATATATACATAACTACATATATACATATATATATCCTCAAATTCCTCCTACACACACACATATATATACACTACGTATATATACACTGAAAACACACCAATACATGTATAAATCATAACAAAAATAGTTTTGAAATTCAATTTTGAAAACTGGGAATATATCCCAAATCTGGAAATAAGTCACTGTGCATAGGAAACATGGTAAACCCATGTACACACACCAACACGAGCTAAGACTCGAACCCAAGGGTTGGTAAGCCCCCACATGTGTACGTGTCGTGTGTGTCCATGGGAGTGCATCACGACACGACACGGCGTGTCCAAGTGTTCATAAACCCAATCGGGTAAACACAGACACTGTGCAGTGTCACAGCGTTGTGCACGTGTTCGCGTGTGTGCAGGACACGACACACACATCCACGTGTCTCGTGGTCATGCACACGTGTAGCCCACATATAGGGCTACACGATCGACACACTGTTACGTGTCCACGTGTCCTACAGTGTCGACACGAGACCCGTATCAGTCGAGTTTTCTCGACTGATACACGTGGTTTACACTGCGTCGTGCAGAGATGCACACGCCTCGTGGACACGACACGAGCCACGTGGGGCCTCGTGGTCATGCCCACGTGTTGGGCTACACACTCGTGTCACCACGAGGTGTCCACGACTCGTGTCCACGCGACACGAAGGCCGTGTCCGTGAAGAAAACGTGCGCGTGCACTGTCAGTGTGTGTCCAGTGCGAGTGAGTTTTCTCACTCGACACGACACGAGAAGCCGTGAGATTTTGGGGGCATGTTCGCAGACATTGCCCTCTCGTGTCCACCAATTTTGGCGTGTCCACGTGCTCTGTGCAGTGAGCACGAAGGGTGGGGTAGCAGGGCATGCACGCGTGTGCTCGTGCAGTGGGTTCGTGTCCATTTTGGACACGGACACAGCACGGAAACGTGCTCAGTCCACTTGGGTTGTAACCTACAAGTCTAGGGCTACACAAAAATGTAATTTGTTTTGGAAAAACACAAAAACCAATCCTTTGTGGCATTTCATCAAACAAGGGTTTATAGCCTAGGATACGTGTCCGATACGGACACCAAACCAACTCTAATTTGACCAAACTTAGCCTACAGTTGGGGTATACCTATATGCATGCATTTATGAAGAAAAATCAGGGTATTAACTAGGTTTATGGGTATTTACCTATTTGAGTGAAAACTCAAGAAAACACCAAGTAGGGGGGGGGGGGGGGTGTCCTATTCTCTTGGTGATGCCCAAAGCTCCACAAATCCTTGATAGCAGGCCCTAACTAGTATCCTCTAGTGTAGGGGAGTCCAATGCAAGAAACTAGAGGTGATTTGGATAAAAAATGATCAAGTTATCAAGGTTTGAAGAAATGGAAATTTTGTAGGATTTAATTCATGTAAAAATGGTCATGAATGAATACAATGGGTTAATATAGGATGGTGGCTGCTAGGGGGGGGGGTGTCTTGGCCGGCCATGGCAAGGGGGGGGGGGGGGAGGGTGTCTTGGCCTTTCCTTCATGGTGAAGGCAAGGACTTTCTTGCCTAGGTTTGGATATTTTGAGTAATTCATGCAAAATATCACATGTAGAAATATCTAGATATTTATCCTACTTTAATCAAAGACTAATATCTATCCTCAAGCCTCTAGGTTAGTAGCTAACCTCTAGATTAGTGCTAAACTAGGTTAGGGACTAACATGACACTAATCAATAATTAAATAATAATAAAAACACATAAATCCAAATAATTCTAAATAAATCCTAGAAAATTACCAAAATACCCCTTAGGCTAAAAAGTCCTAATTTGATGTTCTAAGCCTATGGCTAAGCTCACATGGTCATGGCAACTTCTAGTTTAAGGAATAACTAGGGTTTACACTAAGTTATACTAAAAAAATCACAAAGTCATAAGTCATGACTTTGAAAATAGTTTTAACTAACTAAAAATCACCAAAAATCATATCATGACTATAATACCATTAATAAATAATAAAAATAATAATTTTTTAAAAATACCCCAATTTCAGAAAACTGGATGTTAAAGTCAGTGATTACAGCTGTTGCTCATTTCTGGCTACAATCCATCCTCCTTCCTATCGCTACGGTGAGGAAAGTGGATCGGATTTGTGCAGATTTCATCTGGCGAGGGGGTATGCATGCAATCTCTTGGGAACAGCTCTGTCGCCCCAGAAAGGAGGGAGGAGTGGGGATTCGGCCGCTGCTGGAGATTAGGGAGGCCTCCGCGCTTAAGCTGGCATGGAAATTCATTACCGGGGGGTCTCTCTGGGCTACCTGGATGCATAGCAAATATGTAAAGAAGGGCAACTTTTGGACGTGTGATACGGACAACAATCATTCCGTCACGTTCAAGTCTGTTCTGAGACACAGGAGGATTCTCAAGTCTGCTATTAGGAGGGTCATGAAGGATGGGTCTGGAACGGACCTCTGGCGAGATTCCTGGATTGATAGGTGCTCGTTATTGGACATTAGCGGGGCTCAGACTCACCAGGAGGACAGGCGGGGCCTGACGTGCAGTCGGATCATTCGCGATGGGGAGTGGAGGTCGGAGTCCTATCGTTTTACCATGGAGCTGGGAGAGGTCATTAGCAATATTGCTATAGATCCGGATTTGCCTACAGATCGGTGGATTTGGGAGCCGACTGGTGCGTCACCAGGTACTGGGGAGTTCCAATTCATGAGTTGCTACAATCTCATCAGGCGCACTTTCCCCCAGAGCCCTGACTTCGACTTCGTATGGTGCAAGGGCCTGGCAAGGAAGATGCAGCTCTGTATTTACAAACTCCTATTGGGTCGCCTTCTTACTAGAGATCGGTTGAGTTCTTTTGGAGTGACAGTCCCAGATCCCAAGTGTGTGTTGTGCGGGCTGGAGCATGAATCTATCAGTCACATCTTCTTTGAGTGTGACCTGTCTTGGCAGATCTGGAAAGAGCAGAGTAGAATTTTGGGAGATTGCGTCTCTGGGAAGAGTATTGGGGACATCATTACGGTGATCCGTGATAGTAGAGGCCGAGGGGAGGACTGGTTCCGGACCGCCAGGGTTCGTCTGGCTGCTTCGGTTTGGCATGTCTGGCGGAAACGAAACCGTCGGATCTTCGAGGGACTGGTTACACCTCTAGTGGGCATGCTTCATAACATCGAATTTGATGTAAATGTTATGAGGTCTTGATGAGTGGGATTCCCCACTTTGATTGTATGTTGTATGATTACTGTGTTACTTTGGAATAAAATTTACCTTTTTTCCATATATATATATATATATATATATATATATATATATATATATATATATATATAATGGATTCGAGAGCGACCAAACGACTGCACGAACCCTAGGGGGTCCCTCACGTGGGACCCCGACGCTGCCGACGGCAAGACCAGCGGCGGCTCGGCCGGGGGCGGGCCGGCCATGGGCGACGCGGTGGCAGGCGGAGCGGGCGCCGACGGTGGCAACGTAGGAGGTGGACGCGGGATGACCGAGAGGGGTTCTGCCATTGGCGGAGGCGACGCAGGCGGAGGCGGCGTTGGCGGGGGTGGCGGTCCGTCCAGAGCAAGCGGGCCGGCCATTGCTGCCGTGGGAGGCTCGTCGACGGCGAAAAGTTACGTGACCCAAGGGGGTGGGCTGGCCTCGGGCGGACCCACTGGAGCTCGAATCTTCCAACCCGGATCTGGATCTCGACCTCAAGATGGACAAATGGATGGAGGGGGATGGACGACGGTTACACGTCGTCGAAGCGAAAATTCAGGAGGAAAGGAGGGTAACGTTTAGACCTCCTTGCGGCCACGTACCTCCTTTGATAGGAGGGCATGGGAGGGGATGAGACCGCGGAAACTGGCGAATGCGTCTGGGATCCCCTCCCGGGGGGCGTCTGGTGGTGGCGGGGGAACAGCTGGGTGGCGACCATAACTGGCTGTGGCGGATAAAGGGAAGGGCAAGTCGGTGGACTTGGGAGGTCAGGGGGCTACGCCTTCTCCAACATCGGTCCCCCAACGGGCTCAGGGGACGATCCACGCCCTGTGGACAAGTCGTGGGTGGACATATGTAAGCTAGGGGGGTCGAAAAGCCCCACAACCATGGAGTTTGTTTCCCCTAAGAAAGTGGGAAGTGGTTTCAGGGCCACGTTCCCTGCAGAGGAGATTGCTCAGGTTACGACGTTCTGGAAGAATACGTTGGTCCTCTATGTGCTGGGGAACAAACCCTTCTATGGGCAGATACGGGTATATGCGGCGCAGGTTTGACAACTGAAGGGGAGCATGGAGTTCTTTGCCAGGGAGAACGGATTCTTCTACGTGAAGTTCGGGCTAGCAGATGATGTAACCAGAATCCTCCAGGGTGGGTCGTGGACGTTCGACGGGAGGCTTATTATCCTGAAAGAGTGGATTCCGGACCTGAAATGTGAGAAGGAGGTCCTCAATGCTATCCCGGTTTGGATCCGCTTTTCGGAGTTCCCGGTGCGATATTGGAGCATTCCGTTGCTCATGAGACTTGCTAGTCTGGTGGGCAGGCCGATTAAGGCAGATGATGCCACAGCCTTCCGTTCGAGGCTGATGTATGCGAGAATGTTCGTAGAGATCCGGGCTGGAGGGGAGCTGCCGAGCATAGTGGAGTACGAGGTTCCTTCGGGTGAGGTCCTATCTCAGAGAGTGGAGTATGAATGGGTGCCCCCTACCTGTTCACTTTGTGCCTGCTTCGGGCACCTTGATAGCTCCTGCCCGTCTGGAGGATTGCAGAGTGGGTCTGCCACGGCCACTACTGATACACCTGGCACCTCTCGGGGGATGGCGTCTACACCCGGGGATGACATAGAGGGAGAGCTTATGCGGGAGGGAGCAACCGATGGAGGAGGCTAGGGGTCAGAGCCTACCCATCTTGCCTGTGACGGCTCCTCCTGGTGGTGCTATGGTCGTCTTCTCGGCGCAGAGGAGCATGGTCACCAGAGGCATGGTGACTTCGGAAATAGAGGGACGGGGAGTTGGCGGATCGGCTAGTGAGCAAGTTTACAGCAGGAAGAGGCGTGCGGGCCCTCTGCGGGATGGTCCCCCTAACGAGGGGAGGGGGGTCACTCCCCTGATGCGGGGGAGGAGCTCTGTGTTGACAATCCAGCCTGGGCCCTGATGCTTACTCAGTTTCCCACCCAGCATGCCCCTACAGTTGAGGTGGAGAAGGATATGGCAGAGACGGAAGTGGTACCTCCTCCGGGTACCAGTTCAGGTGACGTACAGGGGGACTCCTCACTTAATAATTAATGACGATTATAGCCTGGAATGTGAGGGGTGCGTGCTCACTAGGGAGATGGAGGGAGATTTGTTGAGTTTTACATAGGGAGAAATGTGATATCTCTGTGCTGCTGGAAACCAAGATTAAAGGGGATAAGTCTCTCGCCCGTCGGACACCCAATCATTGGGGCCAGATTCACAACTTGGCTCTTTGCGACATGACGAGGAACTGGGTTAGATGGAGCTCGAAGTGTTGGGATGGGGACTTGATCTTGATGTCGGAGCAACTGATTGCCATTGTTTTCACGAACAAAGGTGGCTTTCGATTCTTATTGGGAGCGGTATACGGCCACAACGACAGGAGACGTCGGGAGGCCTTATGGAGTGACATTGCTAGAGTGGCGTCCGTTGCTGCTTCCTCTCACCTCCCCCTCCTTCTGATGGGGAACTTCAACGGTCTTCTGCACAGAGGCGAGAAGATGGGTGGCTGACCGGTTCCAGATCCGATATTGCGTGATTTCCAGAGTTGTCTTCTCCAGTCGGACCTTCAGAGTCTATCTCGCTCGGGGTATATCTGGACCTGGCGCAACAAAGCAGTCAGGAACAGGGTGGCTTGTCAGTTGGATAGGGCCCTGGGCAACGGGGAGTGGTTACGCCGCTTTCCTCATTCTCTGGCAGAGGGGTTGGCCGCTGTGACGACTGATCATTCTCCTATCAGGGTTGGATTCACTTCCAGCCCCTCAGTGCGGCCACGTCCCTTCCGGTACAACAACAGCTGGTTTCTCTCAGAGGGTTACTCAGAGGCGATTACGGAGGGCGTTGCTCATCAGGTTGTGGGGACTGCTCAGTATCAGATGGTACACCGGCTCAAGTACACGAAGAAGGCGCTCCGGACTTGGGTGAAGAGTTTGCCTAAGTCCTCTCTTGAAGATAAGGAGACGGAGCTTCGGGCCATCCAGCATTCCATACAATCTGACATGTTAAATGGGGACCTTGCGGCTAGAGAGAAGGAGCTGATTGAGGAAGTCAATACTCTGCGGCTTCAAAAGGAGATTAGTGCGGCTCACCGCGCTAAATGCTCCTGGCTTAAGAATGGCGACCAAATTACCAAGTTCTTTTATGATGTCATTCGCACCAGACAACAACGGAACACCATTTCTCAGCTTCTTGATACTGAGGGTAATCTGATTGGGGAGCCGTCCAAGATCCCAGGAGAGGTTGTTAGGTACTATTCTGAGTTATACTTTCAGACTGACTATCTTTCTGTGTTCCCAGAAGTAGTTACGAAGAGATTGGTGACTCCATATGGGAATAGCCTCCTGCCTGCCCCTGTCACTATGGAGGAGGTGGAGGCCATTATCAAGAAAGCGGATCCCAACAAAGCTCCTGGCCCGGATGGATTTAGCATTGGGTTCTACAAACGCCACTGGGATATTCTGAAGGTCCCGGTTCTCGAGACGGTTCAGGAGTTCTTCTCTGAGGGAAAGCTGCTGAAGGAGTTGAATCACACTTTCTTGACCCTGGTACCAAAGAAGGAGGGGGCGACCTCGCTGGCGGACTTTAGGCCTATTGTGTGCTGTAACTATCTTTATAAAATAATTACACACCTCATGTGCCGGTGCATGGAGGGGATCATGCAGGACCTTGTCTTCCCGAACCAGGCGGCGTTCATCAAGGGGCGATCTATAACTGAGCATAGCCTTCTAGCTCATGAGATGGTGAGAGGCTTCAACAAACCTGGTGGGAAGAAGGCATGTGTAAAGCTGGATCTGAGGAAGGCCTACGACATGGTCAACAGGGAGTTCTTATGCCACCTTCTGTCTGCTATGGGGTTTGATGATCGTTGGGTTGCGTTGATTAGGGAATGCATATCGTCTCCCACCTTCTCGGTCCTTATCCAGGGTATTCTGCATGGGTTCTTCAAAAGCAACCGTGGACTCCGGCAAGGTAACCCCCTGTCACCTTACCTGTTCACGCTTGTCATGGAGTACTTTACATGCTTGATGGATAGGGCGGTCCATTTTGGGAGGATTGTCCCGTTGTACAGGATAGTCGAGCCTCCGGTTACCCACCTCATCTATGCCGACGACCTACTGGTGTTCATACAGCCTTCGTTGGAGGGTATGAACACGTTATCTGAGATTATGGGTGAGCTGGAATCACACTCGGGGCTTAAGATGAATAGAGAGAAGAGCAGGGTCTACTTCAGCTCACTTTGTCTTCAGAAGGAGGAGCGCGCTGATGTACTGGGCGTGGAGAGAAGTGAGCTTCAGGTGAAATACCTGGGAGTTCCTTTGACAGTCAATTATGCTCGAGACCAGGATTGCTATAGCCTGGTAGAGTATGCCCAGCGGAGAGTTGAAGGTTGAGTATGCCCAGCGGAGAGTTGAAGATTGGCAAGCTGCCGGGCTTTCTTTTGGGGGGCGTATCGAGTTAGTCCGATCGGTTATCTCTGCCCTGACCCAGTTCTGGCTGCAGTCTATTTTGTTACCCATGGCCACCATCAGGAAAGTTGAACGGATCTGTGCTGATTTCATCTGGAGGGGGGGGGCCTACATGCGATCTCTTAGAAGCAACTCTGTCGGCCAAAGAAGGAGGGAGGTGTGGGTCTCCGTCCTCTGTTGGCTATCAGGGAAGCCTCGGCCATGAAACTGGCATGGAGATTCATCAAAGGGAGATCCATCTGGACGGAGTGGATGCAGTCTCGCTATGTGAGGAATGGTAACTTCTGGAGGTGTGGTATTGACAACAACCACTCTGTGACCTTCAAACAAATTCTGAGACACAAAGTTGTTCTTCAATCGTCTGTCAGGAGGATCATGTGTGATGGGGCTGGAACTGACCTATGGCTGGATCCTTGGATAGAGCACCAGTCTCTGGGGCGATCGAGATCACAGGGAGGTGGGCAGAGGTCTGTCTTGTCAGCACATCATCAGGAATGAAGCTTGGAGTCCGGAGTCCTATCGTCATACTGAGGAGCTTGGAGAGATTATTCGCGGGATAGAGATTGACCCATCACAGCCTGAGGATATATGGGTCTGGGATCCGTCTGGCGTGACTGGAGGTACTACATCGGGGGATTTCACCTTCCAGAGTGGCTACAACCTTATGCGTAGTGCCAATTTCCCAATTGGTGATTATGACTTCATTTGGTGCAATGATCTGGCCAGAAAAATGCAGCTATGCATGTATCGCATGCTCCTTGGTCGTCTCCTGACCAGGGACAGACTCATCTCTTTTGGGATCCAGGTCCCTAATCCGAAGTGTGCACTCTGTGATTTGGAGAATGAATCGATGACCCATTTATTTTTTGACTGTGGAGTCTCATGGGTTATATGGTCTGAGCAAAATCGTATGCTGGGCGGCGGTATTTCTGGCAGGTCGATTGGAGCAATCATCACGGGTATTCGAGATTGCAGAGGGCGAGGCATGGTCTGGTTCAAGACTGCTAGGATTCGGCTAGCAGCCGCTGTCTGGCATGTTTGGCGGGAGAGGAATCGGCGCATATTCGAGGGTCTTATCATCCCTCTGGTTGGTATCCTCCATAATTTGGAGTTTGATGTAAAAAAAATGGTCGACTGACGGGTGGACGACCATCCTGTCTGTATGTTGCATGAGTATTGTCTGATTTTGGAAAATTTACTCTTTTTCTAATATATATATATATATATATATATATATATATATATATACGCTTCCACCGGGAATCAATCTCCTGACCACTCGGACCGAATGCCTCACCACTAATATATATATATATATATATATATATATATATATATATATATATATATATATATATGGTTGAGACCTAAAATATATACATCTGGTAGCTCAATTGGCTAGAGTTTGGAGACATAAGATCCATGTAAGTCGTGTTTCTGGTGGGAGCGATCATGAAACATTACCTTCTCCAAAAAATCATATATACAGTATATATGTAAATATTATGACTGTTTTGACCCATATGTGCAACCATTTCAGATGCACGGAGTATGACCGAGCTCATCACTGGCATCCTTCAACGGCTGGGAGATGACATCGACAAGAAACATCTGCCACAAATTTTGGTAAAGCAAGAAAAGCTCATAGTTTCACATAATTTATAAATCTGATACTATGATGGATGTAAAATTTCAGCAATATAAACCTCTCAGTCTCTCTTCGTTCTTGCTAATGTTTCTAGTACGAAGACATAGATCGTGACAAAGTCGTCCTTGCATCGGACAATGACCTTGCTGCAGCAGTGGAACATGCCAGACTTGTTGGTTGGACCGTACGGTGACTTTTACTGAGATATAACTGCAATTTCTTTCTGATTCATCTCTTAAATAGTTTTCCATCTTGAGTAGCTATAATGGGGGGATTATTAATGCGGTTTTCTTGTGTCATGCGTGATAGTGAGATATTCCTGATGTCGTTCAAGTAACAGTAATACCAAAATGTCTTATAGGAAGTAATATTGGTTCTGTGTTTCTCTAAGAACTGATAGTGCACATCTTGAATGACAGGGTTTACGATTACATCTTGATTACTCGGACGGTGGCGGGAAACTAAGGAGGCGCCTCTCGGGGAGGATGGAATTTGCAAACAGAGACTCGTGGGCTGCCGCGTACAGCACGGTTGCTGCCGGTGCTGCACTCGTTGCAGGCCTCGGCATAATGGCTTACTTGAAGAGATCAAGCTCAGCCTCATAGTGTACATCAGTACATGATCAACATAAGTTGGGTTGTGCTTGGTTGCATGAATGGCCATTGACTAGTTTATCCGGAAGTTTTTTTTTGTTCTGTGTTAACCTACTCGCAAGATTCTTCACAGGACCATTTCGTCTGGGGATTCATTCAACTCAACTTAGGTTGGTGTTGGTGCTGTAGAATATAACAGAAAGGTGTTTGTTTCTTCTAATCACCACGTGTCTATTGCACTCATTCTCAGGTCTTCTTCCCCACGCTAGCAAGCGAGCACTGACCACCAAGTCTTGAAGGATTGCTCACATTCTTCACGTTTTGTGCTTCTTTTATGTCTTATTTTTTTGGTTGTTACTTTGTTGTTGACGTTGTCGCTTTAACTGATAGTATATAATGATCATTATATGTACAAAAATTGAAGGAACAAAGTGGAGCTATTGTATATTGGATTTCCATGTTTTGTTGGTATCAGAGAATGACAGTTTCGATGTCAGTGTTTCCAATATGCTATTTCATAATATATCACATTTGAAAAGTACCCAAACAACTTTACAACAAAATAAGGTCTTTTATCTCAGAAAAATTGGGACCAACTTTCTTCATTTGGACTTTTTTAAGAGCTATGTCTTCTCTAACGCTAGCAAAAACTATACTCTTCACATTTTGAAAAAAAATATGACTTATGTAATTAGTAAGATGCGATGTTTGTGAAATCACGTCATTTATGTTCTAGTAAATATTTTTTTTACATAGCACTTACAAATAAAAAATAAGAAAATTGAAGGATGTCACTTTTTTACTAAAAGATTTATTGTATATAATTCCAAAAATCCCCAAAGTGGATACTTCCCTTGCATCTTCCTTACATATGATGTACGGACAATCCCAGTATGAACCCAGACTACTACCCATCTCTCTGGCGAGATCAGGTATACCTAGATCCCTTCTTTATCATAGAGAATTGATGTCGATCAAAAGGCGAGATTCGAAAGCGGAGGCTTGGGAATACGAATTGATCCCACCATCTAATTCAGAATAAATATGTTTTGGAACCCTCTCTTTAAAATAAAAATTGGACGTTGCGGCACGAATCTCAGCAATCACTTGTTCTGATTTTGGAATGCTCAAGTAGTCTCCATACTTAAGCTAGTCTCCAATATCTTCCTCATGAAAGTATCTTTAAGAAACCTTAATTCAATTTTCCAAGCGATTTGGACTATGGAACTTATGAGGGTTTTGTATGTGAAGTGTGATATTTCTAGGGATTTCAGCAAATATTTCAAGACATCCAATCATTTGGCATTTATGTAGTGTTTGATTGTTTATATTTTCCATGGAATTATTTTCCAAAAAATTATTATTTTACATATTTTTTCTCCAAATAAAATAAAACTGGCTCAATCCATAGGAAAATATCATTTTTTCATGAAAAATAACTATTTTTTTTAATAAAAAACAACCAAACATCCAATTAAGTTTTTCATGGGAATTTATTTGATCTTCCACAACACCGTAATTATCGAAAATTTTAAAATTCTATGAATTTTTTTTCCTAGTAAATGTCGTGTTTGATTGAGCTTTTTTTTTCATAGAAAATATTTCCATCACAAATTTTCCACACCAATTGTAGTGTTTAATAGCGTACATTTTCCATGGAATTATTTTCAAAAAATCTATCACTTTCCATATTTTTCTTTAAATGCTGGAAAGTAAAATAGCCCAGCTCATAGGAATATATCAATTTCTAGAAAAATAAATATTTTCCACGAAAAATAACGACAATCAAACACCCAAATTAATTCCGTGGAATTTTTTTCCATGGAATTTTTTTACTAGTAAAATAATTCCGTGGAATTAATTTATTTTCCACCTTGTGATCTAATTTCTTGGAATTACATTATTTTCCATGTACTTCCACCTTCCAATCAAACACACCCTCTAGGTATTTGGTTTATATCAGAGAGGTTACTGTATAGTTATGCAGTAGAATGCAATACTTGGGTCAATACTCGCAAGTTCTGATAATCTTCTATTGTACTGGCACCTCACTGATTGGACTCGGATAAGGAGCTCAGTGGGCTATCTTCCCATCTGCTTACTCTGAACTCTTTGGGTTGAGAAATCTCAACTGTGGGACATTGTACAATTTTCTTACCATGTCTAATTCTGTAGGCACTTCGATCTTCTCTGGACTTGCTACTAGTGACATGTACGACTATGAAGCAAAAGAGCAGTCTCGTGGTTGCTTTGGCGAAGTACCTTTGTGGAGTGTGGCGGGGTCTGTGTGCTTCTTCCTAAGTTCTTTAATAATGTCAGGTCTCTGTGTCACTGCAGTTATCTTGTGCATGATTCTTGTTCGCAGAACCAACTTGATTGGTCTATGTGAACCTCTGTTGAAGTTCTTGATTTGTGATTCTCCAAGCTTATGATGGCAGTGTGACCATGAAGATATAACTTTTGTTCAGTGTATACACAAGCAATTCGATCTTATTCTTCTAATATCGTTTCCGTCTCAAATTGATCTTTATAACTCTGAAATGCTTGATTCCTTTGAATGATCTCCCTTTTTTTGCTATAGGAAATTAGCCTCACCTTCACTTGGTTCAGTCCATGTCTCTGAACATATGATAGTCATTCATGAACAAATATGAGGTCAAAGTGAGCATGCATGATCTTAGAGCAAGGTATGCTAAACTTTCCTTTGTCCACCTTTTCAGCTCATGGTAATACATGTGATGTTTGGATTGATAAACCATGCACGAAGATAGGAACAAATCCAAAGCCAACTGTCATACATATTCATCCAATGTGGTATTAAAGAGTGGCCTAGCCTTGGTCAACAAACTCCGTTTTGGCACTTGTACTGGACAAAAGTAAGGTTTCTTGCAGGTACCAATGGTTTAACTGAAAATATAGAAAAATATGGGCCACCCACTTCCAACATAGAGGGGGGTACTAATGCTTAGTCCACATCACTTTCGGACCTTTCTCAAGTCTTTAGAAGCTTAGTGTTATAGTGAGTGTCAAGATTCAAAGTGCATTCTATTGGCTATAGGGGCTTATGCTCCACTCTTGAACATAAAAGTAAGTTGGTACCTTTATATCTTGAGTGTTGACAGGTTCTAGGATTTGAGGCATTGCTATCGTCTTCTATGCTTTTGGTGATAACAAATGAGAGGAGATATTTATGTGTTGGAAATATACTACTTATTAAGTCAAGCAATCTACAAATTAACTTACACTAATACCAAAGCAAAGTAAGTTAGCTTTAGTAAACACTCCATCACTAGGTACAAATGAATTTGCAAGTCCAAATATCCACTGGACAGTGTGCAAGCTTAGCTTGTGAATGAAATGGTGGACTAAAAATATCTTACTAAACAATGTTCAATATGTGCATTTGCCTAATAATCTTCTATTAGATACATAGTTGATCTGCAAGTAGTCGCGCCTATGTACTATGTATTGAAAATAAAAATGAATTCTATTTTCCAAAATCTCGCCCACAATGAACCAACACCCTTAATATTAAACAAAAAAAAAAAAATCAAATATCACAAGACACAAGGTACAAGACAAAGACGCAAAAATATACATAAAAATTCTAACAAGTAAAAAATCACAGGAAGAACGAGATTACTACCAAATAAGGTTTCAAGGCTTTACAAGATTGATATAACTTCGTAACCTCAATACCATAGAAAGTATACAAAAAAAAAAACCTAAGAAATACTCAGAAATTATAGTCAATAAGATTTAAGAAATTCAATTTTTTTTCCCTTCTCTTCTTCAACCTCTCTATTTATTCTCTCTTCTTTTTTGTTTCCTGAACTTAGGGTGTATTTGATAGGAGAGAAAAGTGGGAGAAGAAAAGTGGAGGAGAAAAAAAATGGAGGAAATGATTCATTTTCTATTGTTTGGTATTAATGGAAAAGTGGAGGAGATTACTTTTCTCTCATAGCCAAAAACAAATTCAATCTCCCCGAATGTAGGAGGAAAACTGGAAATAAAAGTGGAAGAAAAAGTGGAGCCTCATATTAGTTAACGATTATATTAAAAATTATTAATGAAATCAAATGGTAAATAAGTGTTTTAGTTGAGGATAGAATTGGTAAAACCTATATTTTTTATTTTAATTTTTTTACTTTTTTTTTCATACCAAATAAAGGAGAGTACATCTCTTCTCTTTTTCATCCTTCCAACCAACACAAAGGAAGTAATGATCTTTCCTTTTCATAGGAAAAAAATACATCATACTCTTTTTTCTTCCTTCCACTTTTTCATCATTCCTACCAAACAAAGTCTTATTGATATCCAACACCTCTTTTGAGCACAATAATCTGTCACACAAGAAACCGTATGTCCCTTTATATTGCATGTCATGTGTCCATACATATAAATTCAATCTTAATTAGACATGACATATATTTTTTATATTTAAAAAACGCAATGACTAAGTAGGGGTAGAGCTTTACTCCAATCATATCATTATTAGGATTACTAAATATGATCCAAATTCTAATAATGTGTACTCAATTACTTAGTACCTGAATTATTTTGAATTAACATATTTTTGGAAAACTATAATTACTAATAAATGTTGTGACTATTTAAATGTTGAATATTTTGTTAATAATTCTAATTAATTTTAAGTTATTAAGAAATATGATTTGGTGATGTTGTGGAAACAAGCAAGGGTATGTCCCATCCCACATTTTTAGGATTATAAATTTTTTATTTTTTTATTTCATTAATGAGATGTCCTTGTAATTTCTCACCTTAATTCAAAGCATGTGTTGATCTACCCTAAGTTAGGGGTGAGCATATAACGGTTGAAAATCGAAAACCGAATCGAACCGAACCGAAATATGACAAACGGTTCGGTTTTTCGGTTAGCGGTTCGGTTTACGGTTTAAAATTTTGAAAATTTGAAATAACGGTTCGGTTTTCGGTTCTTAATCCGAAAAACCGAACCGAACCGAAAATCGATTAAGATTTAGTAATTTATCAAACTACCCACAATATACATATACTAATGTTTATTAATCCCTAACTGAGCGCACTCTCTTCTCCTATTCTATGTCGGTGCTTCTTTGAGCACTCTCTCTATCTACCCTCAATCTATATATACTAATATCTTTCACTCTATGTAATATAAAAATTCATAAATACAATAATGTCATATATTTTTAAATTTTTTTTATTTAAATATGCTCATTTTGCTAAAAACTTGAAGGCCATGCACATTGGTCCATGAAACCGAACCGACCGAAAACCGAACCGAATTAATTCGGTTCGGTTTTGTTCGGTTTTTATAAAAACGGTTCGGTTTTCGGTTTGAGAAATACGGTTTACGGTTATTTCGGTTTTCACATATTCGGTTCGGTTTGAACCGAACCGAACTGATGCTCACCCCTACCCTAAGTTACCCACCACTCACTTTAGGTGGGACCCACTTGAAAACATTTATTGACATGAAGAAACAAAATCACTAACATGCTTTGTGTATCATTTACCTACACTTTCTATAAACAAAATGGGTTTAAAACTTTATGTGAATATTAAATTAAAATGATATTAAAATAGCTGAATATAACAATTGTATATTTAATTGAGGGAAAAAATAAAATATAAATATTCTCTTTCATGGTTACTATAGAAAAATGCCAAAACTAGCAAAATTGGCAAAAGTAACCTTGGGTTAGAAATTAACCCTAGTTAGGGTTTGTAAAGTTGTAAAAAAAATTCAATGTAATGTATTTTGGTATTTGGGGATTTTTTTTTTCTTTATGTTTAGCTCTGAGGTTTGACTTGTGAGCTTAGGTTTTTCCCCCTCTTCTTTTAAGATTTGGGAAAAAATGAGGAAAATTAGGTTTTTTCATGGCGGCTTCTCGATTCAAATTGCTCCATCTCCGCGATTTTTCTCCAGATTGGTAATCACTCTTTCGCTTAAATTTCAAAATTTGCGATGCTTTTGAGCTCAATTTCGTGTGCTTTCGCGGCCTGATGTTGGAGATCGGATCACCTAGGGTTTTGGCGAAATTTATCCCCATAATTGTTGAATTAGGTGTTGTTGTTATTGAACTTAGGATTTATAGATTGGTTGATTTTGTTCTTAATTTGAGTTTAGCTGTACTTCTGGGAAGTTGGTTCTGCTTAATTCTTCCCAAATTCTAGGTTTTGGTGTGTGAAATGGAGATCTATGAATGGGGAAGTGAGAAAATTTGGACATTTCTGCGGTTGCTGAGTGTTTGAAGTGGACTTGTACTGTTCTGAGCTGATTCTTTTGTTCAAGTGTTGGTTCTGTATGAACTTTGTGCTTTGTGTTATAATCTCTTGTAGAAAGTTAGGAATTGCCCATTTTGGTACCTAAAACAGTGGCTTGATGCATCGTTAGCTAGGGAACGCCGACGCTTTGAAAGTTGGTGCAGTGTCCGTTCTGCATCGTGTCGTGTTCTACACGTATAGGACACGGCACAAATGCTCCGGAATACACTAGGACACTCCAAATGCGGTGCTGTCTCCATGTCCGTATTGTGCCATGTCTTTTTCGAGTCCATGTACCATTGATCATAAACTATATTACCATATTTGGTTAGAGACAGTCATAATATAGCTTCCTTAGATCATATCATGTTTGAATGGATGAGGAGATGATTTGGACTGCTTTTATTAGCGTGTTTTTTCTTCTTTTGTGCTCATTACTATAAATCCACTAACTATTGTTTTGCTTGAAATTCAGGATGTTTGAGAAGGTCTGGGCCTCTGGCTAACCAATTGAATTATTGAAGTTCATTTTGATTCAAACTTATTGGAGGAGAAGGCTGAGTCAAAGACAATCTTGGTGGTAGACTCTTATAAAGCAATTGGGAGAAAAAAGAAAAGAAAAAGAAAACCAGGTTAGAGAATGGACTGCAATAGGGATGAGGCCCTCAGAGCAAAGGAAATTGCTGAGAGGAAGTTCACTACGAGAGACGTCGCAGGTGCCAAGAAATTCGCCTTGAAGGCCCAAAATCTCTACCCAGAACTTGAGGGTATCAATCAGATGATAGCTACTCTAGATATTTACCTTGCTTCTGAAGTGAAAATTAATGGGGAGAGTGATTGGTATGCAATTCTTTGTTTGAATGCTTTGGCAGATGATGAAAGCGTGAAAAAGCAGTACAGGAAGTTAGCCCTCCAGCTCCACCCTGACAAGAACAAGTCCATAGGTGCGGAAGGTGCTTTCAAGCTTATTTCCGAGGCGTGGAGTGTGTTGTCTGATAAGACTAGGAAAATGGCTTATGATCAACTGAGGAGTGTAAAAATTTCCCAGCAGAGAGTGTCCCATCACAAGAGAAAGCATTCAGTTCCTAATACTAACAATGGATACTACAATTTTGCCACCAATGCAACATCGAAGACAAAGACTCAGAAGAGCTCCACTGCTTCCGTTTCTTCTACATTTTGGACTTCGTGCAACCGATGCAAAATGCAGTATGAGTACCTTAGGGTGTATCTTAATCATAATCTTCTCTGCCCCAATTGCCATGAGGCTTTCTTGGCAGTAGAGACGGGATTTCCGATGAATGGAGCCACTTCAAATTTTTCATGGACAGCTCCTCAACAACGTCAACAGAGCTCAAAACACAAGTCAAGTCTCAAGAATGCTTATGAATCCTCGGGAGTCCTTTGTGGAGCAAATGAGGATTCTTATAACAATTCAAACTTCCAATGGGCCCCTTTTTCTAGTACTTCTGGGGCTGCTGGTGCAATAGATCCATCATCTGTGGCTGCTCAGGCAGCTAATATGGTTCACCAAACATACGAGAAAGTGAAAAGGGAGCGCGAGGAGGCGCAGGCAGCAGCTAGAAGGGAGGATGCTCTCCGGAGGAAGAATTCTTCCAGGAACGATACTGGGTCTGTGTACTATGATGATGTGGCTTGTAATGTACCTAAGGCTGATAGACTTGCAAAGAAAAGAAGAAGTATCACCGATGATAGTGGGACTCGACAAATGGCTGCTGACAGTGGGGAAAATGGAAACAGATGCTTCAATGGTGTTTCTGAAATGGAAAGGTCTACTGTTGGTGTAGGGGATGCTCTTAAGATGCGATTTTCTTCTAGAATATACAAATTAAGCAGGGATAATATTGACTTTGATAAAAGGCGTTTATTGGTGGAGAAGGCTAAGGGGTCTATTAGTAATAAGTTGCAAGAGTGGAATGCAGTTGCAGTGGCCAAATTGGCAGAAGTGAAGGCGAAGGCGAAACAGAGATATAAGAATAGCAGTAAAGAGAAGCTAGTGTCAGATGTTGATGGGCGCACTAGGTTCTATAAGAAGTTGGAGGACCCAAGAAATAAGAATAAACTAGGTTCAATTATAAAGGAACCCTTTGATGATGGTATGACTGACTCAGTTAAGCCAGCTGTTAAATCTGTAACAATTGTTGTTCCTGATCCAGAATTCCATGATTTTGACAAAGATCGCTTAGAAAGATCTTTTGAAGGAGACCAGGTATGGGCTACGTATGACAGTGAAGACGGAATGCCTCGACTTTATGTACTGGTGCAAAAGGTTCTCTCTTTAAGACCGTTTAGGCTTCGCATGACTTTTCTCAATTCAAAGTCCAATAGCGAATTGGGGCCAATGAACTGGGTTGCTTCTGGTTATGCCAAGACTTGTGGGGATTTCAGAGTTGGCAGGTATGAAGTCAACGATACAGTCAATATCTTTTCCCACAGGGTTCGATCGGAGAAAGGCGCACGCGGGGTTATAAGAATTGTCCCCAGGAAAGGTGATACTTGGGCCCTGTACAAAAACTGGTCTCCAGATTGGAATGAGTTTACACCTGATGATGTAATATATAAGTATGACATTGTTGAAGTAATTGATGATTATAATGAGGAGCAAGGGGTGTTTGTTACCCCTCTAGTGAAAGTCGCTGGTTTCAGGGCAGTGTTCCACAGGCATCTGGACCCAAAGGAAGTTAGGACGATCCCAAGAGACGAGATGTTTCGTTTCTCACATCAGGTCCCTTCCTATTTGCTTACAGGTGAAGAGGCTCATAATGCTCCCAAGGGATGTCGTGAGCTGGACCCAGCGGCTATCCCTTCAGAATTTCTTCAGGTGATTACAGAATTCAAGGATGATGAGGTGATTGAAACAGCTGAACGACAGCCATCTAGTTGAGTGGATTATTTAGGTTCATTTGGCCAACCTCTTACTGTCAATTCACATTGGACAGGTTTCAATATTTATGCTGTATATCACCCTTATCTTTGATGCTGATGACTGGGGACTGTAGTCTTGACATCTCTAGCCCTGATAATTGCCTGGAATTGAAGATAGCTTAGTTAAATTGTTCCCAGAAGCCAGTTTTTGGAGAGGTCCTTTCGTTTCATAATGCCACTGTTGTAACTTCTATGTTAAGAATTTCTGTGATCTGCAAGGTTATTGTTGTTATTTTGTGGCTGCAACTAGTTAATTGTCCACGGAGAAGCTTCTAATATAGTTCATGTATCTTCACCATGTATGTCATTTTCTTGTTGCTATATTCTTCTCTGAGGCAGTTGCATAATTTACCTAAGATTGCAAGTTATTTGTTTCAGTATTGCTTTGTTAATATACTGCCCAATAACATTTATGTACTCTTCATGCTCTTTATTAGTCCTGGAGTAATTTTTTATATGCAGTAACATCAGCAGGCATCTTTAATTGAACCTTATTTTTAATATATTTTAGTTCACATGATGCAATGGTTGGTTGATCATTTCATGCTGCAGTTTGCTAATTTGTATTGTATATAACTGAACTATCATTCATGTCTATATTACCACTAGTCAGTACACCCTATGCATCATTGTTCCTATCTTTATAGGACTGCAATATAAGTTTTAACTGTTGCAAGAGTGACCTTCTCAGTGTATCATAACTGGGAATCTGCAGCTAGAGTTACTTATAGGTACTAGTAAATGCACATGCTTTAAATTTTTTTCAACAATTTTTTACTTTATTTAATTTTTTTAAAAATTAAATGGTTGATGATATTCACACAGCTTAGACGGCTCAATCTTGAGCCGTTTTGAAGTCCCCTTATAATAGTAGAGATAAACCTATAGGTATTTTCCAATGCTCCTAAATTTCTTTAGGTTTAACCAAACGGTGCGTCTGATTCCCTCGAAAACCATCTTTTATTGGATTGTCTAGTACTAAAAAGTTTTTGCACCCCAAACTTGAAGAGTCCAAAAAGTAGAGGAACTTGGGAGAAGCTGTTTGAGGACTTTCTTGCAGGAAATTTGAAGCTGCGTACATCGCGCTTAGGGGCTGTTTGGATAGATGTAACTCTTTGAAAGTGTGAAAGTGGCACTTACAGCAAGTCGAGTTTCCGTGGACTTGCAGCAAGTGGCACTTTCCAAAATGTGTTTGGATGGAGTACTTTTTGTCTGGTGAAAGTGGAAGAAAAATGAGTTCGTTGTTTGGATAGTTATGTAAGTAGAAAGTGAAAGTTTTTTGGAGATGTGGTAAACCTAGGTATAGTTACCCCCAATAATTAAATTAGTTATCATAATTAAACAAAAATAAATTAATTAATTAAACTAAATAAATTAACAAATATAATTAAACAGATAAAATTGTAACATTTGTTGAAAGTTAATTATCATAATTAATTTAAAAAACTAAATTTATTATTATAATTGTAATGCATATTAAATTAATTACTGAATGAACAAACAATTAACTGTCATAATTAAATTAACTTAATTATCATTAACAAATATTAAGGAGATATTTTCTCCATTCCTTTCCAGAGTCTCCTGTGTACTCCATTCCTCTTTCTCCACACCTCTCTCTACGCCAGTCTCTTTTTCTCTCCTTCCTCCCTTCCTCCTGTCCCCACCGCCTCCTCCACAGCATCCACTCCTCCACGGCCTCATCTCCCCACCGCCTCCTCCCACACTGCGACGGCTCCCCACCGCCTCCTCTCCTCCACCGCCTCCTCCCACACTGCGACGGCTCCGGATCTAGTGGACGATCTCGAGGAGCCGGTGGACGACGACGTCCGCCATCGACTTCGAGGAGGGTGCACGGGTCCGTGGACGTCCTCGAGTCCGGCCGGAGGTCACTTGCAGCACACATCCGGTGCTTTTTTGCTGCAACTCAACTTTGAAATTATGCAAAGAGCACTTACCGCACGGTTGCAGCGATGGGACACTTACCGTGTTGTTGCTGCGTCGAACCAAACGCCGGGAGTGCGGAGGTCGACGAGCACTTTCATTGAAAGTGAGACTTTCACTCCACTCCCGGCTAACCAAACAGGCCCTTATAGTTAAAAACTTGATTATCAGTGCAGCTCTTTTATCTGGTTGTTTTTAGCAGCATATGGGTTCTCCATCATATAAACAGTTAATTTGATAGCATAAAAAAATGAAAAAGTAATATTCGTACTGGAATATTGGAATCTGAATCGGTAATTATTCACGATTTAAATGCCATCTCTCTGTAACAAAGATTTCTGATTTTTCCTATTTGAGTCACAAGTGTCAAATTTATTTGGCCAGTTTTTTTTTATTACTCTCTTCACATCTCATTCAGAGGATCTTTATTCATTTGCATTTTTTTTGCATTTTTTATTTTATTGATAAATTCATGATCATACTTCGTATGTCCATGGTTCCAATAGTTTTCATCTCTTCAAGCATCCTTCCAAATAATGTATTTTCCGTTGCCATTTTGCATTGACTAAGTTTTTAAACCACACTATAGCATACTAAAGAGCACTTGAGAGTTGCTTTTATGTAATTATCTTACTAATAACCAAATATTTTGGGTTACAATTGAGTTTTTTCGGTCAATTTGTGGAAAGGATTGGGTCAAGTTAAGTAGCGAATTCACTTATGAAAGCAATCTGCTATCTCATTGAGATCATACTAGTTGAAGTTTATATAACAGTCGAGGAGAACATTACAGATGTGCCTCAATCATTATCCACTGTTTTAACATAAATAGGCTTCTGCAGAGAATTAGTAGCAATGCATTATGAGATACTAGACAAGAAGCACACTCCAAAATTTATGCTGTGTCCTGTCTTTTCGGACACACGTATCGGGCACGCCATAGAAACTCCAAAATACACTAAGAAATACCAAAATATGTTGCAATCTTTGTCGCGGTGTCTGTAAGGTGTCGTGTCGAATCTGTGCCTGTGCAACATATACTGAAAGCAACCATTTAAAAACCACGGAAATCCTCCGAAACTGCCAATTAAGAAGGGTCCCATACAGATTCCGATACTGCGAACCAAGGTTTTGAATCTCGATGTCATTCACTGTTGTGAGACTTGTGATATTGATTCAATCTTTTACTTCATTAAGTTACATTTATGGTAATGGGTGTGACAGAAAGGAGTCTGCCATCATTTGAAATTCATCTTTTAGCAGGAATCTGATTAGAAAATGGAAGGCTTCTACTTGAATGTCATTGGTAGTTATGTTAAATTCAGCAATCATATTTCTCAAGATCCAAATATTGAGATTCATCAGCATTGGCATCCTGATTCTGTTGCAATCAGACCCATGGTTCAGCCCTTTCCTTACTTCTATTTTAGCAGGTAATTTTGAAATACGTTGATGAGTCAATTGGTAGTTTGATTTATGTCTAAAGCTATAATATTACACTCGACCATTGCAGGCTATTGCCAATATGCTATCCGAAGTGGTTATTTGGGAACCCAAATTCACACTCCCAAGGCAATAAAAGAATTGGTTGATGGATTAATGAAGGTCCGGATGGTGATCTCATTACCCTCCTCAGGGATCACAATTGTTTAAATCTAGGAAGCTCGAACGCTTATCAGGACACACCATGGACACTCCAAAATACACTAGGACACCAAAAAATAGGTGGTATGTCCGTTGTCTTCATGGTGCCATGTCTTATCTACGTCTGTGCAAACATAGGTTTGAATAGTCTGAGTAGTTGCTATTTCACACGTGGGCTAGACTTTTATATTATTTGCAAGTGCCAGATTATGGGTATAAATTAGCATGAAAATTGTCTTCAAATTGCAAATATATATATATATATATATATATATATATATATATATATATATATATATATGGAACCAGGTAAATTGTTTCTGTAATCGCTCCCACTGGAATTCGAACTCTTGACCACTCGGGCTGCATGCATCTCTCTTAACCACTAGGCTAGAGGTTATTTGCAATATATATATATATATATATATATATATATATATATATATATATATATATATATGAGCCTGAAATGTGTCAAAAAGTCTCACGAGGGTAGTTCTATCCGTTTCCTTCTCATATGTTAACTTTGTGTTTGAACCTCCAGGGTAGTCTTCTCATGCTATTTTTTGTTAGAAAGTACTCGTCTATAACAGAGTGGATGCTGACAATATACTATTGCTTAATACTTGATATATTATACACACTATTGTAGGATTATTCACTGTGATTTACATCTGCTTGCAAATAATTCCCACTGTTATTGGAGTCATTAAGGTGTAACTTTATTGTATTATTTCACAATGGAAACAATGACAACTTGCGAGCGGTTCTTCATCATTTTGTATGAGCCAACATAGAGGATCACCATTCCAGGTCCACCAGAAAAGGATTTGGGACAAGGATCCAAGAAAAATCTTTGCTTTGGTGAAAAACCTAGAGGGTGTGTCAAGTAGCTATTTTGTCAAGATGCTTACTAGGTTATTAGCATTCTTGCATTTCTGAATGTCTTCCTTGTTCATATTCATCCTTGTTTGCCAAAACAAGATTGTAACTTATAAGATATGCAAGCATTTATGAGAAAATGGAAAATGGTGCTATATAACTAATGAATTTTTTGCAGGCTGGAGAGAGGAAGCTATCTACTCAAGGAAAAAAAAAAAAAGATGGAAGGTGCTAACCTCAGCAAATTGGCAACTAAGGTCAGCAGAGTCTAAACTGTCTTTCAATACTATAATTTTACTATTCTAGTTATGGAGTAAACCATTATAGGCAATTAGCTTCCTGCACCTTCTTCAGAGTGTGAGCTCTTTGTGTTTCAGCAAAGTGAGATTGGAGAAACTTTGCTGCAACATTAATTAAGTGCTGGTAGATGGAAAGTCAAAACAGAAAAAAAGAAATGATTCGTTATAGCCATATGGCGAAAACTTCTGAATGGTTTCTGAGACTTTTGTCCTTTAGATTCTTTTGGTCGATTGTATAGGTTCTTGATTCACAATTGCATTGTTTCTTCATGTCGTGTAGAACTGATCCATTCTTTGAAGAGAGTAATCTGTATTTGGACTACATTACTTTAAATTAAGTCGATCCTTGCAAATTTTGTTTCAACAAACATTATATGCAGATTGAATTTTCTCCACAGACGCGCATTAATAAAGATAACCTTAGCATCTTGGCCAGTAGTGTTTTATGCAAGTGTAAAAGAAAACACAACTTAGGCTGGTGCGATATCCGAGTATGAAGGTGTTATAAACTTATAGCAAATCCTTGCTGGAGGCTTATCAAATATCAACATGCTGTTGTTCTTTATACTAATCTTAATTTGATGTCTGCTGACGATGGCAAGAAACAAGGCGACTTGCTGACAACTCGAGTGTCTCCGACTGTCCTGAATTGTCGAGTAATAATTTCAGTTAGGAATTAGGACTGTTGTCATCCTTTCTCTCCTTGGGAACTATCTATGATCTTCTTCTAAACAGTAGAATTAGTACCATATACTACTTACTTTATCCATGACTAAATTCATGACTGATTGCAGTTGGGGAGAATGTGCAACTCCCATCTCTTGCAGGTTTCATTCGGGAACCAGGATTTACATGGCTAGAATCATGACCTCTATTTACTGGAAACATTATCCAGGATTTAAGGACTGCAGTTTCAGTTACATGACTGCAGCCTCTCTCTCTCTCTCTCTCTCTCAACGTACCTATCGTCAAGAAATAGACAATACAAATCCAGTGAGCAAAAATATCTACTAAAATTCTCTAAACCAGAGAAGCTTTGTAGGATAAGGTTCTCCTTGTTTTCCTATCTTATCCTCTCTCTCTCTCTCTCTCTCTCTCAATCTCTCACTCTCACTCTCTTTACTCACCAGTGGACTTGAGAGCTCAACCTATATCAAGTTCAAATACCATTGTTGCCTCTTTATCTTCATTGAACTCAAGGCTTTCCCTGCTTCCCTTGCTTTCTCATTGGATGCAAAACGGGTCCTTTTTAAGAAAAGTTGTGATTCAAACATAGACGAGAGCAAGAGGTATAACCTTCTCTTTTCAACTTTTATAACTTCTTCTAAACTAACCAGAGATTTTTCTTTACTTGGGGCTACGCATAACTTGAAGGTAATAGAAGGCCTTCCTTGGCACGGGCGGGGCTTGCATCTTGAAGGATATGGGTTTGAGTCGCCGAAACAGCTTCTCCATGTGATTGATGGTAAGTTCGTGTGATTCTGGATCAGCGGAAGCCTCGTTGCATTAGGATGCCACATGCCCTTTATGGGAAACCAAGGCCGGACCATTTCACTTTTCAACCTAACCTCACCACCCAACCAACCTGGCCAGAATTGTACAGCCAAAAGATCACCTTTCTCTTTTTCTTTTTCTTTTCTTTCTATTCTAGCCTCAGTTCTCTGCCCAGGATCAGATACCATTCCTCAAAAGAAAAAGGGGGAGCTCTTCCACTTTGTTCCATCTCATTTCAAATTCTATTAACACATTTCCTGTGTTTGTTACCAAAAGAAGAACTTGGATCCAAGAATCCAAAAAGAGATTGTCCTTGAATTCCTTCCCACTTCCCACTCCCCAGAACCAGATACTCTCTTCACTGCTTTTCCTGTATTTGAGACTGACCAAAGTTCTGATCCCTATAGCTCCGTTGCCTGCACGTTCTTCATTCTTAAAACCAGAACAAGTCATCTTCTCGCCGCGGCGTGAGAAAATCTTGACCTTCTCTGGATCCTGCATGAACATGAGCCTCGTGGCACCGTTTCAATTTCTTCAACATATGTTGTTGAGATCATTTTTATTTTTTCAGGTAGCACTCGAGCTAAAGTTGTGAATACAGTAACTAGTAGAAAGCTCAACTAGTGTATCAAGAGACTTGAAGAGTTTGGATGGAGAACAACAATAACCAGCAGCAGCAGCAGCAGCAGCAGCCTCCCTCCACCTACTCTCCAGCAGCTCCTTTCCACCACCTCCTCCAGCAGCAGCACCAGCAGCTCCAGATGTTCTGGAACTACCAGCGGCAGGAGATCGAGCACGCCAACGACTTCAAGAACCACCAGCTGCCCCTCGCCCGCATCAAGAAGATCATGAAGGCGGACGAGGACGTGCGCATGATCTCCGCGGAGGCCCCCATCCTCTTCGCCAAGGCCTGCGAGCTCTTCATCCTCGAGCTCACCATCCGGTCGTGGCTCCACGCCGAGGAGAACAAGCGGCGGACCCTCCAGAAGAACGACATTGCCGCCGCCATCACCCGCACCGACATCTTCGACTTCCTCGTGGACATCGTCCCCAGGGAGGAGATGAAGGAGGAGGCGGGCGGGATCGGGTTGATGCCGGGCGCGGCTGCCGCTGCCGGGGTGCCGTATTACTACCCGCCGGCGGGGTCGGGGCTGATGATGGGGCAGCCGGCAATGGACCCGGGAATGTACATGCATCAGCAGCAATGGCAGCCAATGTGGCAGCAGGGAATGGCCGAAGATGGTGGCGGCGGCCGCGGCTATGGCTTCGACGGGCAGGGGTACGTCACTCATCCTCCACCACCTCCTCCAACTTAATTAGATAATTTATTTTAACGGCATCTCACCTTTTGCTTGTACATCTCGATTCATGTGATGTGGCATTTTCGCCAATAACTAGTACACTCAGTCTCATGGAACAAAACTTTGCTACTATTTTGTCGTCGCTCTTTACACATTCTTTTTTATGTCGCTCTTAAAAAATAAAAAAAAACTCCCGGTGCCATCCCGCTAATGCAAATACCAAGGGAACATGGTCTTATCCTTTATGGAGAGTGCTTTCTCAGCTTGAAAATATGAAAAAAAATTATTTTTTTTTATTTGATTACATTACGATTACGATTACATAAAAGTGTACCAAACAAGGCCTAACTCCTTAAGTCAAAGGATGTAGATGCCAAACCTTACGGCCTCAGTTTGTTCGCGATATCATGGCCTTCAGAATGGATCTGTGTTTAGTTGTCAAAGTAAAGGAAGAGGAAAAAAAAAATTCTAAAGGAAAGAAAGATATAGGAGGAAATGCTTCTCTCCATTCACTCGAGGATTCACTTCTCCTATTCTAAGGCCGCGTTTGTTTCACGGAATAGGAAGGAAAGGAAATCAATTGCTTGTTTTTTTTTTCCTTTGAAAAATTGCTATTCCTAGGGGTGGACACGGGTTGGACCGGGTCCAAATTTGATGGATCCGGAGCGGATTCGTTAATTGGCGGAACGGAACGGGACGGATCCAAAAAATATTGGAGCCGGAGCGGACTCAACCCGTTCGAAATGGATCCGAACCGGACCGACCCGCGGGTCCAAACGGGTCCCAAAAAAAGTTAAAATATTCTAGAATAATAAACATTTACATATGTTCTATTATATATAAGAACAAAACAAGTCTTATGTCTTTCCAAATTTCTAAAATTTGTTTACTAAACAATAACATGTTCTATTATCTATAGACTATAATAGCAAAAAATTTCAAAAATTGATAAAAAAAATAGGGATTTTTTGACTTTCATCCCACTTATTAATATGCATTTGTACTTACATCCCACTTTTTAATTTTTTTAGACTTACATCCCACTTTTTGTCACTAAAAGTATTTATATTGTCACGAAAAGTATTCTTTTTGTCACAAAAAATATTTTTCGTGACAAAAGTGGGATGTAAGTCAAATAAAATTAAAAGTGGGATGTAAGTACAAATTCATATTAATAAGTGGGATGAAAGTCAAAAAATCCCAAAAAAATATATACCCCTAGAAACGGGTCGGTCCGGGACTCTGTTTATTTTGAAAATAGGACCCATCCCGTTCCGTTAGTGTCACACGACCCGGCCCATCCCGTTCCGTTTATATTCTAAATTTTAGGAACCGGCTTGTTTGGACATTTTACGTTCGGACCGGGTCGGAACCGCGGGTCTTGGAACCATATGCCCACCCCTAGCTATTCCTGTTCATTTCCTTTTTGGCGTTTGGAAATGTCAAAAAAATTAGAAGGTAAAGTGAATTCTTAGTGTGGGAAAGCAAAAAAAAAAAAAAAAAAAATAGTGTGGGAAAGAGAATCCTTGGGTGGGTGGGCAAAACATTTTTTTCTATTTTTTTTCCTTTGATAATTTTCTTTTCCTCCACATTTTCTTTATGTATCCAAACATAGAAAATGAATGACTTTCTTTTTCCAATATCATGATTTCGTAAACCTAACGTGGCCTAAGAATTCACTTTTTCTTTCAATTTCTTTTACTTTTTCAAACAAAAAAAAATGATGGAATTACAATTTTTTAATGCTTATCTCGACTATGGTCGCATCTCCTTTTACCTTACTTTAATGCTTATCTCGACTAACTTTTTAGAAGTTGTTAAGCTCCTAAGTCTTTGAGTATTGTTTGATCGACACTAATATCTAATAATATTTGTCTGAGTTCTCTAGCCTAGTGGCATTAGAGTGGACACCCGGAGGGGCCGGCAAG
The DNA here is from genome assembly GCA_029216955.1 of Iris pallida. Lineage (NCBI taxonomy): Eukaryota > Viridiplantae > Streptophyta > Magnoliopsida > Asparagales > Iridaceae > Iris > Iris pallida. The sequence goes on from JANAVB010015200.1 coordinate 7,609,152, forward strand.
GTTCGAGCCCCCCAATTGTGTGTGTGTGTGATTTCAAAAAAAAAAAAATATCTAATAATATTTTGCTTACCATTTGATGTGGTAGGTTATGTGTTGATCATATGGTAGGACTATCGTATTAATGTTATCAATATATAGATTGTCACATTATGTGATTAGATTTTAATGCACCTTTAGCATTATTGTTGTTAAAATCATAAGCACTATGTTGGAAATTATATTAGTATAAAAAGATTTGAGATGATATTTATCCAGGGATAATTGTTCTACTTTTGTTCAATCTCTCCTATGAATTTGAATTTATACGAAATTTTTTGTAAGGCACCCTTTAACTTTTTGAAACCTGGTGGGCCCCTCCTCCCTCTCCCAACACATAATTTGTTGTTTAAACCCTTTCTATCCAACTACTTTATTCTTGTGTAGTTCAATTTTCTTCCTAAAATAAATTGAAAAAAGAGAGACTGTAATGTCTTTCTTAAAATTTAAGTTGTGACCTCTATTATTCTATACCTTTTAATTAATTTATTAATGGAATTATATATTTAATTTCTGTTCTCTAACTAAAGAAAGATCGTAACTTATACATTTTTTGTAACCACATATACTTGCTTGTAATTATAACAAATTGTAGCAATTATAAACAACTTGTGCCAATTATAAATAATTAAAATTTTATCACTACCTCGCTTGCATCCCTCTTTTCTTTCTCCTCTCTTCCCTCTCATTCTCTCTACACGACAATTTCTCTCTCTCGAATGATTTAGCTAAATATATTTATGAAATTAAATATGTAACTTTTATCTCCATATAACTTAGAACTAATTATGAGGGGGTGAATCTAGAAATATAAACTGGGATAAGCTAGAGCGGGTGGAATAGATTAGACGTTGGCCAACTCCTACAATAAAATCAAAAATAAAAAGTGTATGGAAAAAAAGAAGAAGAATTATTTTTTTTTGGATGGGATGAAGCTCATCTCATTAGATACCTAGATCCACCCCTGCTAATTATAACTAGTAGAACACATATCGTTTGTAGCAATTATAATCGACTATAACAATGTAGCAAAAATATTAAATTGTGAAAAACTGTTAGTTGATTATAACTGCTATACATCTCCAATAAAAAATATAATTGCTATAGATAGGTATAAAATATTTGATTTGTTATAAATAGTTATAAATGGGTATAACTAGTTATATAGTTATAAGTGGTAGTAAATAGTTCTAGAAATAAATGAGAGAGAGAGAGAGAGAGAGAGAGAGAGAGAGAGTACATCATTGCATAAAGATTGACTTTTAATTGAAAAGGAGTTGGTATAAGGCAGGGAAAATTGGTAGGAATATGGTTCCACTCAAGACCCATGGGATTGATTTTTCCTCCTCATTTTCCAACATTTATTACAAAAGTTATGACAAAAGTAACCATGTGCCATTGCTTATTTTACCATTAATGTTATTTTTATAATATTATTTTTATTTTAAAAGGTAAGAATGTTATTGGAACATGGTTATATTTTGCTTTCCTTTTCTAGGTAGTTTTCTTGTTTTACCAAACAACGGAAAGAAAATGTGTCAGGAATCCTACTTTTTTATTCCTATGAAAAATACAAGGAAATTTATTTCCTTTCCGTGAACAAAACGAGGCCAAAAGTCATTTCATTTTTTCTTTCTGAAGCACTTATTAAATGAGTAAGAGGAGTACGTTTCAACAAAAAGAGGGGGCGGGAGTATACTGGGTTAAGTTGGGGGAGTGTCGTCCAAATTTTCCCTTATTTATATTCAGTTTGCATGAATTCATTTAATACAAACATGAAACTTCATCTCAAGGATGTCATCAGGAGACTTGGAGCCACGAGGAAGACAATTGAATTCAAGACAAGTCCGGGTATGGTTTAGTCTGGTTCAACTCTAATTTTGGATTCATTTTGATGACTTTAATCAAAATATTTTCTGAATATTTTGTAATATTTGTTCGCATATTGAAAAGTTTTGTATGAGATTTTATATTTATCTTTTATTTCTTTCCAAATTTGATTAGTTTAGTTTCTTAGGGTTGAAGTTCAGTTTCTTCCCACAAACAGAAATTTATATAAAAACAACAACTATGTTTCTTTTAATGAAACAAGTGCACTACAAAGTGCGAAATATGAAACGAAAAAAAAAAAACTCTTATGAGGTATCCGACCAGACAAAACAGAGAAAGGAGTGATATTAATAAGATTAACAAAGGTAAGAATAACTCTGCCTATAACTTTTGAGGAATAGTAGAGGATAACAAGATAGCACGAGCAATCTCAAGAATATGATGATGTTTGCGTTCGGCTACCCCATTCTGTTCATGAGTGTAAGGGTAGGACTACTTAAAAAGAGTACCGTAAGGTTACAAGATAGATATCATTTTAGTGGAGCTCACGAGCATAATCAGAACGAAAAATATTAATTATAGCATTGAATTGAGTATAATTCATAGTAGTAAACGTCTTAAACTACAAGAAAATGCAAGTTCTACGACACAAGCAAAATGTAGCGCAAAGTTAGAATTGTGTTGCCAAAGTGTTTCTGCGATATATTTCACTGTGTCGCACACGTGTTGGCGTAGCCTTATCTGGAAAACTATTTGGCGACACGAAAATAGCATGTCGCAGAAAACTTTCACTTTCGGCGACATATCATAATTTATTTATAATAATGACCTTTGGCGACATGTGTCTTGTGTGTCGTGTCACGCCCCAGAACCAGAATACTGTAGAGCGGGGGCAGACACAACCAGCTACGTATATAGAAGTGTAATCTACCTCGATATACGGTCACGGTTGTCTAGATGTATGAGGGTTTATCTACAAGCCATCAGTCTCTTATGGTCAAGAACAAGCCCAGTGTCTCAATCTCAAGCAAGTAATAATAGTTACAAGATGTTAGACCATCAGATAATCAATAGTAAGGTGTCCCATGCATTTCATATACAGATGATCATGAAGCTAGTCGTACAAAATGCGAGGACTAGCAAGAGTTTTAGTCATACATGATCAACCCTAGGATTTGTTAATCATGTTACAGCCCGTAGGCAAACAATAAGTAAAGTATTCAACACGAGCTAACACTTGCTCGGTGGCTAAACGTCTCAAAAGAATAATTTTACAATAGAGCGGGAGAGCAAAATAAAACCCACTCGTTGCCAGGGTTACGTCTAGTGTTCACCATCTGGCTGGAAGGCCGGGAGATCTTCGGGTGCTGCTCCGAAATCTGGCCATACAAAACCAGCTGGGTCAGACCCCAGAAAGAGCAAGTGCCACAAGGGAGGCTTTACTTAGGAACTAAAACCAGCAAGTTAGAACACAAAGCATAATAATAACAAGAAAAACCGGAAAAATATGAAAGTAGGGTGATAAACGATAAGATAACTAGGAAACTATTCTGGTAACCAAGTTACAACCCGTAAACCAAATAAGGACCGGAATTGTAACCCTTCGCCTGAACAGAACTTAGTCTCTAACCAATTATCGACAAGTAAAGCATAAACTGTAAAATGTCCCGAAGTAATCATGTACTGGCATTGTCTAGACAAGACTAGACTCCATTCATCAATCACGGCTAAGCAAAGAGTACGGCTTGATACTTTAACTAACTAGGGTTATCACAAGCCTAGTTACTAGCAAGATGCAATGAGATGTTCCGGCAGTCACAAGTCCTGTAGCTATCCAGGCTATCCAGGCGTGGTTCATGTAAGAGTTATCAAGAATTATTAGGTGACTTAGAGTGCAACACATGACAGTGTGCATATTACTTGTTTCAAGAAGTGCCCCACATGACAGTGGACTGGAAATGTGTCCTACTTGACGGCAGGCTACAAGTCCATTCAAGGTGCCCCGATAACGGGATCGCCTGTAACTGGAAACGTCTCTCTATATGAGCTACTTTGATCAATCTAGTAATTAACCTAGTCAGTTCCGACATGAATCCCTGACCGTGGTAACCAGGGATGCAAGTCCTAGACATGATACGAGACGAGACTGGTAGCTTATACAAGCACATTCAAGAACAATCACCCACGGTGTCAAGACGAGTTATTATTCAGCATGTCAAGATAGCCGTCGCAACAGCCTATCAAGATTATCATGTCAGGTTACTTATCAAGAGTGCGCCACGACGGGCCACTATCATGTCATTATCATGCCAAGGTTGCTTGTCAAGAGTGCGCTACGACGGGCCACTATCATGTCATGTTACTTGTTACTTGCTAAGAGTGCGCCTTAACAGGCCACTATCAAGATTACTTGTTACTTGCTACTAGTGCGCCTTAACAGGCCACTATCGTGTCATATTCTTACGTTATCATGAATGAGAGAAACTTGCATAAAATAGCTAGTAACATATTCTTGAAGCCAAGAAAAAGATCTACAACTTTTATGTTTTGAGTTTTTCAAGATTTCAGCTACAAAATAGCTCAAACGGGCAAAAACAGTCATTTGGAGTGACTTGCGCGCAAGTTGCGCGAGCAAAACTGCCTACGGCGCATGTTGCACGCAAGCACGGCGCACGTTGCGTGGCAGAAATCGTACCGGCGCGCAGCCGTGCAAGTTACGCATTGCGCGCGGGCAAAATCGCCCACGGCGCACGTTGCGCGCAAGCACGACGCGCGGCAAAAATCACGCGGGCGCGCGACCGCGCAAGTTGCACATTGCACGCAGGCAAAATCGCCCACGGCGCACGTTGCGCGGAAGCACGACGCGCGAGCGCGCGACAGAAAAATAGGCGGGCGTGCGCACTACAACAAAAAACCCTTTTAATGACGGCTAAAAAGCGTCATTAATGACGTACCATGACGCTTTTTTGTCCACAGCAACCGTCATGAAAACGGGTGTTATAAATGTTTTTTAAAAGCGTCATAAAATAACCATCATGAATATGATGAGTTTCTGCTACACTTATTTTCAGCATAGTTTGAAAGCGTTATGAATAGATAATCTGTATAGACTCAATTCAGCACATTTATAACGCTCAATTCTGCACATTTATATATTACTTTCCAAAAAATTATAGATCAATGCTCAATGTTGCTCAATTCAATTTCAAAACATTCATTTTGAACCATATTCACAAGAAAACATCTAAATGTTATAGAGTACCATTTAATCCATTTACAAATATATACATAACATATATCACCATCTTCAATACATTTTTTCAAAATAAGACATCCAAATACATATATTTATAACTACTACTAGTAAGTAGACCCTCAAAACTATTAGTACATTGGCTTCAACTTTGAGCACATCAAAACTGTCGGCATCACGTAGCAAAACCCTGAAAAATGTCTCCCTCCATCATACACTTTGTGTTAAAGAAGTAGCCAAGAAGTAGCCAAGTGATAAGTAGGTCTAGTACTGCATCACCAAGAAATTCAAGCCTCTGGTTTTGAAAAAATAAAGAAAAAGAAGTCAAATGCATGATTATAAATATGAAAAGTAATTTTGAGTGTCAAACAAAAAATGATAAATATATCAGTATCTAGTATCAACTAGGAAAAAACTTCCAAACTTGCTTACTTGGTAGCAGTAGCTAGTTCCAATTTTAGAAGCATGAGTTATTGCCTCCAATAAAAGGCGTTTAATAGCAAACTCATAGCGTAATTTCTTTTCCAGAATTTCCATGTCATCAGATCTGGGAACACAACTCCAAAATGACATAGAGGTGGTCATTGCTTTCCCAACCATTTCAGACTCAAGTTCAGTATCAATGCCTAACCATTTCAATACAGCAAGAGCAGCAGTTAATCCGCCACCAACATAATATGCCCCAATTAGAGCCTCTATGCAATCAGATATTGTCTTAGATCACTATACCAAGAGAATGTTGTTTTGAAGCATAAATGTGCACAAAATGAACTAGTTTGAAGCTAAACCAATCATAACAAAACAATTTATTTTATAAATAGATAGAAATGTGTATTTCACATAGAAAAGTATATCAAAACAAACCCGAGAATAATTACAAACAGAGCAGACACCTGGAATAATTCAAGAATGCCATAGCAAGACTGCACTACAAAAAGAATAAATGTCAAAATTCTTATACTTACTCTCCCTTCAACCAAATCCTGTGTTCCAATATTAACCAAATCCTGAATCATATTCACAAAGAAATGAGACACAGAAATTGAACCTAGAGCAAGAACTGTTTGTAATATAAGAAACATAGAAACTAAAGTATCACAGGACTAGTATTATACAGAATCTAGCCATTAGATAATAACCATATGTGTCTTAGTTAAGTGGTCCAGTTGGGGATGCCTATGAAATCTCTGTTCCCAATCCCAATCTCAAAAGAATGATTAAAGTAAAAGGAGGACAACAAGATCTATATCATAACAGAGAAGAAGTCTGACTCCAAAATTGTAGGATAGTCATAGTTGTAGAAAAGAAAATATAGTGCTTGATCATATACAGCTCGCAAAGAAATACCACTCCTAACAGAAACAAGTTTCGTATGTTAAGATACTAGATTAATTCGGCAGGAGGACCGGAGTACAATTCAAAAGTATTCGCCGAGCATCGCGTTCAAGCTACAAGATATTTACGGACTTGAGGAACATTTTCAAGATTAAGTGAATGAATTTTTTTGAAATTATGAATCATGAAGATGTGCAGATAGAGCAGGCAGCCACTGGTTACAATAAAGCGAGGATGCTCTAAAAACACAGTAGTTTTCATGTCATTGTTAACCTTCACAGAAGAAAAAAAATGCTTCATATGGGGTTAAGTTACCAGAATTCACGAATTCCTCCTCAAAATTAACTTGTATAATGTTGAGTGTTATACACCAAAAATCATAATTCATTATTTTAGCATTAATAACTAATTTGGTTTTCAGTGTTGTCATAACTCTTTTCACTTACCTCCGAAAGGAATGTATAAAAATATGCTCAAGTTTGTGTGTGTGCTTATTCAAGTGTTGGCATACAACAAACACACCAACTATATATTGATCACTGCATGCACGCAGCACACTTTACCCTGCCAGTAGTGCCTTAAACAATGCATAAATTCACACGTTTTAAATACCTTTAGACAATCTCAAATCCGCCTATTAGATCCATAACCTATTTTCCAGGAATAGTTGACTTATGTAAAACACCTAGCGGATGAAGGCATTGCGTAACAATTGATATCACCTTATGCACTGAGAACGTCAGAGCTAACCAACTTCGATAAAGCAACTAAACTCGGTCTTTAATTTTTCTGGTTACAATTAGCTGCAAGCTTTTCAAATATGTTCATAGCTTTCCTTAATATGATATGCCCAAAACATATCTTTCTAGCCATTAGATAGTCTTTTCCATCCTTAATTGGTAGAACTTTTAAGTTATGATAATAGTCTACCATCTCTTCAGTTTGGAAAGGTGACTTTCGCTAGTAGATTAAGGAGTCTTATTTCTTGAGGAACAAAAAAACGAAAGCATTTGCAGTTAGGAAGTTGTGAAGACTGATATTTAAGAGTTACTTCTCCAACAGTTGTTGTTTTAATATGCATCTATGTTGCACGGGCACGAGATTATACCAACACAGGGAGACTGACAGAACACTGATTTTGGTGTGTCCTAGTGTGTTTAGGAGTGTTCCGAGTCATGCTCAATACATGTCCGATTTTTGGAGCATCCTAGATATGCATCCATAGTCATTTCCAGATGCTATAAAATATTAAAAATCGTGTTACCTGCTCGACGTAAGATAACAGAAGATGTTGCAGCAGGACAGGTTGTGCTCTCTGGAGGTGAGTGTATCCAGGAACTATCAAACCTTTGTTTTTCATAGCCAAGTTAACGAGTGACACCTGAAATAACAAAAAAATAACCACTTAAGAGTATCAAATAATCATTTCTTTCATAGATGTATCAAATCGGCGCGACATCTACCTGCAGCTGTTTGATTCTGGCGAGCAGCCCATCGATGGCCTCCCTGCACCAGAGGTGGAGGTCGGTGACGACCTGGTCGTTCCTACTCCTGGCGGTGTGCAGCTTCTTCGCGGGCTCGCCGATAAGGTCGGTGAGCTCCGCCTCGATGTTCATGTGCACGTCCTCCCTGTCCTGCCTCCAGACGAACTCCCCGGACTCGATCCTCCTCTCGATCTCGTCGAGGCCGAAGAGTATGCTGTCCCTGTCGCTCTCAGTAATCAACCCCTGCACTGACAATGAAACGGTGGTATATCAGCGGTGGAGATTCGTTTAAGAGCGACGGAGGATTTAGGTCGAGCACCTGGTGGGCGAGCATGGAGGCGTGGGCCTTGCTGCCGGCGATGTCATGGTGGTATAGCTCCTTGTCGAAGGACACGGACTCGCTGAAGCGCTCGACGACGTCGATGACGCTCTCCTCGAACCGGCCTCCCCAAAGCTTCACCTCCTTCGGCTGCTTCCGGTAGCTCTCCCCCTCCGCTCCTGATGCTGCTGATGCCATGGAGGACCGAGAGGTCCTCTGGCTGAGGCTGCGAATGCTGAAGAGGCGGCGGGCGAATGGTGAAAGTCCGGTGAGCTCCTGCGGGAGGAGCAGAGAGTACGAGTGGGAGAGGGACTTCATTTTCGTATATTCCTCAGGACTAATGAATGAAACACTCACCCGCCGCCGATCTCCAGCATGTGCGCGCGGTGTTCACCAGCCGGACCACCATCACCGGCTTCAGGTCCTCCGACGACCCCTCCGTTATGGTCGAGATCGCACCTCGGCTAAGATCCATCGATCAGAAACCCTAACCTAACTCTTGAGGAAATTGGGGGAGAAGAGGTTTGGAGAGATGCTGCTCCTTAGAAAATGGATGAGAAATGAATTTTCTCTCTCTCCCATTTAGCTTTTATACAGTGAAAAAATTACAAGTTTGCCACCGCTCTAAAGTATTAATGACGTTTTGTTTTATAAACGTTATAAAAAGCCCAAAATTAGTCCAAACCGTCATAGAAAAAAGGTAATTTTCAACTTGATAACGCTTATGTATCAGCCGTTATTAAAACTCCCTGTCGAGCGTCATTAAAAGGGTTTTTTGTTGTAGTGTGCGGTGTGCAAGTTGCAAGGTACGCGAAGGCAAAAGTGCCTACGGTGCACATTGCACGCAAGCACGGCGCGCTGGCGCGCGGCAGCGAAGACACTGCGCGCGGCACTGTTCATCGTCCCGACAGCACCAAAAGGTGTGGGGAATCCATGAGCCCAAAAATGGCATAACTTCCTCATACGAAGTCGAAATCAAGCGGTTTAAAAGCCAAAATTGGGTAGAATTAAATTTTCTACAACATGGAACCATTAGATCTCGAAAATAACCAAGTTTCAGAGATCAAAACCAAGGAAAACTGAAAAAGTCACAAACTTAGATCTACAAGAATCCATCCATCAAATCTAAAAGTGCAAAGTTCTAAAGAGGCTTACAATCAAGTAAGAAAGAGAATGGAACAATAAAACTTAAGATCCATCATGAAGCAAGTTGCACTTGCCTAAGGCTTGGTAGATGGGAGGAGTAATGGAGAAGAAGAAGAGTTAATGGAAAATAAATGGAGGAGAGAGAGTGGAGTTGACTTATATAGTAAGCCTCACCATCTCAAACCAAACCAAATCAAATAAACCAAGTCAAGATTAAACCATGACCAAACCAAGACATGCTAGACAAGTCAAAATACGGGTCGGAAATTCGTATACGTATACTGGAAATACGTATAACAGAAAACGGGAGTGACAACTCTACCCACCTTAAAAGAATTCTGTCCTCAGAATTTAATCAAGAGACTAGAGATGTCGGGACAAGCTATACTAATCACGAACAATCTATGACTAGCAGTCAATCAAGAAATCTTTCATGCAAGCAAGGAAGTAAAAGCATAAGGCATAAGGAATACATTCTGCTGGAAACCTCTCTGCCGGTTCTGCATCTGAGCTTGGGTCTGGGTATACTGCTGGGGTCTCTGCTGTTGGAAGGCTTGTGCCTGAGGCGGCAATGGCCTCAGAGGCTGGTACTGCTGCTGCACTGGTGCTGGGGCTGGTCCCCTAACCGATGGACTAGTTAAGTTCGACGATAAAGAACTGGCTCTATTCGGGCAGGATCCTATTATGTGGTCTGGTGCCCCACAAGCCAAGCACAATCTCTGTGCTCTGCGACACTCCGAAACAACATGTCCTGGCTTCCCACAATGAGTGCATCCCATTTCGGAAGACTGCTTCTGCTTCTGTTGCTGAGGGGACGTCGGTGTCGAGTGCTGTACCGACGAAACCAAATTTGCCCTTCGGGGAACTCCAATAGTCAAAGCCCTAGCTGCCGGAACTGGTGCTGAGGATAGACCCATCTGCCCATGGGACCACTTCCTACTTTCGATTCGGTCCACGATCCTCTGCGAGGTATACTCGTGCTTCCTAGCTGCCCTCAAGACAGCATCAAAAGTCTGATGTTCGAACTGCTCCACCGCTAGAATAATCTCTAGGTGGAGTCCCTGCTGAAACCGCTGCTCTCGATTCAACTCGGTTGCCACCAAGGTGGGAGCAAATCGACTCAGTCTAGAAAACTCGGCCGCATATCCATCGACCGTCCTGCTTATCTGCTTCAAATTGGTGAATCTCGTCTACAAATCATATCGAGCCACTTCATCAAAGTACTTGATCTGAAACTTGTCACTGAACGTCGTCCATAGGACAGGCGTCGTCAATCCAACTGCTAACATCGCCCACCAGGTGCGGGCTAAGTCCAATAACTGTAGGCGCACTACAACCACCTTCTTTTCCCCTGGAGTCTTGGCTGCTCCTAAGATAATCTCGATGTCCTAGAGCCAGGCGTCAGCTACAATCGTGTTCTCGCTGCCGTCAAAGAAGGGAGGGTTCAGGCGCTTAAAATTGTTGGCTGCACTGTTACTTTGATAACCAACTCTGTCCATAGCCGTCTGTACTGTCTGGTGTAGGACATCACCTCGACGATCCTGTGATGCAAGTAATTCTCAGATATGTCATACTAAGACTCCATTGTCAGGCTCTGCAGGCTGGACGGGTTGAACTGGGGGCTCTGGATCCCCGAAATGCATGACTCGGGATGCTGCTCCTGAGTGTTGGGCTTGGTCTCCAGGTTGCTGCTGATTCACTAGGGGTTCTCCTTCCGGCTGATCTGTAGGACTAGGAATAATGCCACTGAAAAACAATGACATAGGGGACAATAAGGAAGGACCAAAATAGATCAGGGATATAAGCATGCGATCAGGTCAAGATTTCAGGAAGATTAGAAGTCACGAGTAGAGATCAAGGGTGAATGCTGATTGAGACATCTATTCGGTAAAACTCTCACACATCTTGATTTACAAGACCCGCATGGGCCACCACTTAAACTGTATCACGCCCCAGAACCAGAATACTGGAGAGCGGGGGCAGACACAGCCAGCTACGTATATAAAAGTGTAATCTACCTCGATATACGGTCACGGCTGTCTAGATGTATGAGGGTTTATCTAAAGCTATCAGTCTCTTATGGTCAAGAACAAGCCTAGTGTCTCAATCTCAAGCAAGTAATAATAGTTACAAGATGTTAGACCATCAGATAATCAATAGTAAGGCGTCCCATATATTTCATATACAGATGATCATGAAGCTAGTCGTACAAAATGCGAGGACTAGTAAGAGTTTCAGTCATACATGATCAACCCTAGGATTTGTTAATCATGTTACAGCCTATAGGCAAACAGTAAGTAAAGTATTCAACACGAGCTAATACTTGCTCGGCGGCTAAACGCCTCAAAAGAATAATTTTACAATAGAGCGGGAGAGCAAAATAAAACCCACTCGTTGCCAGGGTTACGTCTAGTGTTCACCATCTGGCTGAAAGGTCGGGAGATCCTCGGGTGCTGCTCCAAAATCTGGCCATACAAAACCAGCTGGTTCAGACCCCAGAAAGAGCAAGTGCCACAATGGAGGCTTCACTTAGGAACTAAAACCAACAAGTTAGAACACAAAGCATAATAATAACAAAAAAAATCGAAAAATATGAAAGTAGGGTGATAAACGATAAGATAACTAAGAAACTATTATGGTAACCAAGTTACAACCCGTAAACCAAACAAGGACCGGGGTTGTAACCCTTCGCCTGAACAGAACTTAGTCTCTAACCAATTATCGACAAGTAAAGCATAAACTGTAAAATATCCCGAAGTAATCATGTACTGGCATTGTCTAGACAAGACTAGACTCCATTCATCAATCACGGCCAAGCAAAGAGTACGGCTTGATACTTTAACTAACTAGGGTTATCACAAGCCTAGTTACTAGCAAGATGCAATGAGATGTTCCGGCAGTCACAAGTCCTGTAGCTATCCAGGTTATCCAGGCGTGGTTCATGTAAGAGTTATCAAGAATTATTAGGTGACTTAGAGTGCAACACATGACAGTGTGGATATTACTTGTTTCAAGAAGTGCCCCACATGACAGTGGGCTGGAAATGTGTCCTACTCGACGGCAGGCTACAAGTCCATTCAAGGCGCCCAGATAACGGGATCACCTGTAACTGGAAACATCTCTCTATATGAGCTACTTTGATCAATCTAGTAATTAACCTAGTCAGTTCCGGCATGAATCCCTGACCGTGGTAACTAGGGATGCAAGTCCTAGACATGATACGAGACGAGACTGGTAGCTTATATAAGCACATTCAAGAACAATCACCCACAGTGTCAAGACGAGTTATTATTCAGCATGTCAAGATAGCTGTCGCAACAGCCTATTACGATTATCATGTCAGGTTACTTATCAAGAGTGTGCCACGACGGGCCACTATCATGTCGTTATCATGCCAAGGTTGCTTGCCAAGAGTACGCCACGACGGGCCACTATCATGTCATGTTACTTGTTACTTGCTAAGAGTGCGCCTTAACAGGCCACTATCAAGATTACTTGTTACTTGCTACTAGTGCGCCTTAACAAGCCACTGTTGTGTCATATTCTTACGTTATCATGAATGAGAGAAACTTGCATAAAATAGTTAGTAACATATTCTTGAAGCCAAGGAAAAGATCTACAACTTTCATGATTTGAGTTTTTCAAGATTTCAGCTACAAAATAGCTCAAACGGGCAAAAAAGTCATTTGGAGTGACTTGCGCGAGCAAAACTGCCCACGATGCACGTTGCGTGCAAGCACAGCGCACGTTGCGCGGCAGAAATCGTGCGGACGTGCGGCCGCACAAGTTGCGCATTGCGTGCGGGCAAAATCACCCACGGTGCATGTTGCGCGCACGGCGCGCGGGCGCGAGGCTGCGCAAGTTGCGCATTGCCCCAGAGCAAAATCGCCTACGGCGCACGTTGCGTGCGACAGAAAAATACGCGGGCGTGCGACGCGTAAGTTGCAAGATGCACGAAGGCAAAAGTTCCTACGGCGCACATTGCGCATAAGCACGGTGCGCGGCAGCAAAGACACTGCGCACGGCACTGTTCATCGTCCCGACAGCACCATAAGGTGTGGGGAACCCATGAACCCAAAAATGGCATAGCTTTCTAATACGAAGTCAAAATCAAGCGGTTCAAAAGCCAAAATTGGGTAGAATTGAATTTTCTACAACATAGAACGATTAGATCTTGAAAATAACCATATTTCAGAGATCAAAACCAAGGAAAACCAAAAAAATTATAAACTTAGATCTATAAGAATCTATCCATCAAATCCAAAAATACAAAGTTCTGAAGAGGCTTAGAATCAAGTAAGAAAGAGAATGAAACAATAGAACTTGAGATCCATCATGAAACAAGTTGCACTTGCCTAGGACTTGGTAGGTGGGAGGAGTAATGGAGAAGAAGAAGAGTTAATGGAAAATAAATGGTGGAGAGAGAGTAGAGTTGACTTAATTATATAGTAAGCCTTACCATCTCAAACCAAACCAAAATAAACCAAGCAAGCTAAACCAGATCAAATTGAACCAAACCAAATCAAATAAACCAAGTCAAGATTAAACCATGACCAAACCAAGCCATGCTAGACAAGTCAAAATACGGGTTGGGAATCCGTACACGTATACTGGAAATACGTATAACGAAAAATAGGAGTAACATGTCGCAAAACTGATATATATTAGAAACATAACACATGTCGCAAAAAAAGATACCTTCTGCTACACAATCTAATGTCGCAAAAGCTAATGTAGCCGTCAAATATAATAATATTTTCTGCTACACATTGTTATGTCGCAAAAGCTAATTTTAAAAAAAAATTAATTTATCATCAGGACTAATATGTTTTCCCTGCATAAATTTTAAACATAGATATAACACCTAATTTCAAAAATAACTTATATAACATTAAAATTTGTATTCAAAGAACCTGAAACTAAAAACCAACAAGTTGCCTTACACAACAAGATATCCCATATAATATCTTCAACATCTCTTCATAAAATAATCCAGTAATGCAAAAATAACAACTTCAAGTAATACATTAAAGGAGAAACATGTTGTATTCCACAAACGTACTGTATTTCAGCTAGACAACCATAATATAAACAAAATATATGTATTCAATGTATTCCCAAAAAAATAGCAATTATAGTTATCTTTTCATTGCATACATTACTTTATCCAAAATAATGATAGATCTCATGATAAAATGTATTCCCAAAATATTGGCTTGTTGTCCATGTGATCCTGCAAAAAGATTAAAAAAATGTAAGTAAAACAAAATAGGATACAAACCAATTTCAAAAGAAGTGTAGCACGAATAGATAGAGAGAGAGAGAGATACCTAAAAGAAGTTGCCTAGCAGCCCTCAGGTGAATCATCCCCACATTGATCTGACGAAAGTAACCCACATCTTAACAATGCCGCTTGGAACTTTTCTAGTGTCCGTTGTTGTATCGCAATCTGTTCATTTTGCGCCTCAAGTTGTTGTTGTTGTCTCACAAGCTGATTTTGTTGAGTTTCATTAAGTTTCTTAAGTGATGATAACTCTTCTCTTAGGATAATCATTTCCCCATCATTCTTCCTGGATGTAGTATTAGTATTCGTGGGCTTACGACCCACCCCATATCCTCTCAAGTAACCTGATTTCTTCTCCAATACTGCTATCAACATTTCTTCTTGTGACATTGGGATTGCATCCGGCTGAGAACACATAGTTCGCAAATTTTCAAGCTCACCCTGACATTTTTAAGGGACACAAGTAAAGCAAAACTTAATTACTTAATGTTAATTTTTTTAGATTTAAGTAATAGTTACACAAGAAAACATATGGTATATTTACGTGTTTCTCCATACACTTATGATCCGACCAATCATCTTTCTTCTTACTCCAATGAGACTCCTTAAAGAAATTGACAAAGTGAGGTATCTCCGCCTAGTTTCATGAAAATGTCAATTAAATATTATAGGATAAGTACATAAAAAACAGAATAAAAGTTAAGCTAGAAACTACAAAAAATGTGTCACCTTCGTGGACATTGTTGCTGCAAATGACTTCGACCCGCAAAAATGATTCCGTGGCAAACTGGAACGTGTTACTATATTTTGTTCTGATCATTTCTACAACAAGAAACCAAAACCATGGGTGAATAGATAACCAAAACCATAGCAAAGTTACAAAATGATGCATATACTATTAATCGTCCATAAATTATTTTTTGAGGTTTAAAATGATGCATATATTGATTGATCTTGAGATAATAATTCCATAAGATGACAACAACACTAAGGCTATGGTAAGGCGTGATGCAAATTCTGTATGCAAAGATTCAGAGAAAAATGACACTTTTGATAATAATTCAGAGAAGAATGACACTTGAGATATATATGACAAGATCAATCAATAAAATTCCACAAGATCAAGATCAATCAATATATATGACAAGATTCAGAGAAAAATGACACTTGAGATAATAATTCAAGATCAATCAATAAAAAAATTGTTAAGATTCAGAATTTGCATATAGAGATTATCATATTGACGCGATGACAACAACAATATCCAAGCATTTAATATAAGGTGTTATTGATCACAACCAAAGTCTTTCCTAATCTACATAGAAATTAATAGGTATCAACATGTATCAGAGTTGGAGCAGCCAATAGGTATCAATTTTTTTTTACCTCAGAAAAGTCATACATTCAGCAGCCAATATGTATCAACTAGTATACTGTGAACATGTATTAGAGTGCCAGAGGCTCCAACTAAATGAATATATGGCTCCAACTAGGATTTTGTGTTCATTTTAGAATAAGGAATAAAGTAATTGTGTAGTATATACCTTAAAATTTTCATTTGTTGTCCAAATCCGATCAATCATGTACTCCCAGTCCTCTTGTGAAACGCCTTTATACGGCTTGCTTCTGAGGTTATCACCATTCTTTCTCAACATTTTATAATGTGCATGCATGTGACTCCTCCAATCTTTGTACCTCAGCTGACATATTTTCGTAATGGTCTGTCTCACCAATTCATCCTCATCATAATTTGTGATCTCAAATTTATCCTGCAAACATATACTCAATATTAAGGATTATTGATAATAATATACAGAAATACGCCTAATTATATGAACTAGTGAATAGATCCGCCAATACCCAAACTCTTAGAATAATTGACTTCTTTAAGGAGTCATCGATGTCATCCCAATACATGACGCCCTGAAGTGGTGCAGCAGCTCGAATTTCAACACCAATCTGGTTTGCAAGGGAAGTAGCATTTTCCCCAACTGGCGCCCTTTTCCTGGCGGGGATTGGCACTTGAAGCTTACAATTTTTTGTACCATTTTCTCTACCGCTTTACCACACGTCTTACCCCGTGTATTTTTCTTTGATGAGCCTACCAAGTTAAATTTTTGGTTTGTTGGTAAAGGACAAGATGCATAAGAAAATACCCCGTGTATTTTTCTTTGATGAGCCATGCTTTACCACGCGTCTTTACCATGCGTCTTACCAGTGACTAGTGTCAACTATTGAACACCATATAAACTTTAAAAAGATCAAATAGATAGTTGACTAAAATATTTTAATTTGGTTATTACTGGAGCGGTAAAGATAGGAGAAAATCCCCTGGTATCAGTGACTAAAATAGGATTTAACAGAGATTACAACTGCCTGCACAGCAGTAACGATAGAAGAAAATCCCCTGGTATCAGTGACTAAAATGAGATTTAACAGAGATTACAACTGCCTGCACAGCAGTAAAGATAGGAGAAAATCCCCTGGTATCAGTGACTAAAATAGGATTTAACAGAGATTACAACTGCCTGCACAACAGTAAAGATAGGAGAAAATCCCCTGGTATCAGTGAGTGCAATGTATAGATAAGACCATATATGTATTTTGAAGACCACTAATAAAACCATATCTTGAAGCAATGTATAGGTAAGTCATGACAGTGGCTTGGGAACTTTAAAAGCCTTTGTAGAGCCATAACCAAGTGAAATAGACCTGATACTTTTCATGCCAATGTAGAATCCAACCCTTAGATAATTGAATATTCAGCAGATGTGATACCTTTCATGCCAATATACACTCCAATTCTTACATGAAAGAATCTTACAGTTTGTAAGCTACCATAACAACTGATTGCAATCTTCTTTCAATATTGGAAGCTGTTTTACCTTACCATACCATTAACCACAGAAACTTCACTTGGAAGCCAACCTAACATACTATTATTGATGCACAACATTACTTGCATCATAATAGAACTTCCAGGAAGAAAAAAATGATACAATTGTTTAATTTTACAAAATGACTTGTTCAGCTTACAATAGAACTTCCAGAAAGAAAAAAAGTGCCAAACCATTCACTACTCGTGATACGACAGGTTGAAGGTGCCAATGCTGGTTTATATGCAAGTCATGCTTCATAATAATCAAGTGGGCAAATTACCTTAATGACTTTATACTCATTCGTAGTCCAAACCAATCAAGTGCTTCTAACATGAATTTTGTGAGGAATTCAGAAGGTTTTTATTACAGTTACTTATATAACAAAATTCTAAATTTCATGTTGAACAATGTTCACTGTCTTCAAATTCTTGATCTGTGAACTCATTGTTTGATTATGGACTTGGTTCTGGTATTCACACAGAAAATTCTTTAATTTGTGTTGATCA
This sequence comes from Iris pallida, assembly GCA_029216955.1. NCBI lineage: Eukaryota > Viridiplantae > Streptophyta > Magnoliopsida > Asparagales > Iridaceae > Iris > Iris pallida. Next base: position 7,627,224 of record JANAVB010015200.1, read on the forward strand.
TTATCTTGGCAGCAAAATGGATATTCCTTGGATCAATGTGCAACATCTCTACTCCGAAAGTTACAAAATCCAAAAACCTAATTCATCATCATTTTACTTTCAAATATTTTAATTAAATTTCCAGCAAAGGATAATTGTTAACAACTGCAGCATATCTAGATAGGAAAGATGATATTCTTGACATGCTTATAACAACACACACAACACTAGTAATAGAGTAGACAGTAATCCATTCCTTCGTAAGTTACCTGCACCACTGGCTAGTGACTCTATAGGACTGGACACATGCAATTGAAGGTTATTGGAGCCCTCTGTCGTGTTCTCTTCATGTGTAGGAACAAGGCGAGATGATTTACGAGTGGGGCCACTGTATACGACCTAAACATTACAAAATACATAGATATTTAGGCATTGTTAGTAACATAATTTAAACAAAGTTAACATATCACTTGAAGATCTAATATTTACCTTTTTCATTTATGGATTAGAAGGCCCATTATTATCATCATCGCTGCTGGACGAATAAAGAAAATCATCACCCTCTTGCGGTCGATACTCATCATCAGCTCTCTCACTCATATTTCTTTTACTATTCTTAGCCAAACTTGTTTGGTTGACCTTCTCACATGGAGCTAACAAAGTTTTTGAAGCATGAAGCAAACCCAAAGCCTGAAATTTTCTTTGGTTACTAGCAATATTTTCAATTCTTTGCTTCTCATATACAGACGTCATCTTGGCTGCTTGTCCGGGCCTCAAATATATCTTGTTCTTTGAATTTTCCATCTATGACAATAAAGAAACCTTGTTCAATCTCAGTAAAGAAACTATTTGGAACCTTGTTTAGTCTCAAAAGAAACTATTTGAAGTCTTGTTCACTCTCAGTAAAGAAACTATTTGAAACCTTGTTCTTTGATTTCCTTAGTTTAGCACCTATTTGGAGCAAAAGAAACTATTGATAATCTTATATTTTACATGTGAAAGTCTCAGTAAAGAAACCTTATTCAGTCTCAAGGAAAAATACAAAATGCAAACTGTTCATATCAAAGAAACCTTGTTTAGTCTCAAAGAAAAAAAAATACAAACTGTTCAGTCTCAGAAACCTTGTTCAATCTCAAAGAAACAAATACAAACTGTTCAGTCTCAAAGAAACCTTGTTCAGTCTTAAAGAAACAATGTAAACTGTTTCAGTCTCAAAGAAACAAATACAAACTGTTCAGTCTCAAAATAAACCTTGTTCAGTCTCAAAGAAACAAATGCAAACTGTTCATATCATTATTCCAAAATACAAAATGATACCATTGAAAAAATTTCAAGCTGTTAAAGCTAGAAGCATCATATCAATGTTCCAAAAAAATCAAACTGTTAAAGCTAGCAGTATCATATCACATACTCCATATCAATGTTCTAAAGAATTCAATAAAGCACAACTAGACAGTACGGGCAATAATTCAAATAGACACATTGATACCATATTCATATCATTGTTCCAAAATACAAACTGTTAATGATACCATGTTCTTATCTCCATTGTTCCAAAAATACACACTATTCATATTCAAAACTCGACTTAAAAACTACATATCAAATTCTATATCGGGGTCAATATCAGAATCATAAAGCATTTGCCTTGCATCCTCATTATCCTCACTATTATGGGCCACTGTTTCATCCTCGTTATCGCTGAGATGCAAAACCATATCATTTGGAATAATTTCAGGATCAACACCATCCCTATGACATTGAACATTAGTATCTTCAATGATAATCGGGATAATCCCAGAGCTTGTCTTTTTGGAATGCATCAATAGGCTCTGGAACTTCTACTGAGTCAGGCTCATCATCATAATCCAACTCTGGTACATCCCATGCACCTCGATATCGAACTCGTTGCACGACTTGCCAATTTGGACCTAATCGTGTATCATTAATGTAGAAGACTTGTTGCACCTGACTCGGTAGAACAAATGGATCGTCCAAATACCACCGACATCTGACATCAATGCTCAGGCAATGTGCATCTTTGTTTATTATTCGGCTACCACCTGTGTTGAACCATTCACACTGGAACAAAATAACTTTATAGCCATACATGTATGACAACTCCCAAACTTTGCATAAATATCCATAAAAGTTAGTGGGTTTTCCTTTATGGGCTCCTTCAGAGACTAAACCACTATTCTGACTCTTACGACGATTGTCACGGTCTCTAGTATGGAACCGGACACCATCAGAAATGCAACATGAGTAAAGAGTTACTATCACATTTGGACCATTCGCTAACGCCCACATTTCATCAGTTGCTTTTGGTGACTTTTGTGTTCGCAATTGATTCATCTACATACAAAACATATAAAAGGCGTATTAAGATAATATTAGTTGAATAGTATCTGAATATATGTTATACATCTTACATGTTTTTTGAACCAATTTGGAAAACTTTGTCGTTGTATTTGAGTTATATCACCTTCATCCATATTTTGTAATAGCTTCTTGTGTTCCCTACTTGAAGAAATTAAACACATAAGTAAAAATAAAGAAATAATCAAAAGGTTTTAAGTACTAAATGCATGTAAGGATGTTGAATAACATACTCTAGGTACGACTCAACCTCGTCACTGTTGTAAAGCACAAACTACTTAGCAATTTCGTATTCCTTCTCTGACACATCAGGAGCCCTTGTTAGTCGTCCAAAAGGACGAACATTTTGTGTGAATATCATTAACCCAGGACCACGTTCACCACCATCAGCACTCCATTCTTCTCAATTAAATATGGTTTCAACGTTGCTCAAGTACATTGAACAAAATGTCAAGCTCTTTTTGACAATATAAGCCTCAACAATTGAGCCTTCTGGCCGAGCTCGATTGGTTACGTACCATTTTAGAGTTCCAAGAAACCTTTCAAACAAACACCAACTATACTAATGAAAACATGTTCAACATAAAACATTAAGATGGTACAAATTACCTTTCAATTGGGTACATCCAACGATATTGAACTGGACCTGCAAGGATGGCTTCACGTGGCAAATGAACTGCCAAATGCACCATCACATCGAAAAAAGCTGGAGGAAAAATCTTCTCTAACTTGCAAAGTATTAGAACTATGCGTTCTTCTAACTTCTCTAAGTCATTTTGCACCAACGTCTTGGAGCACAACTCCTCGAAGAAATTACCAAACTCAAACATTATAGTATATACATCCTTGTTAAGGTAACCACGCATCCCGATTGGAAGAATTCGTTGTATAAGGACATGACAATCATGGCTTTTAAGGTTGAAAATTTTCCATTTTTCGTGGTCACGCACCTTGAGATGTTTGCAGCATATCCATCCGGATATTTGATTGACTTTAAAAATTCAGCAAAACCCTCTCTCTTCTTTGCTATCAGTGTGTAAATCGCAGGAGGCTTGATCAAGGATCCATCGGGAGACCTCTGTACGTGCAATTCTTTCCTTATGCCCATGTCCTCTAAATCAAAACGAGCTTTTGTTGTATCCTTGCTCTTCCCATCTATGATCAATAGCATTCCAAGCAAATTGTCACATATGTTTTTCTCTATGTGCATGACATCAAGGTTGTGTCGGAGGTTCCGTTGCTTCCAATACGATAGCTCAAATAGGATACTTTTCTTTGTCCAATTCAATTCGGCTTGGTCGTGAGTTCTCTTTTTGTTCCTATGGTTCTTTCCGAACTCAACATGTGACAAGCAATCCAACTGATTTAATATCTTTTCCATTGGTATCTCTAAGGATTTTGTTTGGTGCTCAACATTACCATTAAAGGCCTTACTCCGTCGCCAAACATGATTCTCAGGTAGATAACACCGATGCCCCAAGTAACCAATTTTATTTCTCAAACCTTGAGATAATGCATTATCATTGCATGTGGGACAAGCCAAATAACCCTTTGTACTCCACCCAGACAAGTTGCCATACGCAGGAAAGTCATTTATTGTCCACATTACAGCTGCATGCATTCGAAAAGTTTGTTCCCTGGATGCATCATAAGTGAGTACACCACTTTTCCATAACTTTTTTAGCTCATCAATCAATGGTCGCATGTAAACATCAATATCTCTCCCAGGTGCTTGTGGACCTGGAATAAGTAAAGACATCATGAAAAATGGATCCTTCATACACTTCCAAGGTGGTAAGTTATAGGGCATAACTATTACAGGCCACAAACTGTAAGATGTACTCATGTTTCCGAAAGGGTTAAACCCATCAGTGGCCATTCCTACCCGTACATTTTGGGATTCTCGAGCAAAATCAGAAAAATTGCTATCAAACTCCTTCCACTCGGCACTGTCAGCTGGATGCCTTAATACTCCATCATTCATGCGCTTCTCACTATGCCATCTCATGTCTTTAGCTGTCTTTCTCGGCATATACAATCTACGCAACCTCGGTGTCAATGGAAAGTAACGCAAGACCTTATGGGGGATCTTTTTTCCATTACCATCATTTAGCTTGTATCTGGACTCTCCGCAAATCGGACAATTTTCTAAGGTCGCATTCTCCTTCCAAAAGAGTGCACAATCATGTTGACATGCATGAATTGTCTCGTACCCCAAGCCCAAGTCACGTAGGAACTTCTTGGCTTCATAAATGGACTTTGGAACTAAATTTCCTTCATGTAGAAGATCTAATAATATTTCCATCAACATGTCGAACGATTTATTGCTCCATTTGCTTATTACCTTAACATGAAGCAACGTAATCACAAACTTCAACAAGGTATACTTCTTACACCCTAGGTACACCTCACATTGGGCAGCCTCCAATAGTTTATCGATGTCATGCAGTTCCTCCCTCTGAGCAGTATCATCCTCCCAGTCATGGCGCATGTAAGGCCCCCTACAATAGTCTTGTACTAATTCAGGAAACTCATCTTGATCATCTTCTTTATCTGACATTTCAATATCATCCTCATCATCTGATACTTGATTTTGATACTCGGTAACAAGTTCTCCATGGTACACCCAATTCTTATAAGATATCATCATTTCATATCGAACTAAATGATTCTTCACAACTTTCTCGGTGAGCCACTCGAGATTCATGCATTCATTACATGGACATCGAATCGTACCATTCTTGTCCACTTTTTTTTATTGTAAATTCTATAAAAGAGTTCACCCCATCAACATATGGCTGACTTAATCTCTTTCTATAAAGTGACATCCAACTCTTGTCCATATCTACATGAAAACACAATTGTTAATAATTATCACGAAGTTATGGACTTAAAATAGGGGTAGCCTAAACGAGTACGTAAAAAAGCATGTGTATTGTGTTTCCTGTCTAATCCTAAAAATAAGCATATAAGTGTATGTGTTTTGTAGCAAAAAAAAATCTTTTAAGACAAATTGATTGGGAATTGGACTATCTTTCACATAATATTTTTTTCACAGTAATTCTATTTTTTTATGTTAAATTATGAATTTTAGATTATACTTAGACTTTATGTTAAAGTTACCACAGTAATACAAACAAGCTTCCATATAAGTACTTAATTAAAAAGTTTCTATCATCAAGCTTTGCATCATAATCATAGGTATAATCAATAATCAGTGAACATTATAAAAGAAAAACTCAGTCGAAAAATAACACAGTTCTTAGTAAAAGTACTAATTATGAAAAGATGCTTTAATCATAATGTCAAACTTCAATAGCATCATAGAACCAAAACTAGTTAAATAATTGCTCATATCGGACCACTGTTGCTGAACAATCCGCAAACCGAGTTTGTTCACTATAGGATTAGAGAACAAAGTTATAATAAAAGATGCTGAGACAAAATATTTCAAAATTTATCCAAGAAAGTTTGAAGAAATTTCTCTAGTTTATAGCCAATTTTTCAAAGAAAATATAGTATAAAATTTTGTCATCTGTGAAACTTTTCAACCGATATACAGTAAGAAAATCTTCAAATAAGAATTTCAACCAACTCTTCCATGTTTAGGAAAAAAATCTTTGAGCCGAACCCCAAATTTTTGGGCCAGGAACTTGGCAAAATTGAATAGCATAAAAGAAAAATCCCTAAATCACAACTTTATTGCCGGTTCTCCCCAAATAAAAACATTTCAAAGCAAAAATCATAGGAGAGAGAGAAACCCTAGCAAAATCAAACTTTAACAAAATCAAACCCTAAGAAAATTGAAGCAGCCAATCATTTTCCTATGTATATACATATAATAAATTCCAATTATATTCTCAACCCTAAAAAATTTAACCTACTAAGTATAGTAGGAAAGAAGCTCACTATAGAGAATCTCCAATTTCGATGGAGGAGGGAAGCTTGGAGCGCCGCGAAAGAAAAAGAGAGAGAGAGAACCCTGGGGAGCACCGTGGGAGAGAGAGAGAACCTGGGAGCACCACGGGAGAGAGAGAGAAGCCTCCGAGCGCCCGGGAGAGGAAACAATCATTTTTTTGGGGTTTTATTTAATAGTTGTTTTTAGGTTATCATTTAATTGGAAAATTATAAAGGTATATTTCCCTACATAGACACGTGTCGCAGAACATAACTTAATTTTTTGCGACAGGCACATGGTTGTCGTGGTAAATATATTATCTTTTTGCGACACGTCGATGTCGCAATATGTTCATGATTTTTGGCACTTTCTACTTTTTTGTTTTCCTCCATTAAATTTTGGGTGACTTCCGCGACATACTAAAAGTTATGTCGATAATACATGTAAAAAATGACTTTTGGAGACATAATAGACCCTATGCCGCGGAAACATGTTGCTGAAAATGCAATTTCTTGTAGTGTTATAAATAGTAGAAAGTTCGGAACGGTGAAGCATAAGATAAACCCAAGTATAATGACTGTAATCATCAATAAAGCTTGTATAATAGAGAAAACCAGTCATAGATGGAATATGAGCCGGTTCCCATATGTCAGAATGAACTAATTCAAAAATACTACTAGATTTAGATAAACTCTTAAAAAAAATAAGGCTAAGTATTTTGCTAACTTGTAGCCCGTACATGTGGATAGAGAAGAGAAAAAAAACAATTCCCAAGAGCTCCACTATGGAATAAATTATTTAAACGGGACTCTGAAATATGATATAAGCATTTGTGCCATAAGTCGACAATATAGACGTGACAATAGCATCATGACTATAAATCAAAGGACGAGATATAGAAGATGAAGAAAATCTAAGTGGTAGAACCGTCCCTTCTTACGAGCACAACCAATTGTCTAACCCGTACGAGGATCCTTTACAAAACACGTAAGGACAAATGCTACTAACTGATATAAGGTATAAAGTAAGATAGGAACATGCAAAACAAAAGAAAGTCAGATTGAGTGATAACCAACTGAAAACCATCAACTGTGTGTAAAGAGGGAGAATGAGAAGGTGAAGGTGTAATACTAGATAAAAGATTAACATCAGAAGTTATATGATGAGAAACGCCAGAGTCTAATATTCAAGAAGTAGACATATCGGTAGGGACAACAAAGACGGGCTGATATTGGAGCTAGAACTGGCCCTCTAACTAAGTAAGACGATGTTGAATATACGCCTCAGTAGGTGAGAGAGAAAAGGTGATACAATTTTTGTGTACTATCAACAATGTGAGCATGAGGTACTGGAGAGCTAGTCAAGAAGGAGCCATGTCTTTATTCGCACGAGGAATTGAATTTTTAAATGTGGGTGAAGCAAAAAACAAACATCCACTGAGTGACCAAACTTATAACAATGAGAACAAATCATACCAGATCGCTGATGAGCATAGTAGGTGGTAGCAGAATGATCAGGCTTCCTTCAATAGGTCCATAAAGGACGAGGATAAGTTTTGGAAGTGGGAGCACGAGCCTTCTCGGAAGTGGAAGAATGAAGGAAATCTCGGAACTGCTTTCTTCTTCTTCTTCTTCTTCTTCTTCTTCTTGTAGAGAGGTCTAGAAGGTGGCGACTTTGCTTTGGTGTGATACAACTAGTCGAGATGAAATCACCAAGATGCTTGTGAAGCAGGAAAAAAGGCATAGTTGTTGCAGATTTAGAGGTGTTCTTTAACTCCTTGTCTCGCCTTGAATCTTTCAATAAACTTTCATATAATAATCAATTGGTAATGCTCTACTGCTGCCTCCATTAAGCCAGTCGAGAGCTCGGAGATGTGGGACTTTTCTGATTACAACAAGAATTTCAGAAGCATAGACAACTACCTTTTGTTTAAGTGAGACTCTATCTAATAATATAATGCTGGAGAGAACCGTATAAATAAATCAACAATATTGATTTGTTTATATAAAATTTTTTTCGACTGCGATACAATGAAACAAATTAACAATTGATTTTTATTAATAGATGATGTAAAAAGTCATATATATATATATATATATATATATATATATATATATATATATATATATATATATATATATATATATATATATATATATATATATATAGATCAAAAGCCCCCCTTAGAAAGCCCCCCAAAAACCCCCCTCACTCTAATCCGTAATTTAATGTTAATATTAATGTTAATGTTAATATTAATGTTAATATTAACATTAAATACTAAAATTAATATTAAATTTAACATTAAAATTAATATTAACATTAACATTAACATTATCATTAATATTAACATTAACATTAACATTAATATATAAAAAAATTAAAAAAAAATTAATATTAACATTAACATTAATATTAACATTAATATTAACATTAACATTAATATTAACATTACGAATTAGAGTGAGGGGGGTTTTTGGGAGGCTTTCTAAGGGGGGCTTTTGATCCGCTCCCTATATATATATATATATATATATATATATATATATATATATATATATATATATATATATATATATATATATTTTTATTTTTTTATATATATATATATATTTTATATATATATATAAATATATATATATATATATATATATATATATATATATATATATAAATATATATATATATATATATATATATATATATATATATATATATATATATATATATATATATATATATATATATATATATATATATATATATATATATATATATGAGGAAGGATCAAGATCCCCACAATTTTTGCATCCCCATGCATCCCTATATATATATATATATATATATATATATATATATATATATATATATATATATATATATTTCGGATACAGATCCGCTCCCTATATATATATATATATATATATATATATATATATATATGGAGAACGGATCTGTATCCGTATAGGAGAAGGAATCGGTATCTGTATAGGAGAATGCATCCATATCGATATAAGAGATACAGAAAGATTGAATTGAATTTAATCCTAAATCTAATCATATCTTCACACTCGTTATTGAGAATTGAGATTTTAGTCGTTGTATCTTATGTCGTTGGTTTAGTGATCGATATTTTCATGCTTATCAGAGCCTCAACGTGTCACAAGACATATCTAGAACCCGTGATGACGATGACAACCAACATTTTCCTAACAAAGATGAGGATGGAGGGTGAAGGCCTCCTTGTGATGGTCTATCACATTAAAATATCTTTATGGGGAATAAAATTACACATCCAAAATGTCGAGCGAACGTAGACTTCCAGGAAACGTCGAGAAAATTGGTTTGAGATCCAGAAATAGCGTCGCATGTGAGCAAAGCCTGCGACCTCCCAAGAGATGTTCACACATCGATATGAGATAATCGTCCACAGAAGGCTTATGTAGATACGTCTAGCATGAACAAGGAGGAATACGATGACTTACCAAGAGGGATTGTGATGACGATCATGGTGTTAATATGTTGCATGACCGATGAGACTACGATGGTCCATGCATTGTTGGCGGATACGACAACATGAGGAACAATTTTTGTGGTGGCTATGGAAGGAACTATTTTTTTTGTTACGGTGGAGGTCAATTTTACGACAATGACGCTTATCACCATGACGGTCGCATGGAGGAATTCAAGAAGGGAGAAACGTTCCAAAGCATAGTAAGGAGCATCATGCTAACACCAAGACATGATGATTCCTCGCAAATGAACAAGTTATTTCGAACATGTTGTACCATCAACCGAAGATGATTTGTGGTCGTGATTGACGACGACAGCTAACAAAACATCGTCAGCCGACAATTGGTCGAAGATGCATGATTGATGTTAAAGGAGCACTCGAGTTTCTATAAGAGGAGAAATATAGCATGGATCTATACACCCCACTATCAGTCCCAAAAAAATATTTTGGATGAATTGTCCATGGATTCCATATTGGGACTGCCAAGGACTCTGCAACTCCGATTCGATGTTCATAGGAGTGGACTGGTTCTCAAAGATGGTCCTTTTAGTATCTTGCAAGGGGATAATAGATGCGACACATGTGACAATATTGTTCTTTCCTAAAGATATGTGCTACTATGTTGTGATCAGGAAGTCACTTTATATGGCATCAGCCTTGGCTTCATCCAAATTTGACCCAATCTTTGAGGTCAAGAACGACGACAACGACATTGACTAGGTACGGTGTTATCGCCAGGGCAGCGACCTGTGACTTTCGTCAATAAAGAGTTAGTGATGCATGGTGGAATGGTCCACCTTCAACATAATGTTAGGAGACATGATGAACGGTGATATACATGTAAGGTGGTGCATATTGTTTCAGAGATATTCATGCCAACACCATTGGTGCAAAGTTATCAACGTTAGTGACGAAATCTTGACGCAATTTTTAAGGGAAGTGTTATCAACTGGACAATACATCGAACTCTAACTGATGATGTGGACCGGCTAAAGTATTGTGGAAGTGAAAGTTTAGTTGGGAATCCAAATATCCCACATAACAGAGTTTTGGGTTACCCGTTCTCCAAGGACTGGGTCACTAATGTTTGTGATCTCATTCACACAAATTCTTATAGTTGGAAGGAAAATCTCATATACATGTTATTTCCCTTACATGAAGCCACAGCAATCTTAATGATCCCTCTTTCTGCCAACTGCAATACTGATCAACTAGTTTGGAAACATACAAGTGATGGGAAGCTTACTGCCAAATCAGCTTACAGAGAAGTTCATTCTCATATATACAAAGACAATTCACATCCTGCTGCATCTGATTTTGCTGATTGGAAGAAATTTTGGTCACTTACCTACATTTATCCAAGAGTTCTTCATTTCGTTTGGAGGGCTCTCAATAATACTCTTCCCACCAAAGCTAATATACAACGACGACTCACTCATTTGGATGCAGAGTGCCCTCTATGTAAGGTATGCGAAGAAGATACTAACCATATTTTGCTACATTGTTCTTTGACAGGTACCATTTGGAGAGACAATGGATCTATATATAGATTCATTCAATCTTCTACCACTATATCTTCTCTGATCTCCAATCTCTTGAAGTATGGTGATCGGGAAGACATTTCTACATGTTTTTATTTGATGTGGCAACTTTGGAAGGCTAGAAACAACTTCATCTTCAACAATTCTGCTATCAACATCAAGTGGATACAACATCAAGCAACCACACTGAAAGATTCATACTCTTCACTCAATAACATATCCTCTTCGACAATCCTTACAACACCTGTGCCTCAACATTCAACACTCTGGATTCCTCCTGGACCTTACACCATGAAGATCAACACTGACGGAGCTTTTATAGACGGGAAGATGTCTGCAGCCGCAGTATTACGCAATGATCAAGGACATTTCCTAGGTACTATTTCAAAATTTCAAATTGGCGGTTCTCCTGTGGAAGCTGAAGCAATGGGTATACACCTGGCCTTGGTATTGATCGAGAGAAGACAACTACAAAGAATCATCTTGGAAGGAGATTGTAAAGTTCTCATTGACTCTATCAATTCACATATGGAACCTTCATTATGGTCAGTGAGACACACAATCTTGGATGCTCGTAAGCTCAAGGACTCAGGAAATGACATCTCCTTTAAATATGTTCACCGAAATGCAAATCATTGTGCTCATGATCTTGCATCGCATACTCTTCTACATAGCATTATGAACTCTACTTTTGTTCATGATATCATCCCTGATTGTATCTCCTCTAATATCTGTTATGATATTAAATCTTGTAATGATCCTACTATTCAATGAAAGCATTGCCTGTGTTTCAAAAAAAAAAAGTTTAGTTGGGAAGCAAAGATCTCAACGAGATTTGTAGTGACTAACAATGAGACACTTTATCCAAAGGATGACTCAAAGAACTCATCAAGTTCTCTACATAAATAAGGGCCTAACACCTATGTCATCAAGAAGCTAGGAGCCACGAGAAACATAATTGACTTTAGATTGGTCCGGGTCTGGTTCAGTTTGGCTCAAGTCTACTTTTGTGCTGATTTTGGTGGATTAAAATTAAAACTTTTCTGAAACTTTTGTAATACTTTTTTTAGACAAATTTTTTAGAGTATTTGGATGAAATTTTGCATTTAAAATTTATAGTTATCCTTTATTGCTTGTCTTAGTTTGATTAAGTTAGTTTCTTAGGATTTATGTTAGATTTTGTTCTTATAGATAGGACTTGTATATAAGAGAACAATTATGTTTTCATTAATAAAATTTGATTTCTAAGGAGTTTTATATCTTTCTATTCTGGTTCTTAAAATTTGAGAGTACTCGTATATTGGGTTATTAGTTTAATAATCAAACTTCTTCCTGCTGGGTCACTTGCTATATATGTCGTAAATTTTATGTCCTTAGAACTTAACCATTGGCCACATTGAGATGGTTTAATGGAAAAAAGATCAACGAAAGAGAGATTAGGATTGCAGTGATACTTCTGTTTTCCAAAGGAAAAGTCAAACAAGAACAAGATAATTTGACCTGAAAGGCGAAGAAAGAGAGTGGTCGTTCCAAGGAAGCATGACCAAAAGCACGATTTTTAATGTAATCCATGAGTAGAAATAATTAATTTTATATGAGTTAATGGAAGTTCTTTGATAATTCTTCTGCAATCACATTCACCCTCCTCATTATTGCCGTAGAAGTACATTAGGTAACTACCAACTTTTATGAAAGTACTCTTTATTTCCGAAACAGATCTAGACGGAAGAACGATCAGAATTTAAGAGACCTTTTGCAAAATAAAATTTTCTCTCTATTCTGATCTTATAGAATTTCGAAGACTTCCTGCAAACAAATTTGCTCTCCTAATTTTCTTAAGTTGGGATTTCGGAGACTTCTTGCAAACAAGTTTGCTCTTCTAATTTTCTGAAGTGAGATCGCTCTACAAAAGTACCTGTACTGAGTTTTAGGATTTTGGAGATTCCGACAAACAATTTTGCTCTCTGAAATATCCTGCAGCCCACCAAGAAGAAGAAGAAGAGGAAGAAAGAAAGAAAAAAAAGAGGAGATTTCAAGTAAGATTCCGGTTTATACGATCAGCGTGCAGGAACAAGCAAGTTCTCAAAGAACTTCTGGAATGTTCATTAGTCAACTTTTTGTGACTCGAACGGGCTCCCTAGACTCAACGGGCTCCCTTTCATTCTTTCTTTGGTGCATCTTACAAAGAAATCCAGGGGCTCTATTTATAGAGTGGAGTGAAACTTTATTTTTTCTCCTATCCGATGTGGGACTAAAATACCAATACTCAAAAATAGAGTTTGATATTTTAGATCATCCCACAATCAACATAGTCGTGTGCCAGTCTACTCCTACCCTCCAAACACGTCTGTGCATGCATGAAGCATCCTGGAGCCCGTGTCCGAGTCTGAGTCCGAATGACAAAAAGCAACTTACTTCCTTGTTGGAGTTTATACTTTTTCTTCTAGGTAAACACCCCCACATGGCACCTACATGTGCCCTACCATACCCCATGTGCACACTTCAATACATGCAAGGCAATATATTGAGATACCCACTTGGTTGTGTAGCCGATGTGGAACTATTTTACACTAGTTCAAAGGCAAAAACACCAACAATCCCTCACATATCTTAATATATATGGGTTGATCCCCACAGTGACTGTCCATCATGAATTACGATAGATTCACTACGACTTGAATCTTCCCGCACGGGTTAAATAACAACATGATACAAGAATGGACTAAGCCTTGAATTCAATATAACTGCAATTCTTTCCACTCATATAATGATATCAATTGTGCTCTGGCTCTACATTAAAGGCCATGTGCCAGCCTGGTTTCGGTGTATGTATATTGGGTGTCTATAAGATTTTTCTCAAGAGACGACCTATATCTCTATCCATACACTCTAGGTGAGTTCTTTTAACGAGTCTTGGCATGAAGCCTTTTGCTTCCTTAAGGTGCTACGCCGCTATGACATAGCCCAAAGTCGAGACAATGCCTCATGTGGTGTCATACCACTATAACATGAGGTCCAGTCTCTTTGTAGTGCCATACTACCTAGCATGAAGCCTTTCGCTTCCTTGCGGTGTTACGCCGCCATGACATGGCTCGCGAAGTCGAGACTTTACCCTTTCTAGGTACCTCATGTGGTGTCACACCACTATAAAATGAGGCCCAACCTCTTTGTTTTGCTGCCTACCACTCTTTATTCTATATCATTATGCTCACTTGCCTATGTGCGGTGCTATACCGCTGTGACTTGGTCCGAAGCCGAGGCTTTACCCTCACTAGGTACCTCATATGGAGTCACCCTACTATAGCATGGAGTACTACGCTCCTTTGTAGTGCCGTGCTACCCGTGCTTCCTGTAAAGCATGCCAGACATCCCAAATGCCCGAGAACTCAATAAGGCTTCCAAGCTATCTCTCACAGGACTTTGTGTTAGGGTTATATACTAAAAGCATCACTTTTGTATTAACTTTATTTCCTTAATTTTTGAATAAGATTCATATGGGCAAATGTTTGCATATTGTATTTGTTGCAAGTGTTAATGCAAATGTCCAATATTCTATATTGTAGATAATATGGTGTGTGGTGTCACACAAAAGATCATATTATCAGTTCTCTATGGAATATATAAATAGTTCACAACCTAGATGGACTTGGACAACCCATTGGAAATGTTGTAGTGTAATCTGGTATTAGTCTATCTTGACTATAGGTTTACACTAGTACACTTTGTGTGTATTGAACATGACCACTTGAGGTTGTTCTCTTTGTACTGACTACATAAGAGAACAAACACCTCAGTTATTATGGATGCTTGTGCTTTTAATCCGGATATAATAATAGACATGTATCTGCAGCGTGTATTACTTTGACTCATAAAATAGTGAGATTCAGTATGGGTCAACAACCTCTATGAATTGGGTAATAACATTGTATGTATGATGTGTTGTTGATTATAAAAGGAATCCATGTCCCGATACGTTGGATTGATGATGTCCCCTTAAGGAGCTCATAAGGATTGTCATGTAAACCCTACAGGTGGATTATATCCGACATGACAAATAAAGTTGAGTGGTACTACTTAAGGATAAAAGATGTCGATCAATATAGTTGTCAGTAACTTAATTTGATCAACGGACATTCAATATCTTAACATGGGGAGCCAAACGAGGATATAATAAAAGGAGCACACAATCATAATTTAGGGTTAGGAAGGTAGTGCAACAATAGCTCATTAGTGGACCGAGCTATTATTAATGGGCCTGGGTTATGTGTTCGGGCTGAACAGGGGATACCCAGATTCGTTAGAAGACCTAACCCTAATTTTTTCTGATGGTCCCTACCGTAGACATATATATATCCTCTATTCTCTGGCTGTTAGATAATTATCAAAAATAAGAACCTTTCTCGAAATTCGTGATTCACGTAAGGAGAGAAAGGGAGGACTGCCAAGGAGAAGAAAAGGTTAGGAAATCATTGCCCACACGACGTCCAACCTGAGGAAGGAATACGTGCAAAAGATCTTGGGTTCGTGACTGCTCGACATTGCTAGAAACTGTCTTCTTCTTTCCGTCACGAGTATAATTCGTGAACCCTAGTTCTGCTATGAGGGGTTAGAACACGTCTTAGATCTTTTAAACTTCCATCGATCAATACGCACACCAAACTAAGGGTCCTTGGAATCTCCAGTTCCCACTTTGTTCTATACAAAGAACAAACAATAGACAACAATGGTTCTGGATCTGTAATCCCGTATTTTCCAAAGGATTATCTACTGCCAATAGTGGTTCTGGGTCCGTAATCCCTAACTCCCAAAGGATTACCTACTGTTCCTGATATTCTTCTAGTCGATGATCATTCTTTAAACTAAAAGCTAGATACCTAGTAGATTTCTCTTTGAACTAATAGCATAAAATTTTATATTATAATTGCAAAGACATAATATCAAAGTATTTTTAAGTCCATTTTACATGCTGTGTCTTCGACCATCTAGCTCTTGGACCTTTGGTGAACGGATCTGCCAGATTTTTCTGGCTCCGAACATCAACCACGACAATGACTCCACTTTTGATAAGATCATCTACCGTGCTGTGCCTTAGACGTACACTCATCTTCTTGCCATTGAAGAGGTCATTCGTTGCCATCGTTGCAGTTGCTTGGTTGTCACAGTATATCGGTATCGCCGATATCTGTGCACCGACCATTGGAAGATCATACATAAACTTCTGAAGCTATTCTGCTACATCCACTGCAGTTGCCAGTGCATAGAACTCAGATTCCATAGAAGAGTGTGAGAGCATAGTCTGCTTCTTCGACTTCCACGATATAGCAGCTCCATCCATGGAGAAGTCATATCCTTCTGTGGACCTTTCACTCTATACTTCTGAGCATTAGCTCGCATCACTGAAGCCTTCCATTATTGTTAGATCTCCGTAGTAGTACAGTACATACTTCAGAGTCCTGTTGAGGTATCTCATTACCCTCTTCACAGCTTTTTAGTGCTCTACACCTAGATTTCTCGTGAACCGACTCTGCATTCATCGACAAAAGCTATGTCAGGCCTTGTGACAGTAGTCGCATACATCAAACTCCTGATGACACTTGAATACTCCAGTTGTCTGACGCTTACCCTTGAATTTGGCTTCAATTTTTTGTCACACCTATATGGTGTATCTATCCCTGGAAGATCCTGATACCCATAGCGTGTGAGCATCTTCTCAATGTAATGAGACTGTGACAATATCACTCCAGTTTTTGTCTGGATGATCTTTATCTCTAGGATAACATTAGCTTTCCCTAATTCCTTAATGCTGAACTTAGACGAGAGAAACTTCTTTGTCTTAGTAACACTTGCTAGATCTGTACCCAAGATCAGCATTTCGTTCACGTACAGACAAACGACAACTCCTCTTCCGTTAGCAAACTTTGTGTACACACACTTGTCCATCTCGTTGACCCTGTAGCCGTTTGATCTTATGACTTTATCAAACTTCTCATGTCACATCTTGTGAGCTTGCTTGAGACCATATAACAATTTTACCAACTTGCAGACTTTTGTCTTCAAGGCCCTTGACGACAATTCTTTTTGGTTGTTGCATATAAATCTCTTCGGTCAACTCACCATTTAAGAATGCAGTTTTAACATCCATCTAATAAATAACCAGCTTGTGAATTACAATTAGAGCAATTAATATCCTTATGGTCATCATCCGCGCTACAGAAGCATATGTGTCAAAATAATCGATCCCCTGCTTCTGAGAAAATCCCTTAGCTACCAGCCTAGCCTTGAACTTGTCAACAGTTCTATCGGCCTTCATCTTCTTCTTGAAGATCTATTTACATCTGATTGGTTTTGCTCCTTCAGGAAGATCGACCAACACCTACGTGTTGTTGGAGGTTATCGAGTCACACTCATAATTAATAGTCTCCTTTCAGAAGACAGTATCTCTGGTCTTCATCGCCTCATCATAGGTAAGCTAATCTGTTTCAACATAATATGTGAAGAAATCCTCTCCGAAGTCCTTTTGCCATCTTACTTGCTTAGACACAGGTTCTGTGAGTTCTGGTTTGACAGTTGTTTCTGTAACAACTTCTTCTTGGACTACATCTTTGTAAGGAGCTTCAGCCTCCTGTGCACCCACATTATTCTTCGAAATATCCGCGAGAATAATGTTCTTGTGCCTTGTACATTAATCTTCAAGGAATTCTACATCGCAAGATCTAAATAATAGGATTTGATTCAATATCAAGAAATCTCAGAGCATCACTCTTATCGGCATAACCCAGGAATATAGTCTTCGTAGTTCTTGTTCCTAGCTTCTGAATCTTCAAATCTGGAAGCTTCACATACGCCAGACACCCCCACACTCGAATAACATTCAAGTTGGGTCTGATCTTGAACCAGAGTTCATGAGGAGTGATATCGAAAGTTGCATGTGGCACTCTATTCAGAATAAAAGTAGCCGTAAGTACTGCTTCACCCCAGAAATAATTTGGAAGACCCGCAGACAATAACATTGAGTTCATCATCTCTGTAAATGTTTTGTTCTTCCTTTCTGCAACACCATTTGATTGAGGTGAGTACGGAGCAGTCATCTCGTTGACAATTTTATAATCTCTGCAGAGCGATACGAATTCATGAGACCTATACTCTCTACCTCGATCACTTCTGAGTCTCTTGAGTTGTTGTCAGTTTGATGCTCGGCTTCAGCCTTGAAGTACTTAAATTTTACAACCGCTTCATCTTTAGACTTGAGCAGATAAACAAACACGTACTTTGAGAAATCGTCGATGAAAGTAATGAAATACTTCATTCCGGCTTTTGTGGAGAACCGTTTGAAGTCACAGATATCTGAGTGTACCAACTCCATAAGGTCTGTACTTCGGTTTACCCGTTTGAACGACTTTCTAGTGATCTTCGCCTACACACAAACTTCACACTTCTCTACCTCCTTACCCCCACATTTGGAGATAAGCCCTAAACTAGACATTTTGTTAATTCTTTTACAATAAACATGTCCTAGTCTATTATGCCACAGCTCAAGAGAATAATTAGAAATAACGACTGCATCAATTTTCTTAATTGGAGTTACAAGCTAAAGTTTGAACATCCCCTCGATACAGAAAGCTTTTTCGAAGTAGGTTCCTTTATATGACATAACTACTTGACCAGCGTTAATGTCCATTCTCAAGCCTGCGTTACAGAGCAGACTTTCAGAGATTAGGTTCTTGGCTATCACCGGTACGTGCTTCACAACCTCAAGTGTCAGCGACTTTCCCGAAGTCAGTTTTAGTATCACCATCGCGATCCCCAGCACTTCAGCTTGTGTTTGTTCGCCACCATAACCTTTTCAGATGTAGGCTTGTATGTGGTGAACCACCCCTTCTTAGAGCAAACATGGCAGGATGCCCAGTGTCTATCTACCAGTCCGTGTCAATACTAGTCGAGTCAACCTGTACAATCATAAAAACAAAGTTAGCCTCTTCTTGCTCTTTTCGTTTAGGTTTTTTCTTGCAATCTTTCCTCCACTAGCCTTTTTTGTCACAGTTGAAACAAGTCCCAGGTTATTTGGACTTTGGCTTGAACTGAGCCGACTTTACCTTTAGTTGGTGAACGTCCTTCTTTTTGTTGTAAGAAGCCTTTTGTCTCCTCTTGGAGTCTCCAACTTGCACCAGATTGGCCTCGGCCATCTGTTTGGACATGGGTGTCCACTTTGATTTGAGGCCTCAACTCGTCTTCAACATGAATCCAGTACAAGAGACGTTCAAGTTCCACCTTCATCTTCTTGTGGTACATGTCCGCGATGAAGTTGCTCCACCCAAGTGGGAGCTTGGCGACAATACCCCCAACGACGAAAGCATCAACTAAGGGCATGCCATCATCCTCAAGTTTCTGACGTAAATTGAGAAATTCTATGACTTGAGGTAACATTGTCTTATCGTCGTCAAATTGCATCTTCCAGACCTTTTCAGTCACGTGGATCTTGTTCCTGTTCTCATCTGTCTTATAGAGATTCTCCACAGAATTCCAGACGTTGTTGGCATTGACCGTCTTGCTATATGACTCTGCCAGAGAATTCTCCATCGAGTTCAAGATCAACAACTTGCAGAGGTTGTTATCTCTTCTCCACCTGGACTACAAAGCAGTGGCTTCAGCGCCCCCTTCAAGTATTTTTTTCCTTCTGGAATTAAAGGCTCAGGATCTGTCAACACGTAGTCAACGCTCACGAGTTGAAGATTAAGGCTGACCTTTCTCTTCCAGACGTTGTAATACTCTCCATCAAACTTCTCAAGTTTGTTAAAACTTGTGTCGAGAAGGTTTACATAGTTGTTCTCTATCGGATCCGGGTCTTGCTTTGAGATTGTTATTCCTGAAACAGTTCTAGATGGAAGAACGATTAGAATTTAAGAGACCTCTTGCAAAATAAATTTTGCTCTCTATTATGATCTTATAGGATTTCAGAGACTCCCTGCAAACAAGTTTGCTCTCCTAATTTTCTTAAGTTGAGATTTCGGAGACTTCTTGCAAACAAGTTTGCTTTCCTAATTTTCTTAAGTTAGGATTTTGGAGACTTCTTACAAACTAGTTTGCTCTCCTAATTTCCTAAAACGAGTTTCAGTACTTTGGAGATTCCGGCGAACGAGATCGCTATTCAAAAGTACCTGTACTGAGTTTTAGGATTTTGGAGATTTTGGCAAACAATTTTGCTCTCCAAAATATCCCGCAGCCCACCAAGAAGAAGAAGAAGAAGAAGAAGAAGAAGAAGAAGAAGAAAAAATAGGAGATTTCAAGCAAGATTCGTCTTTGTACGATCCGCTTCCAGGAACCAGCAAGTTCTCAAAGAACTTCTGAAATGCTCGTTAGTCAACTTTTTGTAACTAAAACGGGCTCTCGTGACTCAACGGGCTCCCTTTGCTTTCTTATTTGGTGCATCTTACAAAGGAGGCCATGGGGCTCTATTTATAGAGTTGAGTGAGACTTCACTTTTTCTCCTATCTGATGTGGGACTAAAATACCAATACTCAAAAATAGAGTTTGATATTTTAGATCATCCCGCAATAAGCATAGTCGTGTGCCAGTCCACGCCTCCCCCCAAACACGTCCGTGCATGCACGAAGCATCCTGGACCCTGTGTCCGAGTCTGAGTCCGAACAATAAAACATAACTTGCTTCCTTGTTTGAGTTAATCATTTTTTTTCTAGGTAAACACCCCCATACGGCACCCACATATTCCCTACCACACCCATGTGCACACCTCAACACATGCAAAGTAATATATTGAGATACCCACTTGGTGGTGTAGCCGATATGAGACTATTTTACACTAGTCCAAAGGCAAAAACACCAATAGGTACTTCTTACTTTGTGCTTCCAGTACCATGGTTATAAGCATTAAAATAGAATTATTTTGTATAAGGATACCAGATTTAGGACTTAATTAGACTTTGAGTACGAAATTTGTCCGTTGATGGGTTTAAATACTCAAATTATTTTTAGTGACGCAGTTTAGTGACGAATATTCATTATTAAAAGTCTCATTTTGTCAAAAAAAAAAAATCCAATTTCGTACTAAATGTGTCACTAGAAAATTTTGAGTACCCAAACCCGTCAACGGACAAATTCAGTACACAAAGTTTAATTGGACATAAACCCGGTACCATTATAAATAATCCTTAAAGTTAATCAACAAGTGCTTCACTTTTACTTGCTCTTTAAACCTTCACTTTTTAAACTATTTTGCATGATACCTTTAATCAGAAAATGGAAGAAGTGCTGATGAAAATAAGTAGCGAAAATAAGAACGCTAAAAAAAAGGTAAAAATAAGTTTAAAAAATGAGATAAAAATGAGGGCATTTGTTCAAATAGATGCGCTAATTATCAGTCAAGTGAGGTCACGATAGGGTATCAGTTACGTGACAACTGTTAAAACTAGAGGTATATATGAGTAAAGGACATGGCCGATCCTGAGCTCATGTGGTCTAAGGCAAACTTTAAAAATGGACCCTATATATAATATAAGATAATAATTAAAAATGAAATACTTGTCACAAATATTTGAAGTAAGGATCTCTATAGTGCAAGAATTATATGCTGACCACTACATCACAATTATTTTATGTTAACCATTAAATCACAATTATTTTTTTAATAACTAACAACTTAATCTTAATTCTGAGCCCTAGTAAATATGGGTCCGAAACGGATGTATTCGGTGCACTTGCTACCGGCCCTTGAAAAAAGGATATGACACTTCAAGATCCATATGTTAGTGAGGAGATGCCTCCTTGATAGAGCATAATTGAAGAAAGAATTCTAGTGCAAATGATTTTGTTATTATTCGGTGAGTATCCTGTAATATTCTTTGAGACTTACGTTTGCTCTGAGCAAGATTCTAGTTATTGATATTGCGTCCCTAATAAAGTCAAGAAAACTCGGAAGGTTTTTTAAATCTGAATTATTTTCCATGCATCGAGTTTAACATTTTTTGACATAATATATTTTTGGAAAAAAGACCTTTTCTGTCTTTCTGATGAGATGAGAATAAACTAAAATGAAAGAGAAGAGAAAATAGGAAAGATTGCACACACACAAGATTTACCGAGGTTTAGTTAAATTTGAGCCTACGTCCTCCGTCCGCCCCTTCTTTACCGTTTTCACTGTAATCAAATGAAAGACTACAAATGGCCTTCTCTCAAGTTGGTATAACTTAACTTGATGATCACTTTCTCTCATAAATTTAATTGAAGTGGATTACAAGTGTGAGGATTACAAGTTGTGTGTGGTTGTGTTGTTGTTGTTGTTGTTGTTGTTGTTGTTGTTGTTGTTGTTGTTGTTGTTGTTGTTGTTGTTGTTCTTCTTCTTCTTCTTCTTCTTCATGTTCTCAACCTTCACCATCTCCTTCATATTTATAGAGAGGATATGCATCTTGGGTACACCACATTCGCTATATAGAGAAGACCAAAAGGTTTACCCTTCTATCTCCCAAGGTGTGTTCTTCCTTCCAAGGTTCATTCCTCTTTCTTCAAGGTTCATTACTCCTTCTCTAAGGTTCATTGCATGGAGAAAGGTAATGCACTAAAGTTGCATGTAGTCATCATGGGGATGGTCCCTGTTCCTATCAATCTCTTCCTCCATCCTTATGAGGAGAAAGATTTCCAACAGTACTCATACCTGCCATCCTTCGACAGAAGTCATGCTTCTCTTTGGTAGAGGCTTCGTCATCATATCAGACGAATTTTAGCTTGTATCAATCTTCTTAATCTGTATAAGGCGATTCTCTAAAGCATCTCGAATCCAGTGATGGTGTACACAGATGCAGTTTGTCCTTCAGTGATATGTAGCATTTTTTTACTTAAGTCAATGGCCCTATAACTATCATAATATAGAGTGTACTTCTCTTGCTTGAGAGATAACTCCTTTAGAAAATTCTTCATCCACAAGTGCTCCTTGCTAGCTTCTGTAGTAGCGATATATTCGGCTTCTGTGGTGGTAGAGCAACACACTTTTTTAGCTTTGATTGTCATGATACGGCTCCCCTTGTAAAGGTAAATAAATATTTCGATATGGATTTTTTTGTCCAAGTCACCTGCCATGTCAGAATCATTGTAACCTTCCAAGATAGGTTTGCCATCTCCAAAACATAAAAAATATTTAGAAGTTTCTCTAAGATATCTTAGGATCAACTTTACTATTTCCCAATGTTCTTTACCCGGATTGGCAAGAAAGCGACTTACCACTCCAACTGCATGTGCTATGTCGGGTCTTGTACAAACCATGGAGTACATCAAGCTTCCGATGGCTGAGGTAAATGGAAAGTTCTTCATCTCCTCCTTCTTATTTGAAGGGCTTTGTTGTTTACTTATCTTAAAATGAGCTGCTAGCGGTGTGCTAACTGGATTGGAGAGTTCCACATATTGAACTTCTCCAGAACATGTTTAATGTATAATTCTTGTGATAGCCACAACTTCCTTGCATTTCTGTCTCGAGAAATCTTCATCCTAGTATATGTTGTGCAGCTCCTAAGTCCTTCATGTCAAAGGACTTACTTATTTCCTTCTTTATCCTGTCAATCTTGGATATATCTTTTTCAACAACAAGCATATCATCAACATACAAAGAAAGAATAATGAAATCATCATTAGAGAACTTCTTGACATAAATACATTGATCTGCAGATGTTCTTTTATACCAATGCTCAAGCATAAAAGAATCAAATCTTTTATACCACTGTCGCGGTGCCTGCTTGAGCCAGTACATGCTCTTCTTTAATTTGCAAACCATTTATTCTTTGCCTTTTACCTTGAAATCCTCCGGCTATTCCATATAGATTTTTTTTGCCAAATCACCATGGAGAAATACTGTTTTCACATCTAACTGCTCAACTTCAAGACCTTGAGAAGCAACAAGACCAAGAAAAACCCGAATAAAAGACATCTTCACAACTGGAGAAAATATTTCTTCATAATCAATACCTTACTTCTGACTGAAGCTTTTCACCACTAGGCGAGCTTTGTATTTGACTTGGCAATTTCCTTCATTCTCGATTTTGAACATCCATTTGTTGTTCAAGGCCTGTCTGTTCTTAGGTAGCTCCACCAGATCATAAGTGTGGTTCTTATGTAAAGAATCTATCTCTTCTTGTATAGCTTTTTTCCACTTGGCACAATCTTCATGAACTTGTGCTTTATGGTAACTTTTTGGTTCACCTGTATCTATCACCATAGTATACTTTGAATTAGGATATCTAGTTGAGGGTTGTCGATCTCTCTCCGTCCGTCTCAACTCAGGTGTTTGTGGCTGATCCAAATGTAGTGTCTCTGTATGTTCATGCTCCCCATGCTCAGAACCTTGGGAACCTGTAATTTCTTTTTCTTTCTGCACATCTTGAAAACCATTATTTTCTAGCATAAGGGAAGGAACAATAGGTGTGGAGATTGGATCTGGAATGATGTGAATATTTTGTGGCTCCTCTTCTTTTTCAAAATCAACAATTATTTTATCTTTACAAAATACAACATCCCTGCTCCTTACAATTATCTTATTTTTAGGATCCCACAATCTATATCCAAATTTATCATTTCCATATCCCAAGAAAATGCATGGAATGGCTTTATCATTAAGTTTTGTTTTATTTTCCTTAGGTACATGCACAAATGCCTTACACCCGAACACCCGCAAGTGGAAAAAAGAAATATCCTTTCCACTCCAAACCCTTTCAGGAATATCTCCATCCAAAGAAACTAATGGGGACAAGTTTATCAAGTAGCAGGCAGTTCGTATTGTTTCTTCCCAAAATATTTTTGGTAATTTAGCTAAGGATAACATACTCCTTATTATTTCCACAATTGTGCTGTTCATTCTTTCTGTAACCCTATTGTGTTTTGGCGTGTGTGGGACAGACTTTTGGTGTCTAATTCCATATTTAGAACAATAATCTTCAAACATCCTTAAAGTATACTCACCACCATTATTCGGGTGAATACACTTCAAGAGCTTCCCAGTTTCTCTTTCAACTTTGGTATGAAAGTCTTTGAAAACTTCAAAGGCTTGATCTTTGGCTTTTAGAACATATACCCACACCTTTCTAGATGCATCATCTATGAAGGTCACAAAGTAGGAGGCACCACTGAAGGGTTTAACATTTATGGGTCTGCATACATCCGAATAGACTAAGTCAAATATGCCGATTTTATTTTTGTTATAATTTTTAACAAAAGCTACCCAGTGTTGTTTCCTAATTAGGCAATGATCACAGTGGAATAAATTTATACCCTGAATGGATGAAATTAGTTGTCATCTTGTAAGAGTTTGTAGTCATTTCTCGATCATGTGGCTAAGCCGCTTGTGCCACAAATCCATAGAGGTACCTTCCACTGTTCCAAGTTCATTATTCTCCAAGTGTAACTGAGTCTTGTAGAGAGTGCAACACTTTTTTCCTCTCTCTAGTACAAGTGATCCTTTGGTAAGCTTCCAACATCCTTTACCAAAGCTTCTTGTGAATCCTTCTTCATCAAGCTTGCTGGTGGAGAGAAGATAGAGACGAAGATAGAGAATGAATCAAACTTCTTGTAGCATCAACTTTGTTCCAAGATTAGTGGTAACAAAAATATTTTCAATTCCAAGAATTTGAGAACAGTTTTTGTTACTCATTTTTATCGTTCCAAGGTTACCTTCACGAAACAAAGTGAAGTAGTCCTTTCGGGGAGTAGCATGGTAGGAGACACCAGAATCAATCACCCATTCCGAATCTTGGCAAGTGAGATTTGTATAATCTTCTTCACATGTCGAGAAGACAATAACTTCGTTGTCACTAACAACGGCTGCACTTTTATTCTTTTCTTGATTTTCAATAGTCCTCTTTTCCTTTTGTTCTCGCTTGAACTTGCGGTATTCCCGTTTTATGTGTCCACTATTACCACAGTGATAGCAACTAATGTCCTTCCTAGTCTTTGATTTTCCTCTTGACTTGTCTCGGTTTTGAGGATGTCGGCTTTTCTTCTCCCTCTATTCTCGGTAACAAGAGCATGAGAATGGGAGGATTCAGATGACTTTATTCGAATTTCTTCATTCAAATGGTTACTTGTAACTTGGTTTATGGATACAATTCCGTCAGGTAAGGAGTTACTAAGAGACAACACCAGAGTCACTCAACTATCCAGCAACGAGCTAAGCAAAAAAAGGGCTTGAAGCTCATCGTCCAATACCATCTTCATAGATGCAAGTTGATTCATAATACTTTGAACTTCATTTAGATGTTCAGATATGGAGTGTAATGACTATAGTTCGTATTACGTATTTTGGTGTACGTGTACGTATTTTGACTCGTGTTGCAAGTTTCCTGGCATGGTTTATCTTGGTATTTCTCTTGCTTGGTTCGGCTTGGTTGGCCTGTTCGGTTTGGATTGGTTTTCTTTATGTGGACCAAACCCCCCACCTACCACTCCTCCCTACCTTCAATAGCCGCCCCTTCCTTCTCTCTCCTTATTACTTCTTCTCCATTACTTCTTTTCCTTACCATTACTCTCTTCACCTACCAGAGAGAGAGCCTAGGCAAGTGCAGCTTGCTTCATGGAGGAACTTAGTTTTATTGTTCCATTCTCTTCCTCACGAGATTCTAACACACTTTACTACTTAGTATTTTTAATTTCCATGGTTCAATTTGTGTAGATCTAAGCTTATTGTATTTTCAGATTTCTTGGATTTTGATCTATTTAACCTTGTTATTATCAAGTTTTGAAGGTTCCATGTTGTGGAGAATTTCGTTCTGCCCTATTTTGACCTATGGAAGTCTAGATTTAGACCTTGGATGAAGGAATTATGAAGTTTTGAAGCCATAGATATCATGGCTCTTCTTTTCGGACTAGTGGAGAAGAAGAATAGTCTTCTAGCCGCAGGGCAGCCTTAGCCACATGACTTTCATGCGGCAAGTCTCCATTGCCGCATAGACTTTCCCTTGTAGCCGCATGGCCCTTGTTGGTTCTATTGCCGTATAAGCTCATCATTTCCTGGCCGCATAAACTGCGACTCCCTTAGCCGCATGGCACTACGTCTCCTGGCCGCATGAAGTCAACACCCCCCATCCGCATATGCTTGTTGTCCTTCAGCTGCATAAGCCCTTGGCAACTCTAGAGCCGCATGAGCCTGCATGACCCTTGTCGCATACGTCCCAGTCTCTTTGCCGCATAGACTTGTATCCCCTTCCAGCCGCATGAGTCTGCACGCTCCTAGCCGCATAAGCCCGCTCTCCCAAGCCTCATACCCCCGTTCCCTCTCCTGGCCGCATGAAGTTATTTCCACAGTCGCATATGAGCACACCTCCACAGCCGCATAAGCTCATCCTTCCTGAGCCGCATGCGCTCGCCCTTTTCCTGCCGCATGAGCTCGCAGTTCCCAGTCGCATAAGCGCGCATCATTTCTGCCGCATGAATCCAATTAGCCGCATGGCATTGCTTTCCGCTGCCGAATGAGCTTATTTTCCCTTAGCCGCATGGCTCCTTCCATAGTCCTCTTTTATTATATTAATATATTTAATGCTACATTTATGCTCATGTTTCCTGACTCTCTGTGAAGGCTTATACTATATAGATTTTACACATATGTCCATGAACCCGATAGTGGCCCGCCGTGGCGCACTCTTGGCAAGTAAACCTGACATGATATACCCCGATATGCTGTTAAGACAGCTAACCTGACATGACAAGAATGATTGACCTGGACACCGTGGATGATTGTGTTTGTACAAATAAACCAGTATTGTCTTACATTATGTCTAGGATAGGGATCCCTGAATACCACGGTCAGGGATACCTACTGAAATTGACTAAAGCTAATAACTAGAAATTCCAGTAGTCATGGAGAGATTTCCCAGCTACAGGCAATCCCGTTATCTGGGCACACTAAGTGGACTTGTAGCCTACCGACAAATAGGGCACAATTCTAGCATACAGTCATGTGTTGCACCTTTCATGAACGGACATTCGACCTGGATAACCTGGATGGTCTGCAGGGCTTGTGGTTGTTGGGATAATCTCATTGCATTTGCTAGTAACTAGGCCTGTGATAACCCTAGTTAGTTAAAGTATCAAGCCGTACTCATTGTTTGGCCATAATTTATTGGATGAAGTCTAGTCCAGCTTCGGCTTGTCCTGATCCTGTACATGATTGTGACATAACAGGATTACTTATGCTTGCCTTAACAATAATAATCAGGGGACCAGTTCTGTTCAGGCGAAGGGTTACAACTCCGGTCCTTGTTTGGTTTAAGGGTTGTAACCTGGCTCCCAAAACAGTTCTGTGTCCTTTCTTCGTTTATTGTCTTATTGTGCCCCATGTCATGCCCGTCATATTTTACCTTACTTCAATGGCATGATTATTTATGCTGGCCTTAACAATAAAGATCAGTGGTCCAGTTCTGTTCAGGCGAAGGGTTACAATCCTGGTAATTGTTTGGTTTAAGGGTTGAAACCTGGCTCCCGGAGCAGTTCTGTGTCCTCTCTTCGTTTATTGTCTTATTACTTTATCAATAGTATTTGAGACGGGTTTCTATTCAAGTGAAGGGTTGCAATCCCGATCCTTGTTTGGTTTAAGGGTTGCAATCTGGCTACTTGAATGATTTTCTCGTACTCAATTTATTATTGTTATTCTTGTTATTATCAGTATTCTTACAATTATCTTTAATATTCATTTATGTTATGCTGGTTTTAGTTCCTAAGTGATGCCTCCTTTGTGGCACTTGCTCTTTCTGGGGTCTGACCCAGCTGTATGACAAGATATCGGAGCAGCTCCAGAGGATCTACCGACCTTCCAGCCAGATGGTGACCACTAGAAGGAATCCTGGCAACGAGTAGGTTTATTTTGTTCTCCCACTCTATTGTAAAATTATTCTTTTGAGGCGTTTAGCCGGCGAGCATGTGTTAGCTCGATTGTACCTTTATTTATTGTCTGCCTACGGGCTGTAACATGATTGAAAAATCCTAGGTTGATCATGTATGACTGAAACTCTTGCTAGTCTTGACATTTTGTACGACTAGCTTCATGATCATCAAAATATGTAATGTATTAGATGCCTTACCATTATATATTTGATGTTCTGACATCTTGTAACTGTTATTACTTGCTTGAGATTGAGACAATAGGCTTGTTCATGACCATAGGAGACTGATGGCTTGTAGTTAAACCCTCATGTATCTAGACAACCGTGACCGTATAGCGAGGTGGATTGCACTTCAATATACGTAGCTGGCTATGTACGCCCCCGCTCTCTAGTATTCTGGTTCTGGGGCGTTACATGGTTTAAGTGGTGGCCCATGCAGGTCTTGTAAATCAAAATATGTGAGGGTTTACCGAATAGATGTCTCAATCAGTACTCGCCCTTGATCTCTGCTCGTATCCTCTTAATCTCTAAAATCTTGACCTGATCACATGCTTGTATCATTGATCTGTCCTGGTTCTTCCTTATTGTTCCCTAAGTCGTCTTTTTCAGCGGCATTGTTCCTGGACCTGCCGATCAGCAAGGTGGAGCACCACCTGTGGACCAGCAGCAACCAGGAGATCAAGCCCAGCATTCTGGAGTAGCCTCCAGAGTCATGCCTACTGGGGATCCAGAGCCACCAGTTCAGCCCGTCCAACCTGCAGAGCCTTATGATGGCACCTTGGTGGGTCTCATCAGGACATTGTTAGCTTCTCAGGATCGTCGAGGAGATGCCTTACACCAGGCAGTGACAGATGCTCTGACCAGAGGTGGTCATCAGGGTAACAGCACGGCCAACAGCTTCAAGCGCTTGAACCCTCACTTCTTCGACGGCAGTGAAGATGCTATCGCTGCTGATGCTTGGCTTCATGACACAGAGGTGATTCTAGAAGCAGCCAGGACTCCAGAAGACGAGAAGGTGGCCGTGGTGCGCCTGCAGTTATTGGATCTTGCCCGCAGCTGGTGGGCGACGCAGACCGTTGGATTAGTGGTACCCATTGCTTGGAAAGTATTTAGAGAGAGATTCCAGACCAAGTATTTTGATGCTGTAGCTCGGTACGATCTACAAACGAGGTTCACCAATCTGAAGCAGATGGACAGGACGGTCGACGGTTATGCGGTCGAGTTTTCTAGACTTAGTCGGTTTGCTCCCACCTTGGTAGCGACCGAGTTCGATAGAGCCCATGTCAGCGGTTCCAGCAGGGGTTCTATCTAGAGATTTTATTGGCAGTGGAGCAGTTTGAGCATCAGACTTTTGATGCAGTATTGAGAGCAGTGAGGAGGCATGAGTATACCTCCCAAAGGATCGTGGATAGGACCGGAGGTCAGAAGCGATCCCATAGCCAGATGAATCAGTCTTCAGCACCAGCCCCGGCAGCTAGGGCTTTAACCATTGGAGCTCCGAGACGGGCGGCCTCAGTCACGTCGATTCAGCATTCAACCCCGACGTACCCTCAGCAGCAGAAGCAGAAGCACTCTTTCGCAGTGGGATGTTTACACTACGGGAAGCCAGGGCATGTGATATCCGAGTGTCGCAGAGCACAGGGTTTGTGCTTGGTTTATGGTGCCCCGGACCACAGGATTAGGAACTGCCCGAACAGGGGGATTTCATCTTCATCAGCCTTCTCCAGCCCTTCGGTGAGAGGACCAGCACCAGTCCAGCAGCAGCAGCAGTACCCGTTCCCGAGGCCATTGTCGACGCAGGCCCAGGCATTCCAGCAGCAGAGATCGCAGCAGTATGCCCAAGCCCAAGCCCTGATCCAGAGCAGACAGAGAGGTTTTCAGCAGAGGGGACCCGCACCCAGAGGGCATGGTCAAGTTCTAGCTTTGACCATGGGAGAAGAAGGATTATAGCACCAGGTGAGGTGGTGGCAGGTACTATTCTTGTCAACACCTTTCTAGCTTCAGTATTATTTGACTCTGGTGCATCGCATTCATTTATATCTGTACGATTCGCGACACGGATAGGAATGGAGCCCAAGTCATTATCACTAAGGCTTAATATACTTACTGGTAACGGACTTGTAGGAGTAGATAGAGTGTTTTCCTTTTGTCAGATCGTAGTTAGCGGTAGAGAGTTCTCCGCTAGATTGATAGAGTTCCCGATGGTCGATTATGATGTGGTCTTAGGAATGGATTGGTTGAGAGACCAGTATGCTAGGATAGACTGCCATATTGGCAGGGTTGTT
Organism: Iris pallida; assembly: GCA_029216955.1. Lineage (NCBI taxonomy): Eukaryota > Viridiplantae > Streptophyta > Magnoliopsida > Asparagales > Iridaceae > Iris > Iris pallida. The sequence continues at coordinate 7,658,687 of JANAVB010015200.1, forward strand.
TTTAGCATTCCAGGCGAGCCGAAGTTTTTCTTTTCCCGAGGCGAAGTTGAACCTTCTCCTCCAATATTGCGGATGGCAGTAGTAGCAGTGCAGTTACCTCGGATAGTCGAGGAGTTTCTAGATGTTTCCCAAAAGAGATTCCAGGTATGCCGCCGGAGCGGGAGATCGAGTTCACCATAGACTTGATCCCAGGGACAGCACCCGTATCAGAGAGAGTCTATAGGATGGCGCCGTCAGAGCTAGAGATATTGTATAAGATGATTGAAGAACCCAGAACCAAGTGATTCATTCGTGCTAGTGGATCGCCTTGCTCCGATGCTTCTTGTGAAAAAGAAGGATGGTACATCCAGGTTATGTGTAGATTATCGTACCTTGAACTCAGTGACAATCAAGAACAGATATCCTCTCCCGAGGATAGATGATTTGTTTGATCAACTCAAGGAGGTAGCAGTATTCTCGAATATTGACTTGCGGTCAGGGTACCATCAGATCAGAGTCAGAGAGCAGGACATCCCGAAGACAGCTTTCAGATCAAGGTATGGGCATTGGGAGTTGCTCGTTATGCCATTTGGAGCAACCAATGCGCCGACAGTATTTATGGATCTCATGAATCGCATCTTCATACCTTATTTGGATCAGTTCGTGATTGTGTTCATAGAGACATCCTGGTCTTCAGCAGGAATGAGGCGGAGCATGAGCAGCATCTCAGAGTTGTCCTCCAGATTCTCAAAGAGCACTAGTGTATGCTAAGTTTAGTAAATGCGAGTTTTGGCTCGATCGCATTTCATACTTGGGTCATATCAACACCAGAGGAGGGGTAGAAGTGGATCCCCAGAAGATCGTGGCCATTGAGACGTGGCCAGTACCTAGCACAGTTGCAAACGTTTGCAGTTTCCTTGGCTTGGCCGGCTACTACCGGTGATTTGTTTCAGACTTTGCTCGGATTTCAGCGCCATTGATCCAGTTGACCCGCAAGGATGTGCAGTTTGCTTGGACAGCAGAGTGCCAGGATTCTTTTGAGAAGTTGAAGCGAGGCTTGATGACGGCTTCCATTCTCACATTTCCAGATGGAACCGGAGGATTTTTAGTGTACTGTGATGCTTCAGGCAGAGGCTTAGGATGTGTTCTGATGTAGCATGGGAAGGTAATAGCTTATGCATCACATCAACTTCATGATCATGAGAGGAACTATCCTACCCATGACTTGGAGCTGGCAACAGTAGTGTTTGCACTTAAGTTATGGAGGCATTACTTGTATGGAGATAGGGTGGAGATTTTTATCGACCACAAGAGCCTAAAGTATGTTTTCACTCAGAAGGATCTTAACATGCGTCAGAGAAGGTAGCTAGAGCTACTTGTGGATTATGATATCAACTTGCAGTATCATCCCGGGAAGGCCAACGTCGTTGCAGATGCATTGAGCAGGAGAGCCGGAGTTTATTTTCTTACAGCGCAGCCAGAGTTGTTGTCAGATCTTCAGAAGATGGGTATAGAAGTTGTCCTTCCTACCAGTGTGGCATTGATGGCCAGTATGCAAGTTTAGTCCACTATAGTCGAGAGGATCCGGATGGCTCAGTCAACAGATTCCAAGCTTCAGCGGCTTAGAGCAGAGTGTGAGACAGGACGAAGACCGGAGTTATACATTCATGGAGATGGTACACTTTGACATAGGAGGCATCTTTGTGTACCTAGTAGAGATATCAGACAGGAGATCATGGCAGAGGCTCACAGTTCCCAGTATTTCGTTCATCCCGACGGTACGAAGATGTACCGTGATATTCGTCAGCACTTTTGGTGGAATGGAATGAAGAGGGAGATAGCCCGGTTTGTCTCTCGGTGTTTGGTTTGCCAACAAGTTAAAGCTGAACATCAGAGACCAGCTGGACTTCTTCAGCCCTTGTCGATTCCAGAATAGAAGTGGGAGCATATAACCATGGATTTTGTGACTGGATTACCTAGGTCCCCGGTCGGTAGAGATGATATTTGGGTCATTATAGACAGGCTCACGAAGGTGGCTCACTTTCTTCCGTTCAGAGTTGGTCAGTCGACGGCTCAGCTAGCGGAGATGTACCTCAGACAGATTGTCAGATTTCACGGTGTACCAGTCAGTATCACTTTGGACAGAGATTTCAGATTTACGTCATACTTTTGGCGTAGTCTGCAGGAGAGTTTGGGAACTCACCTCCAGTTCAGCTCAGCTTATCACCCGCAGAAAGATGGTCAGTTAGAGCGTACCATACGAACCTTGGAAGATATATTGAGATCTTGTACGCTCGACTTCGGTGGTTCGTGGGAAGATCACCTGCACCTGGTGGAGTTCTCGTACAACAACAGTTTCCAGGCCAGTATCCGGATGGCACCATTCGAGGCACTGTACGGTAGGAAGTGCATATCCCCGCTAGCATGGAACGATGTTGGAGAGAGGCAGACGCTAGGTCCGGAAATGATTGCTCAGACCGTCGAGGTGGTTAGAAGAGTCAGGGATCATCTTCGAGTTGCCCAAGATCGCCAGCGCCATTGGGCTGATTCTCATCGGCGCCCTCTGGAGTTTTTTGTCGACGACCATTGATTCCTGAGGATTTTTCCTAACCGTGGCGTCATTCGTTTCGTCGTAGGGGAAAGCTTAGTCCTAGGTATATAGGGTCGTTTGACATTCTAGAGCGAGTAGGAGATGTATCCTATCGTCTCGCTTTTTTGCCGTCGTTGCGTGAGGTGTATGGTGTCTTCCATGTATCCCAACTACGACGGTATATCCCGGACCCGAGCCACATCCTGGATCATTCGAAATTAGTTGTTGGTACCAACCTTTTGTATGAGGAGAAGCCCATGTCTATATTGGACCGAAGAGAGAAGATACTAAAGAACAAGACTATCAAATTAGTCCATGCTACTTGGGGTCATCACTCTTTGGGTCAGTCAACACAGGAGCGTGAGGATGATATCCGATCACGATATCCCGACCTGTTTGACTCGTAAGGTATAATGTCTTCCTTATGCCTTATGCTCTCAAATCCTTATTTGAATGAATGATTGCTTGATTGACTGTCTTGTTAGAGCTTGCTTGTGATTAGTGTAGCTTGTCCTTGCCTCTCTAGCCTCTTAATTAAATTCCGAGGACGGAATTCTTTTAAGATGGGTAGAGTTGTAATGACTATGGTTCGTATTACGTATTTTGGTGTACGTGTACGTATTTTGACTCGTGTTGCATGTTTCCTGGCATGGTTTATTTTGGTATTTCTCTTGCTTGGTTTGGCTTGGTTGGCCTGGTTTGGTTTGGATTAGTTTTCTTCATGTGGACCAAACCCCCCACCTACCACCCCTCCCTACCTTTAATAGCCGCCCCTTCCTTCTCTCTCCTCATTATTTCTTCTTCATTACTTTCTTTTCCTCACCATTACTCTCTTCACCTACCAGAGAGAGCCTAGGCAAGTGCAGCTTGCTTCCTCGAGGAACTTAGTTTTATTGTTCCATTCTCTTCCTCACGAGATTCTAACACACTTTACTACTTACTATTTTTAATTTCTATGGTTCAATTTGTGTAGATCTAAGCTTATTGTATTTTTTGATTTCTTGGGTTTTGATCTATTTAACCTTGTTATTATCAAGTTTTGAAGGTTCCATGTTGTGAAGAATTTCGTTCTGCCCCATTTTGACCTATAGAAGTCTGGATTCAGACCTTGGATGAAGGAATTATGAAGTTTTGAAGCCATGGATATCATGGCTCTTCTTCTCGGACCAGTGGAGAAGAAGAATAGTCTTCTAGCCGCATGGCAGCCTTAGCCACATGACTTTCATACGGCAAGTCTCCATTGCCGTATAGGCTTTCCCTTGTAGCCGCATGTTCCTTGTTGGTTCCATTGCCGCATAAGCTCATCATTTCCTGGCCGCATAAACTGCGACTCCCTTAGCCGCATGGCACTACGTCTCCTGGCCGCATAAAGTCAACACCCCCCAGCCGCATATGCTTGTTGTCCTTCAGCCGCATAAGCCCTTGGCAACTCTCGAGCCGAGCCTGCATGACCCTTGCCGCATACGTCCCAGTCTCTTTGCCGCATAGACTTGCATCCCCTTCCAGCCACACGAGTCTGCACGCTCCTAGCCGCATAAGCCCGCTCTCCCAAGCCGCATACCCCCGTTCCCTCTTCTGGCCGCATGAAGTTATTTTTGCAGCCGTATATGAGCACACCCCCGCAGCCGTATAAGCTCATCCTTCCTGAGCCGCATGTGCCCGCCCTCTTCCTGTCGCATGAGCTCGCAGTTCCCAGCCGCATAAGCGCGCATCCTTTCTGCCGCATGAATCCAATTAGTCGCATGGCATTGCTTCCCGCTGCCGCATGAGCTTATTTTCCCTTAGCCGCATGGCTCCTTCCATAGTCCTCTTTTATTATATTATTATATTTAATGCTATATTTATGCTCATGTTTCCTGACACTCTGTGAAGGCTTATACTATGTAGATTTTGCATATATGTCCATGAACCCGATAGTGGCCCGCCGTGGCGCACTCTTGGCAAGTAATCCTGACATGATATACCCCGATATACTGTTAAGACAGCTAGCCTAACATGACAAGAATGATTGACCTGGACACCGTGGATGATTGTGTTTGTACAAATAAACCAGTATTGTCTTGCATCATGTCTATGATAGGGATCCCTGAATACCACGGTCAGGGGTACCTACTGAAATTGACTAAGGCTAATATCTAGAAATTCCAGTAGTCATGGAGAGATTTCCCAGCTACAGGCAATCCCGTTATCTGGGCGCACTAAGTGGACTTGTAGCCTACCGACGAGTAGGGCACAATTCCAACACACAGTCATGTGTTGCACCTTTCATGAACGGACATTCGACCTGGATAACCTGGATGGTCTGCCGGGCTTGTGGCTGTTGGGATAATCTTATTGCATTTGCTAGTAACTAGGCCTGTGATAACCCTAGGTAGTTAAAGTATCAAGCCGTACTCATTGTTTGGCCGTGATTGATTGGATGGAGTCTAGCCCAGCTTCGTCTTGTTCTGATCCTGTACAAGATTATGACATGACAGGATTACTTATGCTTGCCTTAACAATAATGATCAGGGGACCAGTTCTGTTCAGGTGAAGGGTTACAACTCCGGTCCTTGTTTGGTTTAAGGGTTGTAACCTGGCTTCCGAAACAGTTCTGTGTCCTCTCTTCGTTTATTGTCTTATTGTGCCCCATGTCATGCCCGTCATGTTTTACCTTACTTCAATGGCATGATTATTTATGCTGGCCTTAACAATAAAGATCAAGGGTCTAGTTCTATTCAGGCGAAGGGTTACAATCCTGGTCCTTGTTTGGTTTAAGGGTTGTAATCTGGCTCCCGGAGCAGTTCTGTGTCCTCTCTTCGTATATTGTCTTATTACTTTATCAATAGTATTTGAGACGGGTTTCTATTCAAGTGAAGGGTTGCAACCCCGGTCCTTGTTTGGTTTAAGGGTTGCAATCTGGCTACTTGAATGGTTTCCTCGTACTCAATTTATTATTGTTATTCCTGTTATTATCAGTATTCTTACAATTATCTTTAATATTCATTTATGTTATACTGGTTTTAGTTCCTAAGTGAAGCCTTCTTTGTGGTACTTGCTCTTTCTGGGGTCTGACCCAGCTGGTTTTGTATGGCCAGATATCGGAGCAGCTCCAGAGGATCTACCGACCTTCCAGCCAGATGGTGACCACTAGAAGGAATCCTGGCAACGAGTGGGTTTATTTTATTCTCCCACTCTATTATAAAATTATTCTTGTGAGACGTTTAGCCGGCGAGCATGTTTTAGCTCGATTGTACCTTTATTTATTGTCTGCCTACGGGCTGTAACATGATTGACAAATCCTAGGGTTGATCATGTATGACTGAAACTCTTGCTAGTCTTGACATTTTGTACGACTAGCTTCATGATCATCCAAATATATAATGTATGAGATGCCTGACCATTGTATATTTGATATTCTGACATCTTGTAACTGTTATTACTTGCTTGAGATTGAGACAATAGGTTTGTTCATGACCATAGGAGACTGATGGCTTGTAGTTAAACCCTCATGTATCTAGACAGCCATGACCGTATAGCGAGGTGGGTTGCACTTCAATATACGTAGCTGGCTATGTACGCCCCCGCTCTCCAGTATTCTGGTTCTGGGGCGTTACATGGTTTAAGTGGTGACCCATGCAGGTCTTGTAAATCAAGATATGTGAGGGTTTACCGAATAGATGTCTCAATCAGTACTCGCCCTTATTTCTGCTCATATCCTCTTAATCTCTAAAATCTTGACCTGATCACATGCTTGTATCGTTGATCTGTCCTGGTTCTTCTTTATTGTTCCCTAAGTCATCTTTTTCAGCGGCGTTGTTCCTGGACCTGCTAATCAGCAAGACGGAGCTCCACCTGTGGACCAGCAGCAACCAGGAGATCAAGCCCAGCATTCTGGAGTAGCCTCCAGAGTCATGCCTACTGGGGATCCAGAGCCACCAATTCAGCCCGTCCAACCTGCAGAGAATGATGATGGCACCTTGGTGGGTCTTATCAGGACATTGTTCGCTTCTCAGGATCGTCGAGGAGATGCCTTGCACCAGGCAGTGACAGATGCGATGACCAGAGGAGGTCATCAGGGTAACAGCACGGCCAACAGCTTCAAGTGCTTGAACCCTCCCTTCTTCGATGGCAGTGAAGATGCTATCGCTGCTGATGCTTGGCTTTAGGACACAGAGGTGATTCTAGAAGCATCCAGGACTCCAGAAGACAAGAAGGTGGCTGTGGTGCGCCTGCAGTTATTGAATCTTGCCCACAGCTGGTGGGCGATGCAGGCCGTTGGATTAGTGGTACCCATTGCCTGGGCAGTATTCAGAGAGAGATTCCAGACCAAGTATTTTGATGCTGTAGCTCGGTACGATCTACAGACGAGGTTCACCAATCTGAAGCAGATGGGCAGGACGGTCGACGGATATGCGGCCAAGTTTTCGAGACTTAGTCGAGGAGTTTCCAGATGTTTCCCAGAAGAGCTTCCAGGTATGCCGCCGGAGCGGGAGATCGAGTTCACCATAGACTTGATCCCATGGACAGCACCCGTATCAGAGAGAGTCTACAGGATAGCGCCGTCAGAGCTAGAGATATTGTACAAGATGATTGAAGAACCCAGAACCAAGGGATTCATTCGTGCTAGTGGATCGCCTTGGGGAGCCCCGATGCTTCTTGTGAAAAAGAAGGATGGTACGTCCAGGTTATGTATAGATTATCATACCTTGAACTCAGTGACAATCAAGAATATATATCCTCTCCCGAGGATAGATGATTTGTTTGATCAACACAAGGGGGCAGCAGTATTTTCGAAGATTGACTTGCGGTCAGGGTACCATCAGATCAGAGTCAGAGGGCAGGACATCCCGAAGACAGCTTTCAGATCAAGGTATGGGCAATGGGAGTTCCTCGTTATGGCATTTGGAGCAACCAATGCACCGACAATATTCATGGATCTCATAAATCGCATCTTCATACCTTATTTGGATCAGTTCGTGATTGTGTTCATAGAGACATCCTGGTCTACAACAAGAATGAGGCGGAGCATGAGCAGCATCTCAGAGTTGTCCTCCAGATTCTCAGAGAGCACTAGTGTATGCCAAGTTTAGTAAATGCGAGTTCTGGCACTATCGTATTTCATACTTGGGTCATATCATCACCAGAGGAGGGGTAGAAGTAGATTCCCAGAAGATCGTGTCCATTGAGACGTGGCCAGTACCTAGCACAGTTGCAGAAGTTCGCAGTTTCCATGGCTTGGCCGGCTACTACCGACGATTTGTTTCAGACTTTGCTCGTATTTCAGCACCATTGACCCAGTTGACCCGCAAGGATGTGCAGTTTGCTTGGACTGCAGAGTGCCAGGATTCTTTTGAGAAGTTGAAGCGAGGCATGATGACGGCTCCCATTCTCACGCTTCTAGATGGAACCGGAGGATTTTTAGTGTACGGTGATGCTTCAGACAGAGGCTTAGGATGTGTTCTGATGCAGCATGAGAAGGTAATAGCTTATGCGTCACGTCAACTTTGTGATCATGAGAGGAACTATCCAACCCATGACTTGGAGCTGGCAGCAGTAGTGTTTGCACTTAAGTTATGGAGGCATTACTTGTATGGAGATAGGGTGGAGATTTTCACCGACCACAAGAGCCTGAAGTATGTTTTCACTCAGAAGGATCTTAACATGCGTCAGAGAAGGTAGCTAGAGCTACTTGTGGATTATGATGTCAACTTGCAGTATCATCCTGGGAAGGCCAACGTCGTTGCAGATGCATTGAGCAGGAAAGCCGGAGTTTATTTCCTTACAGCGCAGTCAGAGTTGTTGTCAGATCTTCAGAAGATGGGTATAGAAGTTGTCCTTCCTACCAGTGTGGCATTGATGGCCAGTATGCAAGTTCAGTCCACTATAGTCGAGAGGATCCGGATGGCTCAGTCAACAGATTCCAAGCTTCAGCGGCTTAGAGCAGAGTGTGAGGCAGGATGAAGACTGGAGTTATGCATTCATGGAGATGGTACACTTCGACATAGGAGGCGTCTTTCTGTACCTAGTAGAGATATCAGACAGGAGATCATGGTAGAGGCTCACAGTTCCCAGTATTCCGTTCATCCCGGCGGTACGAAGATGTACCGTAATATTCGTCAGCACTTTTGGTAGAATGGCATGAAGAGGGAGATAGCCCGGTTTGTCTCTCGGTGTTTGGTTTGCCAACAAGTTAAAGCTGAACATCAGAGACCAGCTGGACTTCTTCAGCCCTTATCGATTCCAGAATGGAAGTGGGAGCATATAACCATAGATTTTGTGACTGGATTACCTAGGTCCCCGGTCGGTAGAGATGCTATTTGGGTCATTATAGACAGGCTCACGAAGGTGGCTCACTTTCTTCCGTTCAGAGTTGGTCAGTCGACGGCTCAGCTAGCGGAGATGTACATCAGGCAGATTATCAGATTTCACGGTGTACCAGTCATCATCACTTTGGACAAAGATTCCAGATTTACGTCGCACTTTTGGTGTAGTCTGCAGAAGAGTTTGGGAACTCACCTCCAGTTCAGCTCAGCTTATCACCCACAGACAGATGGTCAGTCAGAGCGTACCATACAAACCTTGGAAGATATATTGAGATCTTGTACGTTCGACTTCGATGGTTCGTGGAAAGATCACCTACACCTGGTGGAGTTCTCGTACAATAACAGTTTCTAGGCCAGTATCCAGATGGCACCATTTGAGGCACTGTATGGTAGGAAGTACAGATCCCCGCTAGCATGGGACGATGTTGGAGAGAGGCAGATGCTAGGTCCAGAAATAATTGCTCAGACCGTCGAGGTGGTCAGAAGAGTCAGGGATCATCTTTGAGTTGCCCAAGATCGCCAGCGCCATTGGGCTGATTCTCATCGGCACCCTCTAGAGTTTTCTGTCGGCGACCATGTATTCCTGAGGATTTCGCCTAACCGTAGCGTCATTCGTTTCGGCGTAGGAGGAAAGCTTAGTCCTAGGTATATAGTACCGTTTGACATTCTAGAGCGAGTAGGAGATGTATCCTATCGTCTTGCTCTTCCGCCGTTGTTGCATGAGGTGCATGGTGTCTTCCATGTATCCCAACTACGACGGTATATCCCGAACCCAAGCCACATCCTGGATCATTCGGAATTGGTTGTTGGTACCAACCTTTCGTATGAGGAGAAGCCCGTGTCTATATTGGACCGAAGAGAGAAGATACTCAAGAACAAGACTATCAAATTAGTCTGTGCTGCTTGGGGTCATCACTCTTTGGGTGAGTCAACGCGGGAGTGTGAGGATGATATCCGATCATGATATCCCGACCTGTTTGGCTCGTATGGCATAATGTCTTCCTTATGCCTTATGCTCTCAAATCCTTGTTTGAATGAATGATTGCTTGATTAACTGCCTTATTATAGCTTGCCTGTGATTAGTGTAGCTTGTCCTTGACTCTCTAGCCTTTTAATTAAATTTCGAGGATGGAATTCTTTTAAGGTGGGTAGAGTTGTAATGACCATAGTTCGTATTACGTATTTTGGTGTATGTGTACGTATTTTGACTTGTGTTGCATGTTTTCTGGCATGGTTTATCTTGGTATTTCTCTTGCTTGGTTCAGCTTGGTTGGCCTGGTTCGGTTTGGATTAGTTTTCTTCATGTGGACCAAACCCCCCACCTACCACCCCTCCCTACCTTTAATAGCCGCCCCTTCATTCTCTCTCCTTATTACTTCTTCTCCATTACTTCTTTTCCTCAATATTACTCTCTTCACTTACCAGAGAGAGAGAGAGAGCCTAGGCAAGTGCAGCTTTCTTCATGGAGGAACTTAGTTTTATTGTTCCATTCTCTTCCTCACGAGATTCTAACACACTTTACTACTTAGTATCTTTAATTTCCATGGTTCAATTTGTGTAGATCTAAGCTTATTGTATTTTCAGATTTCTTGGATTTTTATCTATTTAACCTTGTTATTATCAAGTTTTGAAGGTTCTATGTTGTGGAGAATTTTGTTCTGCCCCATTTTGAACTATGGAAGTCTGGATTCAGACCTTGGATGAAGGAATTATGAAGTTTTGAAGCCATGGATATCCTAGCTCTTCTTCTCGGACCAGTGGAGAAGAAGAATAGTCTTCTAGCCGCATGGCAGCCTTAGCCACATGACTTTTATGCGGCAAGTCTCCATTGCCGTATAGGCTTTCCCTTGTTGCCGCATGGCCCTTGTTAGTTCCATTGTCGCATAAGCTCATCATTTCCTGGCCGCATAAACTGCGACTCCCTTAGCCGTATGGCACTACGTCTCCTGGCCGCATGAAGTCAACACCCCCCAGCCGCATATGCTTGTTGTCCTTCAGCCGCATAAGCCCTTGGCAACTCTCGAGCCGCAGGAGCCTGCATGACGCTTGCCGCATACGTCCCAGTCTCTTTGCCGCATAGACTTGCATCCCCTTCCAGCCGCATGAGTCTGCACGCTCCTAGCCGCATAAGCCCGCTCTCCCAAGTCGCATACCCCGGTTCCCTCTCCTGGCCGCATGAAATTATTTTCGCAGTCGCATATGAGCACACCCCCGCAGCCATATAAGCTCATCCTTCCTGAGCCGCATGCGCCCGCCCTCTTCCTGCCGCATGAGCTCGCAGTTCCCAGCCACATAAGCGCGTATCCTTTCTGCAGCATGAATACAATTAGCCGTATGGCATTGCTTTCCGCTGCCGCATGAGCTTATTTTCCCTTAGCCGCATGGCTCCTTCCATAGTTCTCTTTTATTATATTATTATATTTAATGCTATATTTATGCTCATGTTTCCTGACTCTCTGTGAAGGCTTATACTATGTAGATTTTGTACATATGTCCATGAACCCGATAGTGGCCCGCCGTGGCGTACTCTTGGCAAGTAAACCTGACATGATATACCCCGATATGCTGTTAAGACAGCTAGCATGACATGACAAGAATGATTGACCTGGACACCGTGGATGATTGTGTTTGTACAAATAAACCAGTATTGTCTTGCATCATATCTAGGATAGGGATCCCTGAATACCACGGTCAGGGGTACCTATTGAAATTGACTAAGGCTAATATCTAGAAATTCCAGTAGTCATGGAGAGATTTCCCAGCTACAGGCAATCCCGTTATCTGGGCGCACTAAGTGGACTTGTAGCCTACCGACGAGTAGGGCACAATTCCAGCACACAGTCATGTGTTGCACCTTTCATGAACGGACATTCGACCTGGATAACCTGGATGGTCTGCAGGGCTTGTGGCTGTTGGGATAATCTCATTGCATTTGCTAGTAACTAGGCCTGTGATAACCCTAGTTAGTTAAAGTATCAAGCCGTACTCATTGTTTGGCCGTGATTGATTGGATGGAGTCTAGCCCAGCTTCGTCGTGTCCTGATCCTGTACAAGATTGTGACATGACAGGATTACTTATGCTTGCCTTAACAATAATGATCAGGGGACCAGTTCTGTTCAGGAGAAGGGTTACAACCCCGGTCCTTGTTTGGTTTAAGGGTTGTAACCTGGCTCCCGAAATAGTTCTGTGTCCTCTCTTCGTTTATTGTCTTATTGTGTCCCATGTTATGCCCGTCATGTTTTACCTTACTTCAATGGCATGATTATTTATGCTGGCCTTAACAATAAAGATCAAGGGTCTAGTTCTATTCAGACGAAGGGTTATAATCTCGGTCCATGTTTGGTTTAAGGGTTGTAACCTGGCTCCCGGAGCAGTTCTGTGTCCTCTCTTCGTTTACTGTCTTATTACTTTATCAATAGTATTTGAGACGGGTTTCTATTCAAGTGAAGGGTTGCAACCCCGGTCGTTGTTTTGTTTAAGGGTTGCAATCTGGCTACTTGAATGGTTTCCTCGTACTCAATTTATTATTGTTATTCCTGTTATTATCAGTATTCTTACAATTATCTTTAATATTTATTTATGTTATGCTAGTTTTAGTTCCTAAGTGAATCCTCCTTTGTGGCACTTACTCTTTCTGGGGTCTGACCCAGCTGGTTTTGTATGGCCAGATATCGGAGCAGCTCTAGAGGATCTACCGACCTTCCAGCCAGATGGTGACCACTAGAAGAAATCCTGGCAACGAGTGGGTTTATTTTGTTTTTCCACTCTATTGTAAAATTATTCTTTTGAGGCGTTTAGCCGGCGAGCATGTGTTAGCTCGATTGCACCTTTATTTATTGTCTGCCTACGGGCTGTAACATGATTGACAAATCCTAGGGTTGATCATGTATGACTGAAACTCTTGCTAGTCTTGACATTTTTTACGACTAGCTTCATGATCATCCAAATATGTAATGTATGGGATGCCTTACCATTGTATATTTGATGTTCTGACATCTTGTAACTGTTATTACTTGCTTGAGATTGAGACAATAGGTTTGTTCATGACCATAGGAGACTGATGGCTTGTAGTTAAACCCTCATGTATCTAGACAGCCGTGACCGTATAGCGAGGTGGGTTGCACTTCAATATACGTAGCTGGCTATGTACGCCCCCGCTCTCCAGTATTCTAATTCTGGGGCATTACATGGTTTAAGTGGTGACCCATGCAGGTCTTGTAAATCAAGATATGTGAGGATTTATCGAATAGATGTCTCAATCAGTACTCGCCCTTGATCTCTGCTCGTATCCTCTTAATCTCTAAAATCTTGACCTGATCACATGCTTGTATCGTTGATCTGTCCTGGTTCTTTCTTATTGTTCCCTAAGTCGTCTTTTTCAGCGGCATTATTCTTGGACCTGCCGATCAGCAAGGCGGAGCGCCACCTGTGGACCAGCAGCAACCAGGAGATCAAGCCCAGCATTCAGGAGTAGCCTCCAGAGTCATGCCTACTGGGGATCCAGAGCCACCAGTTCAGCCCGTCCAACCTGCAGAGCCTGATGATGGCACCTTGGTGGGTCTCATCAGGACATTGTTAGCTTCTCAGGATCGTCGAGGAGATGCCTTGCACCAGGCAATGACAGATGCTCTGACCAGAGGAGGTCATCAGGGTAACAGCACGGCCAACAGCTTCAAGTGCTTGAACCCTCCCTTCTTCGATGGCAGTGAAGATGCTATCACTGCTGATGCTTGGCTTCAGGACACAGAGGTAATTCTAGAAGCAGCCAAGACTCTAGAAGACGAGAAGGTGGCTGTGGTGCGCCTGCAGTTATTGGATCTTGCCCGCAGCTGGTGGGCGACGCAGGCCGTTGGATTAGTGGTACCCATTGCCTGGGCAGTATTCAGAGAGAGATTCCAGACCAAGTATTTTGATGCTGTAGCTCGGTATGATCTACAGACGTGGTTCACCAATCTGAAGCAGATGGGCAGGACGGTCGACGGATATGCGGCCGAGTTTTTGAGACTTAGTCGGTTTGCTCCTATCTTGGTAGCGACCGAGTTTGATAGAGCCCATGTCAGCGGTTCCAGCAGGGGCTCCGTCTAGAGATTTTATTGGAAGTGGAGCAGTTTGAGCATTAGACTTTTGATACAGTATTGAGAGCAGCGAGGAGGCATGAGTATACCTCCAAGAGGATCGTCGATAGGACCGAAGGTCGGAAGCGATCCCATAGCCAGATGAATCAGTCTTCAGCACCAGCCCCGGTAGCTAGGGCTTTAACTATTGGAGCTCCGAGACGGGCGACCTTAGCCACGTCGGTTCAGCATTCAACCCCGACGTACCCTCAGCAGCAGAAGCAGAAGCACTCTTCCGCAGTGGGATGTTTACACTGCGGAAAGCCAGGGCATGTGATATCCGAGTATCGCAGAGCACAGGGTTTGTGCTTGGTTTGTGGTGTCCCGGACCACAGGATTGGAAACTGTCCGAACAGAGGGAGTTCATCTTCATCAGCCTTCTCTAGCCCTTCGGTGAGAGGACCAGCACCAGTCTAGCAGCAGCAGCAGTACTCATTTTCGAGGCCATTATCGACGCAGGCCCAGGCATTCCAGCAGTAGAGACTGCAGCAGTATGCCCAAGCCCTGATCCAGAGCAGACAGAGAGGTTTTCAGCAGAGGGGACCCGCACCCAGAGGGCATGGTCAAGTACTGACTTTGACCATGGGAGAAGAAGGATTAGCACCAAGTGAGGTGGTGGCAGGTACTATTCTCGTCAACACCTTTCTAGCTTCAGTATTATTTGACTCTGGTGTATTGCATTCATTTATGTCTGTACGATTCGCGACACGGATAGGACTAGAGCCCGAGTCATTATCAGTGAGGCTCAATATACTTACTGGTAACGGACATGTGGGAGTAGATAGAGTGTTTTCCTCGTGTCGGATCGTAGTTAGCGGTAGAGAGTTCCCCGCTAGATTGATAGAGTTCCCGATGGCCGATTATGATGTGGTCTTAGGAATGGATTGGTTGAGAGACCAGTATGCTAGGATAGACTGCCATATTGGCAGGGTTGTTTTTAGCATTCCAGGCGAGCCGGAGTTTTCCTTTTCCCGAGGCGAAGTTGAACCTTCTCCTCCAGTATTGCGGATGGCATTAGCAGCAGTGCAGTTACCCCCGATAGTCGAGGAGTTTCCAGACGTTTCCCAGAAGGGCTTCCAGGTATGCCGCCGGAGCGGAAGATCGAGTTCACCATAGACTTGATCCCTGGGAAAGCACCCGTATCAGAGAGAGTATACAGGATGGCGCCGTCAGAGCTAGAGATATTGTACAAGATGATTGAAGAACCTAGAACCAAGGGATTCATTCGTGCTAGTGGATCGCCTTGGGGAGCCCCGATGCTTCTTGTAAAAAAGAAGGATGGTACGTCCAGGTTATGTGTAGATTATCATACCTTGAACTCAGTGACAATCAAGAACATATATCCTCTCCCGAGGATAGATGATTTGTTTGATCAACTCAAGGGGGCAGCAGTATTCTCGAAGATTGACTTGCGGTCAGGGTACCATCAGATCAGAGTCAGAGAGCAGGACATCCTGAAGACAGCTTTCAGATCAAGGTATGGGCATTGAGAGTTCCTCATTATGCCATTTGGAGCAACCAATGCGCCGATAATATTCATGGATCTCATGACTCGCATCTTCATACCTTATTTGGATCAGTTCGTGACTGTGTTCATAGAGACATCCTGGTCTACAATAAGAATGAGGCGGAGCATGAACAGCATCTCAGAGTTGTCCTCCAGATTCTTAGAGAGCACTAGTGTATGCCAAGTTTAGTAAATGCGAGTTCTGGCACGATTGTATTTCATACTTGGGTCATATCATCACCAGAGGAGGGGTAGAAGTGGATCCCCAGAAGATCGTGTCCATTGAGACGTGGCCAGTGCCTAGCACAGTTGCAGAAGTTCGCAGTTTCCTTGGCTTGGCCGGCTACTACCGGTAATTTATTTCAGACTTTGCTCGTATTTCAGCGCCATTGACCCAGTTGACCCGCAAGGATGTGCAGTTTGCTTGGACAGCAGAGTGCCAGGATTCTTTTGAGAAGTTGAAGCGAGGCTTGATGACGGCTCCCATTCTCACGCTTCCAGATGGAACCAGAGGATTTTTAGTGTACTGTGATGCTTCAGGCAGAGGCTTAGGATGTATTCTGATGCAGCATGAGAAGGTAATAGCTTATGCGTCACGTCAACTTCGTAATCATGAGAGAAACTATCCAACCCATGACTTGGAGCTGGCAGCAGTAGTGTTTGCACTTAAGTTATGGAGGTATTACTTGTATGGAGATAAGGTGGATATTTTCACCGACCACAAGAGCCTGAAGTATTCACTCAGAAGGATCTTAACATGCAACAGAGAAGGTAGCTAGAGCTACTTGTGGATTATGATGTCAACTTGCAGTATCATCCTGGGAAGGCCAACGTCATTGCAGATGCATTGAACAGGAGAGCCAGAGTTTATTTCCTTACAGTGCAGCTAGAGTTGTTGTCAGATCTTCAGAAGATGGATATAGAAGTTGTCCTTCCTACCAGTGTGGCATTGATGGACAGTATGCAAGTTCAGTCCACTATAGTCGAGAGGATCCGGATGGCTCAGTCAACAGATTCCAAGCTTCAGCGGCTTAGAGCAGAGTGTGAGGCAGGATGAAGACCGGAGTTATGCATTCATGGAGATGGTACACTTTGACATATGAGGCATCTTTGTGTACCTAGTAGAGATATCAGACATGAGATCATGGCAGAGGCTCACAGTTCCCAGTATTCCGTTCATCCCGGCGGTACGAAGATGTACCGTGATATTCGTCAGCACTTTTGGTAGAATGTCATGAAGAGGGAGATAGCCCGATTTGTCTCTCGGTGTTTGGTTTGCCAACAAGTTAAAGCTGAACATCAGAGACCAGCTGGACTTCTTCAGTCCTGACCGATTCCATAATGGAAGTGGGAGCATATAACCATGGATTTTGTGACTGGATTACCTAGGTCCCCGGTCGGTAGAGATGCTATTTAGGTCATTATAGACAGGCTCACGAAGGTGGCTCACTTTCTTCCGTTCAAAGTTGGTCAGTCGACGGCTCAGCTAGCGGAGATGTACCTCAGGCAGATTGTCAGATTTCATGGTGTATCAGTCAGCATCACTTTGGACAAAGATTCCAGATTTACGTCGCACTTTTGGTGTAGTCTGCAGGAGAGTTTGGGAACTCATCTCCAGTTCAGCTCAGCTTATCACCCGCAGACAGATGGTCAGTCAGAGCATACCATACGAACCTTGGAAGATATGTTAAGATCTTGTACGTTCGACTTCGGTGGTTCGTGAGAAGATCACCTGCACCTGGTGGAGTTCTCGTACAACAACAGTTTCCAGGCCAGTATCCAGATGGCACCATTCGAGGCACTGTATGGTAGGAAGTGCAGATCCCCGCTAGCATGGGACGATATTGGAGAGAGGCAGATGCTAGGTCCGGAAATGATTGCTCAGACCGTCGAGGTGGTCAGAAGAGTCAGGGATCATCTTCGAGTTGCCCAAGATCGCCAGCGCCATTGGGCTGATTCTCATCGGCACCCTCTGGAGTTTTCTGTCGACGACCATGTATTCTTGAGGATTTCGCCTAACCGTGGCGTCTTTCGTTTCGGCGTAGGAGGAAAGCTTAGTCCGAGGTATATAGTGCCGTTTGACATTCTAGAGCGAGTAGGAGATGTATCCTGTCGTCTCGCTCTTCCGTCGTCGTTGCATGAGGTGCATGGTGTCTTCCATGTATCCTAACTATGACGGTATATCCCGAACCTGAGCCACATCCTGGATCATTCGGAATTGGTTGTTGGTACCAACCTTTCTTATGAGGAGAAGCCCGTGTCTATATTGGACCGAAGAGAGAAGATACTCAAGAACAAGACTATCAAATTAGTCCGTGCTGCTTGAGGTCATCACACTTTGGGTGATTCAACGCGGGAGCGTGAGGATGATATCCGATCATGATATCCCGACCTGTTTGACTCGTATGGTATAATGTCTTCCTTATGCCTTATGCTCTCAAATCCTTGTTTGAATGAATGATTGCTTGATTGACTGCCTTATTATAGCTTGCCTGTGATTAGTATAGCTTGTCCTTGCCTCTCTAGCCTCTTAATTAAATTCCGAGGACGGAACTCTTTTAAGGTGGGTAGAGTTGTAATGACCATAGTTCGTATTACATATTTTGGTGTACGTGTACGTATTTTGACTCGTGTTGCATGTTTCTTGGCATGGTTTATCTTGGTATTTCTCTTGCTTGGTTCAGCTTGGTTGGCCTGGTTCGGTTTGGATTGGTTTTCTTCATGTGGACCAAACCCCCCACCTACCACCCCTCACTACCTTTAATAGCCGCCCCTTCCTTCTCTCTTCTCATTTCTTCTTCTCCATTACTTCTTTTCCTCAACATTACTCTCTTCACTTACCAGAGAGAGAGCCTAGGCAAGTGCAGCTTTCTTCATGGAGGAACTTAGTTTTATTGTTCCATTCTCTTCCTCACGAGATTCTAACACACTTTACTACTTAGTATTTTTAATTTCCATGGTTCAATTTGTGTAGATCTAAGCTTATTGTATTTTTAGATTTCTTGGGTTTTGATCTATTTAACCTTGTTATTATCAAGTTTTGAAGGTTCCATGTTGTGGAGAATTTCGTTCTGCCCTATTTTGAACTATAGAAGTCTGGATTCAGACCTTGGATGAAAGAATTATGAAGTTTTGAAGCCATGGATATCATGGCTCTTCTTCTCGGACCAGTGGAGAAGAAGAATAGTCTTCTAGCCGCGTGACAGCCTTAGCCACATGACTTTCATGCGGCAAGTCTCTATTGCCGTATAAGCTTTCCCTTGTTGCCGCATGGCCCTTGTTAGTTCCATTGCCGCATAAGCTCATCATTTCCTGGCCGCATAAACTACGACTCCCTTAGCCGCATGGCACTACGTCTCCTGGCCGCATGAAGTCAACACCCCCCAGCCGCATATGCTTGTTGTCCTTCAGCCGCATAAGCCCTTGGCAACTCTCGAGCCGCATGAGCCAGCATGACCCTTGCCGCATACGTCCTAGTCTCTTTGCCGCATAGTCTTGCATCCCCTTCCAGCCGCATGAGTCTGCACGCTCCTAGCCGCATAAGCCCACTCTTCCAAGTCGTATACCCCCATTCCCTCTCCTGGCCGCATGAAGTTATTTTCGCAGCCGCATATGAGCACACCCCCGCAGCCGTATAAGCTCATCCTTTCTGAGCCGCATGCGCCCGCCCTCTTCCTGCCGCATGAGCTCGTAGTTCCCAGCCACATAAGCGCGCATCCTTTCTACAGCATGAATCCAATTAGCCGTATGGCATTGCTTCCCGCTGCCGCATGAGCTTATTTTCCCTTAGCCGCATGGCTCCTTCCATAGTCCTCTTTTATTATATTATTATATTTAATGCTATATTTATGCTCATGTTTCCTGACTCTCTGTGAAGGCTTATACTATGTAGATTTTGCACATATGTCCATGAACCCGATAGTGGCCCGTCGTGGCACACTCTTGGCAAGTAAACCTGACATGATATACCCCGATATGCTGTTAAGACAGCTAGCCTGACATGACAAGAATGATTGACCTGGACACCGTGGATGATTGTGTTTGTACAAATAAACCAGTATTGTCTTGCATCATGTCTAGGATAGGGATCCCTGAATACCACGGTCAGGGGTACCTACTGAAATTGAATAAGGCTAATATCTAGAAATTCCAGTAGTCATGGAGTGATTTTCCAGCTATAGGCAATCCCGTTATCTGGGCGCACTAAGTGGACTTGTAGCCTACCGACGAGTAGGGCACAATTCTAGCACACAGTCATGTGTTGCACCTTTCATGAACGGACATTCAACCTGGATAACCTGGATGGTCTGCAGGGCTTGTGGCTGTTGGGATAATCTCATTGCATTTGCTAGTAACTAGGCCTGTGATAACCCTAGTTAGTTAAAGTATCAAGCCGTACTCATTGTTTGGCCGTGATTGATTGGATGGAGTCTATTTCAGCTTCGTCTTGTCCTGATCCTGTACAAGATTGTGACATGACAGGATTACTTATGCTTGCCTTAACAATAATGATCAGGGGACCAGTTCTGTTCAGGAGAAGGGTTACAATCCAGGTCCTTGTTTGGTTTAAGGGTTGTAACCTGGCTCCCGAAACAGTTCTGTGTCCTCTCTTCGTTTATTGTCTTATTGTGCCCCATGTCATGCCCGTCATGTTTTACCTTACTTCAATGGCATGATTATTTATGCTGGCCTTAACAATAAAGATCAAGGGTCTAGTTCTATTCAGGCGAAGGGTTATAATCTCGGTCCATGTTTGGTTTAAGGGTTGTAACCTGGCTTCCGGAGCAGTTCTGTGTCCTCTCTTCGTTTATTGTCTTATTACTTTATCAATAGTATTTGAGATGGGTTTCTATTCAAGTGAAGGGTTGCAACCCCGGTCCTTGTTTGGTTTAAGGATTACAATCTGGCTACTTGAATGGTTTTCTCGTACTCAATTTATTATTGTTTTTCCTGTTATTATCAGTATTCTTACAATTATCTTTAATATTCATTTATGTTATACTAGTTTTAGTTCCTAAGTGAAGCCTCCTTTGTGGCACTTACTCTTTCTGGGGTCTGACCCAGCTGGTTTTGTATGGCCAGATATCGGAGCAGCTCTAGAGGATCTGCCGACCTTCCAGCCAGATGGTGACCACTAGAAGGAATCCTGGCAACGAGTGGGTTTATTTTGTTCTTCCACTCTATTGTAAAATTATTCTTTTGAGGCGTTTAGCCGGCGAGCATGTGTTAGCTCGATTGCACCTTTATTTATTGTCTGCCTACGGGCTGTAACATGATTGACAAATCCTAGGGTTGATCATGTATGACTGAAACTCTTGCTAGTCTTGACATTTTGTACGACTAGATTCATGATCATCCAAATATGTAATGTATGGGATGCCTTACCATTGTATATTTGATGTTCTGACATCTTGTAACTGTTATTACTTGCTTGAGATTGAGACAATAGGCTTGTTCATGACCATAGGAGACTGATGGCTTGTAGTTAAACCCTCATGTATCTAGACAGCCGTGACCGTATAGCGAGGTGGGTTGCACTTCAATATACGTAGCTGGCTATGTACGCCCCTGCTCTCCAGTATTCTGGTTCTGGGGTATTACATGGAGTCACCTTCCTTAAACTTAAGATTAACAAGCTTTCGAATCAGAAAAGCTTTGTTGTCGGCGGTCTTCCTCTCGTAGAGATCTTCAAGTTTATTCAACAAGCTGTTCGTCGAAGTCTTATTTGACACATGGTGGAATACATTATCATCCACCCATTGTCGAATAGTACCAATAGTATTTCGGTCGAGCTTCTTCCATTCTTCTATCGCCATGGACTCTGGCTTGGGGGATTCACCTTCAACCGATGTGTAGAGGTCCTTGCAATAAAGAAGCTCCATCATCTTCGCCTTCCATATCATCCAATTGTGGCCATTCAAGCTGATTATTCAAATACCGTCAATGGAAGTTTCCATCTCAACACAAGAAGATTAGCAACCTGTGCTCTGATACCACTATTGGAAAAAATAAGACCTTTCCCATCTTATGATGAGATGAGAATAAACTAAAAATGGAAGAGAAGAGAAAATAAGAAAGATTGTACACACACAAGATTTATCGATGTTCAGCTCAATTTTAGCCTATGTCCTCCGTCCGCCCCTTCTTCGTCATTTTTACTATTCAAATGAAAGATTACAAAGGGCATTCTCTGAAGTTGGTACAACTTAACTTGATGATCACTTTCTCTCACAAACTCACTTAAAGTGGATTACATGTGTGAGGATTACAAGTTGTGTGTAGTTGTGTTCTTCTTCTTCTTCTTCTTCTTCTCCTTCTTCATGTTCGCAACCTTCAACATCTCCCTCCTATTTATAGAGATGATATGCATCTTGGGTACACCACATTCGTTGCATGGAGAAGACCAAAAGGTATACCCTTCCATCTCCCAAGGTTCGTTCTTCCTTCCAAGGTTCATTCCTCTTTCTTCAAGGTTCATTCCTCCTTCTCCAAGGTTCGTTGCATGGAGAAAGGTAATGCATTAAAGTTGTATGTAGTCATCATGGGGATGGACCCCATTCCCATCATATATATCCATATCTTTATAATATACATATGCAGAGCGAGACATTAATGACAACATATTTAAGGAAAAATATGATATGTAATGTCTTCCCAGGACACTTCAAAATGTGTTAATGATGACTTACTCTTTTTTTAGATGTCCGACCTTGTGCACGAGATTTTGTACACGTTGTATTGTATGTCTTTTGGTCCTAGTATCTCCAACTTCTATTATTTTTTTTATAAACGAAAGAAATAATACGTTTTCTTGGTTCACCATCGAGCCACACAACTTACTTACAAAGCTAGATTTGACATCAACCAACAACAAAATCTGAGAATTTTAGAAGAAACAAACAGGAGAAAACAGATGTTCGTGATAAAAAAATTTACACTTCTCAGCTAAATGCATATGGAGCACAAAAATTGACAAAGTTTACAGAAAGATGATCGGTATGAAGAGTTGCAGTATTTGTCGGCCATGATAGCCAAGGCACTACTAATACCCAGTTTGGTTCACTGTAATGAATAGTAATCGCAATGTTATCAAATAATTTTTTTTCTACTTGATTACATTGCGAGTACAATTATATTACCTGGAAATTGCTGAGAAACCCAATTTCGGGGTTGATTTGTATGAAAAATCCACCCGCTGGATGCGTTTTATGAAATGTCCAGAATTATATATTTTCACGTTAAATATTCCAAGATTCCCTTTAGATGCTCTGTATTTACAAAATTGCCATCTTTATAATACCATAACTACCCTTTGCACAAACTCAGATTTGGATTGCAATTTTCGTCTTCTTCTTCTTCTTTACGAGAGATTTGAATTCCATTGCTCTCATCTTCAACAGAGATCGCAAAGATCATTCGTAGTTCACTGTGCTTTTCTTCAGTCGAACTCCGACCATCGCTCATCATCATTATCATCATCGTGGAAAGATTTGAAAATTTTCAACGATTAGGTCAATTGTGGAGAGAAGATCTTCTTCCTTTCCATAAGAGTTAGAATCGTTTTGAAAGAAGAACAAAAACTCTTGAATTTTTGTTCCTGACAAATTTTTTCCACAAAAAAACAAAAAATTAGGTTTTAGGTTTCTGTCGACTGTTCTCCATCATTCTCCGTGATTTTAACACGGAGAATGCCATCCTCCATGTAATTTAAAACAGAGAATGATCATTCTCATGCATTTTAACACTTGGAATGCCATTCTTCGTGTAATTTAAAACAGAGAATGACATTCTCTGTGTTAAATTATACGGAGAATGAATATTCTCATGCATTTTAAAACTGAGAATGCTATTCTCCGTGTAATTTAACACGGAGAATGGCATTCTCCGTGTTAAATTACACGGAGAATAGCATTCTCCATGTTAAATTACACGGAGAATGGTCATTCTCATGCGTTTTAACACTGAGAATGCCATTCTCCGTGTAATTTAAAATAGAGAATAACATTCTCCGTGTTAAATTATGCGGAGAATGAACATTCTCATGCGTTTTAACACTGAGAATGCCATTCTCTATGTAATTTAACACGGAGAATGACATTCTCCGTGTTAAATTACACGGAGAATAGCATTCTCTGTGTTAAATTACACGGAGAATGCCATCCTCCATGTAATTTAAAACGGAGAATGGTCATTCTCATGCATTTTAACACTGGGAATGCCATTCTCCGTGTAATTTAAAACAGAGAATGGCATTCTCTGTGTTAAATTATATGGAGAATGAACATTCTCATGTGTTTTAACACAGAGAATGCCATTCTCCGTGTAATTTAACATGGAGAATGACATTCTCCGTGTTAAATTACACGAAGAATAGCATTCTCCATGTTAAATTACATGGAGAATGCTATCCTCCGTGTAATTTAAAATGGAGAATGGTCATTCTCATGCGTTTTAATACTGGGAATGCCATTCTTCGTGTAATTTAAAATGAAGAATGACATTCTCCGTGTTAAATTATACGAAGAATGAACATTCTCATGTGTTTTAACATTGAGAATGCCATTCTCCGTGTAATTTAACACGGAGAATGACATTCTCCGCCATTCTAACATGGAGAACGACCATTCTTTGTCAATTTAACAAGAAGAATGACCATTCTCCGTAGTTTTAGCACGAAGAATGGCCATTCTCTGTGATATTACCACGAAGAATGATCATTCTCCTGCATTTTGTGGCCAGTTGAAACTTTGAAGGGCCATAACTTTTGACTGGGAGGTCGAAACGAGGCCCGGTTTGTCGCAAAAGGAGCGTATTTCCGAGGAGCCAAAGAATAATTGCTTCTCCATTAGTCAACCTTCCAAAATTTTAGAATCGCAAAAATGATGTTTGTACCTCCATTTTAATAGTTTTATCATTTGTCGACATTTTTGAAATTTTTTGACGAGTTTTTGAAGTAAGGTTTGAAGATTTTAAGGGAAAAAATCTAGATTCGAAAGTGAGCAGCGTATGGAAGAAGTGGAAGTATCGAAACGTTTTTTTAGAGTAGTTTCGTGGGTGTTTTCAATAAATTAGAAGGAAGGGCAAAAAGGTCATTCGGAACCCGCTTTATATATATTTTTTAATCCTGGGCACGCGATGAAATGTTATTGTACGGTGGGTTTTTCATAAAACTTTTTAATTTTTTGGGCATCTCATAAATTTTCCATTATATTACAGTGTACCAAACGAGGCCACTAGCCTATGTATGGTAATTGGCAAGACACTTTCTTGTAATCCCATTCCTGATAATGCTACAATTTTATGCCCAGGAAGCTGTGAGCCTAGTCTTCAAATTCCACTTATAACAAATGATCCTAATTATTTAGATCTTCAAAAAAATTTCTAATATTTTTGAATAAAATTACTTTAAATTTATTTTTCTGATATTAAGTTCTGATTTGTAGATTAAGTACAAAATTTAAGTCATTAGATTCAAATTTACAAATATGAGATTCGTGATCATAAATAGAGATATACTGTTGACCGAAAAGTCAATCAAGATTTGAGTATACAACCATATAGATTTTAGCGATATTAGAGCGTTGGAATCGATGGTTTGCACAAAAATCAATTCAACTAAGAGTTATGGTTGTTTTTATTTCTACATCTAATTCTATTTTTTGGGTAGATTAACTAGTCATATAATCTTCTATGGACTATTTAACTTATGAAATATAGACAATGCCGGACTTTAGATTTTGATACCTAAGGCAAACCCTAAAAGTGGTCCCTCAAAGCTTAATTTTTTTAATATATTTTCCATCGATGATGATACAATAACATTATCACAATTTTCCAACTAATAATATAATTAAAAACTAAAACAACCAACAACACATTAATTTTTTTCTCAGTTCTTATATTAGTTGATTTCAATCTCAACTATGCAATTAAATGATAAGAACATATTTTTCAATAAATTAGTCAACCATAATCAACAACAATGTATCCAAAGAAATATTAGAATTATAAAGCCCACATAATGGAAAAGGAAATATAATCAAAGTCTCATCTGGAAAGGGAGAGACTGATTCCATCAATTTTTTTAGGAAATTAAAAGAACTCATCGATTCTGGTGGCCACATGACTCTCTTAAAAAACCTAAAAAAAGCTCGGTTCTAAATCTTTCCGTGACTTTAAATCCATAGATTTTATAAATCTTTATTGCCTTTAAATCCACATATTTTAACCATAAAATTTAGTTGTCCATACTTGATTTTTAGAGGGTCAGGGCTTACGTCCACTATAAAATATTGTACACCTTAAAATTTTGAACATACACTAATTTTTTTTTGTACCCTCTAAAATTTTGGGCTTGAGACAATTACCTCATGAGACTCGTATTAAGTCTGGGTATACAGAGAGTATAAAATAAAAATTTTACTATGTTTTAGGTCTTCATATCATCTTTCCGAAAAATCAAATGGATCCTGTTTTCGAGTTTCGGATCTCCCAGACTATCGAAAACACCAAAATGCGTTCATTTTGCGGATGACTGACACTCCAAACATTCTACAAAAATTTGGTTTCGAATTAAATCTGTTAAAATACATATTATAAAATCTTACCTAGATACGGTTTTAATAACAAAAAAATGGACATAAATCAGAATCCGAAACTAGGAGATATGGTCCTTCAAAGTCACTACAGCTGCTGGAAAAAACGAGACTATTTTTTGGGGCAAATTTTGGGAGCTATTTTTTGGACGAAAAGAGTAGTGTTTATCTTTTAGGAAGGGAAAGAGGAAATATGATTTTTTATTTTATTCCAGAAATCAAGTACTTTTTATATAATGAGTATAATTAGTTAATTTGGACATGATTAGTATTAGGATAGGTTCAATAATTCAATTAGTAATGTTTCAGTTTAAAGTTAGAAGACAGACATAAATACTTTGTTCAATAAATAATTTATTAAATTTTAGAATATAAATTTATGTTCCTCCTCAATCAATTTAAAATGCATTCTTTATTTATAATATTATTATCTACTTTATTTAAGTTATTTACTATTAATCTAGGATATTTGGTTTTCTTTTATTTGGATGAGATTTCATTTATTTAAACAAGGATAAGGTCAATAATATAGTTATTCTAAGGATATAGTTAGAATCACTAGATTTGATATGTTGCATATATGTCTAAGTTTAATTAATTACTCCTATATATTTTATTCTATTTTTTTATTTTATTTAAATAAAGATAAGTAATATTAACTGTAAACTCTTTTATATATATATATATATATTATATATATATATATATATATATATATATATATATATATATATATATATATATATATATATATATATATATATATATATATATATATATATATATTTATATATATTAAATATATATATATATATATATATATATATATATATATATTTTATTAAATATATATATATATTATATATATATATATATATATATATATATATATATATATATATATATATATATATATATATATTTATATATATTAAATATATATATATATATATTTTTTTTATTAAATATATATATATATATATATATATATATATATATATATATATATATATATATATATATATATATAAATATATATATATATATATATATATATAAAGATAAGTAATATTAACTGTAAACTCTAACAACATATATATAAATATATATATATATATATATTTTATATATATATATATATATATATATATATATATATATATATATATATATATATATATATATATATATATATATATATATATATATATATATATATATATATATATATATAATATTTTATATATATATATATATATATATATATATATATATATATATATATATATATATATATATATATATATATATATATATATAATATATATAATATATATATATATATATATATATATATATATATATATATATATATATATATATATATATATATATATATATATATATATATATATATATATATATAAATATATATAATATATATATATATATATATATATATATATATATATATATATATATATATATATTATATATATATATATATATATATATATATATATATATATATAAATATATATATATATATATATATATATATATATATATATATATATATATATATATATATATATATATATATATACTTTGAAGAAAAGGTACTTCATTGAAGAAAAAATATATACTTTGAAGAAAAGGTACTTCATTGATAATAAGGGAAATAATACAAACTATACATAATCACCAAAAATGTTGTGCACACTCTCGAACCCTTACGCTTACCCTGCCTCCATGGATACGATGTCACTGGTGATATTGTTAATAAGCCCTGAAAGGGAGATGGCCCTTCCTTCAAAGATTCTGCTATTCCTTTTCCGCCAGACATGCCTAACGACCGATAGTAGCTCGAGTCTCACCTGTCTATATATCTGTTGCCCCTGGCTTTCATCCTTAGAATTTCTTCAAGTATGGACGGGAGGGCTTCCTGGCCCTGCTCGTCAAACCCAATTGCATTCGATAGTGCTGCCATACGCCATCGGAGAACGGGCACTAGAAGAATAAATGGTCACTCGATTCATCAGCTCGATCACATAATACACAACGCACGCCAGGAAGGTGCACTCCGAACCGGTCCAATCTCTCTTTCGTTAGTAGTCTGTCTCGGACTGCCTTGTATAGGCACAACTTCATTTTGACTGCTACTCCCTTTACCCAAACCACCTTTGCCCAATTCACCTTCGGGAACACCTGTCGCACTCTCTCATATGAGAGCTTATGTGCAAATTTGTCGTCGGCCGCTCCTTCCCACGCCCAGTAATCCCCGTCCCCTCCTTCCAAGATCGGTTTGCTCCAGATTTCCTCGCCCAACCACTGTACAATGTGCATATCGGTGATGTTCCACCGCCCATTTGATATGATGGCATCCACTAGGACGTTACGGTCGATGAGTTCATACGTCGACCATCCCAGTCTATCAATGAAACTACTATTATCGAGCCAAGGATCTAACCATAGGCTCGTCAACTTTCCATCGCAAATAACCCGACTAATGTAGTGCTTCAACGTCATTCTTTGTGCAAGAATCTTCTTAAAGATGACAGAAAAATTATTGTTACCTGCCATTGTCCAAAAGTTACCTGAGCTAATGTATCTGGCCCTCGACCATGTTGTGCACAGGGATATGCCCTCCATAAGACGCCATGCCAGATTTAAACAAGCAACTTCCCGGAGCGTAGCGCAGGCCTATGCCCCCTCCTCATTATTTGGCATATTTCTTTCCATGCTATTGTGTGCATTCCCCCTTTCCATACAAAGCTTGCGCACATATGCTATATTCTCTTCATGGTGCCAACTGGGATGATGATAACCTACAACCAGTATGCAGTTATAGCCCTGATGGTGGATCACACCAACTCTAATCGTACTCTGAAGGATAATAATTGGCATTGCCAACCCTCCAACCGGTTGTGCACATAGTCCACCAATCCCATACATTTCGAGCTACTGGAGTAATTGATTGATAAAGGAAGACCAAGGTACCGTACAGGAAGCTGACCTTGTTCTATCCCCAGTTTCCCTGCCAAATACTCCTTTTGTGGGCCGTCTTTGCTAAAGAACACTTGAGACTTTTTCTTGTTCAGAGCCAGCCCCGAAATGCTTTCGAACTCCTCTTGGACCTGTAACAAAGTCGAAATACTCCTCTCCAATGGCTCGATGAACATTAGAAGGTCGTCAGCGTATATTAGGTGAGAGATGATAGGGAGATTCATCGAAACAGCAGGGTAATCCTCTTCCTGTGCACTACCAAGTCCATTAGACATGTACTCCATGACTATGGTAAATAGATAAGGGGAGAGAGGGTCCTCCTGGCATAGACCTCTATTGCTGCCAAAGTACCCAAACGGCTGCCCGTTGATAAGTATAGAGAACGAAGGAGTAGATATGCATTCCTCAATTCGTTCCACCCACCATCTATCGAACCCCATGTTGTCCAAAATTTTGCAAACAAATTTTCTTTTCACGATGTCGTATGCCTTCCTCAGGTCCAGCTTGATGCAGCTTTTCCTTCAGCTTTGTTGAACTCCCGAACCAGCTCATGTGCAAGGAGGCAATTTTCTCTATAGATCTTCTTTTTATGAAAGCTGCCAGGTTTGCTGATATGAGACCTTGCATAATCTCCTACATTCTGGTGCACATTAGGTACATAATATTTTATATAAAAAATTACAACATGCGATTGGTCTAAAGTCACCCAGTGTTGTGGCTCATTCTTTCTTCGGAATCAATGTAAGGAATGTGTGATTAATCTTTCGCAGTAGGTGGCCTGATGTGAAGAAGTCATCAACCACCTCCAGTACCCGATCTTTTATCTGATTCCAGTGCTTCTTATAGAATGCTGCGTTGAACCCATCTGGTCTAGGAGATTTATTAGGGTCGACATTTTTCACTATGTGCTCTATCTCATCCATAGTCACTTTACAGCGAAGAGTCTCGTTGCCTTCTTCTGTAACAATCCGTTTGCATATGATGTCAGAAAACTCCTCAATATAGTCGGACTGGTTATAAAGCCACGTATAATATGCCACCGCCTCGCTCTAAATATGCACGGTTTACAATAGTACTTTGCCATCCGCATCAATGAGATTAGATACCGCATTCCTGGCTTGCCGAGCTTTTATAGTAGCATATATAGAAGAACTTGGAACACCGATCCCCATTTTTGAGCCATGAGTACTTGATGTTAGTCCCGGGACTTGATCAAAGATGGTAGAACTAGATGTCGAGATCAGAGGTTCAAACAAACGTTCCCCTTTTGAATATTTTCGAGATCCACGAGGAACACTATAATATAAATCTGACTACAAAAGCAACAATAATCAAAAAATAAATCTTACGTTCTTCCTCGCAATCGCAGTTGCTGACGGACAAAACTGAGTTACAACTCAGAGAAAAGAGAAGAAAGAAGTAGATGAAAGGTTCTTGCTGGGTGATTAATATCACCATTGCTCAAAGCAAGATTCGCCCCACCACGATCTGCTTCTAGGAACCAGCAAGTTCACGAAGAACTTCTGGAATGCTCGTAAGTTAATATTTGAGACTTGAACTGGCTTCCTGCACTTTACGGACTCCCTTAACTCTCTTCTTGGTGCTTCTTCCAACGGAGGCCAAGGGGCTCTATTTATAGAGTGGAGTGAGACTTCACCTTTTCTCCTATCCGATGTGGGACTAAAATACCAATACTCAAAAATAGAGTTTGATATTTTAGATCATCCCACAATCAGCATAGTAGTGTGCCAGTCCACGCCTACCCCCCGAACACTTCCGTGCATGCACAAGACAACCTGGAGTCCGTGTCCGAGTCTGCACAACAAAAATCAACTTGCATCATTGTTGGAATTAATTATTTTTTCTTCTAAGAAAATACTCCCACATGGCACACACTTGTGCCCCACCACACCTCATGTGCACACCTCAACACAAGCAATACATTATATTGAGATACTCACCATTTGGTGTAACCGATATGGGACTATCTTTCCTAGTCTAAAGGCAAAAACACCAACAATCCCCCACATATCTCAATATATGGGTTGAGCGTTCCTCACAGTGACTGCCCATCGTGGACTAGGAGAGATGTCGCTGACGACTTGAATCTTCCCACATGGGTCAAATAACAGTATGATACAAGAGTAGACTAAGCCTTGAATTCTGCACCATGACTGCAATTTTTTCCACTCACATAATGACATCAGCTGCGCTTCCGGTTGCACATTAAAGGCCCTTTGCATGCCTGGTTTCGGTGTATGTATCTTAGGCGTCTACAAGTTTACCCTCAAGAGACGGCCTGAATCTCTTTCCATATATTCTAGGTGAGTTCTTTTAAAGAGTCCTTTGGCAGAAAGCCTTGCGCTTCCTTGCGGTGCTACCCGCTATGACATGGCCCAAAGCCGAGGCTACACCTCATCGTGGTGTCACGCTATAGAAGCATGTAAAATATGGGGTTCATCCGGATCACAACTGACCGCATGAGTACTCTGGAACAGATTGACCCGCATAAAGAAGAGCCGCATGACTGACTCAGCACGTCCCCTGCGAAAATCCTTACCAGACTGATTTTTGAGCCGCAGAAAGAATAAGTTACTTATGCGGCCAAGCTGATCAACCCTTCTGATAAAGCTGACAAAACTCTGTCAAAATTGGGAAAAATGACAGCTTTGACAGCTCTGACAAACTCTGGCACTCTGACAAAAAAGAAAATAAGACATGATCAGACAAAACGTCATGTCACTAGTCTGGATATGGCCATGCGGCCAAATGGACTGCGACCCGAGTCACATGAGCCTTATGCGGCTCAATCTATATGATTCATGCGGCCAAGGGTGACTGCAATCTGAGCCGCATGAGCTTTATACGGCCCAGAATATAGAACCTTTGCGGCTAAAAAGTCCCTAAACTACATGCGGACTAAGGAAGACTCTGACTTAAGCCGCATGAGTCTTATGCGGCCCAGCATGGCCGAACACTGAAAGATTTATGCGGCTCAAAATGACTCAAGCAGATTGATCCTATCCTGCGATAGGACACGTGGCAGGCTGACCAAGTCTCAACCACCCAGATTTGCTGCAATAAAATCCTAACAGGTCGCCAGCTGGCGGCCAAGGAGCGGGTCTTTGTGTGCTGCTGTAGCCACGTGGCCACGCGACCATCCATGCGGCTCAAGATATCTATCACCATAAATAGCAGGGTGCCACACCCCTGCAAAAGGCTGCCAACCTATGAAGGGCAATTTTTTCAAGAGCAAGGAACGCGTCAGATAGTCCAAGGAGTAAGGCAGAGTTACTATACTTTCCCGAGCCTCTATCGTCACCCCCCAGAATCAAAACTAAACAATTGTACTTAGATTGTTTCCTAGGATTTCTTTCTAGGCTTTCTCTTGTACAAGCGAGTTTGCAATCAAGTTCAATTCATTTGTAATTTGTTGTGCTTGATATTTAATGGCAAACACGATGGCGACTCTGCTGGGGACATCCTTCTTTTCTGATGAGAAGTTGGTGACACAATCTGACGCGTCCAAGCTCAGCTCCATGCAGCAAATGCTTGTGGTTCGATTTGACCAACGAGCATTCGAAGAAATACTCTCTGAAGGGAGCGCCAGGCCATCGTAGAAGCGAGCCAACCCAAGGAGAGCCTGCAGTATGTCGAAGCGCAAACCTGTTGCCCCCGACTAGGTTCTCGAAGAAGCTCCTTCTGCGGCCCAAGACGGTGATCAAGACTCTCCTGCGGCCTTGCTTCCGACCGTAGATAACCCCACTGTCCCCAAATCTAGCAAAGAAAAATACTACGATACTGAGTTTTTGGGGGCACAAGGGAAATCCATGCGGATAAGGAAGAGACCGCATAAGGGAGATGGGCAGATGGCCCATGCGGCAGCCAACTCTGGCCGCAGGCAGATGGCCCATGCGGCAGCCAACTCTGGCCGCAGGCAGATCGCCCATGCGACAGCCAACTCTGGCCGCAGGCAGATGGCCCATGCGGCAGCCAATCCTGGCCATAGACAGAGTGTCTCATGTGGCCCTGTCAGAAGCTCTGTGTTCGACCGTCTCTCATGTGGTCCCGACTCCATACGACACATTGAGAATGTGGGATGTATCAATCTGGATACTTTTTACTATGCGCCTTCAGGTGCTAAGTCAAAGATGTCTAGGGTAGTGTGGGCCCAACAAGTCCAGTCAACTGTCCAAGTTGCTGACCGTCAGCGGGCACCGTTAACTGTTATACGGGCTTCTGATGGAAAGCTGTACAGAACCACCCACGTCCAGTCCCCCAGGCTAACGGACAGGGTGGGTCTCAAAAGTCTCGCTCCAACAATCGAGGGCAAGTACTTTTACTAGCCATGGATCAGGGAACAAACATGACTACTATGCACCCGTGTGCTCGGGATATCCGAGTCCGCACATTGG
Source organism: Iris pallida (assembly GCA_029216955.1). NCBI lineage: Eukaryota > Viridiplantae > Streptophyta > Magnoliopsida > Asparagales > Iridaceae > Iris > Iris pallida. The sequence goes on from JANAVB010015200.1 coordinate 7,692,199, forward strand.
ATGCAAAGTTAGATCAATCCGCTATTGACTTGCGAGAAGTTATTACTAACAAACGCAAGGAGAAGGAAGCAACCTTGGCATGCGATGAGCCCCTCTAGGGACGTCGTTGCTCCCAAGTCATCATCAACTGCTGCTGCGACAAGTCGGCAGCACCTGAAGATCGGCAGTCCATTTTCCAACGACTACACCAGCCAGCACCTTTCCAACAACAACTTGAGAAACATGTGCAAATTTTAGGAGATGAGGAATTGCCTTTTGCCTCCTGTAATTCAACCCGGAAGGTTCTTCCTGGCAAGGGAGGGAATAAGACAAGCTCTTCTAGCCTGGCAATCTCCGCTAGTATTGCAAGGAAACCCTCGTTTGGAGGATTGCCACCGACAACCACAGGGGGTGTCTACCTAGGCACTCGATCCAAAAAGAAGATGCCAACACCTGGGGGTGCATCCTTGACCTCCTTGGGGGTAGATGAGATCGGGGGTAGCAGTCTCCTCAAAGTATACGACAACCCGGTGTTCCAAGAGCATACACAGGGGATAGCGATCCACTGGAATTACACGACAGATGTGGACATCCCTGAGGATGACCGCCTTCACCAAGACGATGCGGCTTCCTGTACAGGGGGTAGCACCTCTTCCGAGTTTGAGGAGAAAGACATTCCGATATTTCCCGACGATTTTTCGGTATGAGGGTACGACACAGAGAGCACCTCTGCTATGATCCCATCCACCTCTACCCACATGAGGACAGTCTTTATGGACGACGATGATTAAGAAGCGCCTACTGACCGACAACGTCTCAAAGTACTTGAAGTCATGCTCCTGTCCTTGGTCAAGTCAGTAGACGAAATCAAAGCCGCCTTGCCAACTCAACCATCAAGGATGCCTAGACAAACAAGCTTGGGGCCCGCAGTCAATGTGGACTCCAACACAATCGCTCCTCCTTTGGGTGACAATCCTCTAGGAGCATCCGCTCCTTCAGCTGCAGATGAAGCCAGGGAAACAAGGAGGGAAGTCCAGGAGCTTCGGGCAATGTTCAATGCCCGAGATTCCTCTCAGAACCTTAGAATACGGTAGCCATATCCCGTTGCATGGAGAGATGTGCCTTTTCCACTACGGTACAAGCCGTTTTATATCGATTCATATGACGGGAAGACCTCTGCTAGTCGGTACATGAGTTATTTTGAGGTCACAACCGACCACTTGCCGCATAGTGATGCCATCCTCACACAATTATTCATCGGAGCATTAGAGTGGATCGCGTTCGACTGGTATCGCAACCTTCCGGACAACTGCATCCATTCTTTTGACGGCTTCAAGCACATATTCCTAGAGAGATTCTATGAAGTAGGGCATGATGTGACATTGTCGTCTCTCATGGATGTCGTTCAGAGAGAGGGAGCTAACAAGGAACTATATCGAGCGGTTCCGTCAAACCGCGATGAGATTGCCCCAAGGCAATCCCGAAAGCTCCTTGATCGAAATATGCCAGAAAAAGTTGCTCCCCGCAATCAGCTACTGGATGGGTGAAGATCAGTTCAAGGATTGGACGACCTTTATCAAAAGCGCCACCAATACGGAGGCAAAGTTAAAGAAGGCTCGCCAGCTGGGATTACACATCCCGGATGGAGAGGTCAAAAGCAAACATCCTGTTACCACCTCCAATAGCAACAACACTGACGACACCTCCAATAACTGGGACAACAAAGGCAAATAGGTCCTGGTCGCTAATTTGACTAAGAAGCCTAAATAAAAGCAGGCAGAAGCTTAGTGGTCCAAGGTGAATTACTCATTCGAAGATAATCGTGTCAAGCCTATCTTTGACATGCTCTTGTAAGGGGACAGGATCCAACTCCCTCCACCAAGACGCGAGCCTCGAGCGGCAGAGATGGAGGACCCAAAATACTGCCATTTCCACCGCTATGTTCATCATGCCACTCATGACTGCTTTTAATTAAAATGGTACATCCAGAATCTTATCAACTCCAAAACTCTGTCGCTAGACTTTGAAGAGGTTACCGTGGCGGCGAACATGGTGTCAATTCAGTTCGGCAACTTCCCTCCAACAAGCACTTAAGATACCTATCCCCCGGGCAACGATGGAAGTTACTAATCTTCCCCCCATCCGGGACCAGACGACTGGCTTGGTACCTCTCACCACTTCACGAGGAGAGATCATGTGGGTGCACCCAGACCTAGTGCCCGAAGTTACCCAGGCGGTGTCATCTCCAGCCAACAAGAAGAAGGGCAGGAAGTCCTGATCCTGCCATATAATTTCAGCCGAAGCTGAGGAAGCAACGACCGTTGTTACCCGGTCTGGGGCACAAGTTCAGCCCACTCCGGGTAGTTCAGTTGAAGACCCTCAGCCAGCAACGCTACCGGCCCCTGATGTTTTGGGGCCATCTCAGCCTCCACCGGCGGACAGGTCCAAGCCGAATGAAACCCGCTTCGACAGGCCGCTCCGTAAAGATGCACCTCAGGGGTTGGAGAGACCTTACAACTTTAACATATTAGCACAATTGGCTAATACACCGGCAAATTTGTCATTATACGAGATCCTAAGGCTCTCCAAAGATCTTCACTCCAGAATGCTGACGCTTACTTAGCCCAGGTCAAACCTACAGGTGAAGACTCATCGGCAGATCTCCAGGGCAGCAACTGTGCGGATGCAATGCCCGACATCATATTCACCCCACAGGATATGCTGATCAAGAACAACATGCATGATCGCCCCTTGTACTACACTGGATACATAGGCGACATCAAGGTGGATCGGATGCACATCGATCCTGGCTCGTCGATAAGCATCATCCCAAAAAGCTTGCTTCAAGTCCTCGGCATACCTATGCACCGGCTAGCGGCGACCAACACCACCAATAGCGGTTTCAACTCGGGAAGGAGCTATCCCTTAGGAAAGATCCGATTGAAATGTCAGAGTGGCTACCTGAGGACAGAGGTTACCTACTACGTCATAGATGCAGATACGTCCTACAATATCCTCTTGGGGCATCCGTGGATACATGACTATATGATCGTGCCGTCCACACTCCACCAGTGCTTCAAATATGTCAGTAAGCATGGCTTCGTGAAGACTGAATTTGCCGACATCAATCCTTTCAAAGGGGTTGAGTCTTATTATTCTTCGGAGGCGTGTCTATATGACGAATCCAAGAAACACATAAGTGACAAAATGGAGGCCATCACAGGGCCAGAGGAACCCTTGAGAATTCATCTCTAGGCCCATAAACTGGGTAAAGCCGTACCCCTTGTCGCAACTTTGCATAAAGAGGTGCCCGGTTCTCCCACCCCAGCTACACAGCTGGAACCAATGGTCATCCGACTCCCAAGGACCAGCCAAGAGCCAAAACCCGTCATCGGGCCGATGGTGATCCGATTGCCAAAATCCAATCAAAGGCGACCGAAAGATGCAAGGACCTCTGGATAGCCGATGGTGATTCGATTGCCAAGATCCAGTCAAAAGCATTCGGAAGACTCGAAGTCTTCTGTCGAGCCGATGGTCATCCGTCTTCCCAAGACGAGCTGGCAACCAAGTATCGATCCGAGACCCTCAGACAAGCCAATGCCACAAGCAGAAACCTTGGTGGTCAAGTTGCCCAGGACAGCGTCCCTACCTCCGATCACACAGGGGGTAGCTGAAGAGGATACAGAACTTGCGAAGTATCTTGTTGCAAAGGTGGATAGTCTCTCCCCTGATGATGTAATCCCTGTGGACAAAATTCTTTATTTTATCAATAAGAGGCTGTCATAACCCGCACCCAGTTTAGGGTCACAATAACGTGGGTACGTCCAGCCTACGTCGTAGTGTCGGCGGTTGAACGCTGTATAGGTCCTCTATAACATCTTACATCTAACAACAAGATATATAAACCTGTCATCTCCGCACGGAGGTATAATATAACATCTCAACTCTATATCTCAATCACAAGTCTAGGAAAGATAGAGTACGATATGAAATCAGATAAAAGGAAGAAACTGAATATAAATAGAGTTATCACACCACACAAAATAGATGTCCAACACAAATAAATACAAGTCCTGAATATAAATAAGTCTCAACTAACAATCAGAATAATCTGATACAAACTAAAAGCTATAAAGTACTAAGCTATAACTAAGCACACTCTACTGGACTAGATCCTCCTCTGGCTCCTGTGTGCCACCCGCGTAGGCCTCATAGAAAGTGGGAACAATCATCTATATCATCTGTAATATTTTGTCAACATATCCAGTCAGGATTGGAACGAGCACATCAGCTCTAACAGTTTAAAATAATTGACAAACGCTATAAGTATAAAATAATAATAAAATTCTTGATGATCAAGTTATAGAGGTAATGTATGTAGGAGCATAAAAAATGATGCTTCATAGACTGAGTCGAAAAGATAGAGCTTTACACTTAAAGTCAGCTACTTTACGCCAGGGACAAATCAACTACTTTATGCCAGGGACACGCCAACCACTTTACGCCAAGGACAGGTTGTCAAATCATGCATTTAATGTAAAGTGATAATGGGTCTGACATAAAGATCTACTGACGGCGTATAACACAGGATGCGAAGGGATTTGTTTTACACAGAAATCAATACTTGTCGTTTAGTATGTGGACTGAGCTATTTTTACGCTCACAGGATGGCTTCTTTTACGCATGAATACTATATGAGCTTTTCACGCTCAAAGTTGACGTGTGCATAAAGTTTATTTGGGCTACCTTTACGCTCAAGGATGTTTTTCAACCACTTTACGCGGGAAGTCCATTTTAGGGCTATTTTATGCCTAGTCTACTACTTTACGCTCAGGGTATATTTGGGTTGTTTTTACGCCCTATCCTTTCTGACTAATTTGGAACGTGGTTTGCCTACGTGGTTTTCATGCCACACATCTCGAAGAACGTGTGTACGTACATCCTATTCTTATTGAAATTATGGGACATGTGTCAACGTGTGTAAAGGATGACTTCAGTCATGGGTGGCAGTTATTAGCGTAAAGACAGAACTTTGGCTGAGTTTTACGCACAAAAAGCCAAGTCTATAAATAGACTTATTTTTCTCATATAAGAGAGAGATAGACAAGGAGAGAATACATAGAGATCAGAACCCAGAAATTTTGATTCTCCAGAGCATTCTTCTTCAATTTTTCTTCCAGAACAGAGTGAAGCAAAGCAGAAAAGCATTCGGCCTCGCCATCAGTGCCCAAGTGTGTCGATACCTTTCTGGTGACTTAGTTCTTCCGGTTGTTCATCTTTTAGCAGTGATCTTCATCATCATCGTATGGTCCAAGGAACAAAGTGATCGACTTCAGATCAGACTTCCATAGTAATACTTCCCAGATTAATTTGTACTTTTTGTACTCTTTCAAGTTTTATTTTCAAAAAAGCCAATTGCAAGGCATTTTTGTTAAGTGAAACAAAATGGCGACTCTGCTGGGGATGACCTTCTCCTCTGACGAGGAGGCAATTGCTCAATACGATGATGTGTCGATTGGATCGATAAAGAAGATTTGCAATTGGCTTTTTTGAAAATAAAACAAAATGGCGACTCTACTGGGGACGACCTTTTCCTCTGACGAGGAGGCAATTGCTCAATACGATGATGTGTCGATTGGATCGACAAGGAAGACTCTGGTTGTGCACTTCGTCCAGACTGCTTATGAAGAGATGCTCCGAACCGGGGGTGGTTCTCGCCGCTCCAATGTTCAAAAATCTCACAAAGCACGAAAAGTTTGGATTCCTAAATCCAAAACAGCTTCTAATCTCTCTGTTACTTCTGATGGCAAGGGAATTCTTCCCACTCCTGTGGTAGGGGCTCCCGTTCGTAACGAGGCAGTCCTTACTTCAGCGTTGCACTCTAAGTGTGACAATCAATCTCTCGTTTGTGACGGTGAAGATAATGAGGTTTTACGCCCACCACGTAAAAGCCAAGTTTTACGCCCAGTACGTAAAAATGAGGTTTTACGCCCAGTGGGTAAAAATCAAAATTTACACTCTATGCATAAGAATAAGTCTCCCATCTCTGGTAAGGTAGACTCTAATGCTTGTGTTTCTGAGTGAAAGAATAAGTCTCCCGTCTGTGACGTGGTAGACACACAAAAGTTACGCTCTTCGCGTAAAGGAAAATCTCCCGTCTGTGACGTGGCAGATACTCATGTTTTATGCTATATGCGTAAAGGTAAATCTCCTGTCTGTGACAGTGTAGATAAAATTCACAAAGATGCTTCTGTATCTAAAGTGAATGTACCTGCACGTATGAAGCATAAAAACATAGTTGGTAAAACTTCTGTTTTTAACCAACAACCTTCTTATACTACTGTACGCTAGGTACCAAACTTACAAATTACACGCAATGAAGATGGAGTCCTTCGTGCTAAAAAATCTTACGATTTACGCACGCAACTCCAAGCACGTAAAAATGTACAGTTTGGTTCTGCGAATGCAGCCAGTAATCTTCTTTATACACAAGGGTCTAAACGTTTTGCTACCCCAAATGTAATAAAGAAGACTACTCCTTCTACTCCTTCTGATTTACGTGAATTGCTAATGCAAAAGCGTAAAAATAGACAATCTCCTATGACACTCCCCCAAGAGAATCATCATTGTGAGTGTCACCAGATTGTAATTAAATGTTGTTGTTCGGCTTCCAAACGGTCAGTTTTTGATCGGTTAAGTTTTAATACGCCTCAATAACAAGCTGATGACCAAGAACATGAGTTGTCATATGCATCAGTCAACATGGCATCTCATACCAACAGAGGACGACGTCCTAGACGGAACACGTCCCAAACTCCAGGTCAACAATAATTCAATAGACTTCTTGATTCCTTTGAAGGAGTATATCAGAATACTCGATCAAGAAGACAAAGACAGTTGCAGACTTCTGATTCAGAAGCTGGGGGTACTCAATCTCTTGAGTTCGAAACTGATAGTGTCGATTCATACTTCTATACTAATCCCTCTGTATCTTCAAGAGAAGTTGAATCCTACGTTATTGGAGATGAACCGGAGACGTCATCTGATATACAGAACAACGTCTCACTGCCGTTGAGCAATCATTGAAAGACATGCTTAACATGATGCAAAGCATGCACCAGATAATAACGGCCCAGCAAACTGCTCAACCGGTAATAGTAACACCGGTACAGGTAGCAGCACAAACTCAAGATAGTCAAGGGATTGATATACCTTTGAATATCCAAGAGCCTGCTGTTAACCAAAATTCTGCATCTCTAGATCCCATCATTCCAGAAGATGTACCATCTCCGATGGGGGTTACGGTACAACCAACAAATATTCAATCAAATGTGCTTCCGCAAACCAGTGAAGCCATTCAAGCAGTGCGTGAGCTCAAAGCACAGTTTGAAGTTTTGAAGCACAAAGATCAACTCCAGAGGTTAGGGATTAAGCAACCTTATCCACCTCATTGGAATGATGTACCCTTTCCACCGAAATTCAAGCCACAATCAATGGTATTGTTTGATGGAAATGCTTCTCCTAGTCAGTATATCAATTACTTTGATATTATGACTGTACATTAGCAAAAAAATGATGCTCTTCTCACTCGAGTATTCATTGGGTGTTTGACGGGTTCAGCTTACGACTGGTATCATAGTTTACCCGACAATTGCATTTCGTCTTTTGACGAATTTAAGGCAATGTTTCTCTCCCGCTTCTATGAAGGAGGTATGGACATAAACATGTCCTCCTTAATAGAAATCAAACAAAAGGAGAAAGAAGATACTCGGACGTTCATTGAACATTTCCGACAGACGACTCTAAAGATGCCTCCTTGTAGTGCCCCGTCCCGCAAAGTCAATCGGAGGAATCGAAACGCCGACGGCGTTCGGACTTAGCCTTGCAATGGCTTGCTCGGAGACATCGCTCAGGTGGGGTAGTTTCGGTGAACTCTCCTCATCTTTGCCTTCACATAATAAATCGTGTTTTCAACTCGCACAAGTTAGGCTTGATAATAAAAGCTACGCATCCACATAGCTAAGGGAATAATCCCGACGGGTCAAAATGAGTTAGAACATGGAAAACGTCCCACGCTCGGCTTAGAGTTGGTGCACGGCGTGCTTTGAAAATGACACTCGGTCCTTCGTCTCGTGGCTTGGGAGAAGGAAAGTTGGTCTTCGGTGCATAAGCTGAGAGTTAGCCTAAGTCATAGGCGTCGTCCGCACAAATGCTTGCTAAAGCATGCACAGTCCTGTCCCGTAAGGCTTGGCATAGCCTTTGTACGTCTCTTGGGTTAAGTTGTAGGCTTGAGTGAGTTAGGCAAAGTTATGCCGGTCGACCTAAGTTATTCTACGTGCTGTCCCGCTCATTCTGCGGTTGTCAAGATAAATAGTCCCACGACCCCAAGGCCCATCATATGAAGTATGACTTGGACGATAGCGTCGCGTAGAACACGAGTCGGTTTAGAGGCACGTGCCACGGTTGGTTCAGTAGAAAGTTAGCTACGGTCGGTCGATACTTAAGGAAACACGTTATGTTCAAGTTAAGTTGGAAAACTATGCAGTAGCCGTTCCCTGAGTTCAAAGAATATTAAGTCTAAGCGATGGGTAGTCGCCGAGGCAACCCTGGTTAGGGGCTCTGCAAAGGAAGTACAAAAAGTGGAAAGAGTAAAACAACCAAGTAAATGAATTGATCACATAACAAGCCCCAACGGTATCCTAAAATACACCATGTAAACCCTTATGAACTTGGACAACTTGTCGACAAGGGGTGGTTTCTTCGAGCGGCAACCCGGGGCCACGGGACCGTCTCGGCCTAGAAAGAAACTGGTTGTAGCCGAGCTGGGTAATAGGCAACGCTGGTAAGACGATCGGTAAGATAGGGACTTGCATCGGGGCTCGCTACTTGCGTTGCAAGGGTCCCGTACTGCCAGACTACGTCCAAGGCGGCTGGTTAGGCCAATCCCATAACAAACACTTAATATAAATTGTTATCAACTAATATGGTAAGTTTTATGTCCACCATGGCTGGTTAGGCCAGTGATCTTTCATAATAGATGTGTCGGCACGGGCGGCAATCCGCGTGGGTGCCTTTGGATTGAGTTGAATGTGTATACAGTTAGAAGACACAATGTCGGAGCCTAAGATTTGGCTACAGCAAAGGCGACGTGCTTCGGCACGAGATGTGGCGTCGAGTGTTACGTTGTTGGCATAGAGTTGCATGAGTTAGGCTTGAGCGGTCGCGAGTTAAGTCGAGAAGGGCCGTAGGGCTAGTTGTGTGAAGTTACGTTGAGTTGCTGGGCACGACCTCGAAATATGAGGCACGACCGCGTTGTCACAACACAAGTATGGGCAAGATGTAAACAAGGAGGCACTGCCTCGGAGATATTGAGGCACGAATCGAGTTCATGGCACGACCGAGTCGTTACGTCCCAAAGTTTGGCACAAAAGACAAGTATAAGTCGGTGCGTCGACAATGCAAGCACGAGAAAGGTCTAGAGGCAAGGAAATGGAGTCGTTCGTGTAGTTGCGTCTCTGATTATGGCCGTAAGGCAAACACGACTTGATAGGTTAACGTTGTGGGCACGAGGAGTGGTCTAGTGACAAGTATGAGTTAACGTTGATATTGCAAGCACGAGATGGTTCCGATACACAAGTTGCGCTAAGGCGCCGGTCCTAAAAACTGATCCTAAGGCAAGAATAGAAAGACAATCGAAAAAGGGTTTATGTTGCACAAAGTAAATAAAACGTGTAGGTTTTGTATGGGTGGGCGAGGAGCTCACTCCACCAGTACAGTAGTACTGACACCCACACAGTATTTTATGTGCAGGCACAGGTAGAAGCTCGTGGCGCGGAGCTCGCTTGGATGCGTCGAGGCACGGAGTCCCTTGGCGATTCGAAGCGTGCGGCCGTGAGAACTGAAGACTTATACAGGACATAATGTATGGACATCGCCTTCCGAAGCTTCCGCTGGATTCAAGTATTGTATCGAGAGATGAGAGAGAGCAGAATAACTTGTAACATGAGTGAAAAGTGAGCCTGAGAGACTTATAATTTGGCCTTGCGCCCATAATTGTAATCTTGTATTCATATCAATAAAAAGAGTTTCTTTTGAAATACTTGTGTTCATGTGTTCTTCTTTAAATTCCGCTACAATGTATTCAATAACTCTGCTTGGGACTTCTGAGCGACGACCTCGTCGCCGCCGATGCAATCGGCCGTTATGGAATTGCCTTGCACGAGCGCAATCTAGGCTCGTGCGGCATCACGCCTTAGCGAGGACGATCGCTCCTACGGGAGCGGGGCGTGACATAGTGGTATCAGAGCACGGCTTTACGTCCTTGGACCGTCGATTGAATTCTTTAACTTCGATGTTTCCGCAAAAACTCTGTTGCTTCCGCAAGTTGTTATCGTTGGTGCGCTCTCTCTCAAATGTCCTTCGGCATGTCCATACAATAAGTCTAAATATTTTCGAAAGCTCGTACAAGCGTTCAATCTAACGCATCGGTAGGCCGTTGCCAAATGCATCGGTAGGGCCTTTGTGCCGAATGTTACAAACTTGACTCGATAGAAAACATGTGCTAATGTTCGCAAAGTCGCACGTATGCCCGAATAGTCCTACGTCGACCTTAGTAAGTCGCGTGCGTGCCTAATTAGTCCAACGTCGACCCTAGCAATTGAGCGTGCAAACTCAGAATATAGTCCGCATGGGATGGCTATGCACACGGCCTTTTGGCTAAGTTGTGTTTCGCGTCGCGCACCTCGACCCTTGGTGCAAGCGAGTTGCGAGCGATATCAAGTACCGCTCGGTCGGGAACGGAGATATACTTAGAGTGTCTATCGATAGGAACGCTATCGGACTAACGCTTAGGCGTACACGGAAGATAGATTTGGATTTCGAGAAAATAGCGCGAACGACTTAGTGCGTCGATACGACGCGAGCGACTACGCTAGCGATTCGTCGAACGAATCCGAAGGATGTCTTAGCGCATGACGCGAATGTGATTGAGGACTAGATCGTATGGCTTAAATCCGAGTGGTGTATGTGATAGGTTCGAAGAAGAATAAGAATGAGTGTCGACGACTAGTCGAGTGGCTCGAGTCCGAGTGGTGTATGGTTCGTCTTGGAAATTGTTCGAGTGAATATTGAGGATTACGAGTATGTCGGCGAGGCGATGCGATCGCGCAAAGCCTTAGAACGCGTCACGCTTAGTTGGTCGTGACTTCGAATGTCCCGAACGAGCATCTCGTTCGGACAACTTGTGAATGAGCAACGCGAGTTAGAACACGATTCGAAACGAAGAATGAAAATGAATGGTCTTGATCGAGGAAACTTAGAGGATCGCGCATGCGATATCGGATTGATGCAACTGAAATGTGACTTGAGTTTTGAATAACGATCTTGAAACGTGCTTGAGGAAAAGCGACTGAACTTGATCTTGAGTATTGAGAAAATTGTAGAATATCCAACTCGGACAACAGCATCAACGCACGACTCGAAATTGGTTGCAAAGGAAGATCGTCAGGTTACGCATATCGTCGATGGTATAGAGGCGTATCAAAGATCGATATGCGATAACTTGGGGGCACTCTGACTCGGCGAATGACGGTCGTACAAATGTTATTGTTCCGTTGGATGCTATACTTGGGATGTTAAAAATGTGTCGAGGAAAAGATAGACTTGGCTCGAGGATTTTCTAAGTTGAATGAATGACGATCGAACTTGGCTTGGATAAAAATTTGGAATGTTTGGATTTGCTTTGTCGATAACCACAACGTTGACGTTCTTGTCTTATGGGAGCGCTACTCCAGCCTCGCACATGCGTCACGCCGATCAGGGCGATCACTCTGCGTAAGCGCTGGTATGGTGATTCATACAGCGGGAGTGGTCGAACTTGCACGGTGCGACAATTTGTGCTTCGACTTGTGGTTTGACGCGAAGATAGACTCGAGATTGAATTGGTGTGCTTGTCGATTGAACTTGAGGATTGAGTAGGTCCAATCCGTATATCGAGAATGAATGAGTCTAAACTCAAACAAGAGTTACGCCTCGATGAGAATGATTATTTCGCGGGAGCGTTGCATGGTGATTCATGAACCACCGCGGATTATCAGACTCGCGTGAGATTGGGGCGCAACGTATTGTCGAGCGAGACGACCTCGTAATCGAATACATGAATTGGTTAGAATTGGTGAATTGAAGGGATTCGAATATACGCAACGTGTGCCATAATACGAATTAGGTGATCGTGCTCGATGTTTAGAAATTTGAGTGACGCGAGCTTGGGTAGAAGGCCCCGTATGATCGACTCTGGTTTGACCCTAGGATTGGGGTCAGTGTTGGCATTATTGTTGGAGAACTATGATTCCAATCCTGACATTGACTTAGCCTCGAAAAGAAATGGCCTAGCGGTTAGGCGAGACGCCCTGTTTCATGAGTTATCAATCGAATGATTGATCTTGAGGATTGGCTTGGATGGATAGCGTGAATCACGAATGTAGAAAACCCAGCTCACGAGGCTCGGCTGACATGCATATATTTTAGGGACGCCTGGGTATGTGTACGATGCGACTCGAGTGAGAATGACAATTCTCTATCATGCGGCTTGGCTGAATGCATGTATTTTGGGGACGCTTGGAATGTGTGCACGATCCAGCCAAGTGATACGACGAGTTCAAGCAAGGCTTGAAAGATGGGAGTGTGCCGAGATCTTAAAATCGTGTTAAAGGAAAGATTGATAATAGTGCGAGCGTGGCTCAGACTCAAGGAAGCGCATAGGCGTATCTCGCTCGACTGCGATAGTCCGGTGTCTAGGTACGACTGTCTTGGCCATAGAAATGGTAGGATAGCTTGCCTTCAGGAAAGTCTCGAGGACGAGACTTGTTCTGAGTGGTGTATGATGTAGTGCCCCGTCCCGCAAAGTCAATCGGAGGAATCGAAACGCCGACGGCGTTCGGACTTAGCCTTGCAATGGCTTGCTCGGAGACATCGCTCAGGTGGGGTAGTTTCGGTGAACTCTCCTCATCTTTGCCTTCACATAATAAATCGTGTTTTCAACTCGCACAAGTTAGGCTTGATAATAAAAGCTACGCATCTACATAGCTAAGGGAATAATCCCGACGGGTCAAAATGAGTTAGAACATGGAAAACGTCCCACGCTCGGCTTAGAGTTGGTGCACGACGTGCTTTGAAAATGACACTCGGTCCTTCGTCTCGTGGCTTGGGAGAAGGAAAGTTGGTCTTCGGTGCATAAGCTGAGAGTTAGCCTAAGTCATAGGCGTCGTCCGCACAAATGCTTGCTAAAGCATGCACAGTCCTGTCCCGCAAGGCTTGGCATAGCCTTTATACGTCCCTTGGGTTAAGTTGTAGGCTTGAGTGAGTTAGGCAAAGTTATGCCGGTCGACCTAAGTTATTCTACGTGCTGTCCCGCTCATTCTGCGGTTGTCAAGATAAATAGTCCCACGACCCCAAGGCCCATCATACGAAGTATGACTTGGACGATAGCGTCGCGTAGAACACGAGTCGGTTTAGAGGCACGAGCCACGGTTGGTTCAGTGGAAAGTTAGCTACGGTCGGTCGATACTTAAGGAAACACGTTATGTTCAAGTTAAGTTGGAAGGCTATACAGTAGCCGTTCCCTGAGTTCAAAGAATATTAAGTCTAAGCGATGGGTAGTCGCCGAGGCAACCCTGGTTAGGGGCTCTGCAAAGGAAGTACAAAAAGTGGAAAGAGTAAAACAACCAAGTAAATGAATTGATCACATAACAAGCCCCAACGGTATCCTAAAATACACCATGTAAACCCTTATGAACTTGGACAACTTGTCGACAAGGGGTGGTTTCTTCGAGCGGCAACCCGGGGCCACGGGACCGTCTCGGCCTAGGAAGAAACTGGTTGTAGCCGAGCTGGGTAATAGGCAACGCTGGTAAGGCGATCGGTAAGACGGGGACTTGCATCGGGGCTCGCTACTTGCGTTGCAAGGGTCCCGTACTGCCAGGCTACGTCCAAGGCGGCTGGTTAGGCCAATCCCATAACAAACACTTAATATAAATTGTTATCAACTAATATGGTAAGTTTTATGTCTACCATGGCTGGTTAGGCCAGTGATCTTTCATAATAGATGTGTCGGCACGGGCGGCAATCCGCGTGGGTACCTTTGGATTGAGTTGAATGTGTATACAGTTAGAAGACACAATGTCGGAGCCTAAGATTTGGCTACAGCGAAGGCGACGTGCTTCGGCACGAGATGTGGCATCGAGTGTTACGTTGTTGGCATAGAGTTGCATGAGTTAGGCTTGAGCTGTCGCGAGTTAAGTCGAGAAGGGCCGTAGGGCTAGTTGTATGAAGTTACGTTGAGTTGCTGGGCACGACCTCGAAATATGAGGCACGGCCGCGTTGTCACAACACAAGTATGGGCAAGATGTAAACAAGGAGGCACTGCCTCGGAGATATTGAGGCACGAATCGAGTTCATGGCACGACCGAGTCGTTACGTCCCAAAGTTTGGCACAAAAGACAAGTATAAGTCGGTGCGTCGACAATGCAAGCACGAGAAAGGTCTAGAGGCAAGGAAATGGAGTCGTTCGTGTAGTTGCGTCTCTGATTATGGCCGTAAGGCAAACACGACTTGATAGGTTAACGTTGTGGGCACGAGGAGTGGTCTAGTGACAAGTATGAGTTAACGTTGACATTGCAAGCACGAGATGGTTCCGATACACAAGTTGCGCTAAGGCGCCGGTCCTAAAAACTAATCCTAAGGCAAGAATAGAAAGACAATCAAAAAAGGGTTTATGTTGCACAAAGTAAATGAAACGTGTAGGTTTTGTATGGGTGGGCGAGGAGCTCACTCCACCAGTACAGTGGTACTGACTCCCACACAGTGTTTCATGTGCAGGCACAGGTAGAAGCTCGTGGCTCGGAGCTCGCTTGGATGCGTCGAGGCACGGAGCCCCTTGGCGATTCGAAGCGTGCGGCCGTGAGAACTGAAGACTTATATAGGACATAATGTATGGACATCGCCTTCCGAAGCTTCCGCTGGATTCAAGTATTGTATCGAGAGATGAGAGAGAGCAGAATAACTTGTAACATGAGTGAAAAGTGAGCCTGAGAGACTTGTAATTTGGCCTTGCGCCCACAATTGTAATCTTGTATTCATATCAATAAAAAGAGTTTCTTTTGAATTACTTGTGTTCATGTGTTCTTCTTTAAATTCTGCTGCAATGTATTCAATAACTCTGCTTGGGACTTCTGAGCGACGACCTCGTCGCCGCCGATGCAATCGGCCGTTATGGAATTGCCTTGCACGAGCGCAATCTAGGCTCGTGCGGCATCACGCCTTAGCGAGGACGATCGCTCCTACGGGAGCGGGGCGTGACACTCCTGGTATGCCAGATTCAGCATTAATTGATACATGCAAGATGAATCTGCGACCATCTATTGCTGTCTTCACGGGTTCCCAATTCACAGATTGGGCTTCGTTTATTATAGCAGCAGTTTCTGCCGAGACCAATGGTAGGTTGGCTCGTGAACATGGGATGATTTTTGCCTCAGAGGATAAAGGAAAGAAAGGTAATCATGGTAATAATTCTGGCAATCATAATGCAAAAGGAAAGGACACTCTTATGGTTAATCTTTCTAAAAACAAAACAATGCCGAATAATCAGGAGTCTTCTAAGCCAAAAGAAGAATATTCTTTTGACAAGAGTGATATCCCAGGGATATTTCAATGTCTGGTGAAGAGTGGCAAACTCCAAATCCCGGAGCCAAAGAGGCCTAATGAGGTGAATCTGACTGACAATCCCAAATATTGTATCTATCACAGATACATAAATCATCCCACCAGGACTTGTTATGTCCTAAAGAAGAAAATCCAAGAGCTGATTAATGCCAATGCCATCTCTTTAACTAACGATGAGCATACGGTCACAACCAATATGGTTTCTCTTCAATTCGGAGATTTTCCTTCTCAACAGGTACCAGATGGAATTGTCCCAATTCCGAAGGCGACGATGAAAATTATGAATATCCTGCCTGCCAGAGAGGAAAATGAAGGATTGTTGCCTCTCACATTAAAGAATTGTGAAATTATGTGGGTACATCCTGACTTAGTACCTGAAATGGAAGATGAAGGTAAAACTTCAAAATCCAAGAAAGGTAGGTAAGAAAGTCAAAACCTGCAACATGATTTCTCATGTTATTCCAGATCCTGATAATTTGAATCATCTATGGGATGGCATTCCTTTGGAAGATAGACTGAGAGGATTGAACATATGTCCTCCAAGTCTGGCTCCTCCTACCAAGCTCAAGCTTATCCATCAGCAATGGCTAGCTATGAATAGTGTTCCCTTATACATGGCACAATAAGTCTTCACGGCTTATGAAAAAGCTCATGTAGGGATTTTTTCTCTTATCCCGAATCCTTCTCCTCCCGTAGCTACAGAGAATTCTATTCCTCATTCTCCTGTAATTATAGAGATCTCTTCTTCTTCCTCTGTTGAACAACCTGTTAAAAGTCCGTTGCCTACTCACTTGTACAGTCAGCAATCTGTCCTTCTCATGAAGAAGATGGTTATGATTTTCAAAAGGCAGAAGGTTTGAATTATGATAAAGGAATACGACTTCCCTTACAAATTCAAAGTCAAAAATCTACTATTGGATTGGGTTCTGAGGTTCCTCATAACGATCTTCGCGAGAAGAAGGCTAAGGGAAAGAAGACTAAATCCTGCAATATGGCACTTCCTTCTTCTGAGTCTGAAGAAGAAACCTTTGCTGGTACAAGATCTGGGAAAGAGTACCACAAAGATTATGAAGGATCCTCCAAAGAAGCAGAGAATGTTGAAACACCACCAACTCAACCGTCTCCTGTTTTCGCTAAACCATCTGTGGTTGAAAAGGGGAAACAGAAAGCAGTACGCTTTGATGTCCCGTTGAAGTCTGCTTCCAGTCAGGGGGTGGTGATGAAACCCTATAAATTTGATATTCTAGCCCAGTTAGCTAATACTCCGGCTAGACTATCTATCTTCGAGTTGCTTCGCCTTTCTAAAGAAAGTCATGAAACCTTGAGTGAAGCTTTGCTGCAAGCTAATTCCTATTTAGCTCAACTCAAGACTCCAGATAATACACCAGTGTCATATCCACAATGTCATAGTATGATGGAAGCAATTCCTAATATCACCTTTACACAAGAAGATATGCTGTTGAAGCATAACAAGCATGACAGGCCTCTGTGCTACACTGGGTATATTGAATCCACTGAAGTTGACAGGATTTATATTGATCCTGGGTCTTCCATTAGCATAATTCTTCAAAGTATGCTAAGACCATTGAGGATTCCTACTAGTGACTTGACTTACACTAGTACCACAATAGTTGGTTTCAACTCTGGAAAGAGTAAACCACTGGGGAAGATTCGTCTGAAGATTCAGATTGGTCATCTTCAAACTATGGCAACATTCTATGTTATTAATTCAGACGTATCCTACAACATCCTTCTTGGAAGACCGTGGTTATATGAGCATAATATTGTGCCTTCAACTCTCCACTAATGCTTCAAGTACGTGGATTCCCAAGGGGTTGTGAAGACTGAGTTTGCTGATATCAATCCTTTCAAGGGTGTCGAAGCCTATTTTTCTGATTCAATGCTCTACAAACAAGAGCATGTGAAAGAGATATCAGACATAGTTGAAGATCGATCATTTGCAGAAGATCAGTCTATTAATGAAGATCCGCCAGAAGAGAAATCTTTGAAGATCAAAGTCAAAGGGCGAATCCAACCCCAACCTGTCAACAATCAACCTCTGATGATCAAGGTCAAAGGAAGAACTCAAGCTTCATTTGAGGAATCAGTGAATGTTCCTGCTAAAAGCCAAGTTTAACCTCTTATGATCAAGGTCAAAGGGCGTACTTCTCGTACGAATGATCCAGAACAACCATTGATCGTCAATCTTGGCAAGTCTACGCAGAAGACGGATGATGGTCCATTAGTGATTAATCCGAAGCGTAGCATTCAAATTGTAAATGATGTAAATATTGATCATTCTGTACTTTCTAATATCAATGAAGATTTCCTTTTTGAGTATATGGCTGTCAAATATGTTGAAAGAATGACTTTATCTTCTTATGATCAAAATCATCAGTATAAAGATGACATAGACACAAAGGAAACCTTATACATTGACCATAAAGAAAATTCCTTTCCTCCTCATGTCGATGTTGGACTTTATTCTCAAAGGTTCCTAACATCTTCTCCCTATCTTCTTTCTGTAGTTGCTTCATCACAAGCTTGTGTAACTTATAGACGTCACGAAGAATCTTATTTCGTGATTCCGTCTGATAAGAAAAACAAGCACCAAATTGTGTTTGGCACGGCTAAAAATATCTCTGTTGCTCAGACAGATGATCTGAGAGATAAAGATAAAGGGAGAATCTGAATTGACAAATATAGTCAACAATCTCTCAAGATTATCCAGAATATGGGATATGATTTGAAGACTATGCAAGGTCTCAATCAAGGCAAGGGTAGACGATTACCATTAACTGGTGATCCATTTTACCAGAAAACTCGTCATGGGTTGGGATATGATCCGTCCTACATATTTAATGATAATATACAAGAAGAATTCTCTTCTAGCTCTTCACAATCATCAGATTCGAAAGAAATCCAATTCATCGAATCTGATACGTCTCGCTCTTCATATATAAAAGAAGGTTATTATGATGAATCTGAGCAGATATTCTCAGTCAATATGGTTCAAATTGATGGTGAATCTGAACCATTTAAGAATGATCCTTGGGCTCAACAGATGGACACTCAATGGGAACTTCGTTTTGAACAGCGACAACCACCTACAGAGGATGAGGTTGTCCAGATCGATGTTGGAGATGGTACTACACCCAAACCAATATTCGTCAGTAAAAACCTTTCTGAAGATGAAAAGAAAGAGTTGATAAAACTGATCAAAGAATATATTGATATCTTTGCATGGAGTTATGAGGATATATCGGGTCTAGATCCTAAAGTTGCTACTCATAAACTCAATATTCTTTCTAATGCCAAGCCTGTAAAACAACAGCAACGGTATTTTCGACCAGATATGATGGATGCAATTGAGGCGGAAGTTAAAAAGCTGATCACATGTGGCTTTGTTCGTGAAGAACAACACCCGGACTGGGTTGCCAACATCGTTCCTGTTATGAAGAAGAATGGAAAAGTCCGAGTTTGCATAGATTTTCGAGATCTTAATGCAGCTTGTCCAAAGGATAAATTTCCACTTCCGATTACCGATGTCATGATAGACAATACATGCGGTTTTGAACGCATGTCTTTCATGGATGGATTCTCAGGATACAATCAAATTAAGATGCATCCAGAAGATGAGAAGCATACTGCTTTTCGTACACCCCTTGGGGTTTACTGCTATACAGTTATGCCGTTTGGTCTTAAAAACGCTGGTGCCACGTATCAACGGGCTATGAGCAACATCTTTCAAGAACATCTACGGAAGACAGTAGAATGTTATGTAGACGACATTGCTATTAAGAGTCGATCAATAGATGATCACATTCAAGACTTGAAGACAGTATTTGAATTGATGCGTCAACATCAATAGAAAATGAACCCTACTAAGTCTTTCTTAGAGGTTTCCAGTGGCAAGTTTTTAGGATTTGTCATTACTTCTCAGGGTATCCATGTTGATCCTGATAAGGTTAAAGTAATTCTTGAAATGCGTCCTCCTCGTAATTTGAAAGAACTCTGTGGCTTTCAGGGTCGCATTGCTTATATCAGGAGGTTTATATCTAATATCTCTGGGAGATGTCAAACTTTCTCCCGTCTATTAAAGAAGGGTGTATCATTTGTTTGGGATGAAGCGTGTCAGAAAGCCTTCAATGACATCAAGCAATACCTTACAAATCCACCTGTTCTGGTACCTCCAGTGGTAGGAAAACCATTTTTGCTATATGTTCGAGCCTTGGATCATTCACTTGGTGCTCTTCTTGCACAAAAAAGTAATATGGGACATGAACAAGCAATTTATTATCTTAGCCGAATGATGGTCGGATGTGGTGGCCCATGCAGGTCAAGCTAAATTGTTTGGTTACTTTACCGTACCAAGCAAGCCTGCGAATAGGAATAGAAGTCTAGGATCTCATCCACATACTTGACCACTTTCTTCAAATCTACCGTTTGACTCATCGATTGCATCTTGCTTCCTTTCATCCCTATTCTTATCTTTCCTTCGTGCTTGCTAGAGATTGACCCTACTAGTTAGTTGTCCCAAAACACCATTAGTTTAATTCTTTAAGTTGGGTAGAATACCTTATGAACTAGCAACCCCTTTGACCTGGTGACCTATATTAGCAAGCTTATTTAGATCCTAGAATCTAGAGGACCTAACCCGTCTAGCCAACCAAGGACTTGGACAAGAGGACTATAGGACAACTGTATGACTTAGAATCATTCTGCCCTCTTTTAATCTAAATCTCTCGTACCTATGTTTTTACCCCTTTGACTAATGTTGCAACTATAATCTAGTTTTGCAAACTCATCCATTTATCGAGTTTGTTCATGACTTATGCTATTGAGCGCGCTCACTAACATATAGTCTAATCAGAACCGGTGCATGATGGTCTGATCAACCGAGTGCACTTTGGTTCGCTTTTGTCTATTATTCTACGTGGATGGGGACATAGCTAAACTTGTCCTTTAGAGTCCCATCCGCGACTACCTTGGCAATTCCTTTGAAATTTTCGGTCATCCTTGAATCACGTACTCGTATTCGATAATATCGTCTTGAAACTCCTAATTGCGTTCGCCTTCACCTATTTTATAAAGACGAAGGCGTAGTACTAGAATCCCTCTAGCCTTCCTACCAATTATGACCGTTATCACTCAATATTGCTATAACTTCGCCCTAAAATCCTCGTCCTTCTTCTCGGCCCTACTATGACCCTCATTCACTACCCACGACCATACTCGTATTATTTTTCTATGATCTAGATCGCAACTTCTTACGACATGATTTTGTTGAGCCTTATAATTGATTGTTCCCCACCGATAACCCTTGTGTCTTCTCACCCCCCTGCTAATTCTTAGTTTCGAGGACGAAATTCTTTTAAGTTGGATAGGATGTAAAACCCCAAAAATTTCTACTATTTTTTTATTAAATTTAGTACTGATTTAAAAATTTTGTAATATACGTCGCGTAGTCGTATTATACGTCGCGCACGACCTTTTATTTCTTTTTCGAATTTGCTCGACGAGTGCGAATATGTGCGAGCGTACATATTTTAGAAAAACATTTTTTCTATTTTATTACACTTTCAAAATATTATATAGAATTATTATTCTTGCTATAAAAAGTCTATTGTTTTTAGCAGTTATTAATAATAAATAATATTCTTCGTGCAAAAATATTATTTCATAAATATTTTATTAAGTTTATTTTTAAATAATAAGGTATTTTCAAAATTATTATAATAGTATTTTTGGAAAATATATTTTAAAATTATTGTGGCGATTTAAACCTCGATTTGAAATTTTGGATTTATTTAAATAGTTAAGTATTTGAAATTTGATTTATCCTATTCGATTTTAAACTAAAACTTAATTTGATTTAAATTAGATTTGCATTTAGATTTGGATTTGACTTTAAATTAAATTATAGATTGAATTATCTAATTTGGGTTTTAAATCTTTTTCTAATCCTACCCAGATGGGAATTCCCACATCCTATAAATAGGCAGGTATTCCTCCATTATTATTCCACAAATTTCTCCAAATTCTACAACCCAAGTTTGTGCATCGTGTCCGTGCCCTATTTTTCCTTTTCAATATTTTATTCACATATACATTTCATCTTCTTCGTGTCCACATGTCGGACACGATTTCGACACAACAAATCCAATCCTCTATTCTAAAATCCTAATCCTATTGTAAACCCTAGTCTCTTTCCATGTCCCACTCCCTGCATCCTTCGATCCCCGGCCTCGAGCCGCACATCCCTTGCCGTACCCCACCACACGTCGGCCACCTCGCCGCCTCCCCCCACAGAAGACCAAACCATCGAGACCAAATAATCCCTGGCACCACCATTACCGAAACCACCACCACTGCCTTAGCCGCCACCACCATTACCACCCCATCGCCGTCTACATCACAGCCACCACCATCAGTAACACCACCACCACCGTCGGCATCCCGCCAACCAAACCACCGCCACCAAGAACAGAAAAGAAAACCTTAACCCTAACCTCACCTGAGTCGACCGCCGCCCCTCGCTGTGTCTCCATCCACCTGGCTGCCGTCCATCGCGAAGCCGCGAGCCCCATCAGCGCTGCCCGAGGCCATCTCCGCCGAGCCTGCCATCCTCCGCCCATCGAAACCCCTCCATAGATTCCACCCATCTACGTTCCCTTCCGCCGCCTCCTTGCGTCGCGACCACCGCCGGAGACCACCGATCCGCCTTCGCCCGAGCCTCCACCTGCCGTTCCCGTTCTCCGTCGCCGCCCTGCCCTCCGTCGAAGCCGACCAGACCGCCGCCCCATCTCTCCGGTCCTTCGCGAGCGGCGCGCCGCTGACGTCGCCACCAGCCTCCCGCACCCCCTGATATCTCTGCTGTCGGGCCGACTCCGCTCCTCCGCTCCTCCGCGAGCGGCGCACCGCCGGCGTCGCCACCAGCCTCCCGCACCCATGATCTCTCCGCCGTCGGGCCGACTCCTCTCTCCGCCGCTCGTCTCCGCTCTCTCTCCGACTTTTCTTTCTCCCCTCGAAACCCCTCTCCTCCGCCAGGTCGGCGAACCCCCGCCGTGCCATACGCCTCTGGCGCCGCCCGCCGATGAGCTCAGCGCCGAGCCTCATCTCCTCCTCCCTCTCTTCCTCTCGCCTCTCCACTCTCTTTCCCTCTTGATCTCACTCCTCTCTCTCCCTCCTTTCTCTTTTTCTGTTGAAGAACAGCACTGCTTAAGTGCTTAGTTGTTCTGTTGCGGTTTTTGTTTGTTATTTTTTTTTTTTTTTCTTCTTCTTTTTCTATTAGTAATATTATTATTATTGTTATTATTATTATTATTATTATTATTATTATTTTATTATTGTATTATTATTATTATTATTATTAATATTATTATTATTGTTTCATTGTTATTATTATTATTATTATTATTATTATTATTATTATTAATATAGTCGTATATTTATAATACACAGTATTTTGTGAATATCATTAGTATTATATTTATTTTACTATTAGTTATTGCTATTTGCTATTAGGACTATTGTATAAAATATATTTCTAAATTTTTATATTTTGATACAAGATGGGGATTAAAAGCCCTAAAATATTATAAATATTTTATTATGGCATTGTCTAAATGTATATATATATATATATATCAGCAAGTTATGTTTTTAGCCATAAAAATATTTCTTCGTATTTTCGTATCTAGCCTAGAAATATATGTATAATAATAATTTGTTGTGAGTTCCAAATTATTACAAACTATTTTTCAAGTACTACGTAAAATATAGTTTTCAAGGATTATAAGTAGTTCTCTAAAAATCAAATATATTTATTATTACCTATTTTTCTTTGTTTTTCCTCCTTTCCAGGACCAATCCCATTACTACTATTCCTTCGCCAAATTTTGTCCTTCTTTATGTTGATCCTAACTAAATTGACCGTCCTAGACACAATGGAACTGTCCGTGCCACCACCCGAGGTCACCATGCATAGTTGTTGCACCGAAGTCATAATTTGTGCCATCTTGATTATCGCAGCACACCAGGCGTACTACCAGGCAAGACACCTTGCCATTTGCTGTTTATTTATTTTAGCACATATTTCATGCATTATTTATTTTCTTTATACAAAATAAACTGTGATACATGGCATAACCTGTTAGAACTTACTGTTCATTTATATTTCCTGCTATGTATTATTTTTCTCACATTAAACCTAGATTGAAGGGACCACCTTGTGTGTTGCATTTATTGGCCTTGACACATTGTAATACGAAGTTGTGTGTCGCATGTAGGATACGGAAGTGCGTGATTGGCTGGCCACCAGTACGTACAAGCCGTGCGATAGGAATAACCGCTAATAGAGGTTGCATGCTAGTTTGACTTAGCGGTTATAGAGGTTATTGTTGTGGATACAACATAGTAGGCATTGGACGGGGAGGACAATTCCTTAGCGTATGGGCTTCGATGCACTTTCCTTGTGACCCGGACTCTCCGCTGGAGATACGGGGTTGATGACCCATGATTACTGACGGCCACTGACGATTCTGCGGAACATCATGCTCTTACTGATGGGGCCTCTGGTGCCCAAGGGGGGACTATGCCGATCCTATTCAGTCAGGGCCCATGCGTAGGAAGGATTGTTCTTAACTATATATCACTTAGAACGGTAGGCTACCTTTATCCGTTAGGTACGAGTACTTTTGGTTTGGGTACTTGTATCTGACCGTGGCTTGGAATAATAACTTGTCGCGGATTAGTTCATCACATCTTGTCCTTGTTTGGTTGTAGGTGTGACTTACTACTTCGATGAGAAGGTATTGAACCTTGTTGGGGTCCGGATACCATATTGGATTTATAGTATGGAAAGATATGTCACCGTGAATTAGTTTACCATCTCCTGTCCTTGTTTGGTTGGGGGGATGGTACGCTCGTTCAGTAGGTGCGTATTGGACCATGTTATAATTCGATTGACTTATTTATTTGAGCAATATTTATTCAGTTTATATGGCATGATATTATGTGTCTTGTTACGTTCCTCTGAGGACCTGGTTATCTCTCCAGGTGTGTGCTCTTGTCTTTCGCAGGTGTTCTAGCTCTAGCCGAGACCATCGCTATTTCGTCGAGGATGATTGCACTTGGATCGTCTTCGCTTCGCTCGCCAAATTTATATCTTTTCTTATATATTTTTCCTTTGCTTGTTGGTAGTGGATTTGTCTCCACCCAATATATTGTATCAAGACAATTCATTATTATTATATGATATCTTTTATTCATTTATTTTGTTTGGATGAGATTAGTTAAGGTTCTACTGCATTTTACAGCTTATGTATCCATACGAGGCCCATGTACTTTGTATGGATACAGCTGGCATGTCTACGTTCCTAGTCCTACGTATTTTGGGACTGGAGTGTTACATCGGAGCAGAACACAGGTATACTCCTATAGAAAAGGAATGTCTGGCCTTGGTTTTTGCTGTCCAAAAGATAAGCTATTATGTGACAGGACAGACTATTCATGTCATCTCCAGAATAAATTCCATTCGGGTATTGATGAGAAAACCGAGCATTCTTAACTCTAGGTTAGCTACCTGGGCAATGTTGCTCACTCCTTATGATATGGTTTATATACCTCAAAAATCAGTGAAGGGTCAAGCATTAGCTGATTTCTTAGCTGCTCATCCTATACCTGAAACATCAAAGCTATATGAGGACATTCCAGATGAAGTCGTGGATTACAACATGACTTTAAAGAATGATATCTGGCAATTATATTTTGATGGAGCATCACGGGTTGGACTTAAGGGTAATATTGTCTCTGGGGTAGGAATCATTTAGGTTTCTCTTGATAAAATGGTCATATACCGTGCCTACTCTCTCAATGAGCCATGCTCTAACAATGTAGCAGAATATAATGCTTTGCTGATTGGTCTCCAAGTAGCAAAACAGTTGGACATTGAGTTCCTAGAAGCTTATGGAGATTCTCAACTGATTGTTAATCAAGTTAGAGGGACTTATGAAGTCAGAAATCCTGATCTCATCCCTTATCATCAAGTGGTAATCGAGTTGGTCCTTTCATTCAAAGGATTCTTCATCGAATTTGTACCACGTTCTCAGAATATGGAAGCTGATGCTCTTGCTAGCTTAGCTGCAGACTTGGCTGTTCCAATTCGAAGACAAAATACAATTACTTTGTTGGACCGAGACTTATTCTGTGTCAAGAATAATCTGTCTATTGAACAGAGTTATACTACAGAGTCAAGTTCCCAACAGAGGGATTGGAGAAGTCCATTCATTGATTATGCGGTTCATGGGATTTTACCTGAAGATCCAAAAGAAGCTGCATCAATTAAGAGACGATCATTTTGATTCTATTATGATTCATCTTTACATATGTTATATCGTCGCTCATATGATGGACTTTTGTTGCGCTCTCTCAAAGAGTGAAGCCAAGCAGATACTCCGTGAGGCTCATGATGGTATCTGTGGTGCTCATCAACCAGGTCCAAAGTTACAACATCGTATTCGAAGAATGGGGTATTATTGGCCTTCCATGATAGCAGATGCTGTGGATTACGCCAGAAGGTGTAAAGCATGTCAGATTCATGCTGACTTTATTCACCAACCTTCTGAATTCCTATATTCTACAGCAGCTTCTTGGCCCTTCGAAGCTTGGGATATGGATATCATTGGTCCGATTAACCCTCCTTCTGTTAAAGGACGTCGGTTTATATTGGCTATAACCGATTACTTTTCTAAGTGGGCAGAAGCAATTCCCCTCACTGAAGTGAAAACATCTAATGTGATCAGTTTCATCAAACACCATGTCATTTATCGTTTCGGGATTCCTCGACGGATAATTTATGACAATGGACCACAATTTGCCAGTCAGACATTTTATCGATTCTGTGATAAGAATCGAATTCAAAATCTGGCTTCTACGGTTTATAATCCAGCTGCTAATGGTTTAGCCGAAGCTTTCAACAAGACAATCATTAAACTTCTCAAAAGTTTGTCTCTTCTAATAAACGTGATTGGAATAAGAAACTTGGAGAATGTTTATGGGCTTATCGAACAACAGTCCGAACTCCTACTGGTTTTACACCATTTTCACTGGTTTATGGATGTGAGGCTGTCCTTCCATTGGAAATTCAGATTCCGTCTCTTCGAATAGCCATTGCTAATGAGTTAACTATAGAGAATAATGATCGCTTACGACTCCAAGAACTTGAAGGGTTGGACGAAAAGTGTCTTCAACCACAACAACATATTGAGCTATATCAAGCCCGTATATCTCGAACTTTCAATCGTAAAGTTAAAGAGAGGGTATTCAAGGTTGGCGAGCTGGTATTAGCTGTTCGAAGACCGATGGTGATGACTCACAAAAGCAAAGGGAAATTCCAAGCAAAATGGGAAGGCCCTTATGTAATCGAGACCGTGTTTTCCAATGGCACCTATCGGTTATCCAAGCCCAATGGAGATCTACTCATGATGCCGATCAATGGCAAATTTCTTAAGAAGTACTATGTATAAAAAAAGAGAGAATGAAAATAAAATCTCTTTTATTATTATTTTTGTTCAGAACAAAGGATTAAGGACTAGGACCACTGCCTTCCTTATTAAATATATAGTCGGCCAATGCATCGAAGGCATCGTTGCCTGAGTTCACAAAAAACTTACAGGCAGCCATCCTCAGTGCTTCTTCTTCGGGAGTTTTCCCTGGCTCTACTAAGAAAGGGAGGATGTCTCATGGTGGCTTGAGCGTAGAAGAACTTTCACCTATTTTGGTTGGGTCTGACACAATTGGCTCAACAGGGCGCGTCTCGATGACGTCCTCAACTTTCATGAAGACTTCATTCTTTTGCTGCACGTCCTTAGAAGACATTTCCGATAGTGGAATGGAAATAAGAATGAAATGTTACGAAGAATTCTCACCTATTTATAGGAGAGATCTATTAATGAACTGGTCTTTGAAATTGAAAACAACTTTTTATTCCCGAAAAGACCTGTCTATTCACTACATCAGATTCGTCCATTTAATTGTGGAATTGAATTAACCTTTTCTTTTCCTGAAAGATACGTTGGTTCATTCATTCTTTCATCGATATTGGCATATATCCTCTATGACATCTGTCTTCTTGTTCCCCAGCTACCAATGTTTGGTTAAGCTGATTACTTGTCTCCTTGGAGAGAAATTTTAATCTTCTATCTTATCAGTTGATTAAAAAATTGGATTTGTTATTTATCATGTTCTCATGACCTCTGAATAAATATTAAATCTGCTTGTATTTCCTATCTATCATGTCCATTTGGTCTCTGAATAGATATTAATCTATTTTTCTTTGGGTTGTTACGATCTATCATGTCCATATTACCTCTGATAGTATTGCATACTCTAAAAACAGAAAACGAGATTCTATTATCTATCATGTCCATATTACCTCTGGATAGATACAATTGATTGAGTTTCGAAGACTTATCATGTTCATATTACCTCTGATAAGTATTTTCTATCTCATGCCTATCGTTTAATTGTAAAATAAATGATAGGATCACAAAACAAATATTTTATTCATTTCTTGGATAAGATCAAAGGTTACAAAAGCTCCTTATTTTCCTAAGGTGGAGCAGAAACATCTTGAAGTAATTTTTGCAGTTCTACCAGGCGTCTATCACGAGAGCTCAATACTTTTTTAGTCGCTTCAGCATGTCGAGCTTCTGTAGTGCAAAGATTAGAAAGTCCAGCGAAGCTGATTATCAGATTATCCTTGGCTTCATCAAGGGTCTTGATAGTTGATTCGGCTCCGTAGGCCTGTTCTTCTAAAATAGATCCCTGGGCAAGGTGCTGATTCCGAGCAGCGATCATCTGTTCCCTCTCTGTCTTTAACCGAGCCAATTCAGCCTCAACTTATTGGATTTTATCATTCTGCTGCTGAATCTCCTGGTTTAAGGTGCCATAGGCTGCTCTATGACCATACAGCTCGGGCTGTATTCCAGCTAAAAAGGTTTTCTCTCTGGCAACCTTTGTACTATAATCATAGAGAGCTTCATTATATCTTGTCTCCCGATCAAGATATTCAGCTATTAAGGCATTATACTCTTCTTGTATGAGATTTTCAACAGTCTCGCTTGACAGCTTAAGATACTCTCGGATGGGCTGTTCAAGACCCTCCACGATTTTCTCTAATGTTGCTGCTCTCCCCGTATCATTGAACATAGCAACATTCCTGATGGTAAGAGCTATAGACGCTTTCAAGCTCTCATAACTGAGGCCCTTATTCAGGACCATCTTGATTAGGGTCGCCAAAGTTTTATAAAAAGTTTCAGTATGAATCTCAACTAGCAGATTCATTTCTATGCTTGAACTTGGCGTCGCGGCAATATCTACTAGATCTCTTCTTTGGAGACTAGGAACAGATGTTGTTGATGTGACAGCAGATTGAGATGAAGCAATTCTTGTTACTGTTGTCACAGCCATTTGATCCCTAAGAGCTTCAGGGATTGTGTCTTCAACATTTGCAGATGTGGTTGCTCTGATAACAGATTGAGATAAAGCCATTGTAGTTACTGCTATCATAGTCAACTGGTTCCCAGCAACTTCGGAATCAATGCCTTCAATGTTAGTTACTCCACCCGTTTCTAGAGCTGAAACTATTAGAGTTTCAGTACCGGTGATGGGTACGGGTGGACTGACGGTGGTGGCAGCTGACTCAAGTTCAGGCATACTCTCCTCCGGAACTTCTACAGGATCAGTAGTAATAGCAGTGGGTGCTATCATAATATTCTCAGTTTTGGTTGATAATTTGACTATGCTTCCATCATCTCCTTTGACTTCTGGCTGTTCAGGTTCTGGAGGTACTTCAAGTTCTTCATCGAGGCCAGTTTCTCCTTCAATAGCTGCTTCATGGTCTGCAGTTGGTTTTTCTGCAGCTTGTTCTTCTTCTCGGTTATCAATACGAGAAGATAATTCGGGCTGAGCCTCTGCTTCAACCTCCGTTTCAACCTCTGCTTCAAGCTCTTTCTGTACTTCTTGTTGCTCATCTTCTGGTTGGATTACTTCTACTTCGTCTGAAGAAGAAGCCTCTTCATCAGATTCCTTGTTTTCCTCATGGATATCCTCTTGAGGAGGAAGAGGAGCCACAGGCTTTGGTGGAATGATGATATCTACAAAATGAACAAAATAAGTTAATATACAAAATCATGATACATAATTCCGTATAGGTTTTGCGTAGTACCTGGAATATGTGCGTTTTGTTCAAGGTATGAATCGTAATCACCATCCCAGTCTTCATCGTCAAAGTTGAGAGCCAGCTCGTCTGATGGGATACGGTCTCGATCAGCAATGTGTGCAGCAGTAACATCCTCCGTAACTTGTGCCTTTCGTAGCAAAGACAAATGGAGTGAGGAGCTAAGGCGTCCAAGAGACAAAAGTTTTGTAACTTCTGGTACTGCTGCTTGTTGAGGTGCTGAAGACCCTTCTCCCGGATGAATTGAAGAGAAAACAACATGTTGATCCTCTTCGACCGAGATATCATCTTCTAGAGAAAAGGCTCTGGGTTTGGAAGGCCCTTTAGTAGTAGTCTTCTTCTTCTTCTTCTCAGGAGACTTCACTGGAAGAGTGGTAGCTGTAGTTTGCTTTCGTTTGTGGGTTTTACCAATAACTATTGGTCCCGCGGCTATCTCCCCAGCTCCTCTAGGAATTACTGCCAGAAATTCATCTATAGCAGAAGTATTGTCTGGTACGTCAGGAGTTATTCTGATGGGTTCTTCAACATTTCCCTCCTGGGCCCATCGCAGACTTCCTTGCATGCTATATCCGTCTTCGAATGAGCGAATGGATGTATAAAAATGAGCATACGAGTGAAGTATACGTAGCTCAGTTGTACTGGTGGCTGTAGATATGGTGAATCTAGCACCAGTACATGCAGTGCTGAAATATCTCCATGCTCGTGCACCGTCAATCAGCTTTCCATAATGATAAAAGCTGGTGGAAGGATTGCCAACGTGAAGTTGGTCATATCTAAACTGGTGAGCGAACCTACTTGGTAGGTAAGGCTCAAACGCGCAGTAATCTTCATTCCTGTATATCAGATGGGAGGGTCTGATGTACGCCAGCCATCGGAAGACAGATCTTGGCAATAAAGCTGATTTATCTACTCTATCTTCAAATTGCACGCCAAGACAGTCGGCTCGAACTGGTGGCCTTGTACAGAAGAAGTCCCAGCCGTGAGAGTAATTTAATGATGCTCGGGTGTCTGCCACCGTTGTAGCTCTCCATCTAGATTTGTTAAATTTTTGAAGGAAAATCCTCGCTTCATTCTCAGGGCCCGGTGGCAGCAAATTGCAATTGTGGTGTAGTAACCAACCCATCAGATAGGTGTAGGGTAGCTCCACCCTTGGAAAATTGTCTCGGTGAGGAGCATTATTAATCAGCTCTTTACCGAAAGTCCGTAGACCTGCATTTATTCGGCATACCATTGCTGAAAGCAGGTTGATTCTATTTTTGAATACTAAACGTACCGCTGGCCACAGTACGTTGCGGTGAATCCTGTCTACGGTACTGATCCCTGGCACGACCCATCTTCGTAGCCATAGGGATAGGAAGCTTGCCAGCAAGGCCTTTTTTGTCATTTTCTGACTACCCTGTCTCAGGTAGCTTAAAGCCTCACTCCCCGCAGGGATGTCTCCGGTTTTGGTAGACAGATATTGGTCACGAGCTTTCTGTGAAGCCATCAGCTCTTGGATTACATCTGCAGGAATTATCGAGCAAGGTTTAATGGTTTGAGTTTTGTCTTCTCGAAACCTGCTCTTCTCAGTCTTGGACACTCTATTTTCATGGTAAAATAGATAGGTTGTCCATTTGGTTATGTATGCCAAATGTGACCCAGTTTCATACATACTGGTGCAAATCAGATAATGGCACATAAGTTCTTCATAGACTTGCACCAGTTCAGGGTTCTTCTCTCGACCTTCTGCTAGTTCCCGATTGGAAGGAATGTATTCTTCATAAGGGAATTCGTCCATCGGTAGCTTCGAGATGAATTGCATCTCATGCAGAGCAAGACCCATTTCACCGTGCAGAGTTGCAAAAGTTCCTGTTGAACTCATATACAATTCCTGTAAAGCCAGGAATAAGTTGCTGTTCGGTGGAATGCCATAACTGGTAGAGGCCACCGCTTCATACAGGTCAATATCGTCCAATTCTGTTTTAAAGTTCTTTATTACCCAATTACTGATCTGAATCCAGTTACTACTGTAAGGGGTTAGCCACCCTGTCAGCCTCGGGTTGGTCTGAGGATATAAGACTCCTTCCCTTAGGAATTTATTTATGAACATGGGAATTTGTACCGGCTGAATGAGAAGTGAGTCCTCATTCGGTGTGAACCCGGGCAATAGACCAGAAAATGGAATGACACCACCATAAGAAGTGCTAATGTGATAACCCATGTCATTTGCTATCTCTCTTCTAAAAATGATCCTACCCGGTCTACCATAGTTATTGGGAGTTAAGTTCCACAACATTTGACGGTGATGGCTAGCATGGAAGAAAGCAGATAAAGGGTAATCCCTGTCCATGTCAGGGAGATACATCACCCTTTCTCCAGATCTAAATACCCAAGCCTCCTTTTTGGGATGAGTCTGTGATTTGAAATCTATCGCATCCCCGAATAAGAAAGCCGGCTTCAAGAATTGTTGATTGTCCAGTGACACCAGCACTTCCCCGTCGATCATGGATAATATCATCCTATCTCCTTGGGCAAATATCAGCTGTGCTCTTGCTGCAGGGTATTCGGGGTTGGATTGAGGAAATTTGACATGAGATAAATCCTCCAGATAGTTCGAACCCACCATGCCCGCTGATGAGCCAAAAACTTCTTCAAGAGGATGAGCTTGTAAATCCACTGACAAAAGGAAAAAAGATCAAGTTAGTGAAATCTAATTTGAAGTTTTATGAGTAAAGACAATGACTTTTATGCTTACTAAAATTGATAAAAAAATTTTAAAGTGTAAAAAAGGTCTTTGTTTTACAAAGTTTTTTCATATTACGCTAGCATATGCTAAGTGAGCGTATTTGAAATTTTTACGCTGGCATGACTAGACATGAGCGTAATTCAAATTTTACGCTGACACGTATAACGTGGGCATATTTCTTAAAATTTTACGCTGGCATGAGTAGACATGAGCGTAAATTCAAATTTTCACGCTAACACGTATAACGTAGGCGTATTTTGTTATTTCAGTTTCTACGCTAATATGAATGACGTGGGCGTGAAAATCTGAAAGTTTGTCTTCTTCTTCTTCGATGAATATTCCGGCTAAAAGATAGGGTTTTACCCTTCATAGGTGGAGCTACGGCGGGATTGGGTTGTCGGAGTGGTGTCGATGACCGAATGGGAGTTTGTTCATGGTCGGCCGATGAAGAATCAACGGCGGGTTTCTTCTCCTTGCTGCCGGCGGCGGTCTTCTTGGGAGCCATCGAGTTAAAGCGGGAGAGATTTCGAAGAAAGGGGGGCAAAGAGATTTGGGATTGCAAAGAGACAAGTAAAGTCTTTATCGAATTCGAAAAACTCTATTTATAGAGATTTTGAATCGGTTCAAATTCCCTATTTTTACGCCGACTGTTGGATATCCCTATTTTTACGCGACTGACCGCTGGATATCCCAAACTTTACGCTGACTGGTCAAATCCCGAATTTTACGCTTCTGTTCAAAGTATTTCGAAATTCTTGAAGTCTTTTCAAATTCCGAAAACTTTGAAGGGGGTCTTGTAGGAGCATAAAAAAAATGATGCTTCATAGACTAAGTCGAAGAGATAGAGCTTTACACTTAAAGTCAGCTACTTTATGCCAGGGACAGATCAGCTACTTTACGCCAGGGACACGCCAACCACTTTACGCCAAGGACAGGTTGTCAAATCATGCATTTAATGTAAAGTGATAATGGGTCTGACATAAAGATCTACTGACGGCGTATAACACAGGATTCGAAGGGATTTGTTTTACACAGAAATCATTACTTGTCGTTTAGTATATGGACTGAGCTATTTTTACGCTCACAGGATGGCTTCTTTTACACATGAATACTATATGAGCTTTTTACGCTCAAAGTTGACGTGTGCATAAAGTTTATTTGGGCTACCTTTACGCTCAAGGTTGTTTTTCAACCACTTTACACGGGAAGTCCATTTTAGGGCTATTTTACGCCTAGTCTACTACTTTACGCTCAGGGTATATTTGGGTTGTTTTTACGCCCTATCCTTTCTGACTAATTTGGAACGTGGTTTGCCTACGTGGTTTTTATGCCACACATCTCGAAGAACGTGTGTACGTGCATCCTATTCTTATTGAAATTATAGAACACGTGTCAACGTGTGTAAAGGATGACTTCAGTCATGGGTGGCAGTTATTAGCGTAAAGACAGAACTTTTACTGAGTTTTACGCACAAAAAGCCAAGTCTATAAATAGACTTATTTTTCTCATATAAAAGAGAGAGAGACAAGGAGAGAATATATAGAGATCAGAACCCAGAAATTTTGATTCTCCAGATCATTCTTCTTCAAATTTTCTTCCAGAACAGAGTAAAGCAAAGCAGAAAAGCATTCGGCCTCGCCATCAGTGCCCAAGTGTGTCGATACCTTTCTGGTGACTTAGTTCTTCCGGTTGTTCATCTTCTAGCAGTGATCTTCATCATCATCGTATGGTCCAAGGAACAAAGTGATCGACTTCAGATCAGACTTCCATAGCAATACTTCCCAGATTAATTTGTACTTTTTGTACTCTTTCAAGTTTTATTTTCAAAAAAGCCAATTGCAAGGCATTTTTGTTAAGTAAAACAAAATGGTACATTTTTATGTATAATGAAAAGACAAGTGTACAAGATCATATGAAAACAGTCAGATATGTAAAAATGAGTAAACCTGTCATACAAGATATGTTGTAGATAACTCAGACGACTTTGTTAAGACCAGTGATTTGAAATACCAAGTTTGACATGTGAACGACTAAAAAGGGATATCCGGCAACCATACACATACGTGTGTGGCCGCTATTATTCACGTAAGACCAATGGGATAGAATGGGTATGTTCACATGTCTCCTAGGTATTCTTCCGCCCGACTAGTACATATGGAATGCAGTTTCTTCGACACGCATTTCATTAGTCACGATGGATGCATTAGTCATGATTACATTATTCAAGATAGGCATGAAACCACGTATCTCTAGTCAAGGAATCCATAAAATACCAATATGTGAGTCCATCGTGTCAGAATCAAGATAGAACACTAGTATAACATGCATCACAGGATATATCAACATAATGAAACTATCAGAGAATGTACTCGCCTGCGGTCCTGAGCTGTCAGTGAGAATAGATGCTCAGAGTGATATCACAGACCTAAAGATGAGATATCATGAGTTAATTAGGGTTTAACAGTGTACGGCATGATTTCTAGTATATGCTATGCAAATCTAGGTTAAACTCAGTCAAACTAACTAACACCAAGTCAACTAAGTTAAACTAAATCAAACTAAATCAAACTAAGTCATACTAAGTCATACTAAGTCATACTAGATCTAACAAAGTCAAATTATATCAAACTAGGTCATGCTAAGTCAATCTATGTAAATCTAAGTCATACTAAGTCATACTAGGTCAAAGGTTGACCTACAGTTGACTTTTGGTCAACAGGTCATCTTTGGTCAACTTCTAATCCAATCTAGGTCAAACTGGCTAATGGTTGACTCACAGTTGACTTTTGGTCAACTGGTCAACTCTGGTCAACTCCTAGTCCAATCTAGGTCCAATGTTGAATTGCAGTTGACTTTGAGTCAAAACAATCAACCTTAGTCAAACAGGGAAAAATCTAAGTCAAGTATCATATTCCTAACCTTTACCTACCAAGATAACCCAATACCTTAGATATTAGGTAATACCCTTACCTTAGTAATATATTACCTTAGGTTAGTAGATAACTCACTAACCTAGGCTAATAGATCCTACTAATACTTTAAACTAGTATCTAACCGTCTATCTCAATATCCTACCAATACCTTACCCTTAGACTGTAGGTAATCCCCATTACCTTGTCAATACCTTAGACATTACCTTAGCCTACTAATTTACCCTCTAAGATAATGATTTGTATCTTAGGATACCCACTCATCTATATCCTAAGACACTAACATAGATATTAGATACTAGTAAGATACCAACCTATATCTTACCCCAAGATACCATATACCTTAGTCCTATTGATATCCTAATACCAATACCTTAGTCTATGTATAAATACCTTAACTATCAAGATACCAATCTTAGATATCTAAATCTATCCTAAGCTACTAGCTAACCAATAACTTAGATATCTAACCTTAGTTACCTAGGTAAACCCAATACCTTACCTTGTAATAAGGTAAAGCCATTACCTTAAGGTAAGGTAAACCATTATCTTGAATGGAAACTAATACCTTAACCTCTAATACTAATACCTTAAATATCTAGCCTCTAACCATCCACCCTAAAATATTAGATAGACAATACCTTAGTATCTAATACCTTAGTATAAAGTAAACCCCCTCTACCTTGTAGGTAAGTCTCCTTTACCTTTTAGGTAAATACATTACCTTAAGATAACAGACAAATACCCAAAATATAATAAGATACCACTATGGTATCTCAAGATATCACTCTATATTCTAACTTATATCTCTAATACAAGATACTAACCAACTCTAACATATAACTTCTAACCATCTATTCTAACTTAGAAACCTAACACAACCAACATCCACTAACTAATATCTAACCATAACATATATGAATATATATCCATCTCTAACTCTAACCAACTAACATATGTCATTTCTAACTAATAATAATATAGACTAACACCACTAACTATCTAACTTATACAAGATATCACTATCTAACTTCTAAGATACCTCTAACCTCTACATAGATTCTAACATAACCACTAACATACTAACATATCCATACATACAACATCTAAATCCCTCTCCACTCCAATACTAACACACACACAAACACATACACCAAATCCACCCACTCTCTTCTAACACACCCACACACATCTATATACAACACACTACCACTCAACCAAAACATAAATTACTCAACAAACTACACTAGTCTCAAGTCAAATAGGATGACATGATCCTTCCAACTCTCTTACCTTCACAACACACAAACTATACTACCATCTATACAACATCAAACACACACTAGCACATATGCTCTATCAATCTTACTTCTCAATACTAACCACACATATCCTTATCTCATTCAAACACACACACACTATACTAACATATATTACCTAAAAATAATATATATAAATGTACTATATCATACATATACTCGACAACCTATGATACCTACATTCACTTAATATCCATACTACATAGGCTCATAGGTCACATAAAATGCCTATGTCGTATAGTCACTCTTCTCCTTAAAATCAATACTGTATCAATTGGGCCTTTGCTAAATTCTAGGATTAAAGTATGTTGTAGTCCTTCATGTTAGCTTTTCAAAACTTCAAATGGATCGCATTTTCGTGTCCGAAAGCTCCTGGAATCGAGAAAATACCGAAACGCATTCGTCTTTCGTATAGCTGACACTCAAATAATTTTACAAAAAGTTCTATAATGATTTTGGCTTATTAAAATATATATTTGGAAAGCTAACTTCGATACGGTTCTTAAAAAAGAAACGGAAGATTAATCGGAGTCTTGAGCTAGGAGTTATGGCATTTCTAAATTGCTTTGGCTACTAAAAACGTGGATAAAAAATTATGACGAATTTTGGTTATTTTGGACAAAAGAAACACATGTAGGCCAAGATACTTGGATACCAATATAGCTATCCAAAAAAACTTATTCTAACCATCCTAAAACTGAAATTAAACCACAAAATAGCCTATTTGCATAAACACAAATACATGGGGTGTCCTATATTGAAAACTCTACAAGTAGGACACCAAACCTATTCAAACTTCCTAAAGAGGACTCCAAAGAGCCTCAAATTAAAAATAATGGTTGTACAAGCATGGGGGTGGATCCTATGGATTCAAATCTAACTAAAATACAAGGGAAATTGAAATAGATAGATGGTTATACCTATTGGACGTGGGATCCCAATGATACACTCAAAGGACACGGTTCCGACACGAAAGCTCCTCCAAAATGGACACCCTTCATTGCTCCTTGCTCCCAATCCTTGCTAGCACCTCCTCCTTGGTTGAATGAGAAGAAATGATGGAAGATTGGAAGAAGAATGGAGGTATTTGGAGATCAAAATCAAGAGGGAAGCTCTCAAGTTTGGGGAAGAACAAATTTGGGGAAAAAAGAGGCAAGTGTGAAATGAAAGAGAGGGACACCTCTCCCTCTATAGGTGGCTGGCCATACATGCCCTAATGGGCCTATGTGAAATGTCGAAGATACCCGTACAAGTCTCCTTTGGGTCAACTTAAGTCATGACAAGGTTTGTGGTTAAAAAGGTCAAGTTTAAGTCTCTAATTTAACCATTCTAAGCAGGTGGGATTAGTCTAAACTTACTTACTTAATTAGTAGGGTTTGTGGGCCATGACTAACTAATCTTGGGGTCCCGTCTAGAGTCTAAGCTACCCGGGTCACTAACACAAGTCGGAACGAAACGAAACTCAAACCCGACTAAACAAATCCCGTAAAATCAATATTAAAATATAAAAATTCCCAAAATATTAAAATATGAAAAATGACCAAAATCATAATACATCAATTTAAATATTATTAAAATAATCTAAAATTTACCAATTTATCAAAATCTTAAATAATTCAAAAGTCACAAAATAACCAAAATACCCTTAGCCTAAAAAGTAGTAATTAGCTAATCTAATCACATGGGTTTGGCCTCCATTATCATGGTTAGTCTCTAGGCTAAGAAGCTCTAAGGTTATACTAGCCAAAGAACAAAATCAAAAAAAATACTAATTTAATAATATTAAAATAATTAAAATTTACCAATAAATCAATAACATGATTTAAACCTATTATTAAATAATTAATTTTACAAAAGTTTAAAATTATCCTCATTTTAGAAAAGTGGTGGTTACAAATCTACCCTCCTTAGAAAATTTCGTCTTCGAAATTAAGATGGTCGTACTCCTTCTAGGTTAAACACCCAACAATCAAGGTCAAGAAAACTACATCTAAAACATGCGAATTGTGGTCCTACTGGTCGTGATATCACGGTCTTGATTAAGGTCACTATACTATCTATCACGGCACAAAATATCCTGACAGGTACTAATGGAATCACACAACAAGATGGAAAGAAGAACAGGAAATACAGACCTGCTAACCCGTCACCCGTAGCGTCGGTCTACTCGACTTTCAGCACAAAAGCCCTGCCCCTCTGGGGTATATCCATCTGATGGTGTGGGGCACGGTGCTGCGCTACAGGTGGCCTAGCTCCCTCTATCTAATCCATGATACTCAAGTAACATCCACACTGATATTTCATTCCATCATACTAGGGCACCATCTATATGGTATCTATTCTAAAATCTAATAATCTTACCCGTCTATCTAGAACCATGTTACCAGAATCCTCGTTACGCCAGTAAGTACAACATCGATAATCCATAGAGTCCGCAACTAAGGTACATACCTCTAGAATTATGGTATTAAAAATTTTTGCATTGTCGCTAGCTTGGCTGCAAAAATTTTAAATTCCCACAC
The DNA here is from genome assembly GCA_029216955.1 of Iris pallida. Classification (NCBI taxonomy): domain Eukaryota; kingdom Viridiplantae; phylum Streptophyta; class Magnoliopsida; order Asparagales; family Iridaceae; genus Iris; species Iris pallida. The sequence continues at coordinate 7,731,633 of JANAVB010015200.1, forward strand.
CCGAGAAATACATCCAAAATCAGACTCTATCTCATCGCCAAACCAGCTAATATGGCTGTAGAAGACTCTAGATTCCATGACTGAGGCAACCTAGCCCATAATCTTATCTTGGTAGAAAATCAAGTCAATAATGAATACCAAGAATCAAATTCAATGATGAACAAGGAAATTGACAGAAACTGTTGGAATCGAATTTCAAGATAGTTTATAATGAGATTCTCAAGGGTCATCCCAAGAATCTTCTCAAGTAGTCCTAACTGAGTAACTTTCTATACTGTCTAATCCTATATCCTAACAGCAGGCTCCTAGTAGCACTCTAAGTCGAGCACCACTACAAAATTGCACTAGTTGCGACTCTGACCTGCGTAGGCTACCACAAAAATGTGTCACGACCCGCACCTTGTTTAGGGGCACGAGAATGTGGGTACGTCCAGCCTACGTCGCAGTGTCGGCAGTAGAACGCTGTATAGGTCCTCTATAACATCTAACATCTAACAACAAGATATATAATCCTGTCATCTCCGCATGGAGGTATAATATAACATCTCAACTCTATATCTCAATCACAAGTCTAGGAAAGATAGAGCACAATATGAAATCAGATGAAAGGAAGAAACTGAATATAAATAGAGTTATCACACCACACAAAATCGATGTCCAACACAAATAAATACAAGTCCTGAATATAAATAAGTCTCAACTAACAATCGGAATAATTTGATACAAACTGAAAGCTATAAAGTACTAAGCTATAACTAAGCACACTCTACTGGACTAGATCCTCCTCTGGCTCCTGTGTGCCATCCTCGTAGGCCTCATAGAAAGTGGGGACAATCATCTATATCATCTGTAATATTTTGTCAATATATCCAGTCAGGATTGGAACGAGCACATCACCTCTAACAGTTCAAAATAATTGACAAGCGCTATGAGTATAAAATAATAATAAAATTCTTGATGATCAAGTTATAGAGTTAATGTATAATAAAAAGACAAGTGTACAAGATCATATGAGAACAGTCGGATATGTAAAAATGAGTAAACCTGTCATGCAAGATATGTTGTAGACAACTCAGACAACTGTGTTAAGACCAGTGATTTGAAATACCAAGTTTGACATATGAATGGCTAAAAAGGGATATCCGGCAACCATACACGTACGTGTGTGGCCGCTATTATTCATGTAAGACCAATAGCATAGAATGGATATGTTCACATGTCTCCTAGGTATTTCGCCGCCCGACTAGTACACATGGAATCCAGGTTCTTCGACACATATTTCATTAGTCACGATGGATGCATTAGTCATGATTATATTATTCAAGATAGGCATAAAACCATGTATATCCAGTCAAGGAATCCATAAAATACCAATTCGTGAGTCCATCATGTCAGAATCAAGATAGAACACTAGTATAACATGCATCACAAGATATATCAACATAATAAAACTATCAGAGAATGTACTCGCCTGCGGTCCTGAGCTGTCAGTAAGAATAGATGCTCAGAGTGATGTCACAGACCTAAAGATGAGATATCATGAGTTAATTAGGGTTTAATAGTATATGATATGATTTCTAGTATATGCTATGCAAATCTAGGTTAAACTCAGTCAAACTAAGTCACACCAAGTCAACTAAGTCAAACTAAATCAAACTAAATCAAACTAAATCAAACTAAGTTGTACTAAGTCATACTAAGTCATACTAGGTCTAACAAAGTCAAATTATATCATACTAGGTCATGCTAAGTCAATCTAAGTAAATCTAAGTCATACTAAGTCATACTAGGTCAAAGGTTGACCTACAGTTGACTTTTGGTCAACAGGTCATCTTTGGTCAACTTTTAATCTAATCTAGGTCAAACTGGCTAATGGTTGACTCACAGTTGACTTTTGGTCAACTGGTCAACTCTGGTCAACTCCTAGTCCAATCTAGGTCCAATGTTGAATTACAGTTGACTTTGAGTCAAAACAATCAACCTTAGTCAAACAGGGAAAAATCTAAGTCAAGTATCCAATTCCTAACCTTTATTTACCAAGATAACCCAATACCTTAGATACTAGGTAATACCCTTACCTTAGTAATATATTACCTTAGGTTAGTAGATAACTCACTAACCTAGGCTAATAGATCCTACTAATACTTTAAACTAGTATCTAACCGTCTATCTCAATATCCTACCAATACCTTACCCTTTGACTGTAGGTAATCCCCATTACCTTGTCAATACTTTAGACATTACCTTAGCCTACTAATTTACCCTCTAAGATAATGATTTGTATCTTAGGATACCCACTCATCTACATCCTAAGACACTAACGTAGATATTAGATACTAGTAAGATACCAACCTATATCTTACCCCAAGATACCATATACCTTAGTCCTATTGATATCCTAATACCAATACCTTAGTCTATGTATAAATACCTTAACTATCAAGATACCAATCTTAGATATCTAAATCTATCCTAAGCTACTAGCTAACCAATAACTTAGATATCTAACCTTAGTTACCTAGGTAAACCCAATACCTTACCTTGTAACAAGGTAAACTCATTACCTTAAGGTAAGGTAAACCATTATCTTGGTTGGAAACTAATACCTTAACCTCTAATACTAATACCTTAAATATCTAGTCTCTAACCATCCACCCTAAAATATTAGATAGACAATACCTTAGTATAAAGTAAACTCCTTCTACCTTGTAGGTAAGTCCCCTTTACCATTTAGGTAAATACATTACCTTAAGGTAATAGACAAATATCCAAAATATCCTAAGATACCACTATGGTATCTCAAGATATCACTCTATATTCTAACTTATATCTCTAATGCAAGATACTAACCAACTCTAACATATAACTTCTAACCATCTATTCTAACTTAGAAATCTAACACAACTAACATCCACTAACTAATATCTAACCATAACATATATGAATATATATCCATCTCTAACTCTAACCAACTAACATATGTCATTTCAAACTAACAATAATATAGGCTAACACCACTAACTATCTAACTTATACAAGATATTGCTATCTAACTTCTAAGATACCTCTAACCTCTACATAGATTCTAACATAACCACTAACATACTAACATATCCATACATACAACATCTAAATCCCTCTCTACTCCAATACTAACACACACACAAACACATACACCAAATCTACCCACTCTCTTCTAACACACCCACACACATCTATATACAATACACTACCACTCAACCAAAACACAAATCACTCAACAAACCACACTAGCCTCAAGTCAAATAGGATGGCATGATCCTTCCAACTCTCTCACCTTCACAACACACACACTACACTACCATCTATACAATATCAAACACACACTAGCACATATCTGTTTGCCATTAAAATCTTTGAATTGAAATTTCAATCACAAACAGAACAGTGTTACAATATAGGACTTAGATGTAGTCCTAGGAGTACACTTTTATTTTTATCTGGGTCCTGTGTCGATGGAGCGAGTGATAATGCGTTGACTCCATTGACGATCTGACGATGATTTTAGGTTCTCTGGAGGCCTAGGTTGCTCTGGATGCCGAAGCTTGCGGAGGGGAAGAAGACGTTGAGTGTCTCTTCCGATCTCTATGAGTAGACGTGCGTCTCTGTAACTCTGATGATCTCGTTATATTTGTCTTTGACTGTGTGTGTGTGTTGATGAAGGAATGATCCTTTTATTTATAGCTTACAGGCTGGCTGCTCATGTGCGCATATGTCGGATGCGCCTGGTCGTGGGAACACCATGCGGCTGATGCTGGCGGGAACGCATGGTTGATGCGTCCTGATTTGGGGATTGAATCCTTCCTGTTGCGCTTGTGGTGCTGCAGAAGGGCTGACACATGGCGACTGAGAGGATTCTTCGGTTGCTGAGATCTTGGGTGGTTAGCACCCCTTCGTGGACTGAACTGAGTTGAAACACATGTGGCGTATGTCCGTGGCTCAAAGATCTCGAATTTGGTGGAGAGGGATCTGATGAGCTACGCCTGGGATCCGACGCATGAGGAGATTTAGCTCATAATCTTTAGGAATCACGAACCAGTCTGGGCGCATGGCTTTTGAGGCACATGTTTTGGTCACATGGCTGGGGAGGCACATGCAACGACTTGATTTCTGTGATCAGAAGTAAGTCAGAGGCGCATGGCTTTTGAGGCGCATGCAAATCATCGGGTACATGGCTGCGGAGGCGCATGCGAGTGGTTGGTCGGCCACGTGGCTTGTAGCCGACAGAGGAGAGTAATGATGACGCTGACGTCAGCGGCACTTTATTTTCTGCAAAAGCTATTGCTGCTCTATCATCGAAGCATGGCTGCTGCCGTATCAGACTTCATCATTTAATGCTTCTTGATGGGCGATAAGCTTTTGAGTGGGCTCATTGCTCTGCGTTCCAGAAGGCGCATAAAGACGCATGGGGCACATCCTTACGAGGCGCTTGGTACTGATGGGCGCGTCTGTATGATGCGGGGGATCTGACCGGTGCCTCTGTTGCATGGCGTATCTTCATTGGTCCGACTGTTGGATTTCCAATGTTTTGATTGTGCATATTAACTGAGCTGATTTCGAAGGGATATGTTCATCACAATGAATGCAAATTTATTGCACGAAATTCGGAGAGCCCGCCACTTGGCGCATGGGTTTGATTTGTCCGGCCTATAAATAGCAGCAAGGAGAGAGTTTGTTTTTCCTTTTCTTCCGTCTTCCCGAATGGAGATAAACTTCTTTGCTCGAGCACATTTCGTGGACAAGACGCTCCCGAGGGTGAAGATGCGGCCAGTTGTCTTTGTACACACTCGTGAAGGTGACTGTTACATCCAAAAGTTAAGATCGCGGGGTCCCGATGCAGGCCGAAGGTGCCTGTTGCATCCAAAGATCGGGCCATTCGAGTCCCGTCTTCGTTATGCTGTAAGAGCCCCAGATCGGAATTGCGGTGCTCTCCTTTTCCTTGGGCTTTGGAGAGCTCTTCCTCCAGCTAGAGTGGGGTTGGTTGCCCACCCTTGTTATGCTCAATAAATGCTTTATTAGCCGAAGCACTTGATCGGGTCGAAGTAGAGCGCATATGCTGAGACTTTATGATGCACCTAACTGAGACGCTGAAGAGATACGCCTGACTGAGACGCTGAAGAGATGCGCCTGACTGAGACGCTGAAGAGATGTGCCTGACTGATGATGCGCCTGGCATGGGGCGCATGGCAGTTGCTGTGCCTGGCTGTAGTTTTAGGATCTTTTTTTTTGTAGAAGTTCTCATTTGTAAAGCCTTTCTTTAGACATGTAATAATTTTTTATATGAAATAAAAACCTTCTTTTGATGTCTATACTTTTACTGTCCTTTGATGTGCCAAGTACTTTATTTGAGCTCCCTGGCACATGTTTGAGTCTATTCATGTAGTGTTAAGCGCATAGGAATTCTGGCCTATAGATGTGCCTGAAATTCCATGCTTTTACAAGACCCCCTTCAAAGTTTTCAAAACTTTTCGTCAAGTTTTGGAATACTTTGAATAAGAAGCATAATAGTGTCTTCAATGGGGCACATGACTATTCGGGACGCATGATTGTTCCGTGCATCTGTGATGGGGCGCACGCTCCTCTCAGTTTTAAATGCAAATAATAATGCTTCGAAATAAACGAAAAGATTAATGATTCTTTTGGATATCCGCCGTTATCATTTTGCAGAACCCCAAGCGGCTGCTGACATCACACTTCATCGGTTCACGCGTATGACCAAGCCTATAAATAGGCGTCTAATAGAGAGAGAGAGTCCTTTTAAGAGATGGCTCCCAAAATACCTCGCGGTGGTGCAGACTGAGGGCGAAGCAAAGGAAAAGAGCCTACGGCGGTCGACGTTGATGATGTCCCCAGGATGCCCGTCGACATTCGGCCGACGGTGATTGGTAGATTTCATCATTCTTTGCCGTACCTTTCTATACTTGCGTAAAAAATTTTTTAGAACTCAGATACGCCGACGCGTATGGACCTCGAGTCCTGATGATGTACTGAAGCTTCTCGCTGATGCGCATAGACATCAAGTCCTGATGATGCGCTGAAGCTTCTTGCTGATGCGCATGGACTTCGAGTCCTGATGATGCGCTGAAGCTTCTTGCTGATGCGCATGGACTTCGAGTCATGATGATGCGCTTTAGCTTCTTGCTGATGCGCATGGACTTCGAGTCCTGATGATACGCTGAAGCTTCTTGCTGATGCGCATAGACTTTGGTTCAGTGTATGCGCTTCTGATGAGAATGCGGCTCAGATATTTTGTCGTGTTAACATATCTGAGTCTTTGTCATCTTTTCCTGATCGCCAGTTTCGATGACCGTCCCGCTCTTGAACGAAGTGCTTCTAGACACTGCTCTCTGTCAGATGGGCGTTGACTATAATGAGGAGGTGATAAATCCTGTCTGAGCTGCCATCATGCTGGATCAGCCTCCCGAGAGAATGACCCAAATCTGGGAACAACAGTATGCGTTATTCCATCGGATGATGGAGCGTGGCAGTTTGAAATCTGCCGTTTCTGATAATGTGACTTTCTTGAAACCTGAGTTCCTGTTTGGGGATTGCCTCACTTCTACTGAGGCGAAGGTGTTGAGGATCAAGGAAGATTGGTTCTTCACAGCCAAAGAGGTGTACATGTCCATTAAGCAGCTCGAGCGTCAATAGCCTTTGACAGCTTTCTGTCGTCTTGCTTCCAAGAGGAGGATGACATAGAAGCTAACCCCGTCTCAGGGGGGAGCGGTGGCGGGCACCATCAGGATCGATGCTACCTCAAACCAAAGGGATACTTTGGCCGCCACGCAGGCTGGGCCTTCTTTCACCTGGCGGACTCTGCGTCCTGGGAGTATTTATAGTGACGTCCCTACCGACACTTTTGCCTTTGGTGCTTCGACTTTCGTAAATCGTATGCTGCCATCGAAGCGGTCGTACCCAAAGGATGAATTTCTGGTAGAGGGTTGGTGTCATTATGTATCCAAGTGGGACAAGCTGACACTCTGGGTTCTGACAAAGTTTTAAACCGAACTCAGGGAGATTGGACTGACTGCCGCTATCCGTGGCACCCAGGCGGGCGTCGAAATCAACAGGCAAATGTTTCTTGCGCTCCTGGAGATGTTTAATACCCAGACCGGGACCTTCTTCACTCCGGTGGGGTAGCTAGGTCTTGCACTTCATGAAATATATGAGGTGTCGAGGCTTCCTTGGAGATCAGAACCCTATGAGGAGTACTTCCCGACTAACTAGGAGTTCCAAGTCCTGGAGGACAAAGAAGAGGAGATGATGGCTGTCTTCAAAGAAGTGGCGAGTCATCACTATTATATGTAGAAGAAGGATAAGGGCGGGGCGCAGCCCCATGTGACTGCTTGGAGGGATTATATCTTTGAGCAAGACAAGGTGGATCCCTCTCGGTTCACGACTCCGCCAGCTCTCTCCAGTACTGAAGTGCTCTTCGAAATGAGCAAACTGCATGAGAAGAGTCCCTGCGAAATTGAGGATCGGGAGTCGGACGAACGTTCCTAGAGCTGTTTCTTGTACCGTATCCATGGGATGTCGTCCAAAGCAGTGTTGGCTGCTTATCTGATGATTTGGCTCTGGGATTACGTCTTTTCGGGCGGGTCAGGCTCTATGGAGAGGGTGACCCAGAACCTTATCCTGCCAGCTGTGAAGTTGGTTTTAGGGCGTCGCCTGGCGCTACTCCCCGCGATGGTGTACAACCTGCTGCGAGGTTTACGAGAATTTACGGGTAACGTCGTTCATGGACGAGGTAAGAATGACAACTTTCCCCGTGCCGAACTGCCATTTCATTATCTGATGGGGTATAGATTTTGCACCATCCCAACGTGAAGAGTCCGGGCCAGGAAGAAGATCACGTGGCCGGAGATGCATTCCTCTGCCGCTTCTACCAAAGGAAATGGCTGCATACTGGTGTTCCTGTTTGTAGGAAAGTTTTATCCTACCTTCAGGGATGGAAGATCACCAAAGTTGGTCCCATCTTTACAGGCTTCGAGGCTAACGAAGGTTTAGCAGATTCGGGTGAAGATGCAACAACTCTGCCTTCGTGGGGATTCCGTTGGTTGTAAAGCATCCGACCATCCCATTTGGTGTACCAGAATAGGAACCAGTGTTACCTGGAGCCGTATTTATTGAGCCATTTTGCACATCAATTCGGCTATGCTTAATTGATGTTGGAGAACCCCAGTACTAGCCTGGGGTATACTGGGAGTCTGCTGGACGGGGCACGAGCCTGGCATTACTATAATGTCGGATGCACCGGATCTCGCTTTACCATGCCAGATCTGAATCCACGGCCGCCGATTCTTTTATCAGCCGCCAAATTTTATTGTGCTATGAACACCGTATCTCCGGGATATGATAGGGAGACCAGTTTCATTGTCGGCACCCAATTAGAGGCGACTGGAAACATGTTGGCGAAGGCTCGATTGTACCGTCCGCCAGAGGTTGGTTACCAAGATACTCCTACCGTATCCTCGGGGGGTACTCAGGCAGAGCCCTCGACTAATTACCCGAAGAGACGTGCCGACACGGAGGCCGGTTCTTTTGCACTGAAGAGACAGAGGAAAGCAGTGTCACCGGTAGTGTCAACAGAATCAGCTCCTGTAGAGGTAAGGACGTCCTACATAGTCTGGTTCATCCTACCATTCTTGTGACATATGCTTTCTTTTTGTAGGAGCTATTGAAGAGGAGACCCCGAGCTTCGAATCCAGGTGCTAGTAGCCAAAGTTGGTGGCGAGCACCTCTAACGAGCGCATTCCGCCGATTGTAGAGTCTCCCGTGGAGGAGAACCCTGATAATGTCGCTTTTGTGGAGATTTTAGCATCTCCAGATTATGTTGGAAGGGAAGCTGAAGATGCAGCAATTCTCGGGATAGTATAAGCTGTCGTGGGGGCCTCTGGTATTGAGGTCCCAGCAGAAGCGGTGCTTCCGGATGAGGAAGAGGAATGGAGTTCATCTTCTTCGGATGACGTTCCTCCAGAGATCCCTGAGCCTATAGTAGGGGCAGCAGGCGTGGTTGTAACAGAGGAAAGGGTTTATTCCTCTTCTCGTCGTGATAAAGGAAGGTCGGCTACACCGTTACCGAGCCCTACCCAAGACCCAGTAGTGGAAGCCGAGCTGGCTGTCGACCAGGAGGTACTGACAGACTCCATTTCCGCGAAGAGATTTAATGAGGGAGGCGAGACTCGTCTGCCGAGCCCGACTCCAGAGGAAATACCGAGTCAGGGAATGGGTGCTGATCCTGCTGTCTTGCCGGAGGAGGAAGGTCCTGTGCGGGCTGCAAGTGATATTTTGGAGATGGAGGAGACAACCCCAGACGTCGGTGGTCCCTCCGAGATTGAAAAGGGTAAGGGTTTGCTGATGAATGAACCCTTTGTTGTTCCCCGTACCTGGGGGACGATATCGATGCCCCATTCGGCACCTTCTGCCCTCTTGGCTCCTCGGGCGAGCGACGAAGTTCAAGTCCCCAACGAGGGAGGGTCCGCTGATGTTGAGGTTTCAGCCTCGCGGACTGAGGTTAGTGGATCTTCTTCAGGTCCGCCGTCTATCACAGCAGCTCCTACAACTCCTGCTATGACGCCTCAAGTGTTGGCCGATACGGATGAGTATGTACAGTTTGTTGTCGAGGCAGTGTATAAGATGGTACAAAAAGGCGTATCGATAGTGCTGAATGCGAACGGAAGTTTCGCGACGGCGAAAGCCATGGCGCTCCCTTACATAGGTCTGATACGTTTCCACCGGGGCCATGATCATATGGCTGAGATTCTGGAGACGTCGGTGGCTGAGCTTGACCAGCACATTTCCAAACTTTAGAGTATTCGGCGGAACGACTTTTCCGCTCTGATAGAAGCAGAAAAGGAGAAATTGATAGCTAAAGTTGAGTCGTCTTATCAGGCCACGATGGCTATCTGGGACCACGAGGTGGCCGATGCTGAGGCTGCGGCGGAGAGACTATCTCAGTCCATGCAGGAGAAGGTGGAGCTGCGGGCCGCATTGGATGCTAGTATAGCGGAGGCTACTGCCAAGATTCGCCTCCTTGAAGACCAGCGAGCCCAACTTTTACTAGATGCTGAGCGAGCCCAGGCTGAGCACGTAGCATCCAAAGAGAAAGAAGCAGCTTTTACCCGCCATCTTCTTTCTCTGACTTGTCAGCGGCAAGAGTTGGACGCCAAGTACGAGAATGATACTTCTCCTGAGGCTGTGGAGGTGATGCGTCAAGAAGCTGAACGCCGAGTCTTGGCGACTGTAGGGACGCGGGCTGAAGACTTGAAGCATCGGATCGAAGAGCTTTCTGCCAATCCCAATGATACTTAGGGATTGTAGTCTCTTTTTTTTGGCAACTTTGCGGGGGATGTAATCCTTTACTTTTGAATGCAAAATAAAGAATTTTCTGGTGTGTTCATCTTTACTGTCATGAACTAGTGATTTGTGTGGACCTATTATCTGTTGTGCACCTTAGTTTTTATGTACAGATAATAAGTTTGATAGGACCGACATGTTTGCTCAGAGGTAATGTGGACGTAGCAAATATGGGGTTCAAATGACGGAATCTTCTTACTCAGAGGTGTTATGGACGTGGTAGGAGTGACTCTGGGGGGATACGCGGAACTACTCAGAGGTAATATGGACATGGAAGTTCTGCGATCGATGTACGACAACGCGGGGGTTGTCTGTACGGGATGTTTACTCAGAGGTAATGTAGACATGATAAACATGATAAGTAGCACAATCCTACGTAGTGTGAGATTCCACTTTGTAGGGTGTAGAGGAGCAACTCAGAGGTAATATGGACGTGGTTGTTCTTCTACTAGAGATAGAATGCCACAGAACAACTGGGTTCCGAAAGCATAAGATTTCGTGAAAGGGAGGTGTATATGAGCTCTGATGATCAGGTCCACAGACTCCCTTGCTAGGTAGAGACGGAAATACATATCTGAACTACTCAGAGTTATTATTAAAGACAGTTTTAAAAATCTTTTTATGTATTAAAATATTTCTTTTATATATATATTGGAGATATATTTTGTTTGTTCATCTTTAAGCATTTATTTATTGGATATTCCTTTTTGCCTAAAGTTGATATTTATTTTTGGAATTTTATATGCATTTGATCGATGGAAAGAAAAGATGCATTTCTTGGATATCCCTTAGATCTTATGATTAGTTATCTATTTTATGCATATAAATTATTTTTGAACTATATACGCATATTTTAAGGGGGAGCAAATTAATTGTTTCAATTCTTTTATGCCCTTAATATGTGGTATACCTAGTTCATCATGGACATATATTCTTTTACCTTAGAAATCTTGTTGAGTTGTTCATGATATTTGGATTTGTATTGATTTTATGAGAGAATATATGATTATTATTATTTACTTTTAATTCTCTCATTCGAGTTTCTAAAAGTTATCCTGCCAAAAATTATTTAATTTATTGATAATCTTTTTTGAGTTTTACACTGATTTGGCATTTCTTATTGAGATTTTATCTTAAAGTTCATGATTATATATACTTAGACGTTTCATACTTTGTGGGGGAGCATTCAAGTCGACTGAATTTCTCCTTCTCAAGTATTTTGTCTTCATTACCTTCATGTTTATCTAATGGATATACATATATCATGTTAAGGTATTTGAGTTCAAATGCATGAACTTTGGTATAGATTTTGCAAAGATTCTAGTATACGTCTTTTAATTTTTATTTTCCAATGATTATACTCTTTATGGAATTGATTCACTAATTTGTATGGGCAAATTATGAATCATATTTTTTTGTGATCATTGTTAAAAGTCTCATTATTATTTTTTGGTATATACTAGATCTGTGAATTTCTCATGAATTATTTATGACCAATGATTGATTTCTGCTATATTGATATCTATTTCTTATTGAAATCCTTTATTGGTATATTTCAAAACTAAAGTTATATTTATCATAATAATGTGTTTTGAATATCATTTTGGTTTTCTAGTTGGTAAACTATGTATTGATTGATGTCAATGTTTTTAAGTTCAACCAACTATTTTTGACAAGTTTTCTACTATAGTTATGTCATTTTCTAAATACTTGTCATTACACTGTTCTCCTAATCCTTGATTATTATTTTTTTTTGCCTTCCTTCTGTACTTATGCTTGAGTTCGTTTTATCTCTTTTTACGGGGGAGCTTATTTTTGATCATGTCAAAGGGGGAGAAATAAGTTCAAGGAAGCATACAATATTCTAGTATTATGTGTTTATTAGTGATACATGCATCTATTGTATATGTATTAAACTTAAAGGATTTGCCATAATCAAAAAGGGGGAGATTGTTAGCCCAATGATTACATCATGTTTTTGAATATGGCTAATCAATTAAGTTTAACTAGTGATGTCACTAATATTCATGTAATCTCTATCAAATTGCTACTTAAACTTAGCATTGTCCTAAATGTTATATATCATATTGCTATGCTTGTATCATACTGCATCATATTATGTTGTTCGTCTAACATGTACTTGCAGACAAGCAGTAAGCATGATAAAACCAGGACATATGCAATGGAGAATTATTGATGGGCCAAAGACGGCGTTATACATGAAGATTTCTCTGAACCGCCCAACGACCTATCCGGGGCCTCGCATCGGGGGTTCCGCTGCCCGGTCAGCGGACAGGGGTCGAGGGGGCAGCGCCCCCCGTCAGGGGTTCGGGGGCGAAGCCCCCGAAAGGTATTCAGATTTTCAGATCTGTTTATCTTTGGACGATTGCCGTCAAGGAAAAATGCGTCTTCTATGTCAGGAAAAAGACGTCATCAAAAGGGCTATTAGTTTTCATATTTATTCTGTATTTTTCCTTTTATTTGAGTCTAGGAAAAATGTGAGATTGATCGGATCGGTACTGGCTTAGGTTTTTCTCAGTCCGTAAACAAAAATAAGCCTACCTAAGTATCCCAAAAATCCACAATTCCAAAAAGCCTAAAACCTATGCAAATTTGGTTTATTCCTTACTGTTCTGAACCAGCAGAACTCTGACAGAACTCTGACCGAGTTCGGTCCGAGTTCGGTCCGAGTTCGGCCCGAGTTCGGTCTGGGTTATTTGAAATACAGTTCCCACCAAATCTGCATCCAACGTTCGTATGCGAAATCCTAGCATCCGAACTCTGCCCGAACTCTGCCCGAGTTCGGTCTCCCAAAAACACTATAAATAGAGTTGAGATTACCATTCATTTCAACAATCCAATTTCATCTCTTCTCTTCTCTATCTAAAGTGTTCTGAGCTTTTACTTTCATATCTAAGCCTTTACGACTCTTAGCCAAGCCAGTACAGTTTCTGTTTAATCTAGAGTTTGGTGTTGAAGAGTTGTATCGGAGGTTGTATTCAGAAAACGTTCCAGTTTTCCAATTGCCTTCTGGAGTCGGTCGTGCGCTCGTCACCAAGCACGGTGTTGTGGAGCTGGTCGTGCGCTCGTCATCAAGCACGGTGTTGTGAAGTCGGTCGTGCACTTGTCGCCAAGCACGGTGTTGTAAGAGTTGCAAGCACTCAGTTAAAGCTTGTGCCATAGTGGATTAACATCGAGCAAGAGTACTCGAGACTGGATTAGTCCTCTCAGAGGGATACCAGTATACATCGCTGTGTCACTGAGTTTGAATTCTTGACTCTTACTTTACTATATTTATTTACTGGATTTATTTACTGCCATAGTTATTGCTTAAAGTTTTTTTATTGGTGATTATTTTCCGCTGCACACGCACACACTCTATTCACCCCCCCTCTAGAGGTGCTCAACGGTCCTACAACATGATGCTTTTTACTTCCGTCAGTGGAACTGCTTCTGCCCATTTGGAGAAGTAGTCGATGATGGCTAGGATGAAGCATTGTCCCCTCGATGAAGGAGGGGTGATAGGTCCCACAATGTCCATGCCCCAACCTTCGAAGGGCCAAGAGGCGACCGTAGGATGTAGTGGTTCTGATGGTGTATGGATAAAGTCGGCGTGAAGCTGGCAAGCATGGTACTTTTTAGCATAGTCGACGACGTCGGCTGCCATGGTTGGCCAGTAGTAACCCATGCGTCGTAGTCAATCCTGTAACTTAGGGACAGGTTGATGAGCCCCGCAAGTCCCGTCATGAGCTTCCCGAAGGGCTTCGGCTGCTTCTTTATTGGATAGACATCGAAGGAGAAGTCCATCGTAGGAACGTCGGTACAACGTTTTAGTAGCTGTATCATAATCAAATCGAAGGGAACGCCTTCTGACCGAGACGGCTTCTTTCGAGTCTTCTGGAAGAATTCTATAGACAGCAAAGTCGATGAATGGGAACCTCTAGTCTCAGACATTAACACCGGCACTTGTCGTCATGGCATGGGCTATTTGTGTGCATAGGTTGTTTTTAGGACAGACCAAGTCTCGACCAACTACCGTGACGTAGTGTTGAGCCCCGAGGGGCGCTGCTAATGAAGTTGCGAGGCCAGCCAGAGCGTCAGCCTCCAGGTTTTGTAGCCGAGGTACGTGTTCTATGAAGAACTTGGTTAAGGTTGAGATAATATTCAATGCAACTTCATGGTAAGGAACCAGATCTTCATGACGAACTTCGTACTGCCCTCGGATTTGATTAACGACGAGTTTTGAGTCACCGTAAGCTTCCAGATGATCCACCCCCAGTTGTTGCGCCAACTGGAGTCCCATGATGAGAGCGTTGTACTCGGCAACATTGTTGGAGCACGACTTTGAAAGGGAGTAAGCACGCTGGATGACCAGTTGATCGAGGAAGACTAAGACTACCCCCACTCCTGCGATGATTTGGCCTTTGGGGCCTGTTCTCGAAGCACCATCAAAAAACACCCGCCAGACGGAGTTTTCTTCAGTGACGTTTGATTCTTGGACCTCTTCTAGGATATCTTCATAGAGTCTGGAGGACTCTGGGATCGGGTGCACGGCTAAAAAGTCGGCTGGAGCTTGACCCTTGACGGCTTTTTATGGAACAAATACAATGTTATACGGTGTCAGCAGGATTACCCATGTAGCTAGTCGGGAGTTCAATGATCCCGGCTTTGTCATGAGAACCCTGAGTGGATTGACTCGAGAGATGACATAAATTGTCTGGCCCGAAACGTAATGGCGAGTCTTCTGGATGGCGAACACCAAAGCCAAACATTCTTTTTCGACCGGGTTGTACCGGTGTTCAGCCCCGATCATTGTCCTACTAAGGTAGTAGATAGCTTGCTCGTAGCCTGTATCGTTGTTCTGTGCCAACAAAGCGTCAAGGAAATGATCCTTGGCGCGGACGTAGAGGAGAAATGGTTTGCCTGTGACGGGTGGCACCAGGACTGGCGGGCTCGTCAGGTAAGCTTTGATTTCATCGAAAGCTTTCTGGCATTCTTCTGTCCAGACGTAGGAGACACCCTTCTTCATGAGCTGGGTGAAGGGCTGACATTTTCTGGAAAGGTTTGCTATAAACCTTCGGATGTATACAAGACGCCCTTACAGGCCTCGAAGTTCTCGAAGGTTCTTCGGAGGGTCCATGTCAAGGATGGCTTTGGTCTTCTTGGGGTCGACATGAATGCCTTTTGCCGTGAAAATGAAGCCCAAGAACTTTCCACTAGAAATCCCAACGAAGGATTTAGCGGGGTTCATCTTGAGTTGGTGGGCTCGCATGAGATCAAAGACTGTCCTTAGGTCTTATAAGTGATCACCTTTGAGACGGCTCTTGACGGCGATATCATCAACATAGCATTCAACTATTTTCCTTAGATGTTGACGGAAAATGGTACTCATATCTCGTTGGTACATAGCACCAACGTTCTTCAAACCAAAGGGCATTACTGTGTAGCAGAAAACCCCCTTCGAAGTCCTGAATGACGTATGTTTTGCGTCATCGTGGAACATTTTGATCTAGTTGTAGCTCGAGTACCCATCCATGAAAGACATGCGTTTGAATCCACATGTATTGTCGATCATCACGTCAGTAATTGGAAGTAGAAATTTGTCTTTCGGGTAAGCAGTATTGAGATCTCTGAAGTCGATGCAGACTCGTATCTTTCTATTCTTCTTGGTAACATGGACGACATTGACGACCCAATCCGGATGCTGCTCTTCACGAATGAACCCGCTGCTCAAGAGTTTGTCCACCTCTTGATCGATAGCATTCATAATATCAGGACGAAAATGTCGTTGTTGCTGCTTTATAGGCTTAGCATCAGGTAAGATGTTAAGTCTATGCATCGCGATCTGGGGATCATGTCCCGACATATCTTCATAGCTCCAGGCGAAGACGTCGATGTATTCTTTGGCCAATTGGACTAAAGACTCCCGGTCTCTTCCCTTTAGACTCTTGCTGACGAAGATAGGATTGGAAGAAGACTTGTCCCCCAGGTTGATCTGCTCGACTTCGTCTTCGGTAGGGGGTTCGCGTAATTTAAAATGAGACTCCCACTGCGCTCCTAGGCGTTGAGCCCAAGGTTCTTCCTCGAAGAATTCTGGCGTTTGGTCTTCGCCTTCATCCTCTCAAGATTGTACAGATGCCATGTTGATTGATAACACCTTCCTGAAGACTGAGCCGATACTGGTATCGGAATCCCAAGTTGATGATTCAGATGAATGAGAGTGCTCCACTTCTTCTGCCTCCAAACCCTCTGGAGTTGCCGACGGCGTGACATAGCCTACCCTCCGTCGAGTACAATGACAGAAGTCCTGCGGCTTTCCTTTCGGTATTGGGAGTCGGAGGGGAAGACGCCGGCCTTTGCCGTAGTTCAGGCCCTTGTTGCTTTTAGATCGTAACCCATCTTTTGGATGAGGTACTTTGCCTTGTCCGTGTACCGATAGACTTGTATTCTGCCGGTATCCGGTTCTGGCTCGAGTGGCGGGAGGTCTTGATGACGCTCGACTTTACCGAAGAACATGGGTTCTTCGTCCTGGTTCCGCGGTGGGACTATAAAACAGACCCCTTGGGACGAGACTACTTGATTTACATGATTTATGGTCGTTATTTGTGTTTGTAATGACCATAGAGCGTTATCTAGTGTATACATGGCATTCCAATGCGGAAGACTAGAATAATTGAAAGACACTCTATTATTGATAAAATACGAGATTTTGTCTTGTGGGATTACATTGTCAAGAGAAGGTGCATCTATGTCAGCAGATATGTATTCTCCTAACTCTTCATCCGTAAGCACTAGGGCTGGTTCGGGAGAACTCATCACAGGCTTGACCTTGGGATCTGAAAGGGCTATGTGGGCCTTCTCTTGCAGCTTGGGCGAGGCTGAAGATTGCGGAGGCTTGCCTTTAAGACGCACCTTCAGGGGTGCCTCAACTGCGCCTTCAGTGACCGGTGCCTTCCCCTGTAGTTTTGCCACAAGCGGAGCCGACGTTTGAGGAGGTCTTCCTTTGAGCCGTATCTTCAAAGGAGCTTTGGTGGGTGTTCTACCTAGAGAAGTCGGTACTTTTCCAGGTAACTTGATTGCCATGAAAGGCAGCGTCTAAGGTGGTTTTCCTTTGAGTCGAATTTTCAGAGGAGTGCCAGGACTCATTTCTTCCTCCACGTCTATCTCTGCCGCCGTTTCTGCTTCGTTATCAGCATCATTGGCTTCCCCTTCATCGAGCGACTTATATAAGCTAGCATCAGTGAAGTAGGCTTCGATCCCCTTGAAAGGGTCAATGTCCGCGAATTCTGTTCGGATGATGTCGTTAGTGGACACATACTTCATGCATTTATGGAGTATAGATGGCACCACCATGTACTCGTGCAGCCACGGGCGACCTAGCAGGAGGTTGTAGTTGACGTCGGCGTCCACGACATAGCAAGTCACTTTGGTTCGGAGATTACCGATATGATATTTCAGTCGAATTTTGCCCAGTGGTTCACTTCTGCTGGCATTAAAACC
This sequence comes from Iris pallida, assembly GCA_029216955.1. Classification (NCBI taxonomy): domain Eukaryota; kingdom Viridiplantae; phylum Streptophyta; class Magnoliopsida; order Asparagales; family Iridaceae; genus Iris; species Iris pallida. The sequence continues at coordinate 7,749,528 of JANAVB010015200.1, forward strand.
GCTGATTGTAGTGTTGGAAGGGGCCAGACGGTGTATCAAGATCCCCAGTGTTGAGAGCAGAGTCCTAGGAATGATGTTGAGGAAAGACCCTGGAACGATCTGAATTTGCTTCACCTTGACGGAACCCACATACCCTATGTAATACAGCGGCCTGTTGTGCCGGTTGTGCTTGAGCAGCATGTCTTGTTGGGTGAAGGTTATGTTGGGGATGACCTCCTCCGCACAATGGCAGTACACACATATTGTTGGGATATCCTCAGGCTGCTTAACCTGGCTGATGAAGGACTCAGCATCCTTCAAGGCTTCACAGAGAGCTTCGCGGGTGTCTTTGGAAAGACGAAGAAGCTCGAACAGAGATAAGCGGGCAGGAGTACCGGCAAGTTGTGCCAGTATGTCAAAGTTGTGGGACTTGGCTAGCCCCGAAGCATTTTCTCTTCGCAAAGGCTTGTCGAAGCAGGCCTCTACGTGCTTTTGTTTATTGGCTACTGGAGGTCTGGATGGACCCTCTTCCTGGACAGCAGGGGCGGTGCAGGGAAGCACCACCTCGACGGCAGCTTCGTCAGGTTGGGCGTTCTGCTGCGAACGCGTTTGTACAGGAAGTACCTCTTCCGTGGAGGAAGAGACCATGCGGCAAGACTTGGTCTTCTTACCCTTGGTTTTGGGAGCAGAGCATACCCCTGGTTGAGTAACTTCAAGGACGAGGTCAGGGTGAACCCATAAGATCTCTTCCCTAAATGTGGTGAGTGGTATGAGTCCACTCCTGTTGTCACGGGTAGGTGGTAGGTTGACTACCTCCATTGTCGCGTTTGGGATGGGGACGACGCCATCTTGTGCTATGGTTGGCGGCAAGGTACTAAATTGGAGCGACACCAGGTTGGTCGAGACTGTCTTCTCCTCGTAATCGATGGAGATGACATTCGCATTGATCATGCGCTGGATATAATTCTTAAGGACGTAGCAGTCCTGAGTCGGATGTTCGTCAAACCGATGGTAGTGACAGTACCTCGGATTGTCCACTCTCTCCACCTCGTCGGGATGCTTCGGATCCGGTAACTTGATCTTATCACCCTGCTTCAACATCTCGAAGAGTTGCAAGGTGTCTTTATCATTGAAAGAGTAGACCTCCTTTGGCCTCGGTGCAAGCAGAGGCTTCTGAGTAGGTGCTTGTGCGCTTTTAGAAGCATTGACAGTCAATGCCTGCTTCCCTTTCGTCTCACGTCCAGGGTTGCTGGTAGCAGGCCGTTTTTCCTTATTTTCAAAGGCAGGGAAACTGACTCCCAGAAGGCGAGCATTGCATGCCTTTTTTTCAGCTGCTTCGGCCTCAATAATCAATGAGCTCCAGTCGGGAGGAGGAGTGGAGTTGAGCCAGAGCTTAACCGCAGGCAGCATGTTCATGCTGCAGGAGGAGAGGAGTGCATGTTCTGGCATACCCGAGGGCAGTCTGAAGCAGGCTTGTCGGAATCGTTCGATGAATGCTCGAACCGTTTCTTTTTCCTTCTGACGTACCTCTATAAGGGACGCCATCGTCATGTCTTTCCCTCCATCGTAGAAACGATCGAGGAAGAGGCATGTCAAGTCATCAAAGGAGGATATGGAGTTGTCAGAGAGACTGCAATACCAGTCGTAAGCCACTCCTTTCAATGCCCCGACAAACAGGCTGGTGAGTAGCGCGTCTTCCTTCGGAAGATGTCCTATTTGAGACTAGAAATACGTCAGATAACCGCATGGAGAATCCTTTCCGTCGTATAGCGTCAACGTTTGTGGTTTATACTTTGGAGGATAGACCATTTTGTTCCATTCGAGGGGGTATGGTTGTGGGATCCCCATCTTCTGGCACTCCTCCTGTCTGTTCTTTGACTCGAAGCGCTCACGCAAGACCCTGATCATCTCAACCACGTCTTCCGTAGAGCTGGGAGTCGGAGAAGGTAGAACAGTCTGGAGTTGTACATTCGAAGGTTCCGATAACGAGGTGCTTCGCGGCAATCGGTATTCAAGGATGGCCGTTGAAGGGGCACACTTGATTCTCCGTTAGCTCCTGGTTCAGGATTGGTGGAAGGTGCTCTGGCCAAAGCTGACCGTATCTTAAACACTGCTTGAGTCAGTGTTTGCATAGAGGCAGAGAGGGTTTTGAGTCCCCCTCCAAAGTATCCATGCACTGAACGAGGTCTGCTGGCGGAGCATCTGACTCCGTATGACCACCTCCCGTCATGTATACTGTCATAACGTGACTGGAAGTGGATGGATCGGTTGAAGCTTCGCTTTCAGCCTCGCTCTCTTGTAGAAGAGTCACTTCTCCTGGAGTTTCGTTTTGGCTACCCCCAGCTATGTTCTGGAGGATATCTTTGTCTTCGGTATGAAGATCAACGAGGGCTTGACTACCCCCAACTATTACTTCTTCCGAAATCTTCTTTCTTGCCCGGGTGCCTTCAAATACTCCTGAGGACGGGACAGTCACCTTGGTCTTCCTCGGCTGGCTCTTGGATGAAGACGAGGTCGAGGAGTTGCTAGTCGCTTTTTGGATTGATGAGGAGTTAGAGACTATGTTGCAAGAAGCAACCTTTATTTCCGGTTCTTCTTCAATCGACACCTTCTTCCCGAGGCGACGTCGGAGGGGTGTTGACGATTGTAGTCGCTGGAACACAGACTGCCTTTGTGGTGGGACTGTTGTCTTACAACAACAGTTGATGGTGACCACAACACAAGTGTGCCCTGTGAGGTGCGCATTGTGCTTGTCGGTCGACTCTTCTGACCGACGTTTGTGAATGATCACATTACACAAATCATTAGAGGAGAGTGCCACCTTTACACCCCCATCAGGCGTATGGCAAGGCCAAGCACCGGGGTGATCAAGTGAATGTTGCGCCCCCTGATCCAGCACATAAGGCGCGCCCAGATCAATAGTGGGGGAACCACATTTATAGTGACTTGAACTAGCCTCAGTCGCACAACCAATGTAGGCGCGGGGGTTCAAGACCACAAAATTTTCCTTGCACGACTTGGTTGCGAACGCAGCAGATGCGCCCAAGTGAGACAAGGACTTTGAGGGTCGGCTCATTTCTGGCGTAGAAGCACCCGAGTCAACTTTGTACAGCTTACCATCAGCAGCGCGCATGATTGTGAGCACATGCTTCTGGTTTGCCGTTGGCATAGCACGTTTGAGGCGCATGGCCCATACCACCTTGGACTTTTTCGTACCAGTCTGCTGGGGTGCATAGTACTCAGAGTCCAAATTATCCTTGCCATGATAGCGAGTGAGTCTGTCAAAGACAGAGGCCTTCTGCAACGTACCAGAGTTCATGCGCAGGACGTTAGATGCGCCCCTGATCCGTCGGTGAATCTTCTTTGACTGAGAAGGAGATGGTGGGGAAATGTGGTCAGCACCACATTTTCGCGAGAGATGTGCTACACCCGTGGGCACATCCTGGATGCTGAGGGCGTCAGCAAAAAGGGTAGGCTGCATCGGCGCATCCCCTTCAGTGATGGTGCCAGGGGTCTCCACCTTGTGCACCCAGGCTTGGCGAGTCTTCTTCGGCTTCGGCAGCCGCTTCGAAGGACTTGCGCTGCCTTCAGAGATGAACTCCTCATATGCCTGTTGATTGAGGCGTACGACTAGTGTCTTGTGGGAGGAACCCACCTTCACGTTGTCAGATTGTGACACAACTTTCTCATCGGAGGAGAAAGAAGTCCCCAGCAGAGTCGCCAGCTTGTTTGCCATTAAAATCTTCAAATTGGAATTTCAATCACAAACATAACAGTGTTACAATGTAGGACTTAGATGTAGTCCTAGGAGTACACTTTTGTTTTTATCTGGGTCAATTGTCGATGGAGGGAGTGGTAATGCGTTGACTCCGTTGACGATCTGACGACAATTTTAGGTTCTCTGAAGGCCTAGGTTGCTCTGGATTCCGGAGATTACGGAGGGGAAGAAGACGTTGAGTGTCTCTTCTGATCTCTATGAGTAGACGTACGTCTCTGTAACTCTGATGATCTCGGTATATCTGTCTTTGACTGTGTGTGTGTGTGTTGATGAAAGAATGATCCTTCTATTTATAGCTTGCAGGCTGGCTGCTAATGCGCGTATATGTCGGATGCGCCTGGTCGTGGAAACGCCATGCGGCTGATGCTGGTGGGGGCGCATGGTTGATGCGCCCTGATTTGGGGATTGAATCCTTTCTGTTGCGCCTGTGGTGCTGCGAAAGAGCTGACATGTGGCGACTGAGAGGATTCTTCGGTTGCTGAGATCTTGGGTGGTTAGCACCCCTTCGTGGACTAAACTGAGTCGAAAGACACGTGGCGTATATCCGTGGCTCAAAGATCTCGAATTTGGTGGAGAGGGATCTGATTAGCTGCGCTTGGGATCCTACGCATGAGGAGATTTAGCTCGTAATCTTTAGGAATCACGAACCAGTCTGGGCGCATGGCTTTTGAGGCGCATGTTTTGGTCACATGGCTGGGGAGGCACATTCAGCGACTTGACTTCTGTGATCAGAAGTAAGTCAGAGGCGCATGGTTTTTGAGGCGCATGCAAATCTTCGGCCGCATGGCTGCGGAGGCGCTTGCGAGTGGTTGGTCGGCCACGTGGCTTGTAACTGACAAAGGAGAGTAATGATGATGCTGACGTCAGCGGCACTTCATTTTCTGCAAAAGCTGTTGCTGCTCTATCATCGAGGCATCGCTGCTATCGTATAAGACTTCAGCATTTAATGCTTCTTGATGGGCGATGAGCTTTTGAGTGGGTTTATTGCTCTGCGTTCCACTAGGCGCATAGGGACGCGTAGGGCGCATCCTTACGAGGCGCTTGGTACTGATGGGCACGTCTGTATGATGCGCGGGATCTGACTGGCGCCTCTGTTGTATGGCGTATCTTCGTTGGTCCGACTGTTGGGTTCCTAATATTTTGATTATGCATGTTGACTGAGCTGATTTCGAAGCGATAGGTTCATCACAATGAATGCAAATTTATTGCATGAAATTCGGAGAGCCTGCCACTTGGCGCATGGGTTTGATTTGTCCGGCCTATAAATAGCAGCAAGAGGAGAGTTTGTTTCTCGTTTTCTCCCATCTTCCTGAATGGAGATGAACTTCTTCGCTCGAACAAATTTCGTTGAGAGGACGCTCCCGAGGGTGAAGATGCGTCGAGTTGTCTTTGTACACACTCGTGAAGGTGACTGTTACATCCAAAAGTTGGGATCGCGGGGTCTCGATGCAGGCCGAAGGTGCCTGTTGTATCCAAAGATCGGGACGTTCGAGTATCGTCTTCGTTATGCTGGAAGAGCCCCAGATCGAAATTGCGGTGCTCTCCTCTTCCTTGGGCTTTGGAGAGCTCTTCCTCCAGCTAGAGTGGGGTTGGTTGCCCACCCTTGTTATGCTCAATAAATGCTTCATTAGCCGAAGCACTTGATCGGGTCGAAGTAGAGCGCATATGCTGAGACTTCATGACGCGCCTAACTGAGACACTGAAGAGATGCGCCTGACTGAGACGCTGAAGAGATGCGCCTGACTGAGACGCTGAAGAGATGTGCCTGACTGATGATGCGCCTGGCATAGGGCGCATGGCAGTTGCTGTGCCTGGCTGTAGTTTTAGGATCTTTCTTTTTGTAGAAGTTCTCCTTTGTAAAGTCTTTCTTTAGACATGTAATAGATTTTTATATGAAATAAAAACATTCTTTTGATGTCTATACTTTTCTGTCCTTCGCTGTGCCAAGTACTTTGTTTGAGCCACCTGGCGCATGTTTGAGTCTATTCACGTAGTGTTAAGCGCATAGGAATTCTGGCCTATAGATGCGCCTGAAATTCCATGCTTCTACAATATCCTCTATCAATTTTACTTCTCTCTACTAACCACACATATCCTTATCTCATTCAAACACACACACTATACTAACATATATTACCTAAAAATGATATATATATATGTACTATATTATACATATACTCGACAACCTATGATACCTACATTCACTTAATATCCATACTACATAGGCTCATAGGTTACACAAAATGCCTATGTCGTATAGTCACTCTTCTACTTAAAATCAATACTGCACCAATTGGGCCTTTACTAAATTTTATGATTAAATTATGTTGTAGCCCTTCATGTTAGCTTTCCGAAACTTCAAACGGATCGCATTTTCGTGTCCGGAAGCTCCCGGAATCACGAAAACACTGAAACGCGTTCGTCTTTTGTATAACTGACACTCAAATAATTTTATAGAAAGTTCTAGAAGGATTTTGGCTTATTAAAATATATATTTGGAAATGTAACTTCGATACGGTTCTTTTAAAAAAAAACGGAAAATTAATCAGATTCTTGAGCTAGGAGTTATGGCATTTCTAAATTGCTCTGGCTACTAAAAACGTGGATAAAATATATGACGAATTTGGGTTATTTTGGACAAAAGAAACACATGTAGGCCAAGATACTTGGATACCAATATAGCTATCCAAAAAAACTCATTCTAACCATCCTAAAACTGAAATTAAACCACAAAAAATAGCCTATTTGCATAAACACAAATACATGGGGTGTCCTATATTGGAAACTCCACAAGTAGGACACCAAACCTATTCAAACTTCCTAAAGAGGACTCCAAAGAGCCTCAAATTAAAATCTAATGGTTGTACATGCATGGGGGTGGATCCTATGGATTCAAATCTAACTAAAATGCAAGGGAAATTGAAATAGAGAGATGGTTATACCTATTGGAAGTGGGATCCCAATGATACACTCAAAGGACACGGTTTCGACACGAAAGCTCCTCCAAAATGGACACCCTTCCTTGTTCCTTGCTCCCAATCCTTGCTAGCACCTCCTCCTTGGTTGAATGAGAAGAAATGATGGAAGATTGGAAGAAGAATGGAGGGATTTGGAGATCAAAATCAAGAGGGAAGCTCTCAAGTTTGGGGAAGAACAAATTTGGGGAAAAAAAGAGGCAAGTGTAAAATGAAAGAGAGGGACACCTCTCCCCCAATAGGTGGCTGGCCATATATGCCCTAATGGGCCTATATGAAATGTCCAAGATGCTCCTACAAGTCTCCTTTGGGTCAACTTAAGTCATGACAAGGTTTGTGGTCAAAAAGGTCAAGTTTAAGTCTCTAATTTAACCATTCTAAGCAAGTGGGATTAGTCTAAACTTACTAACTTAATTAGTAGGGTTTGTGGGCCATGACTAACTAATCTTGGGGTCCCGTCTAGAGTCTAAGCTACCCGGATCACTAACACAAGTCGAAACGAAATGAAACTTAAACCCGACTAAACAAATCCCGTAAAATCAATATTAAAATATAAAAATTCCAAAAATATTAAAATATGAAAAATGACCAAAATCACAATACATCAATTTAAATATTATTAAAATAATCTAAAATTCACTAATTTATCAAAATCCTAAATAATTTAAAAGTCACAAAAGGACCAAAATACCTTTAGCCTAAAACGTAGTAATTAGCTAATCTAATCACATGGGTTAGGCCTCCATGGTCATGGTTAGTCTCTAGGCTAAGCAGCTCTAAGGTTATACTAGCCAAAGAACAGAATTAAAAACACTAATTTAATAATATTAAAATAATTAAAATTTACCAATAAATTAATAACATGATTTAAACCTATTATTAAATAATCAATTTTACAAAAGTTTAAAATTACCCTCATTTTAGAAAAGTGGTGGTTACAGAGGCTGTCATTGAACTATCTTGAGTGTAATAAGCTCAATCTGATGTATACTGTGGGACTCGGTCGGGACATTAACCTGTACACACAGGTGACAACCGTCCATACCGCAAACAGACTTACTTCCATTAGAGGTGCCTACTTCATAGTCCCAGACAGAAGGGAAGGGGATCACACGATCATCTTCGGCCAAAAAGAAGGTCCTCAACCTTTCATACGACAAGAGTTTGATCTCGAACCCGATACTGGAAGATTAACACTCTACCTGTATAGTCCTCAAGCCAAGTACTTCATGCAAAAGCAGGGATACGACATGGAGGCTACCCCAGGTCTGAATTATGGCAGCGGTCAGCGATCGCCTCTGCAGCTGTCAACTCCGTCTGAGAAACCTCGAGATTATTACGGCAAGTCCAAATACGGCTTCGGTTATGTTACACCAACAACAACACCCGAGAGCTCCGATGAGGAATACGAGTTGCATTCTCACTGATCCGAATCACCTACATACGATTCTGACGACAGCATTAGAGATATGTTCAGGCAGACATTATCTGTCAACATGGCATCCGCTGACATTGAAGAGGAAGACGAGGATCTACTCAAATCTCTTGAATTGGAACCATGGGTTCAACAACTGGATGCACAATGGGAGAAGTGCTTTGAACTACGTGACCCTCCAACTGAAGATGAGGTCATGCAAGTTAAACTCGGTGATAAATCCTCTCTAAAGCCAATCTTCGTCAGTAAAAGCCTGACGGACGGCTAGCGGGAGTCGTTGTTGTAACACGTCAGAGAATATATCGACGTCTTTGCCTAGATCTATGAAGACATGCCAGGACTAAACCCCAAGATCGTACTTCATAAGCTCAATATTCATCCGGACGCAAAACCAGTCAAGCAACAACAATGGCAGTTCCGTCCAGACATCATAAACTCCATCGAAGCGGAACTAAACAAGATTATAGCTAGCGGTTTCATCCGTGAGGGTCAGCACCCAGACTGGATAGCTAATATAGTACCAGTCGTCAAGAAGAACGGGATGATCCGAATCTGTATCGACTTTCGCAATCTGAATGCGGCATATCCTAAGGATGAATTCCCTCTTCCCATCACCGACAGAATGATCGATAATACGTGTGGCTTCGAGCGCATGTCCTTTATGGATGGCTTTTCAGGATACAATCAAATCAAAATGTCTCATGACGATGAAAAGCATACATCATTCCGAACACCGATCGGTGTTGTCACGACCCGCACCCAATATTTGGGCTTGAACCGTGTACATGCCTAGCCTACACCGCAGAGTCGGCGGTAGAATGCTGTAACAATATGATGAACAACCACGCAATAAAATATATCACAAGGGAAATATAGCAACTCCATATCTCAACTCAGCATCGAATAGATAAAATAGAATCGTCTCACAATGTATGAAATCTAGAATCAAAGCAATCTCCACTACATGTCTCAATTTAACTCATAAATCCAATACAAGGTCTCAGCACTAACTAAAATATCTAAGATAGGGCAGCAAGATCAGATGCTGTATACTCCTCCTGATAAGCAAGGTCCATTCCTAACATATCTCCCAAGTATGGGCCATACTCCTCAGGGCAAACGATCTCATCGCCATCATCTAAAATTTGTTTGGTTACCCAGTCAGGATGGAACGAGTACAATTCACTGAATACAGTTCCAATATATGAAAATGACTATATAACAGAGGTTAGCCTTTAGACATATGATTTATAAAAATAAACGAAAGAAACAGAAATAAACTAAATATCGAAAACATTAAATGAAATGCAAGAAAATACTCACCGACAGTCTGACTGAAATACCTTTGATATGTGATCGGTCTCGGGACAATTACACGACACTGTCTACACTATATAAAGTTATACTGTCTACACTGTCTAAAGTTACACTGTCTACATTGTATAAAGTTACACTGTCTAAATTAAATAAAATTACACTATCTACATTGAATAATGCAATAGAAATCACTATCAACACTGTCTAAGGTCAGATCACATATCTTCGGCACTTCACCTCCCAACACAACAAGGAACAAATCAACATAAAAACTGAAATCACATATCTATCGACTAAACACTGATGTATAGCAAAGATCAATACTAAAAACAAATAATAAACTGTACTCGCCTGGCGTCCCGGGCTGTTGTCACTGGTCAAAGTCCAAGTCGAGATCCAAAGGACCTATTTAAAGAGTCATATAGTCAAGACACAATTTAATATAAAAGGCTTGTGTTCTATCTACAAATTTACTTTATTTGCTTTAGTATCCTAATCCTTATCCTAATAGTCTACCTGTGTACAGTGGCCTCTTAATGACATGACTACCCTTTCTAAATTGGTCCATACCCTTGTTCTGTTCTGGCCCCATACCCCTACTGTCCATATTCTCTACAGAAGACTGGTTCTTAAGCTAAGCTCTATAACCTCATTGCTACTTATTGGCAAGTATCAGGATGTGGTTTGTTGAGTTAGCAGGGTAGGCTGTGACACCACAGACCAACATGCTAATACCTGAGTCTAGGACTCTTGTGTGTGCTCCTCTAAACTGATATCTGAACCTAAAGGTACTCCAGCTATGGTAAAACACCCTGGTTTCAATGTCCTGCCTTATTAGCTAATTACTTTCATCAATGGGTATCAGTCCTTCATAGCTTGGTATCCTATTTGATACATGCACCTACAAATTGTGCTCTACCCTATACTGACCTCTTGTTAGGATCGAGATGACCAAGGAGAACCCCTGATTCAGAGGAGCTATGGTTACAAAGGGGAGCTATTGGTGCTTCCCAATTTCTAGTATCATGGCAACCAAAGTGGTAGTCTCCTGTATAGGTAAGTTGATACCTGGGATCTAGTCTACCCCAGATTTCAGGTTATATATAACATGGTGATCGACCTGGAGATATTGAACTCGGTTGACCTGATTCCAATATCAATTATCCCAGGACTTGAGTCAACTCTCTGTTTATACATATGTAAACCAATCTTTAAACTGAATCTAAGTAGTTTATAGTTGCTTATATGATTTGAACCATACCCTACAAGTTCTAACCAGGCTTCACCTACATGGCATCCCAATCCTATGTTTGTACCAGGTTCAGGTCTGATACTGTCATCCTGAGATGCTTTAGGAGTCAAATGACCCTAATATCTATATACCATGCATCAGTAATGTACTGTACAAATATTCCTGGCTGGAACTTCCCAAAGATTCCTTGTCCTCTTGCCTGGTGATTCAGTCCCACAAGGTAAATATCCTGTCAAATCCATTAGATGTTGAATCACCTGCTACAAGATCCCCTGTTTACCCAGTAGAGGCATAGGTAAATCCCAAAACAGTTATCAACCATTCTGATGAGACAGTTCCCTATATAGATAGGTTGGTACCTGGTCAATAGGCCATGTTGCTGCATTTGCTCCTGGTGATTATATGGGTGGACCTATTACAGTGGAGCAGTGCATTACCAATCCAGCAAGTACCCAGGTACCCACTTCCTCTATGCTAAAATACTGCATGATACCAAGTACCTAAAGTATCCTTCTAAGTGATTTCTGGTCTGCCCTTGCTCCCACAGGTCCCCAAACAGTTGAATCAGCCTATCCCTAGGTTTATTTGGTCATAGGCTAAATCAAATCTATCCTAATCGAATTTAGGGTTTTCTGATACACTTTATATATCAATCAGCCCTTTGGTGATGCGCCCAGCTAGTCTACATAGTAGTGTGGTATTTCCAGGCCTAGTGTACCCCTTCCTAGTACTGTAGCAATAACATTCTCAATTTCTGATTTATACTTTATTCAGGGAGTCTACTTCCTGCCCCATAGTCCATAGCCTCTGCCCTGTTTTGGGTTTATGCTGGCATCCCCTGGTGGTATGCCTGATGCTCGAGACCTGACCCTGTTATCAGTGTACAACTGATAATGCCTATGCTTTTATAACACATCAAGGATACACATTCCTGTATTACTTAGGGGTCACATGCCTTATGTGAAGACCCCTATAGGTAGTAGTTAGTGTTGGTCATGGAGTAGTTTGGAGTCGTATTCAAACTGATCCTGGATATTCCAGGGTATCACAAGTTCCATGATTTGGTAAGATTGCAGTAGGGGATAGTGCAGGGTTTCTTATGGATGAATCACCATGGTAATACAATGTACTGCCTAGGTCTCTATGTGTATGGACTTCCTGTCAAACATAGATGGCAAGCCTGACATGATGTCTTATGTGTGTGGAGGCTCAGGTTCCTGTAGACGATCCTTGTTATTCGACTATCTAGCCTACCCCCGGTTCAATGCTAATGAAATCCGCTTAGACATTGCTTCGAATACTATGTATGATCAGATGGACAAGGGAAAGATGAGGAATACCTGTGTTACAACTCGCAGGGATGGGATGGATCTACATGCCTCCTCTGTTGTTGCTCTTGAGAGGTGATCGAGAGGTCTACTTAGGGTTTGTAAGGGGAAACATAGGAAAATCATCATATATATATATATATATATATATATATATATATATATATATATATATATATATATAGGGCATGGATGTGATCGAAAGAGTTTAGGGAGATTCAAATTGTTTGAATCTAAATCTGGCTCTATCCACATGTATTCGAATGGCATCAGGAATTTGGATTATACCCTGAGTGAGTTTGAATCTGCAACTTAGCAGTAAAGCCCCTGTACTATAATCTTTTGCAAGAGAGCCTCTGGGTTGGCAATGCAAATATTTGCATATGTACATGGGAAAACAGGTGTCTAGTTTAAATGGTAATAAATAATAATTATTAAATGATAAATTTTTTTTAGCATGATGGAATTTTATCAAGGGGTTTACAAGTCTACCTCCCTTAAAGTAATTTCGTCCTCGAAATTCAGCTGAAAAGTAGTGTGGAAACGTACCTCAGTCCTCAAAGAGGTATGGGTAACGCTCTCGTATCTCGTCTTCCCTCTCCCATGTGGATTCGCCCGGAGAATGGTGTCTCCACGCAACGCGTACCAAGGGAATCACTTGATTCCTCAGCACCTTCTCTCTACGGTCCAAAATCTCTACGGGCTGCTCCTGATAACTGTGACTCGGTCCTACCTCAATCTCCGAATGATCCAAGACATGACTGGGGTCTGCCACGTACCGTCGTAGCTGAGATACGTGGAACACGTTGTGTACTCCTTCCAAAGCAGGCAGCAAGGCTAATCGGTATGCTACTGTACCGATTTTCTCGAGGATCTCAAACGGCCCAATAAAACGTGGGCTGAGTTTACCGCCTTTACCGAAACGGATAGTGCCACGTGTCGGGGAAATTTTCAAAAATACCAAGTCGCCAACCTATAACATACAATTGTCACAACGAATCTATAATTAATACGTAATTTACACTAAGGGAATTTCATACCTCGAACTCCAACGGTCTACGGTGAGTGTCGGCCTAGTGCTTCTGCCTATCCTGAGCCACACGAGGCCGCTCTGTAATCATCTTGACTTTCTCTGTAGCATCTACTACCATCTCCGGTCCCAACAGTGTACTCTCTCCCACATCGTCCCAAGACAGCGGGGTACGACGTCTCCAACCATACAACGCTTCGAAAGGGGATATCTCGATACTAGCTTGGTAGCTGTTGTTATAGGAGAACTCCACGAGGTGAAGGTGGTCCTCCTACGAGCCACCAAAATCTAGCACGCATGTCCGCAGCATATCCTCGAGCGTCTGAATGGTCCGCTCTGACTGTCCATCCGTCTGCGGATGATAAGCGGTGCTGAACTTGAGCGTTGTGCCCAAGCTGGCCTGTAGGCTCCTCCAAAAATGAGATATGAACCTGCTGTCATGGTCTGACATGATACTCACTGGAACCCCGTGCAATCGGACTATCTGTTTCACATAATGCTCCGCCAACTTCTCTGTAGATAACCCCACTTTAAATGCAATAAAGTGGGCCGATTTGGTCAACCTGTCAACGATGACCCAAATCGTATCCTTTTCGCCCGATGACCGTGGAAGACCAGAAACAAAATCCATAGTGATGTGTTCCCACTTCTACTCGGGTATCGGCAGCGGCTGCAACAAACCTCCGGTACTCAGCCTCTCGGCTTTGACCTGCGGACATACGAGGCACCTAGAAATGAAACGGGCCACTTACCGTTTCATACCGTACCACCATACGTGGTTGTGCAGATCCTTGTACATCTTATTGGCTTTCGGATACAGAGAATACTGGGAGCGTGTGCCTCCTGCATAACTTCTTCTCTAAGCTCTCCACTAGGTACACAGAGCCTCGTCCCGTGCCTCAATGAGCCATCCTCCGCAATAGTAAAATCATCAAGCAAGCCTGCACGTGCTTGTGCTATGATGCTCTTCAGCTGCTCATCCTGGTGTCGTGCCTCCCGAATCCTATCGATCAGCCCTGACTGAATCTGCATACCCATCATCTGTATCTGTCACGACCCGCACCCACCGTAAGGGTACGAGTACGTAACAGCGCCCAGCCTACGCCGCAGTGTCGGCGATAGAACGTTGTTCTAGGTCATGAGCTATAACAACATAACATGAATATACTCTCCAAATGGAGGCTAACACAGAGGTACAACTCAATCACAATCTAAGGTAGAATGTAGCACGATGGAAATAGATGAGAAATCCTCAACTAAGGTACAGCAGAAATAAATAACAAGTCTCAATATCTCTAAAATATACAACTCTGAAAATAAAGACAACAGTTAAACATGAAAAGAGAGGACAGTCTAAGCTATCTACACTATACAAGGTATCATCCTGAGCAGCTTCCTGAACCTCCCCAGGGGTCCAGGTCGCGAGTTTCATCTAGGCAAGCTCTAAGTAAGGGTGCAGGGTTCCTCATCATCCTCTGTAAAAATTTTAACAGGTCCAGTCAGGACGGGAGCGAGCACAAAACATCTCACATAGTTCATATCATGTTAGGAAATATAAACCATGCAATAGAGTAAGGTACATGAAACGCTGAAAGAAAGAAGTATATGAAAAATAGTAGAGATTTGATAACAGGAAATATCTAAATATGATAAATAAGAACTGTAAGCCTACTGTGATTTAGAGTACAATATGGTTATATAAACGGTCTAGGAAAATGCAATGGTAAGTCCATTGTACGTGGGTGTACAATAGACATATACAATAGTTATACAATCTTGTACAATAGAATTTGAGTACATAACCAATTCTACTCCCCCTCCCCAATCAATACACAAGGATCCACTTCAGTTACGTTATCTTATACAATAGTGTACAATGTTATATAATGGATGTATAATATTATACAATAGATGTACAATGTTATACAATAGTTGTACAATGTTATACAATAGTGTACAATGGTCTACCCCTGGAACTCATGTGATAATGAGAGTACAATATGCACAATGAGTGTACAAGGATATAGGTATTCAGTAAATACAATATGGAAGTAAAACGCACATCACAATATGTATCTAGTGAATACAAGGGGATAACATCCCAAAAGAAGATCCGTATAGTACCAATCCGTGATAACAACGTGTCAGCATCAAGTACAGTAATCTAGAGCAAGAATGTAAATCCAGGCAAGTATGAAACGGTCAGAGAATGTACTCGCCTCGTATCTGAATGTCTGAAGTAAATGTACTGTCCGAGATGAGGTACCTGACTCCTAGTTAGAGCAACACAAGTCAAGATGTATACATGAGATGATAAATGGAATGTACAATGCATCTGCATGATGTCTAGGTCAAACTAGACTAAAGTCAACACTTGGTCAACTCTAGTCAACCACACTAGTCAAACTAGGTCAACTAGGTCACTTCCGGCCCAAACAAGTCTAATAAGTCTCACTAGGCCTAACCAAGCCTAGGCTAACAACCAAGCACACTCACAAGTCACAGAGAACACACATACCATATCTAGAAGTATATATTCATCTATGCATTCATATTTCACACATACATGCTCACACCTATAGGCTATTAGCTATATATATATATAGGCTCACCTATATATCCATATCTAGACACACACACACTCCCATATACAAACACATATAAGTTCTCCTATATAAACTCACACACACACCTATACAATAGCTCACACACACACACATAGGCATATATAAAGGCATATAGGTTCATATATATATATACATATATGATACATATATACATATATGTAGGCTGATTTTGTAGGGTGTTTAAGGACTGAAATGGGCATGCTAATGACAGGTTTAGGACAGCTACATATGGGCTATTTTGTGGGCATGATAGGGACTGATATTGGGTGGTTTAAGGACAGCTATGGGATGGAATTTGGACCAATACATGGGCTATACAAGGACTAGTATGGGGACTGAATTGGCATGGTTTTATAGGGACAGTTGGGCTGTCAATGGGTGGTTTGATGGCTGCCAAATGGGGCTATAGGATGTCCATTATGGACTGAAATATATGGCTGAATTGAAGGTGGTTTGGGCTGGACTTTAGGGACTGAAATATAGCTACATGGCTGTCCCTAATGGACTGGAACATGGGGCTTAATAAGGCTGGAATAAGGGACTGAACAAGGCTGGTTTTAGACTGCAAATGGGCTGCACCTATAGGCTGATTTGAGGCTGAGTTTGGGACAGCTATAGGCTGAGCTTAGGGGGGGCAATATGGACTGGTTTGATGGTGCCTAAGGGACTGTCAATATGCTGAGTTCTAAGGCTAATGAGAGGGGTGTAGGAACGATATAGTAAAGCGTAATACTCTAGAGGGGGGGGTGAATAGAGTTGGCAGCGGAATAATGCTAATTAAAAAAGTTAGCAGCACAATCACAAAATATTAATCAAAAATAATGTAAAGGCAAAGTTAAGAGAGCAAACGCAAAGACAGCGATGTATACTGGTATCCCTCTGTTGAGGACTAATCCAGTCGGTAGAACTCTTGCTACCAGTTGAATCCACTATTAGAAAAACTGTAAGTTTTCTTACGAAGTCCTTGCAACTTCTACAACGCGAGCTTTGATACGAAGAACTCGTCCAACTTCAAATGTGAAGAGGTATTCTTCAATCAAGCCTTCTGATTACAATCTCTCAGAAACTTCTAGACCGTACCGCACTGGCAAATTGACTAGAGGATTGTAACTGGCTTGGGATCTGAAATTGAAAGCTCTAGAAAACTCTTTGGAAGACTGAAAGCTTTAGATAGAGAGAAGATTGAAAGTGAATGAGTGAATTGAAATGATCGAAATCCTTCTCTATTTATAGGAGTTCCAAAGGCAGACTTCTGTCAGAATTCGGGCAGAATTCGGACAGAACTCTTTGAGCAAATCTCGATCAAATCCGCAACTGCAGGAGGACCAAGTTCCAAAGATTCAAAATCACAACGGCCACCAACCGAACTCTGGCCGAACTCTGGCCGAACTCGGTCCGAGTTCTGTCAGGGTTAAGTCAGGGTTTAGTTAGTTGAAAAAGCTTTTGGTGATTTTTGAAAACCTTTTTGAAAACCTTTTTGTAAACCTTTTTGAGAGGTCATTTTAAAAACATTTTGTACTCATTTAGGGATAGCCTATTTGCCAGTATGACTCGGTGTACAACATATTCCTAGACTCAAATAAAATAAAAAATACATTGCATAAGAAATTACAGATTCGAGTAGGCAAACAGATCTTCGGTCTTGAATGGGGTGGATAGCCAATCTTGATCATGTCCAAGAATCCGAGATGTCCCGACTAGCTTCGTATATCCAGACAGAGTTTGATCAATTATTAAAATCAGGTTGACCATATGACTAATGGGCCAACAATCTCCCCCATTTTGATAATTGACAAACTATGAATGATATAACATTAAGCTAAGCTTGTTCAAAATATCAAAAAGTAGAAATTGTTCATATCCTGTATTAACTAAAAAAAATGTTAGATCTTTAATTTTCTCCCCCTTTGTCACTTAGCAAAATAATTGCATAAGAGAAGGCTCCCCCGCATTTAATGCAGAAGGCTCCCCCGCAATTTAATGCATAAGGAACAAATAGTGAGAAAACATATAAAAGATATAAGGCATAAAAATTAGAGAGATATCATTGCAGGCATGTATTGTCTCTAATGAATATTATCACAGGCATGCTATTGTTTCAAAAACATAAAAAAAATCTCAAGCATGCTATTTCACAGGCAGTTTGTAATGAAAAAGCAGTATAAAGAGGTAGTGCTAAAACAAAGTGCTGAAATAAACTGAAATATCATAAACGAAACACCATAAGCATGTCCATGAAGATAAAAGTACTGAAAGCATACTACAAAGTGCTGATAAATATCAAAAGTACTGATAAAAATAAATACTGATAAAAACTTGGAATGTTGGAGCATTTCCAAGTATACAATAGAATGTCACTAAAAAATCAAATCACATCTCCTCATCACTATCCTCGTCATCATAGTTTGGAAGCAATAAAGAAGAAGGGCTGCTCGGGTTCTGTATATATAACCAGACACCCTCAACCGAACTCGGGCCGAATTCGGTAAGAGCTCTGGCCGAATTCGCCTAGGGTTCTTCAAAGTTGATTTTTGCCATTCTTTTTTATTGTCTCATTTCAAATATTTAATTCAAAGATTAGTTATTTTAGCCTTCAATTAACATAATTAATATTATTTTATGAATTAAATGTCGTTACACAGCGACTGTCTCAGATTAGCTGTAGGAGTACTGTCCCAGCTGGCGGAGGTTCACCGGGGAACTCTTAAGTATCGCTTCGCTTCAACCGTAGTTGTGGTGACAGACAGACTCTTTATTGGCTTGTCTCTAACACAGTTTTTGCATAATGATATATAATCATAAAACAAAATCAATTAATATTATTGACGTACAAAATTCCTAATTCTCGACGTAAATAGTTGAAACGATCTTCCGCTAGAGGTTTAGTGAAGATGTCAGCTAGTTGATTTTCAGTATCTATGTACACAAGGTTTATATCTCCATTTTGATGATGATCTCTAAGAAAATGATGTCGAATCTCGATATGTTTAGTACGAGAGTGACATACTGGATTCTTAGTCAAATTAATAGTGCTCGTGTTATCACAGAAAATGGGAATATGTGTGTAAAATAAATCATAGTCTTTTAGGGTTTGTTTCATCCACAAAATCTGAGCGCAACAACGTCCTGCGACGATGTACTCAGCCTCTGTTGTTGATAGGGCTACAGAATTTTGCTTTTTACTAAACCAAGAGACTAAAGCTTTGCCTAAGAAATGACATGTGCCACTTGTACTTTTTCTATCAACTTTGCATCCAGCAAAATCTGCATCCGA
The DNA here is from genome assembly GCA_029216955.1 of Iris pallida. Taxonomy (NCBI): domain Eukaryota; kingdom Viridiplantae; phylum Streptophyta; class Magnoliopsida; order Asparagales; family Iridaceae; genus Iris; species Iris pallida. Next base: position 7,768,523 of record JANAVB010015200.1, read on the forward strand.
ATAACCAATAAGGTCAAAGGACTTAGTTTTAGGATACCACAAGCCAACAGAAGAAGTGCCTTTAAGGTATCGAAAGATACGCTTAACTGCGGACAGATGTGATTCCTTTGGGTTAGCTTGAAAACGTGCACACAGGCAAACACTAAATATTATATCTGGACGACTAGCAGTTAAATAAAGTAAACTACCAATCATACCTCGATACTTACGTGTGTCGACTGGCTTGCCTTGTTCATCTGAATCAAGCTTTGTTTAAGTTGCCATTGGAGTGCCAATAGGTTTGACATTGTCCAGATCAAACTTCTTTAGCAAGTCTTTTGTGTACTTGGTTTGATTTATGAATGTCCCATTATCAGTTTGTTTGATTTGCAATCCGAGAAAGAATTTTAGTTCTCCCATCATGCTCATCTCAAACTTATTCTGCATACACTTAGAAAATTCTTGACACAGAGATTCATCAGTAGATCCAAATATAATATCATCAACATAGATTTGAATTAAAAGCAGCTTGCCATTAAAAGATTTAATAAACAGTGTAGTGTCAACCTTCTCTTTTGAAAAATCGTTGTCAAGTAGAAAAGAGCTTAGACGATCATACCAAGTACGAGGGGCTTGTTTTAAACCGTATAGAGCTTTCTTCAACTTGAAAACATGATCTGGGTTTTTGAAATCCGTGAAACCTGGAGGTTGTGCTACAAAAATTTCTTCTTTTATAAATCCATTTAAAAAAAGCACTTTTTACATCTATTTGAAAAAGTTTAAAATCATGAAAACATGCAAATGCACATAACATGCGAATGGATTATAATCTCGCAACTGGGGCATAAGTCTCATCGTAGTTGATACCTTCTTCTTGATTGTATCCTTGAGCTACGAGTCGAGCCTTATTACGAGTCACTAAACCATTCTCATTCAGTTTGTTTCGGAATACCCAACGGGTGCCAATGACCGGATGATCAACAGGCCTGGGAACAAGTTCCCAAACTTGATTCCGTTCAAATTGGTTTAATTCCTCTTGCATAGCATCTATCCAAAAACTATCACTACATGCTTCATCAATAGTTTTGGGTTCTAGCTGTGAAATAAATGCAACACTAGAAACAATATCTCTACAGGATGTACGAGTACTTACTCCCTTGGTAATATCACCAATTACCAAATCTTTTGGATGATTAGCTGTAAATTTCAACCTTTTTGCTTCATTCTGAAGGTAGCTGGTTCCTGGATCTTCTCTAGAAGGCTCAGCTAGTACAGAGCTTGGTTGAGAATCAGCTGGAGTTGAGCTTGGTACAGATGTATCTTCGTCATTGTCATCAATCGTCATTTGATTCAATTCATCAAAAGTGACATTGATTAACTCTTCGATGATCATGGTACGTTTGTTGAAGACTATGTATCCTTTGCTCTTGGCCGCATAACCTAAAAATATACCTTCATCGGCCTTTTCATCAAATTTTCCCAAATTGTCTTTTGTATTAAGAATAAAACATTTACAACCAAAAATTCTAAAGTAAGAAACAGATGGAATTCTATCAAACCATAACTCAAATGGAGTCTTCTTCGATTTGGGTCGAATTAGAACTCTATTGAGAACAAAGCAAGCTGTGTTGACAGCTTCAGCCCAGAAATATTTGGGTAGACTAAACTGGTTTAACATCACTCTGGCCATTTCGGTTAGAGTTCTGTTCTTACGTTCCACAACTCCATTTTGTTGTGGAGTCCTAGGGCAGGAGAACTCGTGTATAAAACCGTATGTGTCACAAAATTGCTCAAAATCAGCATTCTCGAATTCGCCACCATGATCGCTTCTAATGCGAACGATCATGTAACCTTTTTCATTCTGAACTTTCTTGCAAAAGGCGACAAATTCGGATAATGCATCATTCTTGCGTGTCAAGAAATATATCCACGTGTATCTAGAGAAATCATCTACAATTACGAAAGCATAAAGTTTACCTCCGAGGCTAGCAACTCTGCTAGGACCAAATAAGTCCATATGAAGCAATTGTAGAGGTCTAGTAGTACATACTGCGTTTACTGACTTGAAAGTGGATCTGGTAGCTTTGTTCCTTTCACATTGACTGCATACCGAATCCTTCTTGAATGTAATATCCGGTAAACCGTGTACTAGCTTCTTTGTGGATAATCTTGATATTGTATCCATATTAGCGTGACCGAGTCTCATATGCCACAGATGACTCTCATCACTCTTGGCCATTAAGCATCTACCTGAAATGTTAGTTTCTTCTAACAAATAGAAAACATATATATTGTCTTCCCTGATACCTTCAAAGATAGTACTACCAGTTGAGCTATCAATTATAGTACATTTGTCTTTGCCAAAGTTGATGCCATAACCATGATCAGCTAGATGACTTATGATGAGTAGGTTATGTTTCAACTCGGTAACCAGACAGACATCCTTAATTACAGGATAGGGAGACTTACCAACATCACCGATACCAATAATATACCCTTTCAAATTATTACCGAAGGAGACATAGCCTTCCTTCTTTTTCTTCGACAGTGTTGCAAATAGGGTAGCGTCACCGGTCATATGCCGTGAGCAACCGCTGTCGAGGATCCATTTGCTTCTAGCATGTGAAGGGTGTTCCACCTATAAAATAGTTTACAGATGAAACCTTTGGTACCCATTTCTTGTAGGGTCCTGAATTGTTAGCTTTAGGTATCCAAGCATAAACATTTAAATCTACAAGCTTTCTCATTCTACATACAGATGATATATGACCAATGAGGCCACAATAATGACATTGTGCATGTCGAGTGTTGAAAGCTGAGTGGTGTGCATGGTTGGTAGGTTTGGGTTTTCTAGTATAGAAGAAAGCATACCTATAATCTTGTTTGGGCTTAACCTTTTGGGGTAAAGGTTTGATAGGGTTAGGTCTGACAGTGTTTGGCTTGGGAATGTTCCGATTTCTCGGTAAGTGACACGTGTTAGGGTAGGAAGCAGCAAGCTCAGGCTGTTTTCCTACCCTAATTTCCAATCTTTTGGAAGTGTCATACAACTTAGTATAATCAGAAGTAAGTGATTCCATTCTGATTTGTGCACATTGAAGACTTTTCTTCTCTATAGAAAGTTCTTCCTTGAGTTGGTCAATAATTTTGTCTTTCTCTTCAGATGACTTGGTAGTCTCGTGTAATAAGAGCTTTATTGAAGAAAGCTCATCAGACTCACTAATATTATTTCTAACCTCAGCTAGTAGGTCGGTAAGTCTACCTATTTCACCTTTGTACTCTTTGAGTACCTTCTTAGAGGTCTGATACTTACTACGCAGTTTCCTGTAATCAGTCATCAGGTCACTGAAGGCATCTCCTAATTGCTCAAAGGTGAAGTCATCATAAGTATCAACTACAGGTTCAGTAGGTACCTGATCGGATGCCATAAAGCATACGTTTGCAGCGTCTTCTGATTGTTCATCTTCTGAGTCGCTGGCTTCACTTTCATGCCATATGCTGGTGTTGGCATATTTCTGTTATGTTGATCTCTTTAGGTTCCCTTTTTCATACCTGTTGCTCTTCTTGTTTGATGATGAGTTTGTGGGACAATCCTTCTTCATGTGTCCCTTCTTCTTGCAACCATAGCAGACAGAATCTTCTTGGTACCAGTTGTTGCTGTTGTTTTCTTTGACTCTCTTCTCATGTCTCATGAATCTTTTGAACTTCCTTGCTAGGGGTGCTTGATCTTTAGCGTCAGATCCACTGCTGTCTGAGTCATCTTCAGCAGCTTTTCTGTACTGAGCCTTGAGGGCAATAGTCTTCTCCTTTGGTGCAGGCTCTTCAAAATCTTGTAGCTCCAGTTCATGAGTGAGTAGCTTACCCATGAGTACTTCGAGGGACATAGTTGTGAGGTCGTTCCCTTCAATGATTGCAGTAGCCTTTGGAATCCAGTTCTTGGTGAGAGCTCGCAGGAGTTTGCGAATCTTTTCATGGTTACTGTAATCTTTGCCTAGGGAGGACAAAGGATTTACAATATCCAAGAACCTCTCGAACATTTGTGTAACTATTTCGTTGGGCTTTATTTTGAATGCCTCGTACTCTTGAGTAAGTCTGCTGACTTTAGATTCCTTGACTTGAGTCGTGCCTTCATGTGTGACTTCGAGTAGCTTCCATACTTCATTAGCCGTTGTGCAGATAGACACCTTGTTAAATTCAGTTCTGTCTAAAGCACAAAAGAGAGCATTAATGGCACGTGCATCAAGACTGGCCCTTTTCTTTTCTCCCTCTGTATATCTGCTATGGGATTTTTCAACTAAAACTCCATCAACATTTATACGAGGTAGCTTTTGATAGCCATCAAGAACAATGGACCATAAATCAAAATCAAGAGATTTCAAGAAAAAACTCATCCGTGTTTTCCAATATGTATAATTCGTACCATCAAACAGTAGGGGTCTGTTTGTGGCCTGGCCTTCACTTGTGAATTTCACAGTTGCCATGTGTTATGCTGTGATCTATATAACAGTTAATTAAAATGAATAAATAATTGCACTGTTACCTTTGCTTTACCTGTAACACCCGCTCTGATACCAATTGTAGGAACGATATAGTAAAGCGTAATACTCTAGAGGGGGGTGAATAGAGTTGGCAGCGGAATAATGCTAATTAAAAAAGTTAGCAGCACAATCACAGAATATTAATCAAAAATAATGTAAAGGCAAAGTTAAGAGAGCAAACGCAAAGACAGCGATATATACTGGTATCCCTCTGTTGAGGACTAATCCAGTCGGTAGAACTCTTGCTACCAGTTGAATCCACTATTGGAAAAACTGCAAGTTTTCTTACGAAGTCCTTGCAACTTCTACAACGCGAGCTTTGATACGAAGAACTCGTCCAACTTCAAATGTGAAGAGGTATTCTTCAATCAAGCCTTCTGATTACAATCTCTCAGAAACTTCTACACCGTACCGCACTGGCAAATTGACTAGAGGATTGTAACTGGCTTGGGATCTGAAATTGAAAGCTCTAGAAAACTCTTTGGAAGACTGAAAGCTTTAGATAGAGAGAAGATTAAAAGTGAATGAGTGAATTGAAATGATCGAAATCCTTCTCTATTTATAGGAGTTCCAAAGGCAGACTTCTGTCAGAATTCGGGCAGAATTCGGGCAGAACTCTTTGAGCAAATCTCGGTCAAATTCGCAACTGCAGGAGGACCAAGTTCCAAAGATTCAAAATCACAACGGCCACCAACCGAACTCTGGCCGAGCTCTGGCCGAACTCGGTCCGAGTTCTGTCAGGGTTAAGTCAGGGTTTAGTTAGGGTTTTTGAAAAAGCTTTTGGTGATTTTTGAAAACCTTTTTGAAAACCTTTTTGTAAACCTTTTTGAGAGGTCATTTTAAAAACATTTTGAACTCATTTAGGGATAGCCTATTTGCCAGTACGACTCGGTGTACAACATATTCCTAGACTCAAATAAAATGAAAAATACATTGCATAAGAAATTACAGACTCGAGTAGGCAAACAGATCTTCGGTCTTGAATGGGGTGGATAGCCAATCTTGATCATGTCCAAGAATCCGAGATGTCCCGACTAGCTTCGTATATCCGGACAGAGTTTGATCAATTATTAAAATCAGGTTGACCATATGACCAATGGACCAACAAGGGTTACATGGCTGCCAAATGGGGCCTGCAATAGCTGGTCCTATGGGTTGATATAGAGGCTGAATCAATATCAGGTATTAATGAAATGAAGTTAATTCTCAGTGTTTCAGACAGTTGAAGTGGTGGTTGTGTGTGCATGCTTGTGTATAGATGCCAATGTGAGATTAGTGATTGACATCAGTGAACGGGTGTGTCCATATGTTTAGTATACCTCAACCAATTATCAAACAACCCAAAACTCAAAATATGAAAGCCAAGTAAACCAATTCCTGGTATTAACTCATCAACCAATAATTGAATCAAATACTAACTGAAAACAAGAAACGTGAACCCAAACCAAAACGACTTCGAAATCAAAACAATGAGAACTCGAATCATCCTATAATCAAAACATCATCACAAGAAATAACTCCTGAACTAATTACCAAGTTCATCATAACCAATTAAACTGGGATGAACATACGGACACATTTGAAAACACTGCTCTCTATGAATCAGAATCAACTGAAAACAATCAAATCTAAAATGAGTTTAATACCAATATCTGAGAACAATACTGGACTGAGATTTCCCTTTCAAAATATAAACCTGTAACAAGGAGAACACAACTGTTCTCCATTGAATCACAAGGCAACCCAACACTGTATTCTATTATGAGAATGAATATTGGAATCAACCTGGGTTCAGCTCAGAAAACTAATTCGAAAACCCCATTTCAAAACCCATTGCATCAACACAATCGAAATTAACATCTTCATTTTTCATCAAATGTGCAGGTGAACCTATCTAAACATTCAGTCATCAGTAAAACAGGTAAACTGCAAATCAAACTCAGAAGGATTCATTTCACATATGGTTGTGTCCATCAGACCCCAATGTGTCCAAAATTTGGACACAAACGTGTCCAATCAAAATAAGACTCAATCCACAGAAACTGTGTTCAGACAGCGTGGTCGAGTGGTGTCGAGCCCTCGTGCTCTCGATACAAGGAGGCACATGTCTCGTGATCATGCACGTGGGTTCGCCCAGAGTAGGACTTCGTGATGAAGTGTCTGCATCGTGTCTAATGTGTGTCGTGTCGTGTCAATCAGTACGTATCAGAGCACAAAAACGGGTTCGCACATGTCAGTGTAAACTCAGTGCAGCGGCGATTTCTCTATGCACACTGAACGAGGTCCCACGAAATTTTATGGGAGTCCTGTCAGTCACTAGGAGAACGTGTCCACCAAAATTCGTGTCTATATGTGGCGTGTACAGGGAGTTATAGCCCCCGAGTAGCAGGGCATGTGCGCCGTGTCTCGTGCAGCGAGTTCATGTTTATTTTGGACACGGACTCAGCTCGATATGAGCTCAGAGCTTGGGGGTTCGAAAGCACACATCAAGGGCTATAAATCTATTCAAATAGAATTTAAAAATAAGAAGAATTTATTCACTCAAGCATTTCATCGAACACATGCACCCTAACACTGATTCGTGTCCGATACGGACACGAAACGGACACGACTCAACACGAAACCAATACCTACGGCTAGGGGACACCTAGGGCTGTTCAAATATGCAAGAAAACTGGAATTTCATGGAGAGAATGAGAAGTTACCTATTGGTGTTCTTCTCCAAAGAAAGCTTCAAAATGGGGGATCCTTCTTGCTAATCCCAAAGCTCCAAATTGTCCCAAACTTAAGAATGACCTCCATGAACAGCAAGTATACCTAAATTAGAACCTATTGCAATTTGTTTGAGGGAAAAAGGAGATAAAATGAAATTTCTATGAATTTCTAAAGTTGGGAAAATACCTCCTCCTTAAGCTTGTTCTTTCCTAAAAGAGGCTAGCCCTAAATGGAAGAGAGTATAAATAGGGGTGGGGTTCCCAATGTGGCTGGCCATAGTGGGTTAGGGTTAGGGTTTAGTGATGGGCTATGGGCTTGGGCCTCTATGGGCTAAGTTGCTAATTAATGGCTCTAAATCATAAGTCATGGCTTATGACTTTCTAATTCCTATTGCTAATTAGAGTCTAATGACCAAACCAAGGATTAGGCTAGGTTAGACTAGTGTCATATAACCTAACCAAGTCCATACTAACTAGGGTTAGCTTCTAGGTTGGTCTACAAGGGTCAAAACTAGTCAAAGTCAACCTAGTCCAAACAATTCCAAAATAATTCCTAAAAATTCCTATAAATTCAAATAAATTCTAATAAATTTAAATTACCCAAAAATTTCAAAAATACCCTAATCACATGGCTAGGCTCTAGGATAGGCAGCCTCTACTGTTTCACTAGTAAAACACCAAAAATCACAAGTCATGAATTTAAATAGTTTAAAAATAATTAAAAATCACTAAAAATCATAATATAAAATAAATATCATTAAATAATAATTATAATTACAAAATTTCAAAAATACCCTCATCTGGAAAACTGGGTGTTACAGTATCTCGGCTCCTGGAATGACAATCTCGATGCCCAAACTCTCCAAATCCGCTAATAAGTGACGATCTTGAGTCAAGCACATTGCTACGGGATACCTGCTCAAAGCATCCGCAACAATGTTGGCTTTTCCCGGATGATACTGTAGAGATATGTCATAGTCACTCATCAGCTCAAGCCATCTGCGCTGCCTCATGTTCAACTCCTTTTCCGTGAAGACGTACTTCAAGCTTTTGTGGTCAGTGAAGATTTCCACTCGCTCTCCGTACAAATAATGTCTCCACAGCTTCAAGGCGAAGATCACGGCTGCCAACTCTAAGTCATGAGTGGGATAGTTCTTCTCATGCGGTCTTAACTGCCGAGACGCATAGGCTATTACTCTCTTGTTCTGCTCTAGGACACAACCCAGCCCTTTACCCGAGGCATCACTATAAATGGTGAAACCTTCCGATCCTGAAGGCAAGGCTAAGATAGGGGTTGTCGGCAGTCTTTTCTTCAACTCATCGAACGCAGCCTGGCAGTCCTCCATCCACACGAACTCTACATCCTTTCGAGTGAGCCTAGTGAGTGGCTCTACAATCCGAGCGAAATCTTGTACGAACTTCCGATAATACCCTGCTAACCCCAAGAAACTTCGTATCTCTGCCACCGTAGTCGGAGTATACCATGCTTCCACAGCTGTAACCTTATTTGGATCGACGGATATACCGTCGCCAGTCACCACATGACTAAAGAACTCCACCTTGTCCAAGAAGAACTCGCATTTTGAGAGTTTTTCATAGAGCTTCTCCTTTCCAAGGGTCTCTAGCACGATCCTGAGATGTTCCTCGTGCTCCTCCGGTGTTTTCGAATAAATGAGTATGTCGTCGATAAACACCACTACGAACTTGTCAAGGTATGGATGGAATACCTTGTTCATCAAGTTCATGATGACTGCCGGGGCATTAGTTAACCCGAACGACATCACCATAAACTCGTATTGCCCGTATTTGGTCCGGAAGGCAGTCTTCGGTATATCTTCTTTCTTCACCTTTAGCTGATGGTTGTCCGACCTCAAATCTATCTTTGAGAATACTCGCACGCCGCTTAATTGATCGAAGAGATCGTCTATCCTCGGCAGCGGATACTTGTTCTTGATAGTATGATTATTTAAGGTTCGGTAGTCGATGCACATTCGTACTGTACCATCTTTCTTCGGCACAAAGAGGACAGGGGATCCCCATAGTGACAAACTCTCTCTGATGAACCCCTTCTCTAGCAATTCGTCTATCTGCTTCTTCAATTCTTCAGCCTCCTTGTTGTTGATCCGGTACACCGATTACGCAGTTGGTACTGCGCCTGGCACCAGATCAATGGCAAACTCAATGTCTCTGTCTGGTGGCAATTCCGGCAAGTTCTCCGAAAAAACATCTATGAACTCCCCGATGATGGAATGCGGTGCCTCTCCCTCCTGAATCATAGCTCCGTAAATACCTTCACTCTGCTGTTCTATCTCCCCTCTGGCGAACTCGAATGCAGACTCTCCGGGAGGGCTAAATACGACACATCCTTGGTGGCAGTCTATACTAGCAAAACTCTTACTCAACCAATCCATACCAAGTACGATGTCAAAACTCGGTAGTGGCATTACGAGTAAGTTGGCACGCAACTCCCTACCTCCCAAGGTGATGCGCCGTCTCATGCAAATATCCTTGACTAGGATAATGCCTCCGCCTGTCATAATCTTGCAACTACCACCCAAGGGTACAGATTTTATACTATGCTTGAACACAAAAGCTACAGAGATAAAACTATGGGATGCACCTGAATCAAACAAGGCTATAGCGGAGAAAGAATCAAGAAGTATAGAACCTGCTATCACATCTGGTGTGGGCTCGGGCTCCTCAATAGCCATAGCAAAAGCTCGGCCCTGCTGGGGTGCTCCTCTCTACTGGTGCTGAGCGAACCGCTGTTGCTGAGTGGGTAGCGGTGGACCTCGCGGCTGTGTGGTGGCTGGTCCTCTCTGTGCTGGTGCAATCTCACGTCTTGCTCGGTTATGAGCCACTGCGCAATCCTTCAGCTGGTGTGAAGGTGATCCGCAATATAAACAAGATCTAAGTCTCTGTCTGCAGTCGTCCCAAATATGTCCGGTCCTTCCGTAAAATGTACAATACGGAGCCTGCTGGAATTTTCTCTGTGGCTGCTGTGTCTGAGCTCTGGCCGGGCCTCGGTACTGTTGATGTACTGTGGCTCTACCTGTCACGACCCGCACCCTAGAGTAAGGGCACGAGACGTGGGTACGTCCAGCCTACGCCGCAGTGTCGACGGTAGAACGTTGTCCTAGGTCACAACATCAAGCAATAATATACTAAGCAGTTTATACTCCCGGAATGGGGGCGACATGATAAAAGTAAACTCAATCACAACTAAGAAAGAAGAAGCACGATATGATATAGAAATCAAGGAAATACAGATGATAAAATAGTCTAAGATAACATCCCAGCAAATATCCAGAGTACAAATCTCAGTTACTGAATATGAAAGAATATATACAACTCAGAATCCCAGACAGAAATAAAGTCTAACTAAAACAGTCTCAAGACAACATAAATAAGATAGGCCTAACCAAGCTAGTCTAGGCAATGGGGGTAATATCCTCAGCTAGAGCTGGGTCCTCCTGAGAGTCCAGCTCACATGTGTCGTCTAGGGCTGCCCCGTAGAAGGTATCCACACAGGCCTCCTCCTCGTCCTCTGTAATATTTTCAACAGGTCCAGTCAGGACAGGAGCGAGTACAATACATCTCAACAGTTCATAGCAGGTTAGAAAATATAATCATGCAGTAAAATAAGATATAGATACTGAAGGAAATGCAGTATGTAAACAGAGAGAGAGAGAGAGCTGTAATAGAAATATCTACTATAAATAGAGACTAACAGTGGCTAGTGAGTCAGAGTACAATATAGACATGTAAATGGCATAGGATGATTCTGATGCTACACTATGGAATGATTCTGATGCTACACTACTTGGATATTATTCACATGTCTACTTCTACTCCCCCGTACCCCCAATCAATACACAAGGATCCAACCAGGTTATGTTATGATTCCATACAAAGGCCCCCGAAGGGTAATACATGGATATCCCATAAATGAGGATTCTGGGAAACCCAATAAATGGGATAAGGATTCAAGGAAGACTCTATGATCATAAGAGTATATGTCACAAGTGATCAATGAACCAACGAAGCATAGTGATACGCCATGTAAGTGAAACGCACAGAACATGTAGTACCCGATGCTCCCTGAAGGGATAACATCTCAAGAAGGAATCCATATAGTACTAATCCGTGTGACTAACGTGACAGTATCAAGTAAAGTAATTTAATACAGGAAAATAATTCTAAGCAGGATATGAAATGATCAGAGAATGTACTCGCCTGTATCTGAGTGTCCGGATGAAATGTACTGTCCGAGGAGAGGTATCTGGCTCCTAATCAGAACAGCACAAGTCACAACAAGTCTAAAATGATAACAATATGCAATTCAATGCATTCTAGATGAATCTAGGTCAATCTAGGCCAAAGTCAACTCTTGGTCAACCTTGGTCAACCAAGAAGTCAAACCTAGGTCAACTATGGTCAAACTAGGTCAAACAAGCCTAAATTAGGTCAAACTAGTCATTCTAGGTCTAACTAGTCCATACTAGTCTAAACAAGGCTAAACTAGCTAACACATACCATTACAAGGCTATGCAAGCCTATCAAGCCTATGCTAGTCTATTCTAACCATTACACTATACATTAGGTAAATATGTATATACATTACACACACATATTTATATTACATATATATATAGATATTCATATATATAATATATATATATATATTATAGTCACATTACCTAGATATATTCATACATATATATATATATATATACATTACATATATATAGAAGTTGCATACATTATCATAGCTATTTATATATATAGGTTCAATTCAAAAATACACATATGTGTAGGCCACCTATATTGTATATACATTACTTACATATATACATATTACATATATAGAATATACATACATGATATATAGAGAGGGAGGGCATGTGTGTGTGTGTAAAGGGGAATATGTGAATTTGTGTATGTGTTCAGGAATTGACAGGAACATAGGGGTTTACAGGACATTAGAAAACAGTGTAGTGTATAGGAATTATGTGAACTTGTGTGTGTGAGTGTCAAGTGTGTGTGTGTGTTATTGGGTGAGGGTGTATGTGTGTACTGTCAAGTGAGTGATGTGTGAGTGACACTGAAAACAGTGAGACAGTCCAACATGGACAGTGTTCAAGTATTCAAACAGTGTGTGCCATGTTGAGGATGTGTGTGAGTATGTGCAGTGAGTACTGCCAGTACAGTTAGGAGAATAGGAAGGAACCAATTCATCCTGCACAACAGTCCCTACAGTTCAGTCTCAGGAAAATAGGAAGGAAAGGAAAGGAAATCAATGCATTATATCAGTTAAATGAAAACTGAACCCAGTTTTCAGTCCCCACATATCCCAACCCCATTTCGAAATCAAAAAGACACCAAACAACCCAAAAATCGACACACAACTAGATCAAACATAGGAGAATCAATTTAGGGACAAAAACCAATCCTTAATAGCATTAATTTAGATTAAACAATTGCCAAAGTTCATGTTTCAAAATCTGGAAATACAGGAAAATACTACACAGTTTCAGAAATTAGGGTAATTTAGAATTAACACATAAAACCAAATCAAAACACGAATTTATAGGTTGGTAAATAAAATATCTATAGTGTACGTGTCATACAATGTGTTTGTGTCCAAGCAAGAGGACACAAACGTGTCCAAACGATTTTAAGACACAAAACAGTGCAACACAGGACCAATCCCCGTGCACGAGTGCACGCATATCGTGCACTCGACACAGGGCAAACCAACCCTCGTGCTCATGCACAGGGATACGCCTAGTATAGGCCTTCGTGTCTAGGTGCCTGCACTGAGTCAAAGCGTCCCCGTGTCCGAGTTATAACTACGTATCAGAGCCCGATAAAACTGACTGAACTGTCAGTCCAAACCCAGTGCGGGCTGGAGAACGTGTCCGACATGACACGAGAGCATCTCCAACTTGGAGGGACTCATGTCAGTCATTGCCCCTTGGCCCATGCCAAGTGGTATGACCTGAGTTGCCGTGTCCAGTGAGGAATCCACCCCGAGAGGCAGGACACGCAGCCCCCGCGCGCGCGTATGCACCCTCGTGTGCACGTGTCCAACCCGACACGATGTGACACAAAAACACTCCCAGTCCAAAAGAAATACGTAAGCAACATCAAATAATAATTTCTTATTCATTTACTTTATCAAAACTAAATCGAAATGCCCATTGGGGCATTTCATGAAACACCTAACCCTAGGTCGGATACGTGTCCGATACGGACACGAAATGGGTCCAAAATGACACGAAATCTAGGGTTAGCTAGGGGACACCTAGATCTAGGTCTCCATGCAAAGAAATTCAGAATTTAATAAAGTTTACATAGATTTACCTATAGGTGACCAAATGCAAGAAAAGCCTCAAATGGGGGGGTTCCTCTTGCTAGCAAACTTCTCCAAATTGATATAAATCTGAGAATAACATTCCACAACAGCAAGAACACTATATTTAGAACTTATTGAAATTAGTTTGAGAGAAAAAGGAAATAAATAGGATTTTATATGAATTAAAGAAGATGGAATAATACCTCTTTCAAAAGCTTGTTCTTCCTAAAGAGGCTAGCCCTAATTTCTAGGAGAATACTTATAGGGGGGAATCCCTAGGACTAGGTTAAGTGGCCGGCCAACTATGGGTTGGGCTAGGTTAGGTTCACATGGCTAATGGGTTGGGCTTTGGGCTCCTTTGTGCCAAGTTAATAATCATTGGTTCAACCATAAGTCATGGCTTATGACTTAATATCCTAACTTGAGTCAAATAACTAAACCATAGGTCAACTCTAGTCTAACTAGGGTTGCATGACCTAACCAAGTCCAAACTCAACTAGGGTTAGCTCCTAGGTTAGCCTACCAAGTCAAAGCTAGTCAAAGTCAACCTAGTCAACCTACATTCAAACAATTCTAAAATAAATCCTAAAAATTCCCATAAATTCTAATAAATTCAAATAACCCCAAAAATGACAAAAATACCCTCAAACTAGAAATATGGTAGTAACACTACCCGTAGGCTGGAAGGGTTGCTGGTGCTGGAAGGTCCTTGGCTGCACCTGAGGACGCTTTGCCTGTGTGGGTGGATGGTTGCCTCCGCTGAAAGAGTCTCGACTCATCTTCGGCCTGTAACTCAGTTTTTCTTCTACTGCCTGGGCGACCTCCAGAATCTTCTCAAAGGTAGTGGCTCGGCTGGTGGCGATAGCTAAACGAATCTCGTGCGATAATCCCTTCTTGAACCATCATGCTTTGTCTTTCGGGGTACTGACTAAGTTCTCCGCAAAGAGGCTGAGGCAAGAAAACTCCGATGTGTACTCGTCAACGGTGAGATTGCCTTACTCTAGATGCTCGAACTGGCTCACTAGCGCCTCTCGTGCCACATATGGATAGAACTTCTTCTTGAACAGCCGCTTGAACTCCTCTCAATGTACGTCTGGAGCAGAAAATTGGGGCTCGCCTTGGTACCATATCCGTGCGATGCTGAAAAGCTGTCCACTGCTGACTCGATCTTCAGATCTTCTAGGACTCGGGCCATCTTCAGGTATCGTTCAACGTTCTTCAACCACTCGTCATAGTAGATAATCCCCTCTGTCCCATGAAACTCTCTGGGCCTAAGGTCCATGAAGTGCTTGGACGTCCCAGGGTGCTGTCGGGGAGCCTCCCTCTGTTGGAGAGCCTCTCGCAAGGTATCGCGAAAGATGTTGGCCTGCTGTTGGAAAATTCCCAGGAGGGTAATGTTGTTCCGTGCCGGTGGCGGGGGCAGAGCAGGTGCCGGGTACATCGCTGGCACGGGATGCATAGTAGGTGTTGGGTACATGTAGGGTGCCTGCTGCATCATAGGAGCTGGATACATTCTGGGGCTGGGTGCATCGCTGGTGGTGGATAGACTGCTGGTGCCGGTGGAGGAATGGGTGGTGGTGCTGGAGTCTGCGGAGGGAACTGTGGTGGAGGTAGAATGTCATCCCTGCGGAACCTCGAGTACTGTGGCTAAGCCGGTCCGCCCTGGTGAGTAAGCTGGCCTCCCTGAGTCGGAGGAGTCTCGTAGGTAAAAAAATTCGCCAACAGCCGGTGGAGTATTCAATGCAGCATTGTTCATGTCTTGTGAATCCATTAGCTGAAAACAAAAGAAAATCATTAGACGAATAGAATAATTCAAACATGATGCATAAGAGTAATTGAAGTCGAGTATAGAAGTCAATACTACAAATTCAATCCACGGAGACAGTTCCTAGGTCCCTATCCCTAGTCCTAGTCACAGGCCCACAGTAGTACGACTAACTTAAGTACTACCACAGTTTCGCTGGCCTTACGAAACATCGACCTGCATGGGCCACCATAAAAACGTGTCACGACTCGCACCCAATATTTGGGCATGAACCGTGTACACGCCCAGCCTACGCTGCAGAGTCAGCGGTAGAATGCCATAACAATATGATGAACAACCACGCAATAAAATATATCACAAGGGCAATATAGCAACTCCATATCTCAACTCAGCATCGAATAGATAAAATAGAATCATCTCACAATGTATAAAATCTAGAATCAAAGTAATCTCCACTACATGTCTCAAATCAACTCATAAATCCAATACAAGGTCTCAACACTAACTAAAATATCTAAGATAGGACACCGGGATCAGATGCTGCATACTCCTCCTGAAAAGCAAGGTCCGTCCCTAACACATCTCCCAAGTACGGGCCATACTCCTCAGGGCACACGATCTCATCGCCTTCATCTAAAATTTGTTTGGTTACCCAGTCAGGATAGAACGAGTACAATTCACTGAATGCAGTTCCAATATATGAAAATGACTATATAACAGAGGTTAGCCTTTAGACATATGATTTATAAAGTTAAACGAAAGAAACAGAAATAAACTAAATATCGAAAATAGTAAATAAAATACAAGAAAATACTCACCGACAGACTGACTAAAATACCTTTGATATGTGATCGGTCTCGGAACAATTACACGACACTGTCTACACTGTCTAAAGTTATACTGTCTATATTGTATAAAGTTAAACTGTTTACATTAAATAAAGTTACACTGTCTACATTGAATAATGTAATAGAAATCATAGTCTACACTGTCTAAGGTTAGATCACATTCTTTGGCACTTCACCTCCCGACACAACAAGGAACAAATCAATATAAAAACTGAAATCACATATCTATCGACTAAACACTGATGTATAGTAAAGATAATAATGAAAACAAAAAATAAACTGTACTCGCCTAGGGTCCCAGGCTGCTGGCACTGGTCAGAGTCCAAGTCGAGATCCAAAGGACCTATTTAAAGAGTCACATAGTCAAGACAAAATTTAATATAAAAGGTTTGTGTTCTATCTACAAATTCACTTTATTGGCTTTAGTATCCTAATCCTGATCCTAATAGTCTACCTGTGTACAATGGCCTCTTAATGGCATGAGTACCCTTTCTAGATTGGTCCATACCCTGTTCTGTTCTGGCCACATACCACTACTGTCCATATTCTCTACAGAAGACTGGTTCTTAAGCTAAGCTCTACAACCTCATTGCTACTTATTGGCAGGTATCAGGATATGGTTTGTTGAGTTAGCAGGGTAGGCTGTGACACCACAGACCAACATGTTAATACCTGAGTCTAGGACTTGTGTGTGCTCCTCAAAACTGACCTATCTGAACCTAAAGGTACTCCGGTGATGGTAAAACTCCCTGGTTGCAATGTCCTGCCTTATTAGCTAATTACTTTCATCAATGGGTATCAGTCCTTCATAGCTTGGTATCCTATTTGATACATCTGCAAACTGTGCTCTACCCTATACTGATCTCTTGTTAGGATCGAGATGACCAAGGAGAACCCCTGATTCAGAGGAGCTATGGTTACAAAGGGGAGCTATGGGTGCTTCCCAATTTCCAGTATCATGACAACCAAAGTGGTAGTCTCCTGTATAGGTAAGTTAATACCTGGGATCTAGTCTACCCCAGATTTCAGGTCATATATAACATGGTGATCGACCTGGAGATATGGAACTCGGTTGACCTGATTCCAATATCAATTATCCTAGGACTTGAGTCAACTCTCTGTTTATACATTTGTAAACCAATCTTTAAACTGAATCTAAGTAGTTTACAGTTGCTTATATGATTTGAACCATACCCTACAAGTTCTACCCAGGCTTCACCTATATGGCATCCCAATCCTATGTTTGTACCAGGTTCAGGTCTGATACTGTCATCCTGAGATGCTTTAAGAGTCAAATGACCCCAATATCTACCATGCATCAGTAATGCCCTGTACAAATATTCCTGGCTGGAACTTCCCAAAGATTCTTTGTCCTCTTGCCTGGTGATTCAGTCCCACAAAGGAAATATCCTGTTAAATCCATTAGATGTTGAATCACCTGCTACAAGATCCCATGTTTACCCAGTAGAGGCATAGGTAAATCCTAAAACAGTTATCAGCTAATCTGATGAGATAGTTCCCTGTGTAGATAGGTTGGTACCTGGTCAGCAGGCCATGCTACTGCATTCGCTCCTGGTGATTATAGGGGTGGACCTATTACAGTGGAGCAGTGCATTACCAATCCAGCAAGTACCCAGGAACCCCCTTCATCTATGCTAAAATCCTGCATGATACCAAGTACCTAAAGTATCCTTCTAAGTGATTTCTGGTCCAGCGGGAAGTTCTTGGGCTTTGTTATTACTTTCACGGGCATTCACATAGATCCCGATAAGACAAAGACAATCCTGGAGATGAGTCCACCGAGGAACCTTCGTGAACTCCACGGCCTTTAGGGAAGACTAGCTTACATCATGAGGTTCATATCTAACCACTCAGGGCGATGTCAACCCTTCACACAACTGATGAAGAAAGGCGTCTCTTTCGTATGGAATAAGGAATGTCAATGCGCCTTTGATGACATTAAGGAACACTTAACGAATCCGCCAGTTCTGGTAGCCCCGGTCGCCAGAAAGCCCTTTCTGCTCTATGTATGGGCGATGAAACGCTCCCTCGGTGCCTTGCTAGCACAAAACAATGATGCAGGGCATGAACAAGCCATCTATTATCTCAGCCGAATGATGGTAGGGCCGGAGTATAGGTATACTATCGTGGAGAAGGAATACCTTGCCTTGGTGTTCGCCATTCAGAAAATACGACACTATATGTCAGGGCAGACTATTCATGTTGTCTCACAAGTTAATCCCCTCAGGGTTCTCATGACCAAACCAGGTGCACTCAGTTTTCGTCTAGCCACATGGGCGATACTGTTATTCCCCTACGACATGGTCTTCGTTCTGCAGAAGGCTGTCAAAGGTCAAGCCTTGGCCGACTTCCTAGCAGCCCACCCAGGCTCAGGAACGGCAAGAATCTATGAGAAAATCCCAGACGAAGTCGTTAACTCAAATATGACTTCATATGATAACGTTTGGCGAATGTTCTTTGTCGGTGCTTCAAGAACAGGGCCACAAGGTGATATCGTCGCTGGAGTTGGGGTAGTATTAATTTCTCCCTCTGGGTTGGTGGTCAACCGGGCATATTCTCTCACAGAACCTTGTTCAAACAATGTAGCCGAATATAACGCCTTGGTCATCGGGCTCCGACTTGCAAAAGAGACGGGAGTCAAATACCTAGAAGCATACGGCGACTCGCAGTTGATCGTCAATCAAATCCGAGGCTCTTACGAGGTTCGTAATGCGGACCTAATTCCTTATCATCAGACAGCAATTGCCATCATAGCAATCATGGAGGGGTTCTTTATAGAACATATTCCTAGGCTCCAGAATACCGAAGCCGATGCCCTAACAGGCCTTGCCGCTTCCTTGGCGGTTCCAAATTATGCTCGTCATCTAGTCGACGTGATAGGCCATGAGCTGGTCTATCCTAAAAACAACATTCAATTGGATACGAGTTACTCTGCCCCAATAACCAATAATGAGCAAGACAGGAGACTCCTGTTCATCGACTTCGCAGTCTACGAAATCCTGCCAGAGAATGTGAAAGAAGCAACTTCAATCAGAAGGCGTTCTCTCAGATTCTTTTATGACACGGAAACAAAAATGTTGTACCGACGATCTTACGACGGACTACTGTTAAGATGTCTGTCAAATAAAGAAGCCAAAGAAGCCTTACGCGAGGCTCACGATGGCGTTTGCGGGGCTCACCAACTGGGCCGAAGTTACAGGACCGTCTCCGTCGGATAGGTTACTACTGGCCTACGATGGTAGCAGACGTAGTCGATTATGTAAAAAAGTGCAAGGCTTGTCAGATCCACACAGATTTCATACATCTGCCATCTGTGTTCTTGTACCCAACAGTGGCCTCTTGGCCATTTGAAGCATGGAGAATGGATATTGTTGGCCCAATCACCCTACCGTCGTCTAAAAGACACCAGTTTATTCTCGCAATCACCGACTACTTCTCCAAATGGGCAAAAGCTGTTCCGTTGACAGAGGTAAAGACATCAAACGTGATCAGTTTCATAAAATATCACGTCATTTACCGTTTTGGACTGCCAAGGAGGATCATTCATGACAATGGTCCGCAGTTCGCAAGCCATGCCTTCTATCGATTCTGTGACAAGAACCCAATTCAGAATGTGGCTTCAACGGCATACAACCCATCAGCTAATGGTCTGGCTGAAGCTTTTAATAAGACCATAATCAAGCTTCTCAAAAAGTTCGTGTCTTCAAACAAGCGCGACTGGAATAAAAAGCTGGGCGAATGCTTATAGGCGTACCGTACTACGAGTCGGACGACTACGAAAAATACACCATTCTCTCTGGTGTACAGGAGCGAGACAGCCCTCCCATTGGAGACTCAGATCCCTTCTCTTCGTGTGGCTCTTACTTACCAGTTGACGTCGGACGATAACTACCGTCGACGGCTACAGGAATTAGAAGCTTTAGACGAGAAGCGCTTGCAAGCTCAACAAAGCATCGAGCTCTATCAAGCACGCATCTCTCGAGCCTTCAATAAGAAAGTCGAGCAGAGGATATGCCAAGTAGGCGATCTCGTCTTGGCCGTTCGCAGACCGATGGTCATGACTCACAAAACCGTCGACAAATTCCAGCCCAAGTGGGAGGGTCCATACATCATCGAGACCATATTCTCCAACGGTGCATACCGGCTCGTAAAATAGAACGGGGACTTGCTCATGATGCCCATAAACGACAAATTCTTGAAGAAGTACTATGTCTAAAGACATGTTGGTACTCCCTCAAACCATCAAATCTTCCAAACTATCGAGTTATGGACACCAAGTACCTCTGAACTCACACTCTATCACATCTCCCTGAGTGGCGAGTCATGTATGATGATACTTATGAACTCCCACTCTAATGCCTTATCACACAGGAGTCTGCCCAGCTTATCGTTATCACTGAGCAAACTTCTTGTTCCTGATTATCGTGTGTCACGTCCATATTACCTCTGATACCGATAGTCTCCCAACTTAATACCTGTACCAAACCCGAGATAAAAGACATGGTGTTAAGACCACAAAACCTATCACGTCCATATTACTTCTGTTGGTTTTGTCTTGAAATCTGTTACTCGCACCACTAGTGCACAGAAGAGTAATAGGTCCACCAAAAAATTATTCTTGATTAACGTATATCACGTCCATATTACCTCTGATATCGATAGTCTCTTGACTTAGCACCTATACCCAACCCGGGATAAAAGACATGGTGTTAAGACCACAAAAACTATCATGTCCATATTACCTCTGTTAGGTTTTATTTCAAATTTATTACCCGTATCGCCAGTGCGCAAAAGGGTAATAGGTCCACAAAAGTTATCCTAATCTATTACTTGCACCGTCAGTGTACCAAAGAGTAGTAGGTCCACAAAACATCCTTCAAATCTATTTGTTCGCATTTCCAGATGCACAAAAGAGCAATAGGTCCATAAAAATCCATCAGTGGGATATCCTTTATCAAACACAAATGCTGTATTAGGCCCTCTAATACAAGCACCACAGATACCACAAATAAAGAATGGAGTGAATATATTCTGTTTATTCAAAATCATTTACATTCATAGGACTACATCAGCAGCAATAAGAAAAGAAAGGAAAATCTAGTAATACATAGTTGGGCCAGTTTAACAGCACTTCGCCTTCATCAAAAAGCAGTTTCGTGGCACTCGAAAGAAGTTATGTTTTACTGTTGAGAAGCAAATAAGGCTGTTGAATCTCCAAGGAGCTGCATAGAGGAGGGCAAATATAGCATGCTTTTCTCCCCTCCGTATTACGGATACCTTAGTCCCGTTCCTCCAAAAGACCATACCTTCAAAATAACATCCCTAATAATGATTTTGCCTACTTGGAGATCCGTAAAAATAGGACTTTCATAATGACGCCTGACCACGGTCTGACTCTCCGATGTATAAAGGTTCTTCCTACCATCTGGGAAAAACTCTTCCGAAACATGGGGAGTTCTGAGTTGTTTGATGTGTATACCAAAATGGCATGGGGCAATCTCTTTCGAAGCATGAGGAGTTCTGAGCTGTCTGATGTGTATGTCAGAATGGTGCATCTTTAATTTATCATCGATACCGGTCCTGGAAAAATTCGCTAGCCGGATCCCTGTAAAAAAGAAAAAAAAAGAAAAAAAAGGGTTAGCAGTTAGAAGAAAACAACATTCAGCCAAATAGACCCCATGCGGCCTAGTTATGAGGAACGCACATACAGCTTAAAAACATGAGACATATGCGGCTCAGTCTTAAAGCACTTATGCGGTTCTGTTATGCAATATTCATGCGGCTAAGCCATGAGGCATTTATGCGGATCAGTTATGAGATGTATATGCGGTTTGGTCACGAGGCATCCATGCGGTTCAGCCATGTAGTGCTCATGCAGCTCAGGTATGAGGCATCCATGAAGGTCAGTGGCGCTTATGTGGCTCAACCCATACGGCCCCATCATACAGAACACAGGCAGTCCCATGAGATGGGGGATATATCGATCATGCCCAAAGAACAAAGGCAATCTATGTCAGGTCCGTGCATAAAATATGCGATATGGCCATTCGAATTTAAGTCATCGCTTTCCCACCGTCCTTACCCTTAACAGAGGGTTGCACGTCAGGATAAACGAGAGGAGAGTCCGCAGCACTCGACGGAGAGACGAGTCCCTTTCCTTTGGCCGTAGCACCAGTCGGCTTGGAAGCTTTCGGATCCATGGCTAACCGGGACAGAAAAGATGATGAAGATAATGAAGACGAAGGAGAAAAATATGAAAGAAAAACTCTCTTCATATGGCCCATATTTATAGCTCTTCAAAGTGGAAACAGATAAACGTCGTGTCGGTTATCGTGATATTAAAGATAATGATGACGCTTGGAGATTTTTATCCTTAATAACCGTCGTCGTTGCTTCGATTCTCGTATCCATTAAAGATAATGATGACGTTTGGGAATTTTATCCTTAGTAACCGTCAGCTTTATCTCGAAAAAGAGCCTAAATAAAAAAAACCAAATCAAGGCATTAAATACAGCAGTGACAGCTGGCAGTATGGATGGGATCTCCCTGCGACACAAGATCTCCTTACGTCACAAGATCTACCTGTGGCCCAAAAATGTCCCTGGGCTCAAAATGCCCCTGCGGCACGACGTCTCTTCTGACTCGAAGATTTTCCTGCGGCTTGACATATGTCCATGCTTCTTATTCAAAGTATTCCAAATTTGCAATTTGAAAACTATGAAGGGGATCTTGTAGAAGCATGGAAAATATGGGGTTCATGCGGATCACAACTAACTGCATGAGTACACTGGAACAAATTGATCTGCATAAAGAAGAGCCATATGACAGACTCAGCACGTCCCCTGCGGCCCATCTTTACCAGACTGATTTTTGAGCCGCAAAAAGAATAAGTTACTTATGCCGCCAAGATGATCAACCCTTCTGATAAAGCTGACAAAACTCTGTCAAAATTGGCAAAAATGACAGCTCTGACAGCTCTGACAAACTCTGACACTCTATCAAAAAAGAAGATAAGACGTGATCAGACAA
Source organism: Iris pallida (assembly GCA_029216955.1). NCBI lineage: Eukaryota > Viridiplantae > Streptophyta > Magnoliopsida > Asparagales > Iridaceae > Iris > Iris pallida. The sequence goes on from JANAVB010015200.1 coordinate 7,791,772, forward strand.
AATATCATATCACCAGTCTGGATATGGCCATGCGACCAAAAGGACTGTGACCCGAGCCGTATGAGCCTTATGCGGCTCAATCTATATGATTCATGCGGCCAAGGGTGACTGCAATCTGAGCCGCATGAGCTTTATGCGGCCCAGAATATAGAACCTATGCGGCTAAAAAGTCCCCAAACTATATGCGGACTACGGAAGACTGCGACTTAAGCCGCATGAGTCTTATGCGGCCCAGCATGGCCGAACGCTGAAAGACTTATACGGCTCAAAATGACTTAACAAGATTGATCCTATCCTACGATAGGACACGTGGCAGGCTGACCAAGTCTCAACCACCTAGATTTGCTGCAACAAAATCCCAACAGGTCGCCAGCTGGCGGCCAAGGAGCGGGTCTTTGTGTGCTGCTGTAGCCACGTGGCCACGCGACCATCCATGCGGCTCAAGATATCTATCACTATAAATAGCAGGTGTCACACCCCTGCAAAAGGCTGGCAACCTACGAAGGGCAATTTCTTTAAGAGCAAGGAACGCGTCAGATAGTCCAAGGAGTAAGACAGAGTTGCTACATTTTTTCGAGAAGGCTGGCAACCTATAAAGGAAAATTGTACTTATATTATTTCCTAGGATTTCTTTCTAGGCTTTCTCTTGTACAAGCGAGTTTGCAATCAAGTCCAATTTATTTGTAATTTGTTGTGCTTGATATTTAATGGCAAATACACGCCACTGTAGCATGAGGTCCCAGCCTCTTTGTAGTGCCAAACTACCCAGCATGAAGCCTTGTGCTTCCTTGCGGTGTTACGCCGCTGTGACATGGCTCGCAGAGCCGAGGCTTTACCTACTCTAGGTACCTCTTGGTGGTGTCATACCCCTGTAACATGAGGTCACCAACCTCTTTGTAGTGCTGACTACCACTCTTCATTTATAACATTAGGCTACCTGCCTATATTCGATGCTACGCCACTATGATATGGCTCGCAAAGTCGAGGCATTACCCTTACCGAGGAACCTCTTGGTGGTGTCATCCGACTGTAGCATGGAGACCATACGGTCCTTTGTAGTGTTGTGCTACCGTGCTTCCTGTAGAGCACACCAGACATTCGAAATGCCTGAGAAATTATTAAGGCGTGTAAGCCATCCGCCCACAGGACTTGTGCTTTTAAGAGAACAGATAGTAGACAATAGTGGTTGTGGGTCCGTAACCCCTCAGTGTCTCAAAGGACTATCTACTGTTCCAGATATTCTCTCCGTCTGTGGTCCTTCTTTGAACCAAATTAGATGCCTAGTAGATTTCTCTTTGAACTAATAGTATAAAACTTTATGGTAGAATTACAACGACAAAATATCACATCGCCTTCAAGACCATCATAATTGCTGTGTCCTCGACCAGCTGGCGCTTGAGACCTTTGGTGAACAGATCGGCCAGATTTTCCTGACTCCGAACATCAATCACGTAATGACTCCAGTCTTTATCAGATCATTCACCGCCCTGTGCCTCAATCGTACAGTCCTCTTTATACCATTGAAGAGATCATTTGATGCCACCGCTACAGCTGCCTGGTTGTCACAGTATATCGGTACCACCAAAATCTGTGCACCAACCACTGAAAGATCATACATGAGCTCCCGAAGCCATTCTACTTCTTCTGCTGCAGCAGCCAGTACAAAGAACTCAGATTCTATTGAGAAATGAGAGAGCATTGTCTTCTTCTTCGACTTCCACAATATAGCAGCTCCACCAATGGAGAATATATATCCTCCTGTGGACCTTTCGCTCTCTGCTACTGAACACTAGCTTGCATCATTGAATCCTTTCACTACTGTCGGATATCCGCTGTAGTACAGTGCATACTTCTAAGTCCTCTTGAGATATCTCATAACTCTCTTCACGGCCTTCTAGTGATCCACACCTGGATTGCTCGTGAATCGACTCAGCATCCCCACGGCGAAAGGTATGTCAGGCCTTATGGCAGTAGTTATATACATCAAACTCTCGATGACGCTTGAGTACTCCAGCTACCTGATGCTTTCCCTAGGATTTGGCTTCAGCTTCTTGTCACACCTGTAAGGAGTATCGATCCCTGGAAGATGGTGTATGAGCATCTTCTTAATGTAATGAAACTGTGACAGTGCCACTCCAGTGTCTGTCTGGATGATCTTTATCTCTAGGATAACCTCAGCTTCCCCTAAGTCCATCATACTGAACTTAGATGAGATGAATTTCTTTGTCTCAGTAACACGGGCTAGATCTGTACCCAGGATTAGCATGTCGTCCACGTATAGACAAACGATGACTCCTCTTCCGTCAGCGAACTTTGTGTAAACACATTTATCCGCCTCACTGACCATGTAGTCGTTTGATCTTATAACTTTGTCAAACTTCTCGTACCATATCTTGGGAGCTTACTTCAGACCGAATAGAGATCTCATCAACCTGCAGACTTTGTCTTCAAGGCCCTTGACGATGAATCCTTCTGGCTATTGTATGTAGATCTTTTCGGTCAACTCTCCATTCAGGAATGTTGTCTTCACATCCATCTGATGTATGATGAGCTTGTAAATTATAGTCAGAGCAATCAACATCTTGATGGTTGTCATCTGTGCTACTGGAGCATATGTGTCAAAGTAGTCGATCCCCTGCTTCTGAGAAAACCCTTTGGCTACCAGCCTTGCTTTGAACTTGCCAATATTTCCATCGGTCTTCATCTTCTTCTTAAAGATCCACTTGCATCCGATTGGTTTAGCTCCTTCAGGCAGATCGACCGACATCCACGTATTGTTGGAGGTTATAGAGTCATACTCATCATTGATAGCCTTCTTCCAGAAGACAGTATCTCTGGTCTTCATCACCTCATCATAGGTAAGCAGATCAGCTTCCACATGATAGGTGACAAACTCATCTCCGAAGTCCTTCTGTCTCCTCACCCGTTTAGATCTGGGTTCTGCAAGTTCTGGTTCAACAATTGTCTCTGGTATGACAATTTCTTTTTCTTGGACTACATCTTCTTTGGAAGTGATAGTCGCCTGTGCACTCACATTATTCTCCAGAATGTCCATGATAACAATGTTCTTATGCCTCATAAATTTATCTTCAAAGAATTTGACGACGCGAGTTTATATGATTTGATTGGTTTCAACATCAAAAAACCTCCGAGTATTACTTTTCTCAGCATATCCCAAGAAGATCATCTTTATAGTCCTTGTCCCAAGCTTCTGAATCTTCAAGTCCGGAAGCTTCACATATGCCAGGCACCCCCACACTCGAATGATGTTCAAGTTGGGTCTGACTTTGAACCAGAGTTCATGAGGAGTGACTTCGAAACCTGCGTACGACACTCTATTCAGAATGAATGTTACCGTCAATACAGCTTCTTCCCAGAAGCAGTTTGAAAGACCTGCAGTCAATAACATTGAGTTCATCATCTCTGTCAACGTCCTATTTTTTCTTTCTGTTACTCCATTTGATTGAGAAGAATACGGAGCAGTTGTCTCATTGACAATTCCATGTTCTTTGCAGAACGATGCAAATTTAATAGACCTGTACTCTCTGTCTCGATCACTTCTGAATCTCTTGAGTTGTTGCCCAGTTTGACGTTCAGCCTCAGCCCTGAACTCCTTGAACTTCTCGAATGCTTCATCTTTAGACTTGAGCAGATAGACGAACGCATACTTCGAGTAGTCATCGATGAATGTAATAAAGTACTTCATCTTGGCCTTTGTGGAGAACTATCTGAAGTCACAAATATCTGAGTGTACCAACTCCAGAAGATCTGTACTTCGATTCACCCGTTTGAACGGTTTTCTAGTGATCTTTATCTGTGCACAATCCTCACACTTCTCCACCTTCTTACCCCCATATTTAGAGATAAGCCATAGACTAGACATTTTGTTTATTCTTTTACAATAAACATGTCCTAGTCTATTGTGCCATAACTCAAGAGAATAACCAGAAGAAAAAACTGTATTAATCATTTTTACATGAGTTACAAGTTGGAGTTTGAACATCCCTTCGGTACAATAAGCTTTTCCGAAGTATGTTCCTTTGTAGGACATCACTATCTGTCCAGAATTGACGTCCATCCCCAAGCCTGCGTTACATAGCAGACTTCCAGAGATCAGGTTCTTGGCTATCACCGGTACACGCTTCACCTCTTAAAGCGTCAACGACTTCCCCGAAGTCATGTTCAGTACCACCGTTCCTGTCCCCAGTACTTCAGCTTGTGTCTGGTCTGCCACTATAACCTTCTCAGATATAGACTTGTATGTGGTGAACAACTCCTTATTAGAGCAAACATGGCAGGATGCACCCGTGTCCACCCACCAGTCGGTGTCAACACCAGCCGTAGAAACCTGCACAATCATGGCAACCTTGTTAGGCTCACCTTGCTCTATGTGTTTAGACTTTGATCTACAGTCTCTACGATAGTGGCCCTTCTTTCCACAAGTGAAGCAAGCCACATCTGACTTAGGCTTTGGCTTTGACTTTAACAAAGCCGACTTTACCTTCAGATGGTTGAAGTCCTTCTTCTTCTAGTTGTGAGAAACCTTATGCTTCCCCTTGGAGTCCCCCGCAGGCACCAAGTTGGCCTCTGCCAACTGTTTGAACAACGTGTCCAATTTGTTTTTAGCCATCAACTAATCTCTAACATTGATGTTGTGAAGTAGTTGATCCAGGCTGATTTGCATCTTGTTCATGTGCATGTCCGAGATAAAACTGTTCTATCCTGACGGAAGCTTGGCAACTATACCCCCTACGACAAAAGCGTTGACAAGTGGCATGCCATCATCCTCAAGTTTTTGACGTAACTTGAGGAACTCCGTGACTTGAGGCAACACCGCTTTGTCGTCCTCAAATTGCATGTTCCAGACCTTCACAGCCATATGGATCTTGTTGCGGTTCTCATCCGCCTGATAATGCTTCTCTAGAGACTCCCAGACGACCTTAACATGGTTAGTCTTGCTGTATGACTCTGCCAGAGTATCCTCCATGGAGTTCAAAATCATCAGCTTGCAGAGATTGTTGTCTCTCCTCCATTTGTTCTACTTTGTGGTTGCAATCGCAACTGCCCGAACAGTATCATCCTCATCTGGAATCTCCGGTTCTGGTTCTATCAGAATGTAGTCCACCTCTGCCAGTTGCAGACTCATGCATACCTTCCTCTTCCAAGAGTTGTAATGATCCCCGTCGAACTTCTCAAGTTTGTTGAAACTTGTATCCAGAAGTTTCGCACGGCTGCTCTCCATCTACAAGGATCGTGCTTTGAGATTGTTAGTCCTGGTGCTTGATCAAAGATGGTAGAACTAGATGTCAAGATCAGAGGTTCAAACAAACGTTCCCCTTCTGATTATTCTCGAGATCCACGAGGAACAGTATAATATAAATCTGATTACAAAAGCAACAATAATCAAAAAATAAATCTCACGTTCTTTCTCGCAATCACAGTTGCTGAGGACAGAACCGACTCAGAGAAAAGAGAAGAAAGAAGAAGAGGAAAGGTTCTTGCTGGGGTGATTAAGATCATCGTTGATCAAAGCAAGATTCTCCCCACCACGATATGCTTTCAGGAACCAGCAAGTTCACGAAGAACTTCTGGAACGCTAGTAACTCAATATTTGAGACTTGAACGGGCTTCCTGGACTCCCTTAACTCTCTTCTTGGTGCTTCTTTCAAAGGAGGCCAAGGGGCTCTATTTATAGAGTGGAGTGAGACTTCACATTTTCTCCTATCCGATGTGGGACTAAAATACCAATACTCAAAAATAGAGTTTGATATATTAGATCATCCCATAATCAGCATAGTAGTGTGCCAGTCCCGAATACTCCCGTGCATGCACGAGACAACTTGGAGTCCGTGTCCGAGTCCGCACAACAAAAATCAACTTGCATCCTTATTTGAATTAATCCTTTTTCCTTCTAGGAAAATACTCCCATATGGCACACACTTGTGCCCCACCACACCTCATGTGCACACCTCAACACAAGCAATACATTATATTAAGATACTCACCATTTGGTGTAGCCGATGTGGGACTATCTTTCCTCGTCTAAAGGCAAAAACACTAATACTTGACTCTCTGCTTCAACTAGAGCTCCTCCTGGAATCGAAGTTGTCGAACACTCTCTTGTAATTCTGCTTCCTGGGATGTCATCTCCATATCGAACGGCGAGTCTTACAGCCTATCTTGTATTTCCCGTAGCCTTCTTTCTTCGTCTTCCAGTTGTTACATCGGTCGGAGAATATTCCATTTCCTTAGCTCCAGTTTGACCTGTTTCAATATTCGAGTAATAAAAAAAATTAAGGATTCACTTGGACATGAATTTGCATACCTCTATTGACTACTTCCTCATAGCCATCACACATCGCCATGCGTTGCTATATTTGAATGGTCGACGTACCGTTGACGATGGGGTCACCATTTTGATCAGTAACAGAGTATGGTCGCTAGTTCCGCGGTGAAGTCCTTTCGCCTTTACAGTGGGGAACATTTCGAGCCACTTATTGTTGCCGAGTGCTCTATCTAGTTCGAAAATAACCCACCGACTAGTAGAGCTATTATTCTATGTCCATATATGCCCAGCTCTTTCCAAACATGCCATCCCCGACCCCAAATGTCAGTTTTGAAAGTCCGCAAGGATGTTGGCAGGGACAGGTCGACCACCTAGCTTTTTCGATCCAGTGAGCATGGCATTGAAATTGCCACAGATGAGAAAAGGAAGACTGTTTCCCACTACAGCTGATACTCTGATGATGTCTTCCCACAACTTTTCCCTCGTTCTCCTATCGTTATGGCCATATACCGCCCCAACTTCAACAGTTAGTCCTCCCTTATTGGTGAAGTCAATAACCAAAAGTTGATCGGAGAGATGTTTGACAATCCCCTGCCATTCCTGCTTGTCCCATATAACCCATATTCGGGCCACACCACCAGCGCTTAAATTATGAACTGACTCCCAGTTCAACGGAGTTCGGTTCCTGATTCGTTCGGTTGATTTTACCTTGCTTTAGATAATAGAATCGATAGAGCATTTATGTTTCGTGATAACTTTTTTAATCTCCTTCCAACGTCCTATGGAGTTAGCCCCTCTAACATTCCAGGACAAAATTGTCATTGATAAGTTGAGCTGTCGTCCGTCTCCATACGGGGACTCTCCCTCGGACGATCGGGACGAGTCTCACCTCCTTGCCGTACGTTGTTCACCTCATTGTAATTTTCTTGCTCTTGGCTCGCTATTGCCAGTATGATACTCCACGCTGGGTTATCGATGGTTAGCGCATGATCTTGGACTACAATAGTCGAGAGACTCCCCGCCGCTGTACCCACAGAGTTCCATGCCGCTATGCTTGATGGGTTCCCTATCACTGGCCTTCTGTCTGTCCCTAACCTCATGTTTTGATCACCTCTAGTTTCTCTTCACATCCACATTATCATGGATACTTTATTACCTGTGGTTATCGCTTGTAGGTTGGGGCCTGAGACTTGTGAATATTCCACCATCTGATGATTGGCTTCATGTCGAGTAGGGTCGACTCCACCTCCCTCCCGCCGCATCTGTTGCCTTTGGGAGACTTTCTTTGGCTCCTGTCGTTTGCCAAGCATAGAGTTCCCCTGGCCACCTCCTCTGGGATTATTCGACTGAGAGCTTCCTTCCTGGACTCCTTCCATCTCTACCATCTCACTATTCAACGTAGTATTTTAGTCTGGATTCCCCTCTTGATGATCCACGTCCTCCGGCTGTAGTTCTAGGTCGGGCTCCTCTGAGTTAGCGATCTCCTTGTTTTGGCAATTAGTTTTCACATAACCAAAACATCTGCACCTTGTGCAAGAAGGCGGAACCCACTCGTATTCTATACTTTGCCATATCCTTCTCTATTGGGTAGACGTATCTAAATATGTCTTGGTAGTTCGCTTGCGACCTCAATTTCCACGAATACCTTGGCATAAGAGAGTCGCTTACGTCTAGCAGTAAGAAGTCAGTTCTCAATGGTTTCCCCACCATACTCGCAATTTTCATGATAGAGAGGGTTACTCCAGAGCTGTGGAGAGAGCCATGGTAGTCTAATCTATATAGGTACTGACATGAGTCTATCCTTCTTAAAGCAAGATTCTGGGTGCTATCTTTTAAGCACCACTAATCGTCGTCGAACGTCCACGGTCCATCCTCTAGTACTCGATCCATATCCTCCGTGAGTGCAAACTTGATGACGTAGAATCCGTTTTCCATCAAAAAAATCTCCATGTTGCCTTTTGGCCTCCATACCCTTAGCGCAAACGATCTTAGTTGACCGTAGTACGACTTGTTGCCCATGACGTACAGGATAATGGTGTTCCTCCGGTATTTTGTAGTTTCTTCTATGTCATCCATCATGATCTCCATAATTCTTCTTCCATTGAGCTTGGTTGGTTCTATGTATTGTAGTTCTATTTCCTCCTGGACTGCTGCTGGCTTACATAGCTCTGCCCACGATATAGGTGATGGCACAGTAGGCTGAGAGCCGCTCCTAACTTGTTGGCTGGTATTTTTCCCATGTTGGGAAGGCGTTGCATCTTTCCCTGCTTGAGCGGTCGAAGTCTTCTCATGACCCACGCCACCCTGTCCAGGTTTGTGTACCCTTGTTTTTCCCTCCTAGCGAAGGTCCGTGCCTCCCCCCTCTCGTTCCTGTTGGCTCCCCATTGGCCTTCGCTCTGCGCCATGCTTTGCATGAGGTGGCGAAAACCGCTTCACCATATCCCCTCCGATCAACCTCTCCCTTCGCACGGTCATGCCAGGCCTCCTCTGCCGCTCAACGGTGTTCCATCCACGACCTTCGTCTCGTGTGGCTGGGTCACCAGTGCCCACGATGCCGAGCTCCGATCGTCTTTCCGTCGTGGTTGAGGCTCTCCCTTGCAGGAACCCTAGCGCCTCCATTTTATTATATATATATATATATATATATATATATATATATATATATATATATATATATATAATCTTTTTTCCAAATTTTGATATTTAATTCATTTAAAAACATTTATATTTTATTTATTATTTTAGTTTACTAGTTAAAATTTTGTTTTTAAAAAGTCTCATTAAAAAATCATGAAAATTAATTTATTGGATAAGGGGCTTACATTTGTGCAGCTCTGCCAGAAGACACACTTGGCAAGAAGGTTGATTCACAAAAAAAAAGGTTCACACTTCGGTCGAAAGCATAAGGCTGCAAGAAGTAGAGGACGACCAGAAGAATAGTTTGTAGGAAGCTAGACTCATCGGAAGGGACTTCTTGCAAACTGCTCTAACACGTGGCTATTCTGAATGTTGTTTAACACTAATTGATAGCTAGTCGACTATATGTCACTTCGAATTCTGTATGGTTCTTCTAACGACTGTCACATTAGATTGGACGCATCATTACATGTCATTTGAGTTCTATACAGGTAGAGTTAGTTGTTTTCAGAAAGGCTGTTCTGGCGATGAATTTTACTTCGCTGGAGTGGATGTTCCGGCGGAGACTGCTTCTACCATGATGCATTCTGCTTCACACGAAGAGCGATTATCGCAAGGTTGCTTCTCACATATGATGATTTGTTTATGTTTGTTCAAGACCTACTTCAAAGTTTTTGAAGACAACATCCTTCAAAATATTTTAACACAATAAGTACCTTAGAAATTTGATCCCTCGTCGTAGAATCTGAATAGCCGCCAAAAGTTCCATAAATAGAGTTGGGGGGGGGGAGAGAGCGCACTTTTATGCACTCTGACTCTTTCATCTTTCCCAAATCTTCTTCTTTGATGAGCTCTTTCAGAAATCGATGGCACCCAATTCTTCTAATGTTGTGAAGATGTCCTGGATAGTCGAGTATGAGTTTGTGTTCACGCCCAGCCTACACTAAGATATCGACGGTATTACGCTATTTAGACCTCAATAATCGTCATTAATAGATATGAACATCAATCTACTCGATCATAGTAACTATAGGTATAATAAACATGAACGAAATAATCATGCTCTTTAGTCAAACTCCAAATATCATATAAAAGAGTTTTGATCCATCATTATTTCTTAAGTTTTTCAGAGACAAAAATTTGGTCAACAACTGGGGAAGGCAACCTACGTAACATTAAACGAAAATAAATAAGAAAATTCTAAAAATCCCTCCATGAATTGCCTCCAAACTCCCATCATGTCTCATTCGAATATAGGGTACAAGTCCACATCATACCTAAACTATCAATTGATCTAGTCATGATTGGAGCAAGTACAATCATACATAATGTTGCACGATACAAAATAAAGCTTTAAAAGTAATACAACAAACAAACTAGATAAGGGGATGCTAAATATTATAATACAACTAGTAAACTAGATAAGGATATGTTGATCATAGTACTAAACATGCTACTAGAATAATCATGTAAAGATCAAGTTCAAATGAGAATATGAATTATGTGTGTTTGAAATACCATTTTGGTTCTGTGACTGCTTGGGTTGGTGCTTCAAATGGTTCGCCTCGAACATATGTGAGGCGCATGTCGAACTATCATTCAAAAAGTGATTCAGGCGGCCTAGTTATTGGTCACATACCTACTTGGCATTTTTCCTTCCCATGTTTCATGAAACACGATAAATGTAAACACATCAAGATTCAATATCTACAGGAGTCCAGATCAATGTACATGGATTAGAGTAAAGCACTATCTCGTGTCAGATTCATGTCGCAATATGATATTTAATTAGAAAAGAATAATTGCAACATTTATAATGTGTTGTGAACTATAAAGTGCGGGGTACTTGCCTCGGTTAGTTGAAGTCGACCTGCACGACACGAACGTCTTGACAAAGAATAGGTTCAGATGCTAATATCCCTAGATAATTCCAAATGATGAAATAGATAGTTCCGATGAATCACAATATATTCAAAATAGCCCGATTTGATATATAGAAGTCCAAATATGTAGATCAACAGGAATTTCGAGATCTTAAATATTTAGGTCCACCACAGCCTGCAAGGAGACATGAAAATAGACAAATTAGCTAGTGTTCAATAATAACCAAGGTAGACTACAAGAAAGGGTTGTTTTGATTGTTCATTTTTACTTTGTTAGTTTCTAATATTATTAACCCTTTCTCTTTTTAGAGTCCAAAATTATTCCATTTATGAGTCTTTATCCAAGGGTTTGGTCCATTATTCCCAGACCCCATTTAAAGCCCAATTCATAAGCCCTCATTATACATTATATGAAAAATCCATCAATTATTTATAAAGTCCAATCTTGAAGAGGCGAAATAATTATAAGAGCTTCTTTAGTAAAGGAATCCAAAATTAAGCATTTCATTTATATTTATTTATATAAAGTGCAAACTCTCAAACGATTATGACCCAAAACAATTACTTTATATATAGAGCTCAATAAATTTATCTACCAATTAATCATATGAAAACCTATCACTATTTATTTATGAAAAACCAATATAGCCCAAACATATAATTTAAGCCCATTGGATTTTAGTAAACTCTAATGACTCATTGAATGGCAAAAGTCCACATAATTCTTAGTTTAAATCCTATTCAATAATTTTTAAATTGAAAACCTTGAAGGCCCAACTAATTTTTTTTGAATATTATTCTATAAGTGGGCTTTGAGCCCAAAACCAGTTAAATATAGTTTTATATAGATCTAAATAATTCTTAGACAGTGGCAAATAGTAAATCTGAATTAATATTTTGTTTAAGCCTATACATACCGGTTAGAAACCCATAGTCCCGAATTTAACTAATTAGGTCCACTAATTGAATCTTATAATATTGCTCAATGGGTTTAAGATCTATACCAATTCTTTAAAATGCTAAACTCCACATCTTCTTTAACAGAAGAAGAAAGCAAGGAAGAGAGGAGAGAGGACTCGTTTGGTACACTGTAATGTAATCGTAATCGCAATGTAATCAAATGGAAAAAATTTATTTTTTCCATTTGATTACATTGCGATTATAATTACATTACAGTGAACCAAACGGGGTCAAAATCTTACCAAGTATCTTGGTCGGTGGCTCCAGGAAACTCCGGAGAGAAACAACGGCAGCACTGGTCTGGTCCGCTGAAAAGGTGCGACACTTAGAGGTAGTTCAAACGTGTGGTTCGAAGGCGGAGGCTCGTCGGAGAAATAGGGCACCAGAGCTGTACGGCCGCCATTAGTTGCCGGATAGACGGGGACGGACACCATAGTCGATGTGGTCGAGAAGGAGCGATGTCTGCAGCTCTATCGAGGAGGATGGAGGTCAGGGTTAGAGGATGGAGGTCAGGGAGAGAGGGGGGATCAGAGAAGAGAGAGAGAGAGAGAGAGAGATGGGGGCATCGAGTATTCTGATTTTATAAAAGTAGGGTACAAAACTGTTCAACGGCTAGGTGACTCTACAGGCCATCGCCAAGTAAAATGTAAGCAACGAAATGCGTCGCTAGATTGTTGCATAGTATTCTTGTGGTGTTTTTGCGGTTAACCGCGTAACTTAGTGACGTATATTTGATGGATTGACTATGTCTGCATATCTAATATCCATGATATTTACCATAGGTCGTTCCGTCGATGCCTGTAGTCACTAATAGGCGACGGTTCGCAGTTATCGTTGATAGTGCTTCGCTGATAAGCATATTTTAGTATTAAAAAATTTGCATTTTATACTTTAGTTTGTGTTGTTTTCTAACGATTTTGTAAGAACATTTTGGGTATTAAAAAAAAATATATTTAAATAAGTTATTAGTGTCCTTAACATTTGCCTTCTTTGTTATTCATATATATTCTTACAACATGTTCATACTAAATTATTCGAGGGATATTAGTAATCCTTACCCGCCAAATATAATTTTTCACGGGCAGAAGGTTATCAAATAATTAGCTCCAGTACAAGTGAATGTGCTAGTTTGATCATCAAAGGCATAGCTGTACGCCTGAGGACATGCATTCTTGAAGATCTGTGAGAAGCTCGAGGGCTTGCATGTGTCTGGAGCACCGTACGCTCCCCTGCAACAATATTCGTCACTGTCGAACGCCTGGCAAGCGCTGTTGCACCCTACCACCGCGCCGCCACCGGGCTTGAGCTGAAGTTCTGCCGGACAATGTGCGTTGATATCGACAGGGCATCCAATTGTCCTACAATCACCCGACCCTCCGTCGACAGAAATAGATGCGGGGATGTTGAATCCGTCGACTAGGCTAATGTCGTAGAAATCCTTTCCACCGTCCCCTTGGAGCGTAAACTCGAAGAGTGTTACCGGAGGTGCCCCTCCGGCACCATTGCATGATACAGATCCTGTGCCGCAATCTCCAGTCTGGCAGGAGAATCTCCCAGACGCATCCGTAGTGCACCCGGTGCGAGCCCACAGGCGACCGATCCATCCAGTTGGAGCGCTTAGGGCCGTTGACGCGCCAGTGCCAAGCTCCAATCCGGTTTGGGACAGCGGGTAGGATCTGTCTCCATGGAGTGTGCCTGGCCACACTTTGAAGGGGCAGTTGTTCGTCAAAGTAAAGGTAGTTGAATCTACACCTGGAAATTCGTTTTAGATGAAATGTATGATTGTTATATATATATATATATATATATATATATATATATATATATATATATATATATATATATGAAAAAAAAAAAAAATATATATATATATATATATATATATATATATATATATATATATATATATATGATTGTTATGCATATATAGCTAATTTATTAAACTCAAAAGTAAAAAAATATTATGATTAATCTTCTTGATGAAGTCATTTTCCTGTCATGTACGTAGGGACAAGCAAGTTTGCCGCATGCAGTCATGCAAAGCTCCAAGTAGAAATGATAGGCCTCTCGCTAGGTACCTTGAAGGAGGAAGACAGTGAATACAAAGATCAAGTTGAAGAATGTGCCCATTGAGTAGAGCTTTGGTGAAATCATATGATCAAGGAAGAACGATTGATAGAAGTGAGAAGGAACGAAGAGAAGAGAGTTACTTATATATAGGATTAAAAAGAGCCGATATATGTCTTCATTCAAATTTATGGTGGATAATAATGCGTGTGGAAAACACCTGCTGCAGAAAAAAGCATATGGAGACAACAGAGGGAGAGGAAAATTGGAGTTTGTGGAAAACTCGCATGTGGAAATATCGGCCAACCATCAAGTTGGTAACATGGCAATGCTTGGGCTTATCTATGATTAACTCTTGGGGATGTGAGTTCTTCTGGTCGTTTTGAGAACCAATCTAGCAATAGCTAGCTAGGGCGCTAGCTAGGGTTGGCAGCCTTTCAAATCCCGAAAAGTCCCAACAGGACACATTGTTGCCCTTCACCAAAATTGAAGTCGGGTTTGAAAATTGAGACTATCTTTGAGTTCAATACAATTCAAACTTGATGCCATCATGACTCCTCACAATAATTTTAGATACTACAAAAGGCCCTAATATGTCGCTCATCCAGCTATTTTAGATGAAAGACGTATCAACAACGAATTTTAGGCGTCATGAATTATCAAAAACCCTCCCAAGCCGATCACTCCCCTCCCACCACCCACCACCCACCCGCACCCTCCGAATCCCTCCGACGTTCTCCTCATCACCCTCTACCACCAAGCCTTGTTTAATTTTCCTTGAATTCTTGATACAATTATTCGAAATTATTTATGGACATACAACCATCGCCCTAAGGACGTTCGTGTGGAGGAAGAATTTAAGCAAGGGATTGAGACATTCATCCAATTCGCCAAGTGATTTTGCTAAGTACATGGTGATGAATATAAGAGAGAAATCAATATTGGGGAATTATTGCATATTCATTGTTGAATCAACTTGAATATATACAATACAACCAATCAAAAATAGATAACTACTAATTTATAGTAGGTAATTAATCTCCTACAATAATATCTCTAGAATAGGTAACTACCAATATATAGTAGCTAATTATTTTTTTTTTACAAATCTAGGCAATATTCCAAATCAGGATATTATTGATTACAATAAAATAAATTTTTATATATTGACATTTATGGTCAAATATCTTTATCATGCTCCCGCAAGATGGAGCACCGTGAGGTGATTCCAATATTGTCCACCAATTGTTGAAAGCGAGACTGGAAAAGAGGTTTGGTGAGCGCATCAGCTAGCTGATTAGCAGAGAAAACATGAGCAACTCGAAGAGAACCTCCTTAAACTTGTTCCCAAATGAAGTGATAGTCAAGAGCAACATGTTTCACGCGAGAATGGAATACCGAATTTGAGCATAGATTTGTTGCACCAATGTTGTCACAGTAGATAACCGGTTATTGAGGTAGAAGAACATGAAGCTCAGTTAGTAGAGAACAAATCCAACGAATTTTTGTAGCTGTAGTGGCCACAGCTCGGTACTCAGCCTCGGTGGAAGAGCGAGTCACGGTCCTTTGTTTCTTTGAACTCCATGATATTGGATTGCAACCAATATAGATGAGATAGGTACTTGCTGAGGTAAAATCATCTTTTTTCCCAGTCCAATCGTCATCTGAAAATGCATGTAGTGATAGCGGTGAGTTACGGTAGAGAACAACACCATGAGCAATAGTACCACAAAAATACCGTAGGAGACGCTTTACTGCATTCCAATGATTAGTCTTGGGGCAGTGCATGATCAATTATGATAACTTGTTGACAATGTAAGCAATGTCCGGACGCGTTAGTGACAAGTAGTGGAGACTGCCAACAATGGCTCTGTATTCAGTTGGATCATAGTGGGATGAGCCAGAATGAAGAGTGAGTGTTAAAGTAGTGGCAAGTGGTGTAGACACGGACTTGGCATCGGTCATGTGAGTGCAAGTAAGGAGATCATGGATATATCGCTGTTGAGGAAGAATGATGCCCTGCGGATGGGGAATAACTTCAACTCCAATAAAATATGAAAGGGGGCCAAGATCCTTGAGGGAGAATCTGTTGGAGAGAAGATGAATAAATTTTTGTACTGCTGCATCGTTATTTCCTGTGATAATGATGTCATAAACATAGACCAAGAGATATATCATGATGTTAGAAGCATTGCAGACAAATAGTGATGTATCGACATTAGAGTTAGTGAAGCCAAAATTAATGAGAAACTGACGTAGCTCATGGTACCATGCACGAGGAACTTGTTGGAGACCATATATTGCTTTATACCATTTATAGACATGATGAGGATGGTCTTTGTCAATGAATCCTTGTGGTTGTGACATAAAAAACGTCATCTGAGAGAGACCCTTGGAGAAATGCATTATTAACATCAAGTTGGCATAGTGAGCAACCACGAGTGATGACAATAGAGAAAACAAGTCGTACTTTTGTTGGTTTAAGCACAGGACTGAAGGTGTCATGGTAGTCAACACCTGGCCGTTGATGAAACCCTTAGCAACTAAACATGCTTTGTACCTGTCAACAGAACCATTGGATAGATGCCTGTCACGACCCGCACCCGCTTTTCGGATACGAGTTCGTGGCCAAGTCCAGCCTACACCGCAGTGTCGGTGGTAGTATGCTGTCTATGATAAGCATTATCCATACAAGTACACAGTCCACATATATCATCCAAAACTAAGATAAGATAAAGAGATTAAACTTAAAAGTCTCCATAAATAACTAAAAGAAAGATTCGCTACAAATCAGCTAGTCTCGGAAATAAACCCGCTAAAAATAAATATAAAACAAGTAGAACTAAAGTCTGCTAAGCTCACTAGCTAAGAATAACACGAAAGAGTATAAGGAAGAAATATGCTACTCCGTATCAGAAGAAGTAACCGACACATTGGTAACGTCAGTGTCACCAAGATACGTACCATAAACCTTGGGACAAACTACGTCGTCTAAAGATGAAAAAATAGTTATCCAGTCAGGATTGGAGCAAGATCACCATAACACTATGCTATACAATATAATATACAAGCACGCAGAATAGCAATAAAGAGAGGTTGAATATAACATGATGCCAAAAGCGACCTCTATATCTTGGAAAATAGTTTGAGAATACAATTATGACATAGAACAGTTGAAGGTATAATTAAGAGACGAAATGAGAGAACGACTAATATAAACCAATGGACCATATGTCAATACGAATCAAATCACATGTACTGTGTATTCTAGAATACAAGTGTTCTGCATGTGGATGGATTATGACATCCGGCAGTCGGTACCTGAGGTGCAACGACTGCTATCAACATTGACATTGGGGAAAAATTGTACATTGCATAGATCATATGCATACTAGTTGTATTCCCCCTTCCGACTCTCTCACAAGTAAACATGATCACTTTAGCATTAACTTTAACTTCAAACATTGAACATTGAACATTGAAGATAGAACATTGAATGAAAATATTAAGTGAACATGTATGGTTATGGTAACAAGTATAACTCTCGTGCACCAATAGTATAG
Organism: Iris pallida; assembly: GCA_029216955.1. NCBI lineage: Eukaryota > Viridiplantae > Streptophyta > Magnoliopsida > Asparagales > Iridaceae > Iris > Iris pallida. Next base: position 7,809,168 of record JANAVB010015200.1, read on the forward strand.
AAGATAAGATTATCAATTTAAGGAAAAGAATAACATGCAGCATAAAATAAAGGGAACATAGGTCATAGTGATACTTGCCTTGCTTGGAAAAGGATAAAGTCACGACTCACGACGTCGTCCGATCTACCCCGACAAATAAATAATCATAAGTTAGATTATGAAAATCCCACTCTAAAAATCCTAAAAAGTGGCTAATGGTTTAACGTAACTAATCCTATTTAATTCAGAAATAAATCATCTAAAAACTCAATTTATTCTATTATAATTCTAGAATTAAAATTAAACACTAATTTTTAGCCCAGAAAGATCACTGTTTCAATTCGGAACCCGTGGCACGTAAATCGAGGCGCATCGATGACTAAATAGTCAAACGACACAAACTCTACGACTTGAGTGTGCATCCTAGTAGATTTCAGTGCCATGAGTGCACTGGAATCGATCGTGCCACAAAATCCCGCTTTGGTCAAAAGATATTGCCGTTATGGCTATCCATGACCAAATCGATGATTTATTGATAAAGCTAAGTTCTACGAATTAATAAAAATACTGGATGAACTGATTAATTTTTGAAAAAGTATATGTCGTAGAGATCTGTGTTAGCTTTCCGAAACTTTAAACGGTTCGTGATTCGGATTTCTGGTTCTCCGGAATCTCGGAAACACCAAAATGTGTCAAATTTCGGACAACTAGCACTATACAATTTTTCTAGAAATTTTGGTTCAGAATTCAAAAAAATAAATTATATATTCAGAAAGTATACCTCAATACGCTTCCAATAAAAAAATGGCGCACGAAAAGCAGGTCGGAGTTGAAGGCAATCGCCTCGGGAAGTCGGGATTCTCCAAGATCAAAATTCCTCAAAATCGGCTGAGAATAATTAGGGTTTAACTATTCTACGAAATATATATATATATATATTTTTCTTGAAGCAATGGGTACTTGTGGCGAACTCGCCTCCACTGGGGCTCGAACTCCCGACCACTTGGGTCGCATGCATCTCTCTTAACCACTAGGCTAGAGGTCATTTGCAATATATATATATATATATATATATATATATATATATATATATATATATATATGTATATATATATATATATATATATATATATATAAAGGGCGGGCGGCTCAGAGACCCGGTTCTGCATTGACCCGCAGGGCCGGGTCGTTGACGGGCGGGCCCAGCGCCTGACTGTGCAGTGAATGGCCAGTGGGTCAGGCCTGCTGACTGGATTATTAATTAGAAAATGAATTAGAATTACCAGAAAATAGTTTCTAGACCAGTTTTGCTTAGGAAATTTATAATAAATAATAAAAACATTCAGAAAATTATGAAAAGATTCTAGAAAATATAAAATCGCATAATGAACCCTAGAAAAATATTTGGGGGCAATATTTGCTTATATTCTAGCACAATAAATTTTAGAAGCCCGAAAAAATAGGTTTTTCCTATATTAAAATTATCAAAATAATTCCAGAAAATAATAAAAATATTATGAAAATTCTTTTGACCTTCCAGAGCCCAAACAAAATATTTAGCCTCCAGAATGACCTTGAGTACCCTCACAAAATCCTAAAAATCTTTCAAAATAATACTAATACTGTAGTAAAAATATATAAGAATTCCCAAAAATTCCCAAAAATTTCCTAGTGTTATTTATTTATTAATCACTAATCAAAATAGAAAATTTAGGTAGCGGATGCTACAATGCCAAAAAATCTATTTACAACCAATGATATTTTGGACCGGTTGAGAAGGAACGATGGTCCATATCCAATTTCGAATAAGGGCATCAAACTCCTCAGACATTGCCTAACGCCATTTGGAATCTTTGATGGCCTGGGTTACTGTAGAGAGTTCTAGGTCAAATTTGGCAGAAAGTTGGGCGTTAAGATTGACTTTTTGGATTGGTTTGTGGATATTACTTTTGGAACGAGTAACAATTCCTTGATGTGGAGGTGGAATAGGTGTCGGTTCTGGAGGTTATGGTGATTGTGGTATGAGTGAGTTAGATTCAGATGGTGGGTTTTGGGTTGACATTTGGGTGGAGGGGTGAGTTAAAGGTAGAGTCGCGGAGCTGAGCCTCGAGTTTGGTGTGAGAGTGATACTTTTTGATAGAATAATGAATACGATGGGTATGATTATGGAGTCTTTATTGGATACTGCTTGTGGGACGGGTACTAGATTGATAGATGGTGTGATGGTGGTCGGAGACGATGACTCAGAAAGGATCCAGACATGGGACGTAAAAGTGGAAGGACATGGAAGGTTGACTTGCTTAGTTTTAAAAGGCATAATTGTCTCTACGAATTCAACTTGAGAAGATGTGTAGAGACGTGAGGTAACTAGATCAAGACATAGATAGGCACTCTGGGTGGAGGAATAACCAAGAAAGACACAAAGGGTAAAACGTAGAGATAGTTTGTTAGATGAATATGGACGCAACCAAGGATAGCATAGACATCAAAAATTTCGTAGTTTAGAGTTGTTGGAAGATGTGCTAAAGAGTTTTGCATATGGTGATAGAAGTTGAAGTGTGGGAGTGGGTAGACGATTAATGAGATAAACAGCAGTGGATAATATCATATGACTAATATGACAAGGGCATGGATTCATGTGAGAGGAGTGGTAAGCCTGTTTCTACAATATAATGATAACGACGTTCAGTATACCCATTTTGTTCAGGAGTGTGTGGGGGTGAGGTTAAGTGACATATCCCATTAGAACTAAGATATGAAAAAATTCTTGATATTCCCCCTATTGTCAGAATAGAGCATGATAATTTTTTTTATTGAAGTAGTTCTCTACGAATGATTTGAAGTGGATAAAAACGTCATAGACGTCAGATTTTCTTTTAAGTGGATAAAGCCATATGTTTTGGTAAAATGATTGAGAAAAATAACATAATATTTGAAATCATCACTCGAATATCTGGAAGATGTCCACACATCGAAAAATATTATTTATAGCAGGAAAGTTGAAACAAGAGTGAAAACAGAGAAATGTAACTTATGACTTTTATTGCATTGACATGCATTGCAATTGAAATTCGAAGATGATGGACTTGAGATTTCTAATTGAAAGTTAGACATAATATGTCTAAGGATTGTCGGTGACGGATGACCTAAGCGATAATGCCACTCAGGCGAAGTGGTCTTGACTGGAGAAAGCTACCAATGGAGAAGACTTGAGTGAACTGACTGGCCATTCATACACACCATCCTTACTTTGTCTTTGTATAAGTGTTGCCCCCGTGCGAATATCCTTCACAAGAAATAAAGAGGTAAGAATTCGATGGATGTATTGGTACATTTGTAAAATTAAGAAATAGAAATAAGATTTTTACGCATGGTTGGAACACAAAGCACATTCTAAAGTGAGAAAATATGTGAAGAAGTATGTTGAGATGTAGAACTAGTATGCAAAATAGGAATCGCAAATCACATTATAGTTAGTCTCTGAATAAGGAGCTTGAGTTGAGGGATTACTCAGGTCGGTAGTAACATGGTGCGATGCACCACTGTCAAGAAGCCAATTGGTAATTTTGAAGTTGTCCGTTGTTGTAACATTAGCACATGGGTGCCATGGAGCTGGAGGTTGAGTTTACAATTAATGAAATGCACGTTGTTGTGGATTTGACTGCATATTTGTTGGTGTCAAGCGAAATTGAGGACATTGTTGAACTTTGTGTCCTTGAGCATGACACTCTTGACACTTTCCAAGATATGGAAAAGGAGAGGGACGATCAATCCGCATATTGTAGTTGGTTGGTGTGAGTCGTGACGATCATTGAATTCTTGATCCATTCGGTGAAGAAGATGGCTCTGTTACCATGATGAATATAAGAGAGAAAGCAATATTGGAGAATTATTGCATATTTATTATGTTGAATCAGCTTGAATTTATACAATACAACCAATCTAAAATAGATAACTACTAATCTATAGTAGGTAATTAATCTCTTATAATAATATATGTCTCTAGAATAGGTAACTACAAATATATAATAACTAATTAATTTCCTACAAATCTAGGCAATATTCCAAATCATGATCGTATTGACTATAGTTTAATAAATTCTTAGATATTGGCATTATGGTCAAATATCTTTATCACATGGACAGCACCCCTTGGAGAATTGGACGAATCGTATCTTCCCACTTTATCTCTACAAAACTACTCATTCATTTTTCTCATAAAATTGAAGGATGCGACATGGTTATGACATTTTTGCTATGGTCACTTAAACTTTGGTGGCTTGAAAACTCTACAAGAGAAAATATGGTCGACGGTCTTTCTCAACTGACTGCTCCCCTGAAGTTTGTGAAGAATGTGTTGTTAGCAAACAACACCGATTAATTTCCGCAAGGAAAATCATGGATACCAAAAACACCACTAGAGCTATTTCATTATGATATTTGTGGGCCGATAAATCCATCTTGTAATGCAGGTAAAAGATACATAGTTAGCTTCATTTATGATTGTAGTAAAAAATATGGTTTTATCTTTTACAGAAAAATTCTGAAGCATTCGCAACATTAAAAGTTATAAAGTGCTTGTTGAGAAAAAGTTGGCAGCCCTATAAAGGTTCTTTGTACGAATCATGGTGGAGAATAACTCACTTGAGGTTGCAAATTTTCTTAGTGGCCTAAAGCACTCAATTGGAGCGGAGTTCCAAAATCTATTTACCCTAAAGCACTCAATTAGAGTATTCATGTCTTGAACAGAAGTCTCACTGTTATAGTTAAAAATATGACACCAGAGGAAGCATGTAGTGGAAAACCGAGTGTAGATCATTTCAAAAAAAATCGGTGTATTTTTTGTGCCCGTATTCCAAATGAGAAAGAGAGAAAGTTAGATGATAAGGAAGAAAAATATATTTTCTTAGTGTTAGTTATCAAGCAAAATCTTATAGCCTATACAATTCTGGCAACAAGAAAATTATTATTAGCCAAGATATTTATCGTGGTGAAGAAAAGTTATGGCCATGGAATTACGATGGTGTTGTACAACAAATTTCTATTGATTTTGATATAGCGAATGAAGTTGAAAGTGAACATCAAGTGGAGAATAAACAACTAGTTCTAGCAGCTAATCAAGATAAGGAACAACCACAATGTGCTAGAAGAAGACCTACGTGGATGACTGATTATGAGGAACTGTAATTGATCAATCGGAGGACCCACTTACACATTTTGCTTTATTTTTAGACTATGAACCTACCAATTTTGAAGTTGTTTACAAAGAATCAAAATGGCAGACACTACAAGAAAAATACCCTATAATAACGTTTGATAAGAGTTTATTACAACGGTTCATTTATAAACTGTTAGTCCCGAGGCATGGATATAGATGGAAAACAGGAGTTCAGCAAGCCTACACAGTAGGTGCCACAAATTGAGGAGTTTAGCAAGCCTACACAGTAGGTGCCACAAAATAAGGAGTTTAGCAAGCCTACACAGTAGGTACCACAAAATGAGGAGTTTAGCAAGCCTACACAGTAGGTGCCATAAATGAGATAGATCTCAAGAACAAAGTTAGGTCTCCCTACTCAGTAGGTGCCTTAAAACCTGAAGAGCGAGTTACAGAGAAACAGAAGAAGAAGAAGAGGAGGATTAAATCTGCTGGGGTGTAAAAAACACCGTAGCTCAAAGCAAGATTCGCCTCTATACGATCCGCTTCCATGAACCAACAAGTTTAAGAGAACTTCTGGAATGCTCGTCAGTCAATATTTGTGACTTGAACGGGCTTCCTAAACTTTACGGACTCCCTTAACTCTCTTTTTTGGTGCATCTTGGAAAGGAGGCAAGGGGGCTCTATTTATAGAGTGGAGTGAAACCTCACCATCTCTCATATCCGATGTGGGACTAAAACACCAATACTCTAAAATAGAGTTTGATGTTTTACATCATCCCACAATTAACATAGTCGAGTGCTAGCCCACGCCTTCCCCCCCCCCCCCCCCCCGAACACTCCCGTGCATGCACGAGACAACCTGGAGTCCGTGTCGAGTCCGAGCCCGCACAACAAATATCAACTTACATCCTTGTTGGAATTAATCATTTTTCTCTTAGTAAAATCATCCACATAGTTCCCTCCTTAGGGTCACCATCCCATGTGCATATCCCAACAACACATACTAATATATATGTTGAGATAACTTATGGTGCTTTTCTAATGTGGGACTAAACTTTATAAAGCATGTTGAGAGCAAGCTCTCTTCATGTCAAGGAGCAAGAGCACCAACAATCCCCCATATATCTCATCATATATATGTGTCTAGGGTTGAGCGTTCCCCACAGTAACTGTCTATTTTGTATTAAGATAGATGTCGCTGACGACTTGAATCTTCTCGCATGGGTTAAATAACAATACGATACAAGAATGGACTATGCCTTGAATTCTGCACCATAATTGTAATTCTTCTCACTCACAAAGTGTAGTTACATGTGCTTTTGGATGCACATTAAAGGCCATGTGCCAGCCTGGTTTCAGTATATAATTTTGGGCATCTACAAGTTTACCCTCAAGAGATGGCCTGATATTTCTTTCCATACACTATAGGTAAGTTCTTTATTAAAGAGACGTGGCATGAAGCCTTGCGCTTCCTTGCGGTGCTACGTCGCTTTGACATGGCCTAAAGCCGATGCATTACCCCTACCTGGGAGACTTATCATAGTGTCACACTACTGCAGCATGAGGTCACAGCCTCTTTGTAGTGCCATTCTACCCAGCATGAAGCCTAAGGCTTCCTTACGGTGTTACGTCGCAACGACATGGCTTGCAAGGTCGAGGCTTTACCCCTACCTGGGTACCTCATCGTGGTGTCGTGCCACTATAACATGGGGTCACCCTCCCCTTTGTAGTACTGTCTACAACTTTTTAATTTTATCATACAGCATTAGGCTACCAGCCTATTTGCGGTGCTACGCCTCTATAACTTGGCTTGCAAAGCCGAGGCATTACCCCTACCTGGGAACCTCATGGTGGAGTCATCCCACTGTAGCATGGAGTTTTACTCCTTGTAGTGCTGCGCTACCATGATTCCTGTAAAGCACACTAGGCATTCACTCTGCCTGAGAACTTCTTAAGGCATTTAAGCCAACCTCAACACAGGATCCATTTTTCGCAGAAAACACATAGTATACAATAGTGGTTATGGGTTCGTAACTCTTCCAAGTTCCCAAAAACAAGTACCCACTGTTACCTGATAGTTTTTGTTACGCCCCGATCCTGCAGAGTCCTTTCGTCCTCGCTTTGGCTCTTTTGGGATCGTTCGTCCTCGCGAAGGCGTGATGCCGTACAAGCCTAAGTTGCGCTTGCACAAGGCCAAGACATGAAGCAAGTCAAGATAGACAAGGTTGACAATACGCAGCAGAACGTATCACAGATAATTGAAGCAGCAGCTATTTCAGGATACATGCATCGAACACAATGGTAACAAAAAACAATTCTCTTTATTAATTTCATTTGAACATATTACAAGCTTTCGATTCTCTCTGATACAATATTAAATTCTCTCAGAACTTTACAGATTACAATGATCCCGTTTCCATACATTACATCCCTTTATATACAAAACTAACTCTTGCAACAGATGTCATCTCTTGGCATCTCTTCTGATTTCTGGCTCCTGAGGATGAGGCTCGGGCTATCGCTTCAGACTATCCTTCTCGATGCATAGTGCACCTGCATACAGACTGATGGTGGATCAGTATATCAGCATACTGGTGATTGTGAACAAAGAGCTACATTTGTCTGAAACGATCACTGTTCATTTAGTGAGAAACGTTTCTTGTGATGTGATCTTGCTACTTTTTACCTATGTACATTTCATGCATACAGAGTCGGTTTACATCTCTTTTTGAAAACATCTTTAAAAAGTCAATATTTTAATTCTATCTTAGCTGCTATGCCTCCCACAGGTTCAGCTCGTCGCTAACCGCTGTGACTTGCATGGGTTCAGCTCGTCGCTAGCCGTTGTGACTCTTGGATTCAGCTCGTCGCTAACCGCTGTGACTCGTATGGGTTCAGCTCGTCGCTAGCCGCTGTGACTCTCTAGGGTTCAGCTCGTCACTAAGTGGATACCCCAATGCACATACAATATCAAATGAAACCATCATGCATCAATCGAACAAGTCATAAACAATTCTATCTTCTTTTCAAGCAGAAAACCGTTCTCTTTCTTAGCAGACAATGGGCAGATTCTCTTTTAAGCATACTCAAGATTATTGTCTTGTTATTAGCAACAATATTCATTCAAAAGCTTAGATTCTTATTAGGTGCAAGCGAATCATAAAATGAGACTTCGTCCACTCACCCAGATCAATCATTTTCTGTTGCAGAGCCAACAATTCGATCTTTCTGTTTATCTAGTGCCTTCGCGGAGCGGGGCATTACATAATTATCCACCGAAAAGAAGTTTCGTCCTCGAAACTTAAGAAGAAACTTACGATATCCATAGCAGCGATAGTCCTCATCCTTTGCCAATATCAATCCATGAAATCGCAATTCAGATTATGTCAAAACTCTTGTTCAATCAAGTCTTTCAATCTCAATCAATTAAATCGATAAAACATGTGCCAGCATTATAAAAATATTTACGGACTTATTGTATGGAACGTTCATCTCATTGATGATATCAAGCAGGCAAGAAAATTTTGGATCAGGAGAACATGTACGAATTCAATCGAACAAACAATTGGCTAGAGGATCGTGTTACTCTGATACCATTCTGTCACGCCCCGATCCCGCAGAGTCCTTTCGTCCTCTCTTTAGCTCTTTTGGGATCGTTCGTCCTCGCTAAGACGTGGTGCCGTACAAACCTAAGTTGCACTTGCACAAGGCCAAGGCCTGAAGCAAGACAAGATAAACAAGGTTGACAATACGCAGCGGAACGTATCGTAGATAATTGAAGCAGCAGCTATTTCAGGATACATGCATCGAACACAATGGTAACAAGAAACAATTCTTTTATTGATTTCATTTGAACAGATTACAAGCTTTCGATTCTCTCTGATACAATATTACATTCTCTCAGAACTTTACAGATTACAATGATCCCGTTCCCATACATTACATCCCTTTATATACAAAACCAACTCTTGCAACAGATGTCATCTCTTGGCATCTTTTCTGATTTCTGGCTCCTAAGGATGAGGCTCGGGCTATCGCTTCGGACTATCCTTCTCGATGCATAGTGCACCTGCATGCAGACTGATGGTGGGTCAGTATATCAGCATACTGGTGATTATGAACAAAAAGCTACATTTGTCTGAAATGATCACTGTTCATTTAGTGAGAAAATATTTCTTGTGATGTGATCTTGCTACTTTTTACCTATGTACATTTCATGCATACAGAGTCGGTTTACATCTCTTTTTGAAAACATCTTTGAAAAGTCAATATTTCAATTCTATATTAGCCGATGTGCCTCCCACGGGTTCATCTCGTCGCTAACCGCTGTGACTCGCATGGGTTCAGCTCGTCGCTAGCCGCTGTGACTCTTGGGTTTAGCTCGTCGCTAACCGCTGTGACTCGCATGGGTTCAGCTCGTCGCTAGCCGCTGTGACTCTCTAGGGTTCAGCTCGTCACTAAGTGGATACCCCAATGCACATGCAATATCAAATAAAACTATCATGCATCAATCGAACAAGTCATAAACAATTCTATCCTTTTCAAGCAGGAAACCGTTCTCTTTCTTAGCAGACAATGGGCAGATTCTCTTTTAAGCATACTCAAGATTACTGTCTTGTTATTAGCAACAACATTCATTCAAAAGCTCAGATTCTTATTAGGCACAAGCGAATCATAAAATGAGACTTCGTCCACTCACCCAGATCAATCGTCTTCTGTTGCAGAGCCAGTAATCCGATCTTTCTGTTTATCTAGTGCCTTCGAGGAGCGGGACACTACAGTTTTCCAGTTAGTGGTCCTTCCTTGAACCGAAAGTTAGATGTCTAGTTGATTTCTCTTTGAACTAATAACATAAAACTTTGTGGTAGGATTACAAAAACATACTATCAGAATGCCTTCAAGCCCATCTACCCTGTTATGTCTTAAACCAGCTGACGCTTGAGGCCCTTCGTAAACGGATCCGCCAGGTTCTCCTGACTTCAAACATCGATTACTGCAATGACACCTCACTTGATGAGATCGTTCATTGTCCTATGCTTTAACCGCACAGTTCTCTTCTTTCCGTTGAAGAGATCATTTGATGCCACCGCCGCAGTCGCTTGGTTGTCGCAGTATATTGAAATTGCCGGTATCTGCGCTCCAACCACTGGAAGATCATACATGAGCTCCCGAAGCCATTCTGCTTCATCTGCTGCGGTATCAAGTACAAAAAACTCAGATTCCATAGAAGATTACGAGAGCATAGTCTGCTTCTTCGACTTCTACGATATAGTAGCTCCACCCATTGTGAAAATGAATCCACCAGTGGACCTCTCGCTCTCCAACTCTGAGCACCAGCTGGCATCACTGAAGCCTTCTACTACCGGCTGCTCTTCGCTGAAGTACAGTGCATATGTCTGAGTCTTCTTGAGATATCTCATAACACACTTCACAGCTATCCAGTGCTGAACGCCTGGATTGCTTATGAATCGACTCAGCATTCCTACAGCGAAAGCTATATCAGGCCTAGTGGCAGTAGTAGCGTACATTAAACTTCCGATGACGCTAGCGTACTCCAATTGCCTGACGCTTTCCTTCGAGTTTGGCTCCAGCTTCTGATCACTTTGGTATGGTGTATCAATTATGGGAAGATCATGATACCCATATCGAGTGAGCATTTTCTCAATGTAATGAGATTGTGACAGTGCCACTCCAGTGTCCGTTCGGATGATCTTGAGTCCCAAGATAATATCAGCATCCCCCAAGTCCTTCATACTGAACTTTGTCAAGAGGAACTTCTTTGCCTCAGTGACACAGCTTATATCCCTACCTAGGATTAGCATGTCGTCCACGTACAAACAAACGATGAATCCTCTTCTGTCAATAAATTTAGTATAGACACACTTGTCTGTTTTGCTGACCCTGTAGCCGTTTGATCTGATAACATTGTCAAACTTCTCATGCCATATTTTGGGAGCTTGCTTTAAGCCGTATAGAGATTTTACCAACTTGCAGACTTTGTCTTCTAGGCCTCTGACGACAAATTCTTCTGGCTGTTGCATATAAATCTCCTCGGTCAGCTCGCCATTCAGAAATGTTGTTTTCACATCCATCTGATGTATCACCAGTTTGTGTATTACTGCAAGGGCAATCAACAATCTGATGGTTGACATCCGTGTTACTAGAGCATATGTGTCAAATTAGTCAATCCCCTATTTTTGAGAAAACCCCTTGGCCACTAGCCTAGCTTTGAACTTGTCAATGGTTCCATCAGCTTTCATCTTCTTCTTGAAGATCCACTTGCATCTGATAGGTTTTGCTCCTTCGGGTAAATTAACTAACACCCATATGTTATTGGAGGTAATTGAGTCAATTTTATTGTCTATTGCCTCCTTCCAGAAGATAGCATCTCTGGTCTTCATTACCTCATCATAAGTAAGCGGATCTGCTTCCACATGATAGGTGACGAAGTCATCTCCGAAGCTCTTCGGCCTCCTTGCTCGTTTCGTCGACGGCTCAGCGAGTTCTGGTTCAATTGTTGTTTCTCCACCAACAACTTCATCTTAGACTATTGGTTCATATGAGACCTCAGTCTCATTTGCATCTATATCATTCTCTGAAATATCTGGGAAAATAATATTTTTGTGTCATACAAACTTGTCTTCAAAGTATTCAGCATCGCAAGATTCGATGATATGATTTGACTCAATGTCAAGGAATCTCCGGGCATCACTCTTCTCGGCATATCCCAAGAAGATCGCCTTCGTAGTCCTTGTCACCAGCTTCTGAATCTTCAGATATGGGAGCTTCATATAAGCCAGACACCCCCACACTCGAATAACATTCAAGTTAGGTCTGACTTTGAACCAGAGTTCATGAGGAGTTATGTCAGAAGTTGCATAAGGCACTCTATTCAGAATGAAAGTGGCCGTTAATGCAGCTTCTTCCCAGTAACATTTTTGAAGACCTGCAGTTAGCAGCATTGAGTTCATTATTTCTGTCAACGTTCGGTTCTTTCTCTCTGCTACTCCGTTAGATTTAGGAGAATACGGAGCAGTAGTCTCGCAGATGATTCCATGTTTTTTGTAGAACGATGCGAATTCATGAGACCGATATTCTCCGCCTCGATCACTTCTCAACATCTTGAGTTGTTGTCCAGTTTGCCTTTCAGCTTCGGCCCTGAACTCCTTGAACTTCTCAAACGCTTCGTCTTTAGATTTGAGCAAGTAGACGAATGCGTACTTGGAGAGGTCATCGATGAATGTTATGAAATACTTCATCCCGACTTTTGTAGAGAATTGTTTGAAGTCACAGATATCGGAGTGTACCAACTTCAGAATATCTGTGCTTCGATTGACCCGATGAAAGGATTTTCTAGTGATCTTAGTCTGAGCACATACTTCACACTTCTCTACCTTACCCCTACATTTGGAGATAAGTCCTAGACTAGACATTTTGTTTATTCTTTTACAATGAACATGTCCTAGCCTATTATGCCACAACTCAAGAGAATAGTCAGAAAGAGCGATTGCATTTATTTTATTAGACTGGTTTACAAGCTGAATTTTAAACATCCCTTCGATTTGAAAAGCCTTTCCAAAGTATGTTCCCTTCTTGGACATCACCATCTGACCAGCATTAATGTCCATCCTCAAACCTGCGTTGCTAAGCAGGCTCCCAGAGATCAGGTTCTTGGCAATCACCGGAACATGCTTTACTCCTTGGACCGTCAGAGTGTTCCCGGAAGTGAGTTTCAGCTCCACAGTCCCGATCCCCAGAACTTCAGCTTGGGCCTGGTTCGCCATGACAACCTTCTCAGAAGTTGGCTGGTACATGATGAACCATTCCTTCCCAGAGCAGACATAGCATGTCGCACCGGTGTCTATCCACCAGTCAGAGTCAGCCCCCTCAGTTGTGACCTGAGCGATCATAGCAACGAGGTTAGAAACCAAATAAACCTTACTAGGCTCACCTTTCTCTTATTGTTTGGGCTTGGATCTGTATTCACTCTTGTAATGGCCCTTCTTGCCACATTTAAAATAAGTCACATTGGACTTGGGCTTCTTCTGTTTGAAAGACGGTCCCTTCAGTGAGAAGCCGTCTGCTTCCCCTTGGAGTCTCTTGTCTGCACCAGATTGGCCTCGGCCAATTGTTTGGACAAAGCGTCCATCTTCTGTTGAGAACGCATCTCGTCCTCAACGTAGATTTCTTGCAAGAGATCTTCCAGACTGATCTCGAGTTTCTTTCGATGCATTCTTGCATAGAACGTATTCCATCCAGCAGGAAGTTTCAAGACGATCCCTCCAACGACAAACTTGTCGATGAGGGGCATCTTTTCATCGTCCAGTTTCTGACAAAGTTTCAGAAACTCCTTCACTTGAGGAAGCATCGCCTTCTCGTCTTCAAAGAGCCACTTGTGATATTTTTCGACGAAAAATATCTTACTTCTGTTTTTGTCTTCCTCGTACAACTTTTCTACAGACTCCCATATTTCTCTGGCACTATCCTTCTTTGAGTAGGATTCTGCCAGGGAATCCTCCATAGCATTTAGGATCAGAAGCCTACAAATGCTATTCTCCCTTCTCCATTTGGACTGAAGTTTAGTAGCCGCAGTTATAGCGACAACAGACCCAATATCTGGAACAGTAGGTTCCACTTCAAAGAGCACATGATCAACGTCTCGGAGTTGAAGGGTGAGAAAGACCTTCCTCTTCCAGACTTGATAATGCTCTCCATCAAACTTTTCCAACTTGCAGTAGTCAGTTTGGAGGAGTGAAGCATTAATTTTTTCTATCGTACAAATCTTGCTTTGAGATTGTTAGTCCCGAGGCGTGGATATAGATGAAAAATAGGAGTTCAGCAAGCCTACAGAATAGGTGCCACAAATTGAGGAGTTTAGCAAGCCTACACAGTAGGTGCCATAAAATGAGGAGTTTAGCAAGCCTACACGGTAGGTGCCACAAAATGAGGAATTTGGCAAGCCTACACAGTAGGTGCCATAAATGAGATAGATCTCAAGAACAAAGTTAGGCCTCCCTACTCAGTAGGTGCCTTAAAACCTGAAGAACGAGTTACAGAGAAACATAAGAAGAAAAAGAAGAGGAGGATTAAATCTGCTGGGGGTGTAAAAAATACCGTTGCTCAAAGCAAGATTCGCCTCTATACGATCCGCTTCCAGGAACCAGCAAGTTCAAGAGAACTTCTGGAACGCTCGTCAGTCAATATTTGTGACTTGAACGGGCTTCCTGAACTTTATGGACTCCCTTAACTCTCTTCTTTGGTGCATCTTGGAAAGGAGGCAAGGGGGCTCTATTTATAGAGTGGAGTGAGACCTGTCACGACCCGCACCCGCTTTTCGGACGCGAGCTCGTGAGCAAGCCAGCTACGTATCGAGCGGACTGCAGCCCGGCTCGAGTACGTATAAGCTGTCCAGAGTAGGGTATCATGTCTAATTTAAACTATATCTCAATCCATATGAATCATATAAACAAGAATAAATAAGTATGGGTCATGGTCTCAGCCCATTAGCATATTGTTCGATTAGACTCCAAGAATGATTATGAGTCTATAAAATAAGCCGAATATATCATAGTACGGAATATAAGGTACGAGAAGATAATAAAGAAATATCACAAGCAAATACATGTATCATACATCGCAATCCTCTACCATCCTGTTCTGCTAACTAACTCTATGCAGTCGCTAAACCTGAAGAGATCATCAAGTCCTCAGAGGACTAGCAAGATACATAAAACATGCCTATCTAACAGTTTAATCATACAATAATATAACCAGGGTATAACAGGAACTAGACATGAGACTGATATGTGGCTACTAACATGTAGCTATGAACACGGATACGGGATCAAGTATGCATAAATAAACTGCTGGAAGATCAATGGAATACCAACCCTCGCCCCGAATGTGGACTCGCAGGTCAGTTTCAAGACAAGTCACCCTCGCCCCGTATGTGGACTCGCAGGTGCAAAGGACAACCCTCGTCCCGTGTCTGGACTCGCAGGTTGTGGGAAAGACAAAAGAATAGTAGTTCACTCACACATACTTGCAGACATGACTCAGTCAAGATAGAGGTGAAGACATGGTACAACTCAGTCATGACACAGGTAAGGACAAATCTAGCATGATCCATAACGTAAACAAGCCTGGTATAACTACATTATCAAGCCATGAAATACTGATATACAAGCAAGACAATAAACTGGTAGACGCGGTATCATATAAATCTATAACAACTAAGGTAACTAAAGATAACATACTAAAACAGGTGTACTATAAGCATGAAAATAAACTATAGAGGGAGGCAATGTATACTTGCCTGGAGGTTGTACACAGATCCAACAAATACATAGTCAACTGGTAAGCCATACAGTCCAAGTCATCACAACTGTCTCCGAAAGCTGAAACAAACATTGCCAACATTCTCAGAATAGTCAAATTAGCTAGGATTGCCTGTCCTTAAGTCCAATTCTGGACACAGGGGCAAAAAGATAATTTCGGGCCAAAATGGTGTCCGCCGTTGGACCCGCTTTGCACCGAAAAGTGTGCCAAGGTCAATGGTCTCTAAAGTCCTCAAACTACATGTCTACAAATCTGGTTTTTTCGATACGAATCCAACCGTATGTCCAAAGTTGGATTGCGACGGACCGTGCACAAAATCACCCGTTGAGTCGGACCGTGGGGCCCGCAAAACGGCGGTCCGATTCAACTATCTCAGAATTGGACCAAACTTGGCATACAGGACCAAAAAAAAGATACGGTCCAGTTGGTGCAAGTTTCGTCTCGATCTGACGAGCGTGCACAAATTAATTGGAAAATTTGCAAAGGGTCCGATACGGTAAATTTTGACGGATACGCATCAAATTTGTCACGCACACGCGACCAATTTGAATTCCGTCAAAGTCTACACGACCACGAAGCCGTTACACACCTTTCGATACTTTCGGTTCGTGACCACGTCGCCCGGATTAGCGGGACGTACGTCGTATCGATGGAATTTGTGTTTTCGAAAAACAGTTTTTCAGTCAACTTCGAAATTCGATTTTTTGACGCGTAGTCGATGATTTCCAAATCCACAAAAAGGGTCATGAAGCCCTATAGGTTGTCTAGGTCTGTATTTAGTTTGTTTTTGAAAATGACTACTGGTTGGTTCAATAACAGCCTTCCAAGTTAGATCCCAAAAACAGTTCTAATACTCTGTTTTTAATGGTTTTTCGTGAACTTTCAAGAATTTACCCAATTAATCTTGAGCAAAATAGATCAATCTAATTGCAAGGTTACGTAGGTGGTCAACTAGGCTATTATTAGAATTTTACGGGTTGAAGAATCGTTGGACGATGAGGAAGAAAACTAACTTAAAATATAGTACCTGTGCGGGTTGCTACTGTTGCTGGTATCGCGGCTGCTGTCGCCACCCGCGCGCGCGCGCGTCTGCCGGCCGGCGGTGGCGTGCGACGGCGCCGCGGTGGCGCGCGGCCGCCTGGGGGTCGAGGGTGGTCGCTTGGTTGAAGAGTTTAGGGTTTGCTCTGTTTTCTCGATCTCGGTTATATATGTGTACGTGCGTGTTTGCAAGGCTCGGGTCTGTGCTCATTACAGGCTTGGGCTGGGCCGTTCGGGTCTGTTGGCTGTTATGGGGTTGAGTTTGTGTGTGATTGGGGGGCCTCAGCTGTGCGGTTTGGGGCTGGTTTGCTTCTGCTATCCTTTTTGCAAACATGCAGCAAACCCATTTCGAGAGATCCAAAGTTTATCATTATTATTCTTTTCTTCTTTTTCTTGGAAAGCAGCAGTAATACCAAGTCAACAGCACGTGTGGCTGTGCTTCCTAGCATACATGTTTTATTTAAAAAACATTCATAATAGCCTCCAACTGATCATATAACCAATTTCTCAAGATCCTAAGGCCTTGATACATTAAAAATAGCAAATTCAGATTGCAATCTCATTTCTAGTTAAGCCAAGCTGACATATTCATAATTTGGTAGTCAATATCAAACCCAAGATTCAAGTAAGGGCAAATTCAAGAATCCATGTTCAATAAAATGGCAGTATCCTGGATCAACCCACCACATGCAAAGGCTAAGTAGAGGAAATGCTAAGTGGCTTACACTATTTCCTCCTTCCCATAAGTCTCAAGACTCTCAACACCATTTATCCTCATAACTAACTAACCATCCACCAGAAGACAATCCTTAGTTTATCACAGCATTATGTCAGCTTAGATGACCTTAAACCTTGTTAGGCATAAAAGCTTTTTACATTTTAACTACTGATGAAATACAGCTTCTTTTGGACATCCTTTTACTGTACGTAGCATCCCTACATGGGCTTGGGCTGGTTCGGGTCCAATCCGGGCTAAATTGGAATAACCGAATTTCCTAAAAGTCAATTAATATTAATAATGAATAATTAAACTATTTATAATGGTCATGTCACAACTTAGCTTGGTTTTCCTAGTTAGGACATCGTAATGGCTCGGCCTTCCCTGACATGGCTAATACACTAGTCAAGGCACGCCACTGCACTATCCGTGCCACGATTTCTAGTCGTCTTGTACTCCAAATCTTAACCATGGCTAAAGTCACCTACCGTAATAATTAACTAAATAATTATTTATAAAAATCTAAAAATTGCCATTTAATAATAAAAAATAATTCAACAATTTCCGGGAAGGGGAGCTACAAGACCTCACCATCTCTCATATCCGATGTGGGACTAAAACACCAATACTCTAAAATAGAGTTTGATATTTTACATCATCCCACAATCAACATAGTCGAGTGCTAGCCCACGCCTTCCTCCCGAACACTCCCGTGCATGCACGAGACAACCTGGAGTTCGTGTCGAGTTCGATCCTGCACAATAAAACTCAACTTACATCCTTGTTGGAATTAATCATTTTTCTCTTAGTGAAATCACCCACATGGTTACCTCCTTAGGGTCACCACCCCATGTGCATATCCCAACAATACATACACATATATATGTTGAGATAACTCATGGTGCTTTTCCAATATGGGACTAAACTTTACAAAGCATGTTGAGAGCAAGCTCTCTTCATGTCAAGGAGCAAGAGCACCAACATAAACGTTACAGAATTTCTGCAACAACACATAATATGATGGGTATGAAGAGTTTTTGGCCTATTATAACGATTTTTATCATCATGCGTTATATATTATTCACACATATGTAACGTTGTTACACGCAAACGTTATAAAAAATGGTAAAAAAATTAGAGCGCACGCTCGAATGCCCGCTCAAACCCGACCCCCCTCCTCCAAATCAAAACCCTCAGTTCCTTTTTCTTCCCCCCTCTCTCTCCCCCCTATTTTCCTTCTCATCTCCTCTTTCCCTCCTACAACAGCCCGAAAACCCTAGCCCTAATTTTTTGTGGGGTTTTTAAGGAGGAAAAAGAGGAGGGAGTGAAACCTCACACCTCTGGCTACTTCTTTATCGGCGCCGTCCAGGCCAACTCCTCCCTGGAGGACCACGACAGGTGCTCATCTCTCCCTCGATGACCTACGTCGGAGTCTACGACGGCCACGGTGATATTTTTCCTCCTCTCTTTAGATCTAGGTTTTCCAAACCCTAATTTTTCCTTTGTACTTCCTCGAGCTCGAATCCTAATTTTCGATTTCGAACATAATGTGGTCGAGATCTCATTACGGAAAGGACGCAGGCGCCGGAGACGTGGAGTCCGGCCGGTGCATGCTATACCCGACGATGCTGGAGGGAGCTCCGATGTGCGTTCATAAGGAAGATCGACGCCATCCTCGCTGTCAGCTCCTCCTTACCTTTAATGAAAAACTCGAAGCTTGCAAATCAGAAGAATATGTTAGCAGGAAACTTGAGTGCTTTGTAGATGTTGATTCTATGATACATATATCACTTTATATTAGCGAAGTTCTTATTATTTTGTATTCTTTCAGAAATGAGAATTCATTAGTTTAGTCCTGAAATTTGGGATAGAAGGCCTTATTTACTTAGAAACCAATTTGAGATTAGAAGAAATAATTGATGTCCAAACAAATTATTTTGGACCTTTTATAAGTGTCTAATCTATTGCTTTTCACAAGGTTTACAGAGACACTCAAACTTTTTAAACTTGTCATATAGCCTGCCGTGTAAAATATTGTCCAGAAGTGGTATGGGACAATTTCATTTATTCACTTTAATGAAAAACTCAAAGCTTGCACATCAGAACAATATGTTAGCAAGAAACTTGAGTGATTAGTAGATGTTGATTCTATGATAAATATAGCACTTTATATTAGAGGAGCTCTTATTACATTGTATTCTTTTAGAAATGAGAATTCATTAGTCTAGTCCTGAAATTTGGGATAGAAGGCCTTATTTACTTAGAAACCATTTTGAGATTAGAAGTAAATAATGGATGTCCAAACAAACTATTTTGGACCTTATAGAAGTGTCTAATATACTAATTTTCACAAGGGTTTACAGAGACGCTCAAACTTTTTAAATTTGTCATATAGCCCTGCTGTGTAAAATGTTGTCCAGAAGTGGTATGGGACAAATTTTATTGGTTATTCTAAAAGGATAAGATGGTTGAGAAAATGGAGAAGTTGGGGATAGTTTACTATTATCTTTAGAGATCGAAGAATGATAATTTCCATGATTTTAGTTTCCTATGGATTTCTGTGAAGAAATTATTCACATAGATGCATCTTCCTAACATTATTAGAGCGGAAGAGCCTGAACTTGGTAGACTCCAAGAAAACTCTACTTGGGTCAGAATTACTATCAAAAGAAC
Organism: Iris pallida; assembly: GCA_029216955.1. Lineage (NCBI taxonomy): Eukaryota > Viridiplantae > Streptophyta > Magnoliopsida > Asparagales > Iridaceae > Iris > Iris pallida. Next base: position 7,829,072 of record JANAVB010015200.1, read on the forward strand.
AGGATTTAAACTCCTCCGGCTGATCGTGCCCGTATCCAACACATATTGGATAGTATATTTTCTTGATACTCTAATTAGTTATGGCCTGCCCAGAACATGGTTGAAGCCTTTGAAGTTGATATAGGCATGTTTTTTATGGTGCCAAATATATTGAGACTTGAAAAGTAACATTTTTTTCCAGTTATCTTTGTAGAACTGTTTGAACCTAGTTACCATCCAAACATGCTTAACTAGTTAACTATCCTTGCATCGTTCTTATCCTCGATTCATATTGTGTATGAACTTAGTATGATTGTACTTGTTTATGTGTTGCAGAAGGTTTCGGTCCATATTGGTCCAGTTCATATTGGTTATTCTTATCCTCGATTTATATTGGTTATTCTTATCCTCGATTTTCTTGATGCTCTAGTTCCATTCATTATAGTGTGAGACAATTCTTAATTTTTGTGTCTAATCAATAATTTTTAGCAGAAACATATGCATATGTGTACAGGCAAGTGTGTAAAATGCATGTCTATACTGGGATTTTCTTGTATCATTTTGCAGATTGAACCAGTAAGCATGTAACTTATTATTTTTTATTCTAGTTATACCTTTTTAGTATAGACAATGTGTATATTGTAATACATGATAGGCTAGCATATCCAAGTGGAACTAAATGTTGCTTGCAGGCAACACTTTTGTCCTTATATAATTATTAATTACCTCATGCTAGCCCTTTGTTCTTTTCCTTCTAAACTTTGGTATTAGTCAGAGACACAGTTATTACTGTAAGACATGACTGGCTGGAAATCAGTTGAAAATATATATATTTTCTTGCAGGAACATTCTTCTAGTACTCTTACTAAATGTTAAATCCATTATCCTTTTTCCATCTTTTTCTTATCATTCATGTTACTCCTACATATATGCTTTTGGGTATCCATCTTTCAATCCTTTCATCTACTTGTGTACATATCTTATGTATGTGTGTGCGTCCATCAGTAACTGAATGAATGTTACACACAAATAGATATATTCTGACTCAGCATATATGTTTTTTGGCCTCCATCTTCCCGTCTGTCCCTTTGAAACATGTGTATCTTTATTGTGTATATATGTGTGTGTAAAGGACGATTTCAACGGGCACTTATTAATTTTGACATAGGGAGAAAGGATGAACACAGATGTAAGTAAAGGATATTCAGTCCCCAACCATGCTCTTTCAATTACACATCATTGATTTGTGAGTGTCAAGGTGGTAAAAGCTCAAAGGAAACATCTATACGCTAAGGGTCTGACCTGAACCTAAACTGCTAAACCCAACAAGAGTAAAATCTGACATAAACTTGATTTGCTAGATGCTTTGCCTATGGGTTTGGACTTTACATGGATCCCACCTATTGATAGTCATTTTCTCTATGCTATGTTCGGTGTTCTATCCTTCAAGTCCTTGTGCCTTCCTGGACCGAAGCCGAAAAATTATCCTTTCCTGTGATTTGGGATCCATATATACTAATGCAAGGTTTTATGTTACCTTATCATAAAAGCACAGCTCATGTCTCTTGTGATTTGGGATCCATATATACTGATGGTTTTATACTTCTATTTTTAATGTTCTAAGCTTGCTCCTACCTAACAGTAAATATTCTTGATATTATAGAGGCTGCAGTAAAAGGCCAATGGATGTACCATTCGCATAGCTGCTGTTGGCATTCACGTGATAGGGAGATCTTTTGCAAATTCTTCATATTTTTGCTTGAGATGGGAACTGAGTAATTGCGAGGAGCTAGCTCACCGGAAAGGAACTGAGAGTTTTAAGAGCTAATCCTGGAAAAGGTATCTAGTTCTGCATAATACATTAGGACAGGTCAGTACTGATTCTTCTCACTTTATTCAATATCAATTGTATTTTAAGTCACTTATGAACTTTGATTCCCGAAAAGATACAATCTTCTATCATTCACTTTTTTATGTTCTAAGGATGGTTAATTTTGGATTAGTTAAACTTCTTATTTATTCTATAATATCCAATTCTTCTCTTTTGATTCATAATTGTAGTATACCTTTTTATAAGAGGCAATAATATCTGGATAACTATGCTCTGAAGAAGCATCCATGGCATCGTTAGTCAGGTTTTTATGCCCTTCTTGATAGTATTAAGGAACAATTATGGCTGGTTGCTTTTAGATTGTTACAACATCGACATATTATCTAAAAGTATCCATGCCTTTAGCTTCAGTGCTCATTCATGTAATCATCATAAATTATCTTCCAAGCTTTATAACATCCTTATGAATTGTCTGTGGTGTATGAACCAATGATGAAAAGCTCAAGAAAAGGATTCACCAAGTTTTTATTATTATCTTCCGAATTAACATGAAGATTTGGTGGCAAGTTTCTACCCTAGCAGTTAAGAGCACGAGATAGCTTTACTGTAATATATTGAAGGTTAGTTGGCATATAGTTGAGCCTAGCCTACCTTTGTTACTCTAAATCTTTTCTTATCCCAAATGTCTTCTAGTATACGCCCTACATTAGATGGTTTTGCTAAAGCCATGACCAACCATATTTTGGAAAAGAATATTTGTTTGGAAGCACAGATAAAATTCCCATAGATGCTACACAATTATAGGCCTGTACATGACCCTCAGATCTACCTTCCTTAAATTGAACCAAAATTCGTTTATCTCTGCATTAATTTTCTCTTTGGATTTATATTGATGCATTATTGGATATTACAGTTGGTGTCCGTATTAAGAATTGCTCCAAAATTTGCGCTATCAGTATTTGATCCTGAGGCAAAGGTATGAGATCTCTTTATTGCCAGCAGCTGTTGCACTGGGTTATATGGTCAAAGGTATGAGATCTTTTTATAGTAAGTTGCCTGAGTAATTAAGAGTTGGTTAGGAAAATTGGTTACTTCTAGGACTTGAAAGTTTCATTCGATAGGAGATGCCATGTCGTAATAGTAGAAGGATTGCATTTTGGCAGCGTTGAATAAAGTTGGTACTCTACTGTAAGATTTAAGGAAGTTTATGAAGAGGCGATGATGCGCTATCTGGTTTTATAGAATGCTGTCCAAAATTGACATTTTTGTTAAATAATTTATAGAAATAACGGTTTTCTGATATGTGCTATCTGTTTTTAAAAGAAGCGATGATGATCCTTATCAGACTACTAATTTCCACTTAAGAATAAGATTTGGCTTTCTTTTTCCTCTCTTTCGATGGCATGGTGGCTCAGCTGCAGCCAATTTGGTAAGATGGAAATATTTATATTCTGATGGAATCTCTCTTTATTCATTCATTCATTTGTTTTTATCAATATGGGATAATGACAACAATGTGAATTCTCATTGAGTGAATCTCTACTGTGATGGCGAGGCATGTTCCTGGAGCCATTTGTCGATCTGAGCCTCTTATCAGTCTTCTTTCTTTTCTTTTTTTTTGAATTTTTACATGTGCTTCTATCATTTGTCTGTCTTCTGCATATAGTAAGTAGTCTTGATTTTTCAAAATAAAATTGCTTTGTGATGACTGGTTAGTTCTGCATATAGTTAGTCTTGATTCTTTTCTTTTAGCCTATATATTGAGATATCTATTAGTTGACACCAAATATATATATTTTTAGTTGACACCAAAAATATATAGTTGAATCTTGTGTTTGTTATTTTAGAATAGGATTGTGAATCTTGTGTTTGTTATGTTTGTTATTTTAGAATAGGATTGTGAACCTTGTGATGCTAGTTTTGCCTTTTACTTTGCTCTCTTCCAGTTATAGTTATAATGTGATTATGTGATATTCTACTAACTACTAGATTGGATTGTTATGTTGTTTATTTTTTAGTTTATAGTGGATAGCCCTTCCAATTCTAGTCCTCAAGATCCAGGTCCTCTCTCTCTCTCTCTCTCTCTCTCTCTCTCTTTTCTTCTTCTGTTCTCTCATGAAAATATGTAGTTCACAAGAAATTATTGCTTCCTATGTGCAGACATTCACACTCAAAGTGACTATACACTTTTGAAGGGATGTCACAATTTGGTGTTGGCGAATGATGTTTCAAGGTTTTGAGGCCGGACGCCCTAAAAGGGAAAAATGTATATATTTCTGGATTTTGAAATGTAATGGTGATATGTTGGTGAAACAAAAATTGAAAAAAGGGTGATATATTTTGAAATGTAATTAAGATGATGCGATATTTGGATATTTTTAATGAAATATTTCAAATGTTAGTTAAATTTCATATTTCTGTTGTCTCAGGAAAGTAATATTCTTTTTATAACGCATTGAATTATGAGCATTGACAGGTGATATATATTTGTGTGAATGACAAGAACAGAACGTTAGAAAGTGTCATGTATAAATTCTTTTTATAACGTTTCATGAACGCTTTCTGAATAGTTTCAGAACCAGATCATTTTAGTAAGCGTTATGTATATATAACCTATTCATAATGCTTTAGGATAGATACGTTATATATAATGATAAGATTAATGTCGTTTTCAAATTTAGTGTTATATATAATTGACTTAATTATGTCGTTTTTAATAAAAAAAGTATCACATAAGTGTAAGTCATATATAACGTTTTTTTAAAACTTTTATAACACTCGTGTTCATGACAGTTTCCTTCTTCAAAAAAATTGTCATAAATTGTCATATATGACGATTTTTACCCATCATAAAATGGTATTTTTCTTGTAGTGAGACAACAATGGATGAAATAAATTATAGCAATTGAAAGGAATAATATATATATATATATATATATATATATATATATATATATATATATATATATATATATATATACACAAACTTGCTTCCTCCTCCTACCTGCTCTCCTATGGCTCGATGACTCCATCCCCCTCCCGCAGGCGGCGCCGGGGCAGAGCTGTCCCGAGAGCTCGCCGGACGAAGAACCCTCTATCCCCCCGTCGGCAGTCGAGCTGGACCCCCGCCACAGGCGCCTCAGCTTGCCCGACGGCGGCCACGCGAGAGCCTCCCACTTGGACGAGCGACCAACCAGCCCTGGTCGGCCGTGCCCTCGTCGGATAGCGCTGAAGCTCCGAGGCTCTTCCCCTCGCCCTTCAGCTGGTGCCGAGTGGAGGTCATCGACGGGAGCCGCTCCGTCCAGGAGTCGCAACCCCTCTCAGGTGGCCCCACCCCCCGACGATCCCCCACGGAACCCCCATCCCGTCCAGCTCGCATGGCCGGGCCGCCGAAGTCCAGACGGTCGTGAGTCCGGCCAGATACCGCCGATCGTGCCCGAGATTCGAATTTTGAAATTTGAAATCCAAATTTCCCCCCTCTCCACCCGAGAGTAGCCATGCGCTGACTCCCATCGTGGCGGACATGCGCCCACACATCAGTAGGGCGACTATGCGCCCAAGGTTAGCTATGCGCCCCCTCCCAGTTTTGCACCACCGCCTTCCCACGCGGGCGGATATGTGCCACTCCCTCATGGGGAGACCAGGCGCCCCCCACCGCAGGCCTATGTGCCCTCTTCGACGTTCCTGCACGGCGAATTGGCCCCCGAGCATGCGCCACCTGTAGGCGAGCATGCGCCCCCTCCTTGCCCATTCAACATGCACCCACACCCCTGATCGCAGACGGTCGCACGCTATCGCCTATGCGCCAGCCGCCACAACCAGCAGGCGACCATGCGGCCCCTAGCTCCCTCCCCTGTGCATGTGCCCACCCTAAGGAGGGGCACCTAACCATGGTACCTGAGAAAGGGGGCTATGTGCCTACACCCTCCAGTCCTCCCTTACAGCCTGGGCAGTTAACACCTGTTCATCCCGCCAGGGCCACAAAAACCCTTTCCTATGAGACGATTTTGCAACCAGACTGCGTGTCGAAGCATCCGTCCCAGACAGAGGATACCGTCCTGCCAGACATTGAGCTCCCGAGCCCGACTGGCGGTCAGAACATCTGTGTGCCGTTCTCCTCCGCAGAGATATCCTCCTTATCTACCTGCTTCGCTAGAACTTTCGTGTTGAAATTCCCCGTTGGATGTCCCAAGATTACCATTGCCCATGAAGCTATCGCAGGATGGGGTCTGGCATCAGCCTACAAAGTTGCCCCGTTGGATTCTAAACACATGCTATTCCACATATCCTCCGACCCCGACTACTCTTTAGTATGAGCCAAAGGCACTGCCAGCATTGGCACCCACAACGTCAAGATTGCCAAATGGTCCCCCGGATTCAACCCTAAAGTAGACTCGTCGATAATCTCGGCATGGATCATCCTTCCTAACCTTCCGCTCGTCTGCTTCACCCCCGCTACGCTTAAGGGAATCGCCAACTCTTTCGGAACCCTCATGGCGATCGCAAAATAAACCTGATCCCTCTCCAAAGGCAACTACGCGAAGATTTGTGTGGAGCTTGACCTGTCGTCGGACCCACCCACACTTATACAGATTGACCTTGGAGGACAGACACACCTTCAGACTCTGGAGTATGACAACTGCATCATCTTCTACAAGCACTGTTAGACCAGAGGAGATCTCACAAAATTTTATTTCAAGGCTAACCCGTAGCTCAAGAAGAAAGTCCCCCGTAAGCCGCAATCCCTCAAGTCGCAACCCCAAAAGGCGACCCAAGTCATCGCCTCTTCCCCCATCCTTCCCCTCCCTAACTCCCACCGCCACTTTGCTGACAGCGATGGCTCCCTCAGCCCCCGATCCTCCCCCCAACCGGCTAAAGCTAACTCCCCGACCATCCTTCTCAACAACAAGTTTGACATCCTCACCTCCACATCGCCAAACATCTTTCAAGACAGCCTCTACCCGACGGGACCCCTCCTGGTGAGCGAGAGAAGTCCGCAGAAGTGCATCCACACATAGCAGTCTCACCGGCATATGCAGGAGAGAATCAGTTGCCATTTATCATCCATCCAGCATCAAAGCCCCTTCCACCGCCCCCGGATGCGTCCCTGAGATCGACCCGACGACGTTAGGCGTCATCCCTACAGACAGGCTTATGCAGGCCATGGATGCCGGCTTCTTGGACCTCGGCAACCCCTTCTGTGCTTTGGCAGATATCGAGAAGGACGTCAGCTCCCCCTCGACGAGGGCTACAGGCAGCATAGGCCGTGACTCATCCGAGTCGGCCTACAATGACACAGTTAAGTCGTCGAGAGCCACCAAAACCTCCCACAACAAGAAGAACAAACAAGCCCTTGAGCCTACGGCCATGACCACTCGGTCAGCCACTAAGCTCAACACCCACCCCCTTCGCAACTAGCCCAATGCTTAACATTCTCTTGTGGAATGTGAGAGGGCTGGCCAATAAACCTACCTTGAGAAGAATAATCGTCCTCAAGAAAACCCACCGGGTCGATATTATAGTTGTCATCGAGCCTAAAATCCCACAAAGAAAACTCAAATCCATCCAGCTACAACTCGACTTCCCGTCCGTGGTCGCCGGATGCCACGATATTTGGATCCTCTTCACCGTCGAATGTAAATTCGGTATCGTCAACGACTCAAAATAGGCGCTTTCCCGCTGGGTAGAGCACCTATCTCTTACATCTCGATCCCTCGTCTCGGCTGTCCACGGCAGCTGTGACCTTGCCGAATGCAAGATGCTGTGGGACACCCTAACGGACACTCGCATCCTCCTCAACAACCTTCCGTGGCTCTGTCTCAGAGACTTCAACACCATTTCGCACAGAGACGAAAAGTCAAGTGGCCGGCCACCACCCCAGCCGGCCATAAATGACTTCAACACCTTCCTCTTCAATGCCACTTGTCTCCCCTCCCTTTCTCCGATAACACATTCACCTAGTGTAAAATGCAGGAAGGCACCCGTAGGCAATATTCTCGCCTGGATCGAGCCTTAGTCGATAATCGCTGGGCCGACATGGACCTCATCTCTAACCTTTCCCACCTCAACACTACCAAGTTGGATCACTCCTCTCTCCTAATCGAGATCAACAGCAACTCCAGGCTGGTCAAAAAACCTTTCCGCTTCCTGGATTTTTGGAGATATCACCCTCAATTCAGGAACATCGTTGACTCCATCTGGAGGTCGGTTAGCAACCCCGACCCCCCTTGTCCGTATGGCAGTCAAGCTCAAAGCTACTAGAGGTGCTCTGTCGACTTGGAGTAAACTCGCTTTCGACAATATTTTCCAAGCGATTAAGACGGCGAAGGATGACGTCACTCGCACCGAGATCATCTTCGCCTCGGATAGATCGCCGGAGGCCCGTGTAGCACTCAACCTAACCAAAGCTCTTCTGAAGTCTCGGATTAAGATCGAAACAGAATTCTAGAAGCAGAAGGCCAGATGACTTGGGACGCCGAGGACGACAGGAATTTTGGCTTCTTCTACGCTTGCGTCAAAGGATGAAGAAATCAGCTCAAACTGCACTAGATCGCCGACGAGAACGGAAGGATCGTCAAAGACCAACGTAGCATCAACATGGCTGTCGCGAACTTCTACACCAAACTATTCTCCAAGGAGGCCGTCACTAAGGATTAGGTGTTCTTGGCAAAGGTCCCCATCTTGATCTTCGAGCAAGAGAACGTGTAACTCCTGTCCCCTTCCTCCAAAGAGGAAGTCAAGTCCGCAGTATGGGCCCTCAATGTACACAGCACTCCCGGACCAGATGGTTTCTCCAAAGTTTTCTTCTGCTCTTGCTGGGACATCATCGAATCTGACTTTTACGAGGCAGCAATGGCTTTTTTTCAAGGGACATGTTACCCGAAAGCCATCTCCCGCACCAACCTCATCTTAATCCCAAAAAAAGATAGCACAGAGACCTTCAAAGACTTCAGACCTATCAGCCTTTGCACCTTCACCAACAAATCATCTCCAAGATCATCGCGAACCGTATGTCCACTCTTCTTCCCAAGATTATATCCGAGGAACAAAATGGTTTCATCCCAGGACGGAACATCACTGATAACATCTTGCTTGCTCAGGAAATGAGTACTTGCATGAAGTTTCCGTCTAGAGGGGGAAAGTCGCCATTAAGCTAGACATAGAAAAAACTTATGACCGTCTAGACTGAAAATTCATGATTTAGGTTTTTCGAGGGTTCGGGTTCTCGAAGAAGTAGATAGATATCATCTTCAGATCCATTAGCAACTCTTGGTTCTCTACGGTCATCAACAGACAAGCAGAAGGTTTCTTCAAATCCAGTCGCGAGGTCCGTCAGGGGACCCTCTTTCCTCTACCATCTTCATCATCGCAGCCGAAGCGTTCAGCAGAAACCTTAATAGCATGGCTAACACCCCCCAAGTTCCACTACTTCCACACCACCGCTGGCTGCCCTCTAATCACTCATCTGGCCTACGCCGATGATATCCTCTTCTTCTCATCCGACGATGTCGGATCGGTAGAGGTAGTCTGCAGTACGCTTAAGAGATACACCAAATGATCAGGCCAACGAATCAACACAGATAAAAGCGTCATCTATACCCATCATAAAGCTGATAGGAGCTACTCGACTTCCCTCGCCAACCTAACCTCATTCTCTATCGCTTACCCGTCGTTCTCCTACCTGGGGTGCCCGCTGGTGTACGGCAAATCTAACTCGGGCATCTTCGACGGTATGGTGAACAAAATCAAAACAAAGATCGTGGGATGGCATAACGCGACCCTCTCCCCGGGCGGCAAGATGATCCTGATCAAGCATGTCCTATCCTCCATCCCCATCTACACCTTGGCCGTGTGTGCCCCCCCAAGAAGGTTATATCCTTGTTAGAATCCCTCTTTGCCAGCTTCTTTTGGGGGTATCGCGACGGCAAAGATAAGCACCATTGGGCCAGCTGGGATACCATGGCCAAACCAACCGAAGCGGGTGGCCTGGGCTTCAGCAAACTAGCTCCAATCATTGACGCCTGCTCAATGAAGCTGTAGTGGAAGGTCTGATCGAAAAACTCTATTTGGACTAGATTCAAGAAGGCTAGATACTGCCGTCAGTCTCACCCCGCAACGGCAGTCGCCAACAATCGTTCTTTCGCATCCTGGTGACGGATCCTACATGGCCGACACCTCGCAGAACCCATCATCCGCCTTCAGATTGGCAACGATAGCTCGTCGCTGCGCCACGAATGATGGCTCGGCAATGTTGTCCTTCAACCTTCCGTAACCACTCCCCCTAATTGTACCATCCGAGATTTATGGGACAGCGACTCCGGGTGGAGATGGGACCGGATCAGCGAGTGGCTGGGTCCGGCGGCACCGGCTGTCCTCGCCACAGCAGACGTTCAGCTCAATGACATCCCCGACGCTCTAACTTGGGCTACCACGCTAGGGGGTACCTTCATGTTGGCCTCCGCCAGGCGCGTGGTGAGAGGACCTGACGCGACATCTACGCTGATCGCCCTTTTTGGCATTCTTGCATTCCCAACAAATGGACTATCCTAATCTGGAGAGCTCACTGTAGGAAGCTCCCTACCGACGACTCCCTCACCTCCATCGGCTACAATCTTGCCTCTAAGTGTCATTGCTACTATTTGTACCACTCAAAAATCACCGAACACATCCTGGTCTCCGGCGACCTCGCCACTCGGATGTGGTCCAAACTCTCACGCCGTTGCGGACTTGATCACCGTGTAGGGGGCCTCAACGATCTCCTCGCCAGCTGGGGCAAATCCCATGGCCTTCAGATCATTGCGACCGCCGGAATTTGGGTTCTATGGAAGAACCGAAACAAATACAGATACGAAGGACGCCAATACAACCCCTCTCAGCTGATCTGGGAGGTCCTCTGTCAGAGTCTCAAGAGAAGCAGGCGTTGCACACACTCCGGACAGTTTCTGGATAGCGCTGTCCTAACCAGAGGTCCGGGCCAGGTAGTCCAGTTAGCTGCGTACGGCCTCCTTTTGGCTTTTGTTGTCTTTTTGCGCTGGTCACTTTTACTTGTATAGGCTTCGGCATTTTGCGTCTGATACATCAATAAAGCTTCTTCTTCTAATATATATATATATATATATATATATATATATATATATATATATATATATATACTTGGGAGTTGACTGAGCTTCCATAAAGGCACAAGACAATTGGTATCAAGTTGGTATACAAGACAAAAATTAAAGAAGAATGACGAAGTCGACAAGTACAAGGCGCGCTTAGTAACCAAAGCCTACAAGTAAGTGTCTGGTGTGGACTACATAAAGTTTTAGCTCCTGTTGCACAACTTGATACAAATAGATTGGTGATTGCATTAGTGGCTCAAAACTCATTGTCTATCTTTCAACTGGATATGAAAATTGCCTTCTTACATGAAAAAATGGATGAACATATATTTATTGATAAACCTCATGGTTAAGTTAAGATTGGAGAAGAGCATAAGGTATATAAATTAGATAAGGCATTATACGGACTAAAACAATCTTTGAGAGCTTTGTATACTCATATATATGCTTATATTTCAAAGGTAGGTCTTTAAGAAATATCCATATAAGCATACTATTTATACAAAAATTGTAGATGGAGAAAAGTTGCTTATAGTATTCTTATATGTAGATGATATGACTTATACGGGAAACAATATGGCCATGTATAATTGAAAATATTAAGCAATCCATGATCCTTGAATTTATATGTCTGTTCTTGAGATGATGCACTATTTTTTTGTAATAAATGTTGTAAAATCACCTGCTGTAATTTTTTTGGGTAAAAAAAGAAATATATGCAAGAAATCTTAGACATGTTTGAAATGAAGGACTATAACACTGTAATTACTTTAGATGAAAGGGGATGAAGCTTGAGAAGAATCATGCAAGAAAAGGAGTTAATAGTACTCTCTATAAACAAATTATTGGAGGTTAATTTGATGTGTTAGAATAAATTCTTATATTACCTGGAAATAGAGTAACAAAAATAAAAGGATTATTGGTACTAGTTTATGGGAAAGTCTTATATGAAGCACTGCCCTAAGAGATTATTCGAGGTCTACGCACAGACTTATTCTCAAATTCTCCTAGAGGTAAAATGCTTGTGCTACCAGCTTTTCATCACTGCACACAACTTTGAGAAAGTGACCCGAACTTAGCTATTACCCCAAAAAATAGAATGCAACAACTAACATCAGCAACATAGTCAGAAGTAGGATCTTGATGGAGGCTTGTATAGGTATCTACATTAATTATATCGTGATAGATCGAGTGGAGGAATATTTATAATAAAAAAAGTTTGGTTAACTAGTTTATGAAAAAAAATGTAGGAGTAAGAAAACGTCTCGGAGAACCATTCATACCTTTGCTTTGGACTTGGTTTTTTCAAAACAACTGAACAACATTCCCTACCCAAAAAAAACCAAGTTCCAAAAAACATATATGACCATTACTAGAATATATAAGAGTAGAGTATTTATGGACAAATGAATACTATGCAATAGGTGTGATAGATTGCAGCCTTGGATCTCACTTAGTGACTATTATATTTATCTGAAGAAGTACTTGATGGACTATGCCTTGAATCAGACTTTTTGAATCTGGTTCAGACAATAACACACATAGTATGCTATAGGTTCTTGGATATATCAGGTGGCACTTTTGATTCGTCATGTGTAGTTTTTTCTTGTTTATGAGCATTGTCTGGGATTGTCCTGTCTAGTTACGGCCTTCAAATCTATCATATAGGTAAGTTCTTAAAGGATTGGTGATTGGTATCAACCCTGTATAATCATGCTTTGACCTATTAAGAGTTTTTTTGAAAAAAAAAGCTCATCCTAACCATATCACACTGGAACACTATCATCATAGGGATGGAGTATTATTGTACAACTTCGTACAATCATTTGGGCAATATTTTTGAGAATTTGATCTCATGGTCAGTGTTCCAGATTAGTTATCTAAGTTTAACTTGTTTTTACCCATTAGACTTGCTTTATGGGATCTCTAGGCAGACTTGGTTGGGTTGTCACAGTTGGTGAGTTACTTATGGGCTTAAACTCATCCCCCTCGATGATACTAGGATTAATTTTTTAGACAAATCTACGTCAAGTGGTTAGTAAGGTTCTTTTCTAACTTTATATAGTCAGGAACCACATGTTTGCCTAATAGGCTCTTTATTATTTGTATAGTTGCAGGTACTTATTCATCTTAGAATTCATAGAGTCATGATGCTTTAGCAGTTCTATAACAGATTGATTATCATAAAATAATAGGTACATAAATTTATAGAACATGTATGTGTATAATTTTTGAGTTATTCTGCTTTTGTACAAGTAATATCTAAAACTACCATTTCAGAATCCATGTTATTCCTTTGTATGATAGTTTGAAGATTCAACTTTAGAATCAAAAATTGGAGAATATGATATTAATTGATTAATAGAACTAAGAATGTATAATCTATCTTTTACAAAGTATTTTCCAACTGATAATTTATCTTAAATAGTAGTACTTTATTAGATTCTATTACAACCTTGTACCCTGAAGCTATGAATAGACTTATGAACTAGATTTTCTCTGACTGATGACACATGAAACAAATCATGGAGAGGTAGAATTTTCTTGATGTCATCTTCAGATCTACTCTTCATCTTCCTATAATATGTGTCGCTGAGTCATCTCCTAAGGTTACATCACTACCACCCAATTCTTGATAGTTTAAAAATAGGAAAGATCAAATAAAATATAAATATTAGCTCCATAATCCAACTACCAATCATCATAATGGTAAAAATACTGATTAAAGGTTGATAGCTCATAAACCTGAAGGAACTAGATAATCCATACATAAGCATGTTTGCTTAGGATTTGGCAATCCCTTTTTCTTTGAAAATGAGTCTTGATAGCTTCCTTATTTCTGTAGAAAGAGATGAAGGATAGATGATTTGTTTTGGTTTTCCTATGCAGTTTAGCCTTAAACCCAGTCTTAGGTTTGAATCTCACCCTAAGTTGTAGCATTTGCTCCCTAGAAATTTAGTTTAATAATTAGAAATTAATTTGGGATCATAAGGGTGCGTACCTAAGCTACAGGTCATATAAAGTCACTAGGGGCTCTAAATAGTCCTAATTGTGTTATTTCATTGTTTTAGAACTTCCTGGATTTGTTGGAAATTTTTAGATAATTTTATCTATAGTATTATTATTTTCATAAGCTTCAAGGATATTACAATAAGGGTACTTAAGGTCATTTTTGAGGCCAAATAATTTATTTGGGCTATATAAGCCTCAAACTATTTTTTAGAATTTTTATGGAATTTTTAGGAATTTTTTGGAATTTATTTGGAATTTATTGGATTTTTTCATAATTTTGTAATTAAATATCTATTAAAAATGCAATAACCCAGTCAGCAGCGGGGGGCCCACCCGTTAGCTACCGATGCTGGAAGGGGCAGGCCCACCCGTCAGTCTCTGAGTGGGCTGACCACGTGGTTTCCTAATATAGGAGATATTGGCTCTAGGCTAGCCGCTCAGACCCAAGCCGGCTCGACCCACAGCCGTAGGATCTGAGTGGGAGCAGCGAGATGACGACACGTGTCACCTTTAGCTGCGGCTTAGCAGCTCACCGCCTCTCCACTGCTTATATGTAGGTTATATTATTCCCGAAAACCTAAAAATCCAGCAGCTTTATTTGGAGAAAGAGTTCAAGTAGAGTTCTCGACTTCATGGAGCGATTGCCGGCAATCTAGACGTGCTTTTCGTGTGCCATTTTTTGGGTTATTTATAAGGGCACATCATATTTTGATCAGGGCTATCCCATTTCTATGTTTTATTTTTTTACAAGTTTGCCATTAAAAAATTACTCAGGGCTATCCCATTTCTAGGTTCTTTTTTTTACCAGAACTGCCAGGAATTCTGGTAGTCCAACATACAGTCAAAACTGCCAAAAAACTGGACAGTCCTTTATTTTACTTGCTATGAATTAGGACTGCCACTATTTTTGGCAGTCCTATCAGTTTGTAGGACTGCCAAAAAATTGGACAGTCCTAGTCAACGCGGGTTTGGGTGCCATCGATCTTGAGTAAAAGACGAAGATGGTGGAGGAGAAGAGGAAGATGTTGGACAAGAAGAAGATGAGAAGTTGTTGCTTAGCGTTGGAGAAAATTATGGAGGGGAAGAGGAAGAAGAAGAGGAGAGGAATTAGGGTTTTGGAAGAGAGAGAATGAAATTTGGAAATGAAACAAAAATTTTGGGTTTGGGGGGGTGGTTGTTGGGTTTGGGGCAGCCCTATGATCAAACAAATGGGCTATCCTGAGTAAATTCCCCCAAAATCAAAAAATTGATGTGCCCTTATAAATAACCTTTTTTTGTTAGAAGCGTATCGAGGTTAGATTTCCGAATATCAATTTTTTTTTGGAATTTTGAGTATGAATTTTTGGATAATTATTTGAGTGTCGGTTGTCCAAAAATAGACGCGTCGTACGGTTTCAAGATTCTGAGGGATTCTGAACTCCAATACATGATCTGTTTGAAGTTTTGGAAAGCTGGCATAGAGATATATAACATATAATTTTTCCAAAAATTCAAAAGTTCATCTACTATTTTATTTTATTCGTAGAAGTCAGATTTGGTCAATGATTCATCGATTTGGTCACTGTTAGCCATAATGGCGATAACTTTTGATCAAATCATGATTTTGCGGCACAGTCGATTCCAATGCACATGTGGCACTGAAATCTACAAGGTTGCACACTCAAAATTTTGAGTTCATAACGTTTGACTTGTTAGTCAACGATATGCCTCGATTTGCGTGCCACGGGTCCCAAATTTGGAACTGTGACCGTCCTTGGCCCAAAATTTGTGTTTAGAATTTATTTCAGATTTAAATAGGTTAAAATAGGATTTTAGATGATTTATTCCAGAATTAAAATAGTATTAATTATGTTAACCCATTAGCCATTTAATAAGATTTTAGAGTGGGAATTGTAGATCTAACTTGTGGTTGTTTGTGCGACGGGGTTCGTGAGAAGATGGCATGGATTGATAGCTTCTAGGCCAAAGTTCATCTTATGTTCATCCTATGAAATCAATCCATCCAGGAGTCCAAATAAGTACTTGTTGACACTTTCATGTGCATTTACTTTATATTGTTGTACTTCACTTATACTGACCTTTCCGTGTCTTGACTGTTTACACACACAAGAGTTGAGTGATTGACCAGTGTTCATATTTTCTTATTGTTATCATGATTATTATCGTGACCGTGTCTACATAATTGTGAGGTATGGATATTAGAGGGGTACAATTACTAGGCACGTGGACAAAGCCCGATTGTATTGTTGGCAACTCTCCCGTTTACGGGAGAGGGCCGTTTATAACCTCATCGTTTGCCTAAGACGTCCATGTGTAGGAACGTCGTACATCTCATGACATGTGCACTATTATGGTTTATATGAGTTTCATTATCTTTTTCATGCTTGCTACTTCCTTTACTAATCTTCTATTGCATGATTTCTTGTTCATATTGTTCATGTTTTCGTTGATTATTGCTTTCCATGTTAGTGTTTTATTACTTTATATTGTACTTGTATCATGTTGGTTTAGACTTGTACTTGTTCCAATCCTGACTGGATAATCATTTTTCAGTTGTAGACAACGTGATCTGTCTGGAGGTTTACGGTGAGTATGTTGGAGACACGTAACGTACCCGATTCCAGCACTGATGCGATTTAGCATATTTCTTTCCTTATGGATTCGTATTAGTTAGCAGTTATAGTTATAGAGTTTTGTTTATTTGTTTTATTTTCCTCTACCGTGTTTGTTCTCGAGACTTTCTGAGTTGTAGTGGATTATTTGATAATTATAATAGTGAGACTATTGGATATTTTTGGTTATTACTGATGGCTCAGTTATGGATAATATATGTGTGTGTTGTACTTGTTATTGTGTTTGTTGTGGACTATTGTTATGATAGACAGTGTACTACGGTCGATGTTGTGACGTAGGCTGGCTTGGCCACGAACTCGTATCCCAAAAGTGGGAGCGGGTCGTGACAAGTTTTTATGGTGGCCCATGCAGGTCAATTTTGCAAAAGATTACGAACTCCTAGTAGTAATTAAGTTAGTCGTACTACTACGAGCCTAAGGATAGAATTGAAGTTAGATATTAAAATAATTCTATGAAACGTTTATATCATTAATAGGAATTTCAACCCTATGAGTCTATTTTATCTTAGGATCTTCTTGTCTCTTATTTATATCCTGCTTAATTTTGTCCATGATTTCTTTGATATGTTTGTATCTACTGTTCTAACCATGTCCTTTCCTTCCTTATAGTTTGCAATGGTTAAGACAAGGCATAGTGCGATCCGTATGGGGAAAATGGTAGTTAACATATATGCTACTTCCGAACCCGAGGTATCGACAACAAAGAGTACTGAGTTCGTAGAGTCCTCTAACCAGCAAGAAGATAGAGTTAGTGCTAAGGATCTTCCACCACCACCACCAGAAGCCCCAGCCCAAGGAGTAACTATGGATGGAGCACATATCCTTGCGATACTCCAAGGCATGATGGAGACTCAGCAGAGGCACGCAGATATTTTGGAGGGGAGCATTGCAACACGGCAAGATTGTGTTGGTACTATTGATGGGTTTCGCAAGATGAACCCACCTCCTTTTACTGCCTCGGAGAAACCCATAGAAGTCACCAACTGGGTAGTGGAGATAGAGACACTACTAGAGGCATCAGAGTTGCCACCAGAGAAGTAGGTAAAAGCGGTTAAGTTGCAACTCAAGGGCAATGCACATCATTGGTAGGCTACACAAGAAAGATGGTTGGGCAAGAATGTGTCATGGAAAGAGTTTGCGGACCTATTCAACACCATGTTCTTCCCCATGACAGTTCGAAAGGAGCTGTAGGATCAGTTCATACGATTAGAGCAGGGAATATGACGGTGGACGAATATGATACATAATTTAGTCATTTGAGCCGCTTTTCTCCTACTATTGAGTAACGCCCCAGTCCCAAAATACATATAGGACCAAGATACGGTACATGCCAACAACACTTCACAAATGTGCCAAATCTTATAATAAGCCCATTAGCGAAATGCTTAAGCTGTAAATCATAATAATCCAGAATAATAATTCAGTCACAGGTCACAGCTAATCTCATCCACACAGAATAATAAGATAGAGAATATCAAGTCCAAAATAAATGATACTAATAAAGAAATATGTCCAACATGAAATATGAAATATAACTGTGCGGGTAAGACATCCCGAAACCACAGTGAAAAGAAACAAAGTATCAACTACATGTCCACTGAAAAGAAAGAAAATAAAGTATCAAGTCTAAAAGAGACATATCTTAAGAGAAGTTTTCTGCCACTATCTCGTCCACCTACGAAGGTACATCCCTCGCCTCGACTCCAGAATCGTGAACCTCCTCTCTATCTAAGCCTGGAGAGATCACCAGGTCCTCAGGGGACTAGCAAGACATATAATATATATACCTACTATACAATAAATAACATACGAGAAAAAAGGAAATGGTACAAGGAACAATATGAAACTAAAGAATAACTATAAATGGAATACCGTCAAAGATAGTGCTATCAAGCATGACTAATAGTAAGTCGGGGTAACCGCAGCCTGATGGGGGCTCACAGTCCTATATTCAGTAGCCGATAGGGAATCCCTAACTATAGTAAGGCTCATCCGCACTCGATGGGAGCTCACGAACGAGGTGGTCAGGTATAGTCATGTCTAATAACAGGTCAGGGTCAAATCAAATGATCATGATCGGGTCAAGTCAATCAAGTACCGAAAATCAGACTAAGGTCAAGTCCAAGTCAAATAGGTCAGGAGATCATGGCATGGAAAAAACAACACTATCACTAGATATGAACATGATAAGAAAGTAGAACAAGTAATATGGAAAAGAGTAAAAATCTACGTGCACGTAAAACTAGAATAACCAAGACAAGGAACAGAAGAAATATGGAACGAAGTAAGATATGAAAAACAGCAATATGGAAAACCATGTAAGTACTGTAAAGTTTGGTAAGGTGTACTTGCCTGGTGTAGACTCAACCACGTATAAATAACTCGTCAGATCAAATGTCCGTAAAAGCTGAACTCCTGCAACTTTCTTCGGATGCTAAAACAGACATTACCAACATTCTCGAAATAAAAAAAATAGCTAGGATAGGCTACCCATAAGTCCAATTCTGGACAGGAGCAAAACGATAATTTTGGGTCAAAACGGTATCCGCCGTTGGACCCACTTTGCACCAAAAAGCGTGCCGGAGTCTATGGTCTCTAAAGCCGTCAAACTATATGTCTACGGATTCGTTTTGATGAGACGAACCCAACGGTATGTCCAAAGTTGGATTCCGGCGGGCCGTGCACAAATTCGTCGGTTGAGTTGGATCGTGGGGCCCGCAAAACGGTGATCCGGTCAGTTATCTCAGAATCGGACCGAACATGGCATACAGGAACAAAAAAGTGATACAGTCCTGTTGGCGCAAGTTTCGTCTCGATTTGACAAACGTGCACAAAGTAATTGGAGAATTTCGGAAAAGGTCGATATGGTGAACTTTGACGGATACGCATCAAATTCCTCGCACACACGCAACAAATTTGAATTTTGTCAAAGCCCACACATCAACGAAGTTACGCACCTTTCGATGCTTTCGGTTCACGACCAAATCGTCCAATTTGACGGGACGTACGTTGTATCGGAGAGAAATTCAAAGTTTTTAAAACAGAATTTATAAGTTTTTCTGTGATTTTGAAAACAGTTTTCTCTCTACACAATCACTGAACTTCGAAACTATGAATTACTTTCTGAAGTCCTATATGTTGTCTACCATCATGTTTAATTAGATTCCAAAATTCTTTGTGAGTTAGCATAAATTTTTCTTCAAAAATAAGGTTTCAATCTTCGGGTCTGTCACAGAGGTTCATGATTTTTCTCTGATTTCGAACAAATTTTTCGTCGCGTTCAGACCGATCCAACCCAAACTAGTCTGTAGGGGTTCTAGTTGGTTAGGTGGGCTTCTAAACAAATCAAGTTGATTGAGGTTTGGTCGAGTATGCTGGGAGAATTCTGATCGTAAAGAAGGGGCCTGGATTGTCGTTGTTGCCCTTACAGTGCTGCGCACGCGCGTTCTGGTCGACCGCCGGCGGTTCAGGGTGGCACTGCGGTGGCCGGAGAGGTCGCTGGGACTAGGGGGTCTGCTGTGCTTGGTCGGGAAGGGTGGCAAGATCGCTTGCTAGGGTTTTTGGTGTTCGAGAATTTCCAATAAGTGCATCGCTCAATATATATAGTGTTGGGTTCTCGTAGGTTTGATTTGAATTTCCTAAGGATTTAAACCCAGATTTCATTTGGATTTAGTCCTATATGGCAGAGAATATAACTAGGTTTGATTAGGAAAATATTTGAGGGAATTTGATTCAAATTCGAATGAATTTGATTCAAATTCGAATGAATTTGAATCATTCAAATCTCAAAAATGAACCCTCTGCTCGGGAAACTGTGGGGTAGGGGTCGGGCAGAATAGAAAGGAACAATAGTTCCTTATATATAAACTATGTTTTATATATATATATATATATATATATATATATATATATATATATATATATATATATAGAAATATATATATATATATATATATACGTGTATATATACCTTTAGGGGTAACAATCTAAAAACCATTATATAAAATTCTGAAAATAAAGTAAATTTTCTAAACTAAATATGCTGTATCATATTTCTCAACAAAATATTAAATGTAATATCAAATAACATTTGTATATATAAAAAAATTATTTAGGAAAATATTTATCAATTCCTAGAAATAAATAAGAAATATTTGCACACACATAAAATATGTCTACATGGCATCTTTGGATACAATAAATGCCTACATGGGTTCGGATTTGGTTTGGGTCCAGTTCGGACTGTTTTGGTATAACCGGGTCATCTAAAAATCAATATATTAAATAATAACTAATTAAATGATTTAAATGAGTCCATTCGCACTTGGCCTGGTTTTCCTAGTTCGGATATCACTATGGCTAGACCTCTCCTAGCATGGCTAATACACTAATCAAGGTACACTGCTATATCTTCCGTGCCACAATTCTTGGTCATCTTGTGCTCCAAAACTCAACAATGGCTAAGATCATCTATTAAATAATAATTAAAAAAATACTTAGGAAATTACAAAAATTCCCATTTTAAATAAAAAAGCCAAGGACAGAAGTTTGCTCAGTATCAGTAATAGAAGGGATCCCAGAAGAATTGGCATGCATTTACCCTCACGGTAGATGAGGATGAGAATTTGACAGATGTTATCGCAGGTACAATTTTATTAAAATCATTACCTGCTATTGCTTTATTGGATTCTGGGGTTTCTCATTCTTTTGTATTAGTAGCTTTCTTGATGAAGTAGGATATTATGACTACTCTTTTGAGTAAGAGCCTTAGAATCTTAACCGGTGGAGGTAGTATTCCAGTTAGTGATATTTGTAGGGACTGCCCTATAATTATTTGTGGTAGAGAGATGCGAATAAGATTGCTTGTTGTGCCCATTCCTAGTTTTGATATTATTCTTCGCATGGATTGGCTGAGAATGTACCACGCGACGATAGACCGTCATCGAGGGTGTGTCATCTTTAAGCCACCCGGAGAGCCTGAGTTCGAGTTTTCTAGAGCAGATGCAGAACTTAGCGTAAGAGCTATATGTAGATCTTTGACAACCGAGGAAGTTACACAACATCCATTTATTATGGAGTTTTTGGATGTATTTCCCGATGATCTGCCAGGTCTACCCCTGGATAGAATAGTAGAATTCTCTATCGACTTAGTGCCATGAGCGGCACCGGCGGCACAGAACGTGTACCGTATCAACAAGAAGGAGATGGAGGAGTTGAAGACACAGTTGGAGGATCTTTAGAGTAAGAGATTCATTCGTCCGAGTGCTTCACCTTAGGGCGCTCCGTGCTTTTTGTGCCTAAGAAAGATGGGTCGGTGAGGATGTTTATTGACTATCTTGCACTTAATGCACAAACGGTCAAGAACAGATACCATTTGCCTAGAATTGACGATCTCTTTGACCAATTGAGCGGAGGCAGAGTATTCTCAAAGATTGACTTGCGATCTGGCTATCATCATGTAAAGGTGCGGAAGGAAGATATTACGAAGACAGCTTTTAGGACTCGGTATGGACATTATGAGTTCCTAGTGATGCCATTTGGACTGCCCAATGCTCCAGCGGTATTCATGAATCTGATTAACAAGGTCTTTCATCAATATTTGGATTGGTTCATGGTTGTATTTATAGATGATATACTAATATATTCGAAGACTCAAGAGGAGCATGAGCAGCATTTGAGGATTGTCTTGGAGACATTACGACAGAAGAAGTTATATGGCAAGTTATCCAAATGTGAGTTCTTCTTGGACAAAGTTAGTTTCCTTGGGCATATTTTGACAGGAGATGTGATATCAATAGATCCTAAAAGGATAGAAGCTGTGAAGGCATTACTCACACTACATTCTGTAGAAGAGATGAGAAGCTTTTTGGGTTTAGCCGGTTATTACTGAAAGTTCGTAAAGGATTTTACGAAGATTGCAGAGCCAACGACGAAACTCACCAGGAAGAATGATGCTTTACGTGGACATAAGCATGCCATGACGCTTTTTATGAGTTAAAAAGAAGATTGACCATTGTGTGGACACGCACAAAAAAAGAAGAAGAAAATACTGCATTTTCTTTTATTGGCGCAAGCACCACAAATCGAGTACGCCTGAGAGATCCTGCATTGAGGATCCCCGAGTACAAAAAAGAATTCTGGGGAATAGGATGATGGAGATCGAGCGGCAGTTGCTCCTTTACTTCGTTGACACTCCGATTACAAAAGTGGGAGAAAACCTAAGAAAATTGCTAACTCTCGGCTCATTGGCAAGAAGTACAGCAATTTGGCTCTTGAAAATGCTCTCCGTCCTCTTGTTTTGAAGAGGGGTGAGGCCTCCCTTTTATAGTCGTTCTCGAGCTGGAATAATGTTATGCGCCTACATAAGAAAACATGCTGGTTCTTATGTGGGCGCATAGTCCTGCTTTGGGCACATAGGATGTAGGCGCATACAGGCTGCGAGATCGTGAGTTGGTCGTAGTGTTGACGTGGTCGCATGCTTCGGTGCACGACTGCTCGTGGAGACTGAAGTGGCCATGCGCTTTGGTGCACGTTTTGATAATGGCTTTGACTGAGTCAGGCTTGGGCGCATAGCCATATCTCAGGGGGAGCTAGTCTTGGGCGCATGAAGCTTCACTGACTGGAAGCATGGAGCTACACTTGACTGGGCGTATGGAGCTTCATTAAGTGGGCGCATGGAGTTACACTGTCTGGGCGCATGGAGCTACACTTGACTTGGGCGCATGGAGCTATATTTGCTGGAAAATTTTCATGCTTCTACAGGACCCCCTTCAAAGTTTTTGATACTTGAACAAGTTCGAAATACTTTGAAAGAAGCATGGATCGTCTTCTCGCGAGGCATAGGCGCATAGCAGGACCCTCTCTTTGGGCGCATAGTATTTGGCCAGCCTGTCAGGGAGATACGATTATTGAGATTTTCCTCAAAATCTGAACTGACAGATTCATCAGAACAAAACTTGAAGCGGTCCATCCATTATAGGTCGTCCACGTCAGCAAGGGACAGTCGTATAGTATGCAGAGAGCTGATCCTTCACTTGGGCGCATAGGCTGTAGTGGGCACATACAATGGGCGCATACAGCAGGTGGGTGCATAAGAAGTGGCCCATGCCTATAAATAGACCCTGGAGGAGAGAGAAATTTTATTATTCCTCCCTCTTTTAATTTTTCAGAAAACTCTTCGTCTTCTTTCTTTGAGAACCATGTCTCCCAAGGCTGCCAAGAGATCCACGAAGGGCAAGGGGGCTGCGTCGAGTGATTCTCCTCCTACGGCAGCGTCTTCGGCAGTCCAGGACCCGATTCTGGGTGAGGGCATATTTCAAAAAACGAAGTCTTGAGCGTTAATTTACGACGCTCGGAGTTCTCTTCTGCCTGGGCGCTTGCGCCTAGGGCAACATACTTCTGTGAGCGTTACTATGCGCCCACAGAAGTCATGCGCCAACACTGTGGTGTGCTATGCACCCACGTGTTGCCATATTATGCGCCCCTTTATGCTGTGGCATGTTATGCGCCCACGTACTGTCCGAGAGTCATGTGCCCACATGTCTTGTTTTGGGCGCAGATCCCTTTGGGCGCATAGGACTCTTCAGGACTTAGTTTTTTCCTGCAGTTTTCTGAGTTTGACTGTCTTTCTACCCCTTGCTTTTTGCAGCACCCATACCGAAGACTGAGGCTTTTGTGAAGGAGGAGATGCTGTCTTCTTTCATCAAACAAGAGTCACCGTTCATTAAGGAGGAGGTGATACCAAAAATTGAGGTAGAAGAAGAGTTAGTGCCCATCGGAGAAAGAATTACTCCCAAGATTGAAGCTGCTGTAAAGAAGGAGCCCAAGTCTGAGGGTAGTAGCACTGAGAGTTCTGACCCACCTGCCCCGGCCGAGGACCTTAATCAAATAGATCCTTCATATGCGAAATGGTTGAGAGAATGGTATATGCCTCGACACAGCTAGGAACCACGGGTTCCCATAAATGTTCGTACAAGTCTTGGCATTTCTGTTTGTCTTTAGCTTTGTGTTTCACCTCTTTTGGACGTCAAATGTAATCCTCCTGCTCAGATGAAGGGATGGAGAACTTTTTGTTTTGCTCATGAGGTGTTGTCCTATGAATGTAACTGATTTTGAATAAACAAAATACATTCGCTCCATTTTCTGCTTGTGGTATCTGTGGTGCTTATATTAGAGAGCCAAATACCGTATTTATATAAAGGGTATCCCGCTGGAGGATCCTCCTCTTTTTTTGTTTGGACCTATTGCCCTTTTGTGCATCCAAAAATGCGAGCAAATAGATTGGAATGATACTTTCGTGGACCTATTACCCTTTGGCACGCCAGCGGTGCGGGTAATAGATTTGAAACAAAACCTAACAGAGGTAACATGGTCGTGATAGGTTTTATTATCTTGACACCATGTCTTTTATCCCGGATTGGTTATAGGTGTCGAGTCGGAAGACTATCGGTATCAGAGGTAATATGGACGTGATACACGATAATCAGGAGCATTTTTGTCCTCGAGAGCATAGCCGGGTATGAGGAACGGGCCAACACTCTAAGGAAGGTCTTGAATGAACTAGAGGGTCAGGTGGCCAGGTTTCGAGAAATCAAACAGCGGAGTCCAACGTCACTATTCCGCGCAGAGGACGAGGTTTTGATGACAGCTCTTGTGGAGGAGAAGGCTACCTTTCAGGCAAGGAAGGACACCCTTGTTCAAGAGATTGGCGAGTTGGCTGACCAATATAGCCAGCTCAACGCTGCAAGTGAGGCACGTGCTGCCTCGAAGAACAGGCTGGCTATGTAGATCACTGAGAAGCACAATTACATTGTGCAGATCATGAACGAGATCACCCAGTTGGAAGCTGACTTGAGGGCGGCGTCATCTGAACAAGAGGATTATCTGTCCCAGGCTGCCATGACTGCCACCGCTTCTGCCCGTTTAGAAGAGCAGCTGGCGAGGTTGGAGGGGGAGCATCAGAGTCTGATCCTCTTTGAAGATGAAGCCGCTTGCCAAGAAGAGGCACGACGCTGAGCTGCTGTAAAATCTGAAGCCAAGATGGTTGCTCTGAAGGACAGCATAAACCGCCTGTGTATCACGTAGATTTTTGTAATTTTTTTTTGGCCGTCACTGCTCTTGTACCTTTTTTTCCGTCTTTTGATAGACGTTTAAGTACTGAATAAAGAATCTTTTTAAAAGTGAATGTGGTTTTGTGAAATATCGATGCTAGAGGTAATGTGGACGTAGTAAGGATATTTCTGATGGGTATTCCGCTGGGGAAATTTTATGTGGACCTATTATCCGTTTTATATTCGAATGATTCGAATATAGAAAATAAGTTGAATGAAGCTGCAAGTAGAGGTAATATGGACGTAATAGCATAGGATGTTCTATATCTGACCAGAGGTAATATGGACGTGGAAAGATATATAGCATTAGGGAGGAGTGGATATTTCAGAGGTAGTGTGGACATGACTATCTTTGATGAATGCTTTGCTCAGAGGTTATGTGGATGTGGCAAAACATTTGATCATTCCGCTGGGGAGATAATTATCGGAAAACAATTCAGAGGTAATAGGGACGTGATTTGTTTTCATCAAACTGAGTTTGGATGGAGTCAAAAAAAAAGAAATGATTCCACTGGAGAAATATTTAGAGGACCTATTATCCAGGACGTATTCAAGACTCTTGAAATACGGATAATAGTTAGATAGTTTTTTTTGAATCATATAAACATCGTACTGTACATTTACATGACTGAATATATGTGAACAAAAAGAGGTTACACATAGTATTTCTTCAGGAACTTGCCGTTGATAGGCATCATGAGCAAGTCACCATCGGGTTTGGTTAGCCGGTTAGAATACGCAGATTCTATGACGAAAGGACCTTCCCATTTAGGCTGGAATTTTCCTTTTGTTTTGTGCGTCATGACCATCGGTCTTCTCACTGCTAGGACCAGATCGCCGACTTGGAAGATCCTTTCCTTCACTTTTTTATTGAAGGCTCTGGAAAGACGTGCTTGGTATAACTCAATGCGCTGCTGAGCTAACAAGCATTTTTCGTCTAGCGCTTCGAGCTCTTAGAGTCGCAGACGGAAGCTTTCTTCAGTGGTCAGCTCGCTGGCTAGGGCTACCCGAAGAGAAGGAATCTGGGTTTCCAGGAGAAGAACTGCTTCGCTCCCATAAACCAGAGAGAATGGCGTACTGCCTGTTGGAGTCCGGACCATTGTACGATAGGACCATAGATATTCACCGAGCTTCTCGTTCCAATCACGCTTATTTGAAGACACGAACTTCTTGAGAAGTTTTATGATGGTTTTGTTGAAGGCTTCTGCTAGCCCGTTAGCCGCTAGATTGTAGGCAGTAGAGGCTACGTTCTGGAGTCGATTATTGTCGCAGAACCAATAGAATGCATGGCTTGCGAACTGTGGACCACTGTCATGGATGATCCTACGAGGTAGGCCGAAGCGGTATATGACATGATGTTTGATGAAACTGATCACGTTTGACGTTTTCACTTCGGGTAGCAGTATAGCTTCCGCCCATTTGGAGAAGTAATCGGTTATAGCTAGGATGAACCGATGTCCTTTGAAGGATGGCTGTCACGACCCGCACCCTGAGGAAGGGCACGAGAACGTGGGTACGTCCAGCCTACGCCGCAGTGTCGGCGGTAGAACGGTGTTGTATAGTTCGTCTATAATATCTAACATCTAACAACAATATGGTATAAACATATCATCTCCACACGGAGGTATAATATAATATTTCAATTCTATATCTCAATCACAAGTCTAGGAAAGATAGAGCACGATATGGGAAAAGAAGAAACTGAAATATAAATAGCGTTATCACACCATATAAGTAGATGTCCAACACAAATAAATACAAGTCCTAAAATATAACTAAGTCACAACTAACAATCGGAACAATCCGATAGAAACTGAAAACTATAAATACTAGACTAGACTAGGCACCTTCTACTGAGCTAGATGCTCCTCAGGCTCCTGAAGGTCACCCTCATGTGTCCCATAGAAGGTAGGGTAGTCATCATCATCATCTGTAATATTTTCAACTGGTCCAGTCAGGACAGGAGCGAGCACAATACATCTCACGCAGTTCATAACATGTTAGAAAATATAAGCATGCAAAAGAGTAAGATACATGAACTGCAAGAAGATGTATATGAAAACGAGAGAGAATTTATAACTGAAATATATACAGGATAAGTAAAACTGCAATACTAGTGATTTAGAGCACAATATGGTTATGTAAACGGCTTAGGTTGCACAATAACAATAGGCAGCATCCATCATAACGTGAGTGTACAATGGAAGCGTACAATAGTCGTACCATAGGATTTGATTACATAACCATTTCCTACTCACCCTCCCCAATCAATACACAAGGATCCAATCCAGTTACGCTACTATGTACAATATTCTCTATGAAGCTCATGTGATAATGAGAGTACAATATGCACAATGAGTATACATGAATATAGGTGTACAATAAATACAATATGTTCGTGAAACGCACATAACAATATGTATCTGTTGAACACAATAGAGATAACATCGCAAGAGAAGATCCATATAGTACCAATCTGTGATAACAATCGTGCCAGTATCAAGTAAAGTAATCTAGAGCAAGAATATAAGTCCTGACAAATATGAAACGATTAGAGAATGTACTCGCCTGTCACCCTGAATGACTGATATGAATGGATGTCCGAACTGGTGTCACAGAGTCCTATTTAGAGTAAAACAGGTTATGATATATTCAGA
Source organism: Iris pallida (assembly GCA_029216955.1). NCBI lineage: Eukaryota > Viridiplantae > Streptophyta > Magnoliopsida > Asparagales > Iridaceae > Iris > Iris pallida. Next base: position 7,857,401 of record JANAVB010015200.1, read on the forward strand.
AACAAGGTAATTGAAGTGTATGATACAATCTATATGATTTCTAAGTCAACTAGGTCAAAGTCAACTTATAGTCTAGGTTTAGTCAAATCTAGGTCTAACCCATATCTAGCCTATACATATGTATATCAAGTATACCATGTCTATATATAATCTACACTAGCTAGTTATAGGGCATATAGCCTATAATCTATATATACATATTATTCAATATAATACCTAACTAAGCCTATAGTCTAAACATGAATCTTTCTTAGGTAAAACCTCATACACCAACCCATCTATCATAACACACATTCATATACGCATACATACATATTTACATAGATTCATATATGCATACATACATATATATTTACATATATACATAATGCATATATACATAAAGATATAGAGAGATGGTTATGTGACATATGGTAATGCAAGGAATGAAGGGAATAAAAATAGTGTACAATGTGACAGTGTTCACAGATTTTTAGTGTGTGTGTCAACATTTGGTTTAAATGTGTTTTAGCTTTAGAGTAATGTGTCAAAGGGGAAATGATTCTCAGTTTTAGGCAGTGCATTGACAGTGGATTGTGTGTTTGGTTACCCATGTGTGGTAGTGTCTATTTCCATGTGTGTGTGTGTGTAACCTAGATATAGGTGTCAAGTGTCCACTGTGTGTGTACAGGAATATTAGTGATTTAATCTCAGTTTTGTAAACAAACAAGGAATGAACCTACAAAACTGAGATTTGAAATCTTAGGTTTTTCATGAGTTAATCTCAGATTTCTACATTTGAACCCATCTAAATTTCAGTTTAACAATTTTAGTTTACACACATTTCAACATGCCTATCATTATCAGGAATTTATGTAATTGACAGTTAATATATATTGAATTGAACTCAGATTACACTACAACTAGATCTCAGATTTCTGTGAAAAAATTGGAACATATATTAACATGTTCAGCTCATAATGAGCCTTCAACTGAGATTGAAGTCTCAGGTTTTGCTTCTCAGGTTAATGCAATGACTGTTAACTCATTTCAGCCCCTTTAACTCTACTGCTCCCTATATATATACATATATATATAATACATCATCACCTATATATATATACATACAGACATATATATACATGTATACAGACATATATATACAATATAAGACACAGAAAAATCCTTAAAATACTGACACACACCAATGGACATGACACTAAAATATAACATATATACATAGATAGTTCAATATCAATCCAATTGCATATACATAGATTTGTAATGAAGTATATGAACAAACTCGAACCAATACATGTCCCAGACATGTATACATGTTAATACATCTCAAAATTCATTAATTAATGATTTAAAACATATTTAATCTCTGAAGTTACTCCGGTTTTTTACTCAGTATCAGTGTTCAATGTCAGAAGTTGGGGGAAACCAAAATTCGAATATCAAAATATGGTAAAAACCCAATGCAAAGGTTGGTAAACATTGAGTCATGCATACACGTGTCAAACATGGTGTTTGTGTCCAAACAAGTGGACACAAACATGTCCAAAACACTAAATTACACAGAATATGAAAATACTGCACAGGCAGTCTCGTGCACGTATGTGAGTCGGGCTAGGACACGACACATACAACCTTGGGTCTCGTGCACGTGTCAGTAGCTAGGTGGGGTGTCAGGGTAGGTGTCTAGGTGCCTGAGTCGTATCCACGAAGTCGTGTGTCCACGCGCGAAACGCGTATCAGTGGAGGATTTCCGCGTGCTGTGTCTGTGTACAAGATCAGTGCACTCACGATTTCTCACTCGACACGACACGATTCGACACAAAACTTTGGGGAAGTCTTGACAGACATTGCCACTACTCCCGTGTCAAATTTAACGTGTCCACGTGTCGTGTGTAGGGAGAAAAAGGGGTCGGGTAGCAGGGCAGTGCACGGGGGTGTCGTGCAGCGTGTTCGTGTCCTTTTTGGACACGGACACGACACAGAATCCAGCTCAGTCAGTAGGGAAATTAAAGTACACATATAGGGCTACGTTTTTGTTCAATTAGTTTTGTAAATTACTAATTTTTAATTCTATGTGACATTTTATCGAACATGAGTTTAAAAACACCGATACATGTCCGATACGGACACGAATTCCTACCAAACTTGGGCTACACCTAGGAGGACCCTAAATGAATGCATCCATGGGAAGAAAACTAGAATTTGAATAGGTTTGATGGGTTTTACCTATTGAGGGTGAAACCTCAATTTAAAGCTATTTGAATGAGGGCTCTTCTACAACTTGCGACGATCCCAAGCCTCCGAATCCTTGCTAGCTGCCCACTAATGGTGTCCTCTACTGTAGGGGAGCCCAATGCAAAAGACTAGGCTCAATTTGGGGTTGATTTGGATATTTGGGGATGAGTTGAGGAAGAACACTAAAAGTGGCAATTCAAATGATTAAAAAATATGCTAATGGTTAATGTGTTGTATTTATAGAGGGGGGGGGATGTTTGATGGCTGCCATTAGGTTAGGTTTAGGGTTTAGTATGAGTGGTCAAGGCTTCTCCAATAATTTCTAGCAAATCTAAAGGCTCACAATTAAAGTAACCTTTCTTAACCTTTAGCCTAAAATATCCTACTAACAAATATCTAGATATTAACCTAATTTGATTACTTAGTTGAAACCCTCTAACTTAGTCTCTATGGTCATGACTAACATCTTGATTAGGCTAAACTTCTAGGTCAACTCTCAAACAATTAACTAGCACATATTAAATTCATATAATTTACAATTTCATAAAAGTGTCAAAATGACCAAAATACCCTTAGGCTAAAAAGTAAAAATATGAAATTCTAAACATATGATTAGGTCTCAATGATCATGATTAGTCTTCTAGGTCATGCATGACTAAGGTCACACTATCAAAACACCAATTTCACATATCACCATTTTAAATAGTTTTAAAATAACTAAAAATCACCAAAATCATATCATGACTAAAATCTAATATTTTAATGATTTAAAATACAAAAGTTCAAAATTACCTTTATTTTAGAAACTGGGTGCTACAAGTCTACCCTCCTTAGAAGAATTTCGTCCTCGAAATTAAGATGGTCGTACTCCTTCTAGGTCAAACACCCCCAATAATCACAGTCTCAACATACAGTCCGATAATCATACGCGTTTGTCCAAATCATGATACTCGGAATCTTCGTCATGCTAGTGAGCAAGGCTACGATATTCACAGTGTCCTTGACTATGGTACATACCACTAGAATCATGGTATTTAAAATTTTTGCATTGCCGCATGCTTGGCCGCAAAAACCTTAAATTCCCACACCCGAGAAATATGTCCAAAATCTGACTATATGTTCTCACTATGCCAGCTAACATGAATATAGAAGACTCTAGATTCCCATAATCGAGGTGACCTAGCCCATACGACTTATCTCAGAAGAAAATAATCACAATGAATATCTGAACAAAATTTATCAACTACCAGGTATGGATAGAATCAAATTTCAAGACAGTTATAAGGGTGCAAATGCGAAAATAGAATCAAAAAGATTGGAACCTGCAATCAGCTCTCCCTCTGCCTGTGTATCCTCGACTGTCATGGCGAAAGCTCGCCCCTGCTGGCCTCCCTTGGCCTGTTGCTGATGCAGGGCAAACCTCTGCTGCTGAGTCTGCAACGGTGGTCCCGTCTGCTGCCCTGTCGGAGCTCTAGCTCCTGCTACTACCTGAGTCATTGGTGCCTTGTTCCTGGGACAATCCCTACGCAGGTGCTCTGCTGAACCACAAAGTAAACACATGCCCTGCCTCTTCCTGCAGTCGCTCCATCGGTGACCTTGCCTCTTGCAGAAGTCACATGTAGAGTGTTGTTGCTGCCTGGGTGCCTGCTGGTGAAGTACATGTCCCTGGCCCTGAAACGGCTACTGAACTGGCCTCTGCTGAATGTGAGGGCGCTTGGCTGGCCCTGCACTAGAACTAACCCCTAAGGCATCATTGCCCCTCTTCGGCTTGAGGCCGAAGTCCTCCTCTGCAATCTGCACGTCCATAAATATCTGATCGAACGTCGTGTCACGGCGACACGAGGTGTGGGTACGCACTGCATGAATAAGTCCCCTACGGAACTTACGAGCCTTCTGCCCTTTATCCTGGATCAGATCGGGAGCGAACCTGCTAAGACGGAAGAACACTGCTGCATACTCGTCCACCGACGAGTTTCCCTGCACTAGACCCACAAACTAGCCCTCCAACGCTGTGAAAGCCACGTCCGGGAAGAACTTTTCCTTGAAGAGCCGCCTGAAATTCTCCCATGATATACCCTTCACTGACACCTGAGGGTCTGTCCGGAACCATATCAAAGCGATGTCAAAGAACTAGCTGGCCGCAGACGTCACCCAAAGTTCCTTCGAAACCTCTGCTAACTCCAGGCTCCTCTGGACGTCCTCCAACCAGTCGTCATCATACAGGATACCATCGGTACCCTTGAAGTCCTTCGGGTTCATCTTCCTGAAATCCAGACATGTACCAGGCCTCTTCTGACTCTGCTGCTGCTGAACTGGGGCACCCTGATCTGTACCCGGGAGTACCCTCTCAACTGCTGTCATTGCCAGCTGGTGGGAGTTCTCCATACTCTGTCGTAGAACCTCTGTTTGACGGTAGGATGCGTCAGCCTGATGCTGCTGTGCCTCTGCCTGTGCCCTCTGGGTCTGCATCATCTGCTGTAGAAGGGCCATCATCTGCTGCGCATCTGTCGGAAGCGGAGGTGGCAGTAGAAAAGTCTCGGGAATAACTATGGACGGTCCCGCAGCTAGAGGTGGAAGACCTCCTGGAACAGTCGTCGCTACTCCTGCTTGAAGGGCAGGAACTGAGGTGGCAGCTTCCTCGACTGCTACTCCCGTAGACGGAGGTGGAAGTCCTCCCAGATCGGATCTCGCTGGAACAATACTAGATCTTGCTAACTGAGCACGAGTAAGCAGCATCCTGAGGACAGATTGAAACAAGGAGATCAATATGGCACATGATAAGGAAAATCAAGGAAGGACAATTAAATTCAGTTACAAGAAGAGTTGTCATGGTAATCAAAAGATCAGAGTTTTTCCTAAAATGTGATTGAGTAACTATTTATACTGCCTAATCCTATATTCTAACAGCAGGCTCGTAGCAGCACTCTAAGTCGAGCACCACTACGAAATCGCACTATTTGCGACTCAGACCTGCATGGGCCACCACAAAAATGTGTCACGACCCGCACCCTGAGGAAGGGCACGAGAACGTGGGTATGTCCAGCCTATGCCGCAGTGTCGGCGGTAGAACGCTGTATAGTTCGTCTATAATATCTAACATCTAACAATATGGTATAAACATATCATCTCCATACGGAGGTATAATATAATATCTCAATTCTATATCTCAAACACAAGTCTAGGAAAGATAGAGCACGATATGGGAAAAGAAAAAACTGAAATATAAATAGCGTTATCACACGACACAAGTAGATGTCTAACACAAATAAATACAAGTCCTGAAATATAACTAAGTCACAAGTAACAATCGGAACAATCCGATACAAACTGAAAACTATAAATACTAGACTAGACAAGACACCCTCTACTGAGCTAGATGCTCCTCAGGCTCCTGAAGGTCACCCTCATGTGTCCCATAGAAGGTAGGGCAGTCATCATGATCATATGTAATATTTTCAACTGGTCCAGTCCGGACAGGAGCGAGCACAATACATCTCACGCAGTTCATAACATGTTAGGAAATATAAGCATGCAAAAGAGTAAGATACATGAACTGTAAGAAGATGTATATGAAAACGAGAGAGAATTTATAACTAAAATATATACAGGATAAGTAAAACTGCAATACTAGTGATTTAGAGCACATATGGTTATGTAAACGGCTTAGGTTGCACAATAACAATAGGCAGCATCCATCATAACGTGAGTGTACAATGGAAGCGTACAATAGTCGTACCATGGGATTTGATTACATAACCATTTCCTACTCACCCTCCCCAATCAATACACAAGGATCCAATCCAGTTACGCTACCATGTACAATAGTCTCCATGAAGCTCATGTGATAATGAGAGTACAATATGCACAATGAGTATACATTAATATGGGTGTACAATTAATACAATATGTTCGTAAAATGCACATAACAATATGTATCTGTTGAACACAATAGAGATAACATCGCAAGAGAAGATCCATATAGTACCAATCCGTGATAACAATCGTGCCAGTATCAAGTAAAGTAATCTAGAGCAAGAATATAAGTCCTGACAAATATGAAACGATCAGAGAATGTACTCGCCTGTCACCCTGAATGACTGATATGAATGGATGTCCGAACTGGTGTCACAGAGTCCTATTTAGAGTAAAACAGGTTATGATATATTCAGAAACAAGGTAATTGAAGTGTATGATGCAATCTATATGATTTCTAAGTCAACTAGGTCAAAGTCAACTTACAGTCTAGGTTTAGTCAAATCTAGGTCTAACCCATATCTAGCCTATGTATATGTATATCAAGTATACCATGTCTACATATAATCTACACTAGCTAGTTATAGGGCATATAGCCTATAATCTATATATACATATTATTCAATATAATACCTAACTAAGCCTATAGTCTAAACATGAATCTTTCTTAGGTAAAACCTCATACACTAACCCATCTATCATAACACAGATTCATATATGCATACATACATATTTACATAGATTCATATATGCATACAAACATATATTTACATATATACATAATGCATATATACATAAAGATATAGAGAGATGGTTATGTGACATATGGTAATGCAAGGAATGAAGGGAATAAAAATAGTGTACAATGTGACAGTGTTCACAGATTTTTAGTGTGTGTGTCAACATTGGGTTTAAATGTGTTTTAGCTTTAGAGTAATGTGTCAACGGGGAAATGATTCTCAGTTTTAGGTAGTGCATTGACAGTGGATTGTGTGTTTGGTTACCCATGTGTGGTAGTGTCTATTTCCATGTATGTGTGTGTGTAACCTAGATATAGGTGTCAAGTGTCCACGTGTGTGTACAGGAATATTAGTGATTTAATCTCAGTTTTGTAAACAAACAGGGAATGAACCTACAAAACTGAGATTTGAAATCTAAGGTTTTTCATGAGTTAATCTCAGATTTCTACATTTGAACCCATCTAAATTTCAGTTTAACAATTTCAGTTTACACACATTTCAACATGCCTATCATTCTCAGGAATTTGTGTAATTGACAGTTAATATATATTGAATTGAGCTCAGATTACACTACAACTAGATCTCAGATTTCTGTGAAAAAAATGGAACATATATTAACATGTTCATCTCATAATGAGCCTTCAACTGAGATTGAAGTCTCAGGTTTTGCTTCTCAGGTTAATGCAATGACTGTTAACTCATTTCAGCCCCTTTAACTCTACTGCTCCCTATATGTATACATATATATATAATACATCATCACCTATATATATATATATACATATAGACATATATATATATATATATATATATATACATATATATATATATATATATATATATATATATATATATATATATATATATATATATATATATATATATTCAATATCAATCCAATTGCATATACATAGATTTGTAATGAAGTATATGAACAAACTCGAACCAATACATGTCCCAGACATGTATACATGTTAATACATCTCAAAATTCATTAATTAATGATTTAAAACATATTTAATCTCTAAAGCTACTCGGGTTTTTTTACTCAGTATCAGTGTTCAATGTCAGAAGTTGGGGGAAACCTAAATTCGAATATCAAAATATGGTAAAAACCCAATACAAAGGTTGGTAAACATTGACTCATGCATACACGTGTTAAACATGGTGTTTGTGTCCAAACAAGTGGACACAAACGTGTCCAAAACACTAATTTACACAGAATATGAAAATACTGCACAGGCAGCCTCGTGGACGTGTGTGAGTCGGGCTAGGACACGACACACACAACCTTGGGTCTCGTGCACGTGTCAGTAGCTAGGTGGGGTGTCAGGGTAGGTGTCTAGGTGCCTGAGTCGTGTCTACGAAGTCGTGTGTCCACACGTGAAACGCGTATCAGTGGAGGATTTCCGTACGCTGTGTCTGTGTACAAGATTAGTGCACTTACGATTTCTCACTCGACACGACACGATTCGACAGGAAATTTTGGGGGAGTCTTGACAGACATTGCCCCTACCCCCGTGTCAAATTTAACGTTTCTATGTGTCGTGTGTAGGGAGAAATAGGGGTCGGGTAGCAGGGCAGTGCACGGGGGTGTCGTCCAGCGTGTTCGTGTCCATTTTAGACACAAACACGACACAGAATCCAGCTCAGTCAGTGGGGAAATTAAATTACACATATATGGCTACGTTTTTGTTTAATTAGTTTTGTAAATTACAAATTTTTAATTCTATGTGATATTTTATCGAACACGAGTTTAAAAACACCGATACGTGTCCGATACGGACACGAAATGGACACGAACTCCTACCAAACTTGGGCTACACCTAGGGGGACCCTAAATGAATACATCCATGGGAAGAAAGCTAGAATTTGAATAGGTTTGATGGGTTTTACCTATTGAGGGTGAAACCTCAATTTAAAGCTATTTGAATGAGGGCTCTTCTACAACTTGCGACGATCCCGAGCCTCCAAATCCTTGCTAGCTGCCCACTAATGGTGTCCTCTACTGTAGGGAGTCTAATGCAAAAGACTAGGCTCAATTTGGAGTTGATTTGGATATTTGGGAAGGAGTTGAGGAAGAACACTAAAAGAGGCAATTCAAATGATTAAAAAATATGCTAAAGGTTAATGTGTTGTATTTATAGAGGGGGGGATGTTTGATGGCTGCCATTAGGTTAGGGTTAGGGTTTAGGATGAGTGGTCAAGGCTTCTCCAACAATTTCTTGCAAATCTAAAGGCTAACAATTAAAGTAACCTTTCTTAACCTTTAGCCTAAAATATCCTACTAACAAATATCTAGATATTAACCTAATTTGATTACTTAGTTGAAACCCTCTAACTTAGTCTCTATGGTTATGACTAACATCTAGATTAGGCTAAACTTCTAGGACAACTCTCAAACAATTAACTAGCACATATTAAATTCATATAATTTACAATTTCACAAAAGTGTCAAAATGACCAAAATACCCTTAGGCTAAAAAGTAAAAATATGAAATTCTAAACATATGATTAGGTCTCAATGATCATAATTAGTCTTCTAGGTCATGCATGACTAAGGTCACACTATCAAAACACCAATTTCACATATCACCATTTTAAATAGTTTTAAAATAACTAAAAATCACCAAAAATCATATCATGACTAAAATCTAATATTTTAATGATTTAAAATACAAAAGTTCAAAATTATCCTTATTTTAGAAACTGGGTGCTACAATGGCGGGCAGATTGGTCCTATGACGTCCATGCCCCAGGCTTTAAATGGCCAAGATGCTGCTGTCGGGTGTAGAAACTCCGAAGGTTGATGAATAAAGTCGGCGTGGAGTGTCACGACCCGCACACTAGAGTAAGGGCACGAAAAGTGGGTACGTCCAGCCTACGTCGCAGTGTCGGCGGTAGAACGCTGTCCTAGGTCACAATATCTAACAATATAAAGCTTAAACAGTTTATACTCCCCGAATGGGGGTGACATAGCAGAAAGTAACTCAATCACAACTAAGGCAGATGATAAGATAGCAGATGTATAGATAAATAAACTGCTGAAATGAAATGGAAATCCCAAGTACAACAGAGAGTCTAAGTGTCTAAGATAAATACATAATCCCAGAGTCAAATATATACAATCATCCAAGACATACTATAAATACAAACATCCTAGTCTAAGGGTGTGTCATCCACAGCTAGTGGGACCTGCTGCTGGTCCAGGTCCAGGCACTCATCTAAGGTGGCACCGTAATAGGTATCCACACCAGCCTCCTCCTCGTCCTCTGTAATATTTTCAATAGGTCCAGTCAGGACAGGAGCGAGCACAATACATCTCAACAGTTCATAGCAGGTTAGAAAATATAAACATACAGTAGAGTAAGATACAGGAAACTGAAAGAAGCATGGAATGTAAACAGAGGAAACTGTAATAGAAATATATACACTGTAAATAGAGAGCTAACTGTGGCTAGTGAGTCAGAGTACAATATAAACATGTGAATGGCATAGGAGATTCTGGGAACTATATTATGGAGTGATTCTAGAAACTACACTACTTGGATATTATTCACATGTTTACTTCTACTCCCCCGTACCTCCAATCAATACACAAGGATCCAGCCAGGTTATGTTATGATTCCATACAAAGGCCCATAAGGGGTGATACATGGATAGCCCATAAATGGGTGATTCTGGGAATGCCCATAAATAGGGTGATTCTGGGAAGACTCTGTGATCATGAGAGTACATGTCACAAGTGATCGAAGAATCGTGAAGCATAGTGATACACCATGTAAGTGAAACGCACAGAACATGTAGGTATCTGAGTGTCCATGTCACCATGTAAGTAATCTAAAGCATAGTGATACACCATGTAAGCAAAACGAACAGATCATGAGAGTACATGTCACCATGTAAGTAATCTAAAGCAGGAAAATAATTCTAACAGGATATGAAATGATCAGAGAATGTACTCGCCTGGTATCTGAGTGTCCAACTGAAAAGTACTGTCCGAGGAGTGGTGTCTGGCTCTTATTTAGAACAGCACAAGTCACAACAAGTCCAGAATGGTAAAATGAAGTACTACAATGCATTCTACATGAATCTAGGTCAATCTAGGCCAAAGTCAACTCTTGGTCAACTCTGGTCAGCCCTATAAGTCAAACTAGGTCAACTACGGTCAAACTAGGTCAAACAAGTCTACACTAGTCTAGCAAGTCTATTCTAGGTCTAATAAATCAATACAAGCCCAATCTAGGCCTATTAGTCAAACAGGCATACACATAATATAGGATACTAATATATATATATATATATATATATATATATATATATTTTTTTTTACTAATATATATATATATATATATATATATATATATATATATATATATATATATATATATATACATACCCTATACACCCATTTCAAGTATCTATTTTAGATACCTATATATAATACACAAACTTATATTATATATATAGATACACATATTAATGTATACATTACATTATACATCCAAATCCTTAGACACATACATCTATATATAATAGAGAGGGATAGAAAATAGAGAGTGTGAAGAGTGAGTGAATGGAAGAGTGAACTGTGAGTGGGGGGGGCTGTCCTTGTGTGACAGGAACTAGGGTGTGTGTGTGTGCATAACTGGATTTGTGAGTGTGTTTGTGTGATGGTGAGAGAACAATGTGTGTAGGAACAAAGTGTGTTTAATGAAATTACATATGTGTGTGTGATAGGGTGTCTACATGTGTGTGTTAGATACACTAGTGTGCACATGATAACAGTTAGTAGAGCCCCCAACCAATTCAGATTTAGGTTCTCAGCAATAGGAAAGGAAAGAGAATCAAATCAGTGTATTCTCAGGTTTTTGAAAATAGGAAATAAATTCATGAACCCATTTCAGACTTCTTGAATAGTCCTACACCAAATCAAATTTTGAATTCCACATACAATCTCAGATTTAGATTTAAGAACCAACCACATATAATACTTCCTGTTAATTCATTTCAGACTTAACAAAACTCAGTTAGAATAAAAGAAAAAAAAATCTCACTGAACCCCAACTAAACTCAGGTTTTGTTGAACTCAGTTTTTCACAAAAACAGTCCACATATTTTAAAATCCAAACACCATCAATTCAACCCAAATCTTAGCATACATGTAGGTAACTAATAGGAGAACATGTCAGGGATTTAAACAGGTAAATAATAGCATTTGAATTAATAAAAAAAAGATGCTAAAACTCAGATTTTGAAACTGGAAAAAAACCAGTAAATACCCGTATCAGAAAAATTGGGGAAATAGAAAATTATTCATCAAATTAAACTAAAATGACATACTAATGGTTGGTAAAGTAAATACAACTTGTACACGTGTCTTACCATGTGTTTGTGTCCCAGAAAGAGGACACAAACGTGTCCAATCTATTTAAAATCCAAATAGTGCATTGAGACACTACAAATAGGCACTGCGTCGTGCATTGGTGCACGCGTGTCGTGCACTCGATACGACGCGAACTAGGACACGTGCTCATGTTAGTGGGTGCGCCTAGGGTAGACCTAGGTGTGTGTCACCCTGTATCGTGTCCTCGTGTCGCCGTGTCCGCTGTGTCGAGCCGTATCAGTGGCTAAAAGTCACAGTGCACAGAACAGTGTAAAAACGGTGCACGATCGATATCTCCCTAACCAGTGCACGAGACTCGATAAAATTTTGGGGGCATGATGTCAGTGCATGCCCCCTCGAGTCCACAAAGTTTCGTATCAAAACATGGCGTGTCGTGTCATGCAGGAGCCCCGAGTAGCAGGGGACTCGCCTGGGCCGCACGCGCGTGTCCGAGAACGCATGCACGAGTGTCATAGCGACACGACACAGACTCGATTCAAGCTCAGAGCAAAAGAAACGTGTAAGCGACACAAAAATACATTTTTCCAATCAATTAATTTTACAAAAATAGAACGAAATGTCCATTGAGACATTTCGTCAAACACCTATGGCCATAACTGATACGTGTCCGATACGGACATGTACAGGACACAAATTTCTATAAATCCTATTCCTACAAGGTCAGGATACTTAGGTCTAGGCATCCATGCAATTAAAACCAAATTTAAATAGGTGGATTAGGACTTTAAATATGTTCTCCAACACAAAAACCCTTTGAATGAGGATTCCCAAAAGCCACCAAACTCCTTCAAATTGGTAGAAAATTGAGAACAATAAATTCCAACAGCAAGAAAACATCAATTAGAACCTATTGCAATTTGTTTGGATTAAAAAGGAGTTAAAATAGATTTTAAAGGGATTTTTGAAGTTGGGAAAAATACCTCTTTCTAAACTTGCTCTTTCCTAATGAGGCTAGCCCTAAATGGAAGAGAATACTTATAGGAGGGGGGTTTCCCAATGGGTGTAGTGGCTGGACAAATAGTGTTAGGGTTAGGGTTAGGCATTAGTTAATGGGCTTTGGGCCTATATGGCTAGTTATTGATTTAATGTTTAATCACAAGTCATGGCTTATGACTTAAATGATCTATCTTAAGTCAAATAACCATACCATGGGTCAACTCTAATCTAACTAGGGTTGCATAACCTAACCAAGTCCAAACTCAACTAGGGTTAGCTCGTAGGTTAGTCTACCATGGTCATTGCTAGTCAAAGTCAACCTAGTCAACCCTCATTCAAACAATTCCAAAATAAATTCTAAAAATTCTCATAAATTCAAATAAATTATAATAAATTCAAATAACCCCAAAAATGACAAAATACCCTCAAACTAGAAATGTGGTAGTGACAAATCTACCCTCCTTAAAAGAATTTTGTCCTCGAAATTAAAAGGCGAAATGCAACTGATCAGAAGGATATAAAGCATACCTCACGGTCCAAAAAGATAAGGGTATCGCTCGCGCATCTCATCCTCCCGCTCCCAGGTAGACTCTCCTGGAGAATGATGCCTCCATGCGACATGTACCAAGGGTATCACCTGGTTCCTCAGAACCTTCTTCCGTCGATCCAGTATCTCCACTGGCTGCTCTAGATAGCTGAGAGAAGGTCCAACCTCAATCTCCGAATGATCGAGCACATGGCTAGGGTCAGCCACGTACCGTCTCAACTGTGATACATGGAATACGTTGTGGACCCCCACAAGTGCAGGTGGCAAGTCTAGCCTGTATGCCACGTCACCGACTCTCCCGCTGATAATGAAAGGGCCGATGAAGCGCGGGCTAAGCTTCTCGCCTCCCCCAAAACGTATCGTACAACGAGTCGAAGATATCCTCAAGAAAACCTGGTCTCCGACTTAATCACAAGCAAGGTCTCAATTAATTATAATAAACAAACATGATTAATAAAACACAAACAATCAAACCTAATCTAATCCTACTCTAATCCGTACCTCAAACTCCAAGGGCCTCCGGTGGCTATCGGCCCAGTGCCGATGTCTATCCTGCGCCACGCGAAGTCTGTCCCTGATGAGCTTCACCTTCTCGGCTACGTCAACAACCATCTCTGGCCCCAGTAAAGCTCGCTCACCAACATCATCCCAAGATAAGGGTGTACGGTACCTATGCCCGTACAGATCCTCGAAAGGTGACATCTCAATGCTGGCCTAGAAACTGTTGTTGTAAGCAAACTCCACCAAATGAAGATAATCCTCCCAGGAGCCTCCAAAGTCCAAGACGCATGTCTGCAGCATATCCTCAAGTGTCTGAATAGTCCTCTCCGACTGTCCGTCCATCTGGGGGTGGTATGCGGTACTAAACTTGAGCTGAGTGCCCAAGCTAATCTGCAGACTCCTCCAGAAATATGAAGTAAAGCGACTATCCCAATCTGAGATGATGCTGACCGAAACTTCGTGAATCCTGACTATCTGCCGTATATACATCTCCACAAGCCTCTCTGTAGACGTACCCACCTTGAATGGCAAGAAGTGGGCCGATTTGGTCAACCTGTCAACGATGACCCAAATTGCGTCTTTTTTTCTTGGTGTACGCGGCAATCCTGATACGAAGTTCATTGCGATATGCTCCCATTTCTACTCGGGAATGAGCAGCGGCTGCAATAATCCACCGGGCCTCTGCCTCTCTGTCTTGACCTGCTGACAGACCAAGCACCTAGCTACGAAGTGAGGCACCTCCCGCTTCATCCCGGACCACCAAACATGCTCCCTCAGATCTCAGTACATCTTGTTGGCACCATGGTGTATAGAGTACTGAGATCTGTGGGCCTCCTGCATAACCTGCTTCCTGAGCTCTCCGCTGGGCACACATAATCTGGAATCGTGCCTCAAGGCACCATCATCTGCAAGAGAAAACTCGCCCTCCAGCAATCCTGCTCGAACCTGCTCTCGGAAACACCGCAGAGCAACGTCCTTAAACTGTCCGACTTGATCCTCTCCACCAAGTTCGACTGAATCTACATCCCCCATAACTGCATCTGTACCCCGGGCACGATCACCTCAATCCCAAGGCTCTCCAAGTCTGCAAGCAAATGTCGATCCATGGTCAAACACATGGCTGTTGGATACCTACTCAAGGCATCGGCAACCACGTTGGCCTTTCCTGGGTGATACTGAAATAGGATGTCAAAGTCCTTCATCAACTCTAGCCATCTGTGCTGCCTCATGTTCAACTCCTTCTGAGTGAACACATAATTTAAGCTCTTATGATCTGTGAAGATCTCCACCCTCTCCCCGTACAGATAATGCTTCCACAATTTCAGAGCAAATATCACCGCTGCCAGCTCCAGGTCATGGGTAGGGTAGTTCTTCTCATGGGGACGTAATTGCCTGGAAGCATAGGCAATCACCTTCCCATGCTGCTGTAAGAGCAACCCAGCCCCTTCCCTGAAGCATCACTATAAATAGTAAAACCACCTGATCCTGAAGGCAATGTCAGAATCAGAGCTGTCGTAAGCCGCTTCTTCAACTCATCAAAAGCTGCCTGACACTCCTCTGACCAAACATACTCAGCATCCTTCCGGGTCAACCGCATCAACGGCTCTGCAACTCGGAAGAAATCCTGCACAAATCTTTGATAATATCTTGCCAGCCCCAGGAAACTCCTGATCTCTGCAACTGAAGTCGGTGCTGCCCATGCCTCAACTGCTACAATCTTCTTGGGGTCAACTGAGATACCATCTCCAGTCACCATATGCCCCAAAAAGTCTACCCGGTCCAAGAAAAACTCACACTTGGAGAGTTTTCCATAAAGCTGCTCCCTCCTGAGAGTCTCCAGCACTATCCGCAGATGCTCCTCGTGCTCCTTCTCAGTCTTGGAATATATCAAGATGTCGTCAATAAACACCACCACAAACTGATCCAGATACTAGTGGA
Organism: Iris pallida; assembly: GCA_029216955.1. Lineage (NCBI taxonomy): Eukaryota > Viridiplantae > Streptophyta > Magnoliopsida > Asparagales > Iridaceae > Iris > Iris pallida. The sequence goes on from JANAVB010015200.1 coordinate 7,873,458, forward strand.
ACACCTTGTTCATTAGGTTCATAAATACTGCTGGTGCATTGGTTAGCCCAAACGGCATAACCAAAAACTCAAACTGCCCGTACCGCGTCCTGAAAGCGGTCTTGGGAATATCATCCCCCTTCACCTTCACCTGGTGATATCCTGACCTCAGATCAATCTTGGAAAATACCCGAGCTCCACTCAACTGGTCAAAAAGATCGTCGATCCGCGGCAGTGGATATTTGTTCTTGATCGTGAGGTTGTTGAGTATCCTATAGTCAATACACATCCATACTGACCCATCCTTCTTCGGCAAAAACAACACTGGTGCACCCCATGGCGACGAACTCGAGCGGATGAAGCCCTTGTCCTACAGCTCATCCACTTGCTTTTTCAGCTCCACCAGCTCACTGTTGTTTAACCGATAGACATGCTGAGAGATGGGTTCCGCTCTTGGAACCAAGTCTATCAAGAACTCTATGTCTCTGTCTGGTGGCAATCTTGGCAACTCCTCTGGGAAAACATCCATATACTCTACTATCAAGGGGTGTAGAATCGCCTGCTCCTCAACCGAGACTCCGCAGAAAATTCCGCTGCTCTGCTCCGCCTGACGTCTGGAGTACTCGAACTCTGGCTCCCCCGGCGCTCTGAAGAGAACTCTACCCCCTCTGCAATCAATGCTGGCGTGGTGCCTGCTCAACCAATCCATGCCGAGTACTATATCGTAGTTCGGCAATGGCATTACGAGCAGACTCACCTCCAACTCACGGCCTCCCAAAATAACTCTCCGACCCTTACAAATATCACGTACGAGGATAATGCCACCCCCGGTCGTGATCTTGTAAGTCCTAGGCAACGATTCAGCTATGATACCGTGTCTAATCGCAAATGATACTGATATGAAACTATGCGAAGCACCAGAATCGAATAATGCAAAAGCTGGACTGGAGTCGAGGAGAATCGAACATATAATCAGCTCTCCTATCACCTCTGCATCCTCAGCTGCCATGGCAAAAGCTCACCCCGGCTGGCCTTCCCTGGCCTGCTGCTGGTGCTGAACAAATATCTGCTGCTGGGTCGGCAGGGCTGGTCCCCTCTGCTGGCCTGCTGCTGCCTTAGCTCATCCTTCCTGAGCTGCTCATCCCAGGGTCAAGGTATACTCCCTCATCTGGTGATCTTCTGAGCCACATACCAGGCACTTGCCCAGCCTCTTCCTACACTCGTTCCACCCGTGCCCTGGCTTCTTGCAATAAGCACAGGTAGTGGCCAGCTGCCTCGGTGCCTGCTGCTGCACCCTCTACTGCTGATGCTGCACTGGCTGGTGCCTCGGCTGTTGAAACTGCTGTGGCTGGAACCTCTGCTGCTGGTGGTACTGGTGCTGAAAGTGTGGCCTCTTAGCCGGTCCTCCGCTACTGCTGCCTCCCTGGGAGTCTCGTCCCCTCTTGAGCCTAAGCTCAAGATCATCCTCTGCAGCTAGTGCGTCCACTAGGATCTCCTCAAATGTAGCACTGCGGGCGTTCTTGGTGTAGGACTTGACCTCCTTTACCAAGCCCTTCCAGAACCTCCGGGCCTTCGTCGTCTCCGACAAGTCCTCCATAAATCTGCTCAGGCGGCAGAACTCTCCTGCGTACTCCTCTATGGACTGGCTCCCCTGGACTAGGGCCTCGAACTGGGTTTCGAGGGCTCCCAGTGCTGCGTCTGGAAAGAACTTCTCCTTGAACAGCTTCTTGAATGCTGCCCAAGTCTGTCCTGCTGTGCCGACCCTCGGGTCGGTCTGGTACCAGGTACGGGCCAGAACCTGCATCATGCTGGCCGCTGCCTCTATCTGGAGCCTCGTCGGGATCTCGGCCAATCTGAAAATTTCCTCCATATGCTCGATCCACTCATCGGCATACAAGATCCCCTCTGTCCCCCGGAAGTCTCTAGGGTACATCTTCTGGAAATCTTGGATGCCCTTCTCCCGTGGCTGGTGCGGCTGCGGGGCTGCTGCTGGCTGAGCTACGACTCTCTCCACTGCGGTCACTGCCAGCTCAATGCCTTGGGTGAGCTCTGCCGTGTGCCTCTGCTGCTGGGTCTGCTGACCCTCCATGTACTACCGAAAGAAGGCCAACAGCTGAACGGCGTCAACTGTCCCTGCAGGTGGCTGTGCTGCTGAAGTACATCCGAAATCATCGGACTTTGCTAATGCCTCACAGCTGGTGGAGCTCCTCCAAAAGCTGCTGAAATGCCTACCCCAACTGGCCTGACTGGGGCTGCGGTACCAAAGGCTGGCTTCTGAGTGTGAGAGGTGGCAGACCTCTTCTCGACATCCCCTTGGCCCTGGCGATGCGATCACGTCTCGACCATCCTGGAGACACAGATCAAAAAGAAACAATTGCTAAGAATGAGTCAAAATATCAAAGGAGGACAGTTTAAATTCAAAGGATGACAATAAGCAGCAAAATTTAGATATACAGAATCTGATAAAGAGTTTATCCTAATGTGATTGAGTACTTTCAAAAAATTTTCCTAATTCTACTACAGGCTGCAGTGATATTCTAGTTCGAATACCACTACATGTCTAATCTAGACCTGCATGGGCCACCACTAAAAATGTGTCACGACCCACACCCTAGAGTAAGGGCACGAGAAGTGGGTACGTCCAGCCTACGCCGCAGTGTCGGCGGTAGAATGCTGTCCTAGGTCACAACATCTAACAATATAAAGCTTAAATAGTTTATACTCTCCGAATGGGGGTGACATAGCAGAAAGTAACTCAATCACAACTAAGACAGATGATAAGATAGCAGATAGATAGATAAACAAACTGCTGAAATGAAAGGGAAATCCCAAGTACAACAGAGAGTCTAAGTGTCTAAGATAAATACATAATCCCAGAGTCAAATATATACAATCATCCAAGACATACTGTAAATGAAAACATCCTAGTCCATCCACAGCTAGTGGGACCTGCTGCTGGTCCAGGTCCAGGCACTCATCTAAGGTGGCACCGTAATAGGAATCCACACCAGCCTCCTTCTCGTCCTCTGTAATATTTTCAACAGGTCCAGTCAGGACAGGAGCGAGCACAATACATCTCAACAGTTCATAGCAGGTTAGAAAATATAAACATGCAGTAGAGTAAGATACATGAAACTGAAAGAAGCATGGAATGTAAACAGAGGAAACTGTAATAGAAATATATACACTGTAAATAGAGAGCTAACTGTGGCTAGTGAGTCAGAGTACAATATAAACATGTGAATGGCATAAGAGATTCTGGGAACTATACTATGGAGTGATTCTGGTAACTACACTACTTGGATATTATTCACATGTTTACTTCTACTCCCCCGTACCCCCAATCAATACACAAGGATCCAGCCAGGTTATGTTATGATTCCATACAAAGGCCCACAAGGGGTGATACATGGATAGCCCATAAATGGGTGATTCTGGGAATGCCCATAAATGGGATGATTCTGGGAAGACTCTGTGATCATGAGAGTACATGTCACAAGTGATCGAAGAATCGTGAAGCATAGTGATACACCATGTAAGTGAAACGCACAGAACATGTAGTATACGATACTCCCTGAGGGGATAACATCTCAAGAATGGATCCATATAGTACTAATCCGTGTTACCAACGTGACAGCATCAAGTAAAGTAATCTAAAGCAGGAAAATAATTCTAGCAGGATATGAAATGATCAGAGAATGTACTCGCCTGGTATCTGAGTGTCCAACTGAAAAGTACTATCCGAGGAGTGGTGTCTGGCTCCTATTTAGAACAGCACAAGTCACAACAAGTCCAGAATGGTAAAATGAAGTACTACAATGCATTCTACATGAATCTAGGTCAATCTAGGCCAAAGTCAACTCTTGGTCAACTCTGGTCAACCCTATAAGTCAAACTAGGTCAACTATGGTCAAACTAGGTCAAACAAGTCTACACTAGTCTAGCAAGTCTATTCTAGGTCTAATAAAGCTATACAAGCCCAATCTAGGCCTATTAGTCAAACAGGCATACACATAATATAGGATACTAATATATATATATATATATATATATATATATATATATATATATATATATATATATATATATATATATATACATACCCTATACACCCATTTCAAGTATCTATTTTAGATACCTATATATAATAAACAAACTTATATTATATATATAGATACACATATTAATGTATACATTACATTATACATCCAAATCCTTAGACACATACATCTATATATAATAGAGAGGGATAGAAAATAGAGAGTGTGAAGAGTGAGTGAATGGAAGAGTGAACTGTGAGTGGGGGGGGCTATCCTTGTGTGACAGGAAATATGGTGTGTGTGTGTGCATAACTGGATTTGTGAGTGTGTGTGTGTGATGGTGAGAGAACAATGTGTGTAGGAGCAAAGTGTGTTTAATGAAATTACATATGTGTGTGTGATAGGGTGTCTACATGTGTGTGTTAGATACACTAGTGTGCACATGATAACAGTTAGTAGAGCCCCCAACCAATTCAGATTTAGGTTCTCAGCAATAGGAAAGGAAAGGGAATCAAATCAGTGTATTCTCAGGTTTTTGAAAACAGGAAATAAATTCATGAACCCATTTCAGACTTCTTGAATAGTCCTACACCAAATCAAATTTTGAATTCCACATACAATCTCAGATTTTGATTTAAGAACCAACCACATATAATACTTCCTGTTAATTCAGTTCAGACTTAACAAAACTCAATTAGAATAAAAGGAAAAAAAAACATCTCATTGAACCCCTACTAAACTCAGGTTTTGTTGAACTCACTTTTTTACAAAAACAGTCCACACATTTCGAAATCCAAACACCATCAATTCAACCCAAATCTTAGCATACATGTAGGTAACTAATAGGAGAACATGTTAGGGATTTAAACAGGTAAATAATAGCATTTGAATTAATCAAAAAAAGATGCTAAAACTCAGATTTTGAAACTAAAAAAAAACCAGTAAATACCCGTATCAGAAAAATTGGGGAAAAGGAAAATTATTCATCAAATTAAACTAAAATGACATACTAATGGTTAGTAAAGTAAATACAACTTGTACACGTGTCTTACCATGTGTTTGTGTCCCAGAAAGAGGACACAAACGTGTCCAATCTATTTAAAATCCAAACAGTGTACTGAGACACTACAAATAGGTACTGCATCGTGCATAGGTGCACGCGTGTCGTGCACTCGACACGACACGAACTGGGACACATGCTCGTGTCAGTGGGTGCGCCTAGGGTAGACCTAGGTGTGTGTCACCCTGTATCGTGTCCTCGTGTCGCCGTGTCCGCTGTGTCGAGCCGTATCAGCGGCTAAAAGTCACAGTGCACAGAACAGTATAAAAACAGTGCACGATCGATATCTCCCTAACCAGTGCACGAGACTCGATGAAATTTTGGGGGCATGATGTCAGTGCATGCCCCCTCGAGTCCACAAAGTTTCATCTCGAAACATGGCATATCGTGTCCTGCAGGAGCCCCGAGCAGCAGGGGACTCGCCTGGGCCGCACGCACGTGTCCGAGAACGCGTGCACGAGTGTCATAGCGACACGACACATACTCGATTCAAGCTCAGAGCAAAAGAAACATGTAAGCGACTTAAAAATACATTTTTCCAATCAATTAGTTTTACAAAAACAGAATAAAATGTCCATTGAGACATTTCGTCAAACACCTTTGGCCATCACTGATACGTGTCCGATACGGACATGTACATGACACAAATTTCTACAAATCCTATTCCTACAAGGTCAGGATACTTAGGGCTAGGCATCCATGCAATTAAAACCAAATTTAAATAGGTGGATTAGGATTTTACCTATGGTGTTCTCCAACACAAAAACCTTTTGAATGAGGATTCCCAAAAGCCACCAAACTCCTTCAAATTGGTAGAAAACTGAGAACAACAAATTCCAACAGCAAGAAAACATCAATTAGAACCTATTGCAATTTGTTTGGATTAAAAAAGAATTAAAATGGATTTTAAAAGGATTTTTGAAGTTGGGAAAAATACCTCTTTATAAACTTGCTCTTTTCTAATGAGGCTAGCCCTAAATGGAAGAGAATACTTATAGGAGGTGGGTTTCCCAATGGGTGTAGTGGCTGGACAAATAGTGTTAGGGTTAGGGTTAGGCATTAGTTAATGGGCTTTGGGCCTATATGGCTAGTTATTGATTTAATATTTAATCACAAGTCATGGCTTATGACTTAAATGATCTAACTTAAGTCAAATAACCATACCATGGGTCAACTCTAGTCTAACTAGGGTTGCATAACCTAACCAAGTCCAAACTCAACTAGGGTTAGCTCCTAGGTTAGTCTAACATGGTCATTGCTAGTCAAAGTCAACCTAGTCAACCCTCATTCAAACAATTCCAAAATAAATTCTAAAAATTCCCATTAATTCAAATAAATTATAATAAATTCAAATAACCCCAAAAATGACAAAAATACCCTCAAACTAGAAATATGGTAGTGACATGGAACTGGCAAGCTCTACACTTCTTTGCATATTCAACAACATCCGCTATCATTGTGGGCCAGTAATAACCTATTCGCTTGAGGCGATCTTGTAATTTGGGGCCTGGTTGTTGTGCACCACAAACTCTATCGTGAGCCTTCCGGAGTGCGTGCTTGGCTTCTGTGTCTGATAAGCATCGTAACAGTATCCCGTCGTAAGAGCATCGGTACAACATCTTGGTAGCCGTGTCATAGTAAAATATGAGGGATCGCCTTTGGATGGATACTGCTTCCTTCGGGTCCTTGGGGAGGATTCCATAGACAGCATAGTCTATAAAGGAAAATCGCTAGTCTTTAGCATCGATGTTTGTTTCTGCTGCGTAACTGTGATGAATATGCAGGACATCTTTCACACAGAATAATTCTCGACCAGACACTGTGATCGACTGTTGTGTATTGGTAGGAAGGGTCAAGGAAGTGGCGAGATCGGCTAGAGCATCTGCTTCTATATTCTGTAGTCGAAGCACATGCTCGATGAAGAATCCAGCGAAAGTAGACGCCAGCTCGATTGTTGCTCTGTGGTAGGGGATGAGATCTTCGTGGCAAACTTCATAATCTCCTCGGACCTGACTAACTATTAGCTTGGAATCGTCGTAAGCTTCTAGATAGTCAACTCCCAGCTGCTTTGCCAGTTGCAGGACGATTAATAGGGCATTATATTCGGCCACGTTGTTGGTGCATGGTTCCACGAGAGAATATGTACGATGTATAACCAGATGATCTGGTGACACGAGCACGACACCTACTCCAGCCACGATATTCCCTTTGGGTCCTATTCTTGATGTACCATTAAAGAACATCCGCCAAATGGGGATTTCTTCAGTTGCAGCATTAGACTGCACCACTTCGTCGGGGATTTTGTCGTAGAGTTTGGACGACTCCAGCACCGGGTAAGCTGCTAGGAAATCAGTTAATGCTTGGCCTTTTACTGCCTTCTGAGGAACGAAGATCATATCGTACGGATTCAACAACATTGCCCATGTAGCTAAACGGGAATTGAGAGAGCCCGGTTTAGTTATGAGTATTCTGAGAGGGTTGACTTTAGATATAATATGGATAGTCTGCCCAAACACATAGTGGCGTGTCTTCTGGATGGCAAATTCTAGTGTAAGGCATTCCTTCTCCACCGGTGTGTATCTGTGCTCGGCACCTATCATCGTTCGGTTGAGGTAGTAAATTGTCTGTTCATGGCTGCCTTCATTCTTCTGAGCTAAGAGGGCGCCAAGAGAATAATCCATAGCACGGACATATAGTAAGAAGGGCTTCCCCATTATTGGAGCAACCAATACTGGAGGGCTTGTAAGATACGCCTTGATGTCGTCGAATGTGCGTTGACATTTGTTCAGTCCAGACGAAAGATACGTCTTTCTTCATGAGCTGAGTGAATGGTTGACACCTTCTAGAGAGGTTCAAAATAAATCGTCTGATGTAGGCTAGCCTTCCTTGTAGTCCGCGTAGCTCTTTGAGGTTTCTTGGAGGATACATGTCGAGGATAGCCTTTACTTTCTCTGGGTCCAGATGTATACCCTTTGAAGTGATGACGAAACCAAGGAACTTGTCGCTGGAGAATCCCAGAAAAGACTTGGTTGGATTCATCTTGAGTTGGTGTGCACGCATTAGTTCGAACACCGTTCTCAAGTCTTGGAGGTGGTTGCCCTTGAGACGACTTTTGACTGCGATATCGTCTATGTAGCACTCCACAGTTTTGCACAATTGATCATAAAAAATTATGTTCGGTGCTTCTCGTCGTCGGGGAACATCTTGATCTAGTTGTAGCCTGAGAACCCATCCATGAAGGACATCCGCTCGAAGCTGTAAGCATTATCGATCATTACGTCAGTGATCGGTAGGGGGAACTCGTCTTTCGGGCATGCAGAGTTCAAATTACGGTAGTCGATACAGACTCGAACTTTTTTATTCTTTTTTATAACTGGAACGATGTTGGCAACCCAGTCTGGGTGTTGTTCCTTGCGAATGAATCCACTAGCAATGAGCTTCTTGACTTCATTCTCGATGGCTTCCATGACGTCTGGTCAGAATCGTCGTTGTTGCTGTTTCACTGGCTTAGCTTTAGACGAGATGTCCAGGCGATACATAGCAACTTTAGGTTCCAAGCCTGGCATATCTTTATAGCTCCATGCGAAGACGTTGTTGTATTCTCTTATAAGCTGTATAAGAGAGTGGCGTTCATCGCCAGATAGGCTTCTGTTGATGAAGATTGGTTTGAAGGATGCTTCATCTCCTAAATTGACTTACATGACCTCGTCTTCGGTAGGTTGTTTCCGTTGTTCGAAGTATAGCTCCCACCTGGTATCCATCTTTTGAGCCTATTGTTCGAGTTTGATTGATTGGACATCGTTTGTAATTTGGTCGATAGAAACCATATTGACGGACAGAGTTGCTTTGAACATATTGCCGATGCTGGAGTCTGAGTCCCATAGGAAGGAATCAAAAGAATGAGAACAACGATCTACTTCATCATCTGTTCTTTCGGCAGTAGTTGGAGGAGAGACATTGTCATGCCCCGCTTCCGTAGGAGTGATCGTCCTCGCTAAGGCGTGATGCCGCACGAGCCTAGATTGCACTCGTGCAAGGCGGGTTCCATAACGGCCGATTTCAGCAGCTGCGACGGGGTCATCGCACAGAAGTCCCATGCAGAGACATTGAATAATAGCAGCAGAAATTAGAACAAACACAAGTTATTCAAAAGAAGCTCTTTATTGATATTGAAACAAAGGTTATAATGGGGCACAAGGCCAAGATTACAAGTCTCTCAAGCTCACTCAAGCTCATATTACAAGTCACTCAGTTCTCTCTCATCTCTCATTACATGTCTTGAACCAGCGGATGCTTCGGAAGGCGACATCCATACATTATGTCCCATATAAGTCTTGACTCCATACGGCCGCAAGCTTCGAATTACCAAGGAACTCTATGCCTCGACGCATCCAAGCGAGCTCCGCGCTACGAGCTTCTACCTGTGCCTGCATATGAAAACTATGTGGTTGTCAATACTCAACTGTACTGGTGGAATGAGCTCCTCGCCCACCCATACAAAACCAACATGTTTGATTTACTTTTGTGCAACATAATCCCCTTTATGATTGTCTTTCTACTCTTGCCTTAGGATCAGTTTTAGGACAGACGCCTTGGCCTATTTTGTATCTCAAGACCATTTCGTGCTTGCAATGCAACGTTAACATATATCTTGCCTTTAGACTCTTTTCGTACCGACAACGTTAACCTATCAAGTCGTGTTTGCCTTACGGCTTAAAATCAGAGACACAACTACGCGATGAGGCTCCATTTCTGTATGACTATGCTACAAACCCTTGCTGAGGCCGTGCCTCGCAACTCAGTGAAACTTAACCATATCGCCACCTCGCGGCCCTTGCTACTTTGATCATCAACTGACCCAAATCAAGACTTGTGGCTAAGTATCACTCGACCGACTTTTCCTTGCGGCGTTCCCGACTTAAACTCAAGACAACTCAATCATAACTATGCAACTTATATATCGACAACATAAAACTCGACGCCACATCTCGTGCCGAAGCACGACGCCTACGTTGAAACCAAATCTTAGGCCCAACATTGTGATTTGAACTTGTACACACACCTTCAACTCGACTCCTTGATATAGCGCACTCAATACTCGACTCAATCCAAAGGCACACTCGCGGATTGCCGCCATCATGCCGACATCTATATGAACTTGGTCACTAGCACGACAAGCTATCTTGGACCTTCATTGGATATGAGGGTACGTTCGTCAATAACGAGGTGCAATCTCGCTGAATTTCCTCTAATATTCGCTCTACGGTGCACCCTTTGGGTCAGGTCGCACACCATCCAAGGGTCCCGTAAGCACGTGTTCCTCCTAGGCCAGACCGGTCCCCCGTGGCCCGTCTAAGAAACAAATCAAATCCTTGTGCACCAGTACACAAGTTGTCCAATGACCATGCAGACTCGACTCAAACTGACGTCTCACACAATCATCATTCTTTTAATGTTACCCTCTCTTTCAAAACCAATATCAAGACTTCCATTATTTGAGACCCCTTGAAGACCCACGGTCGCGAGCATTCTTTCCATGTTACCATATCATTTTATTCACTTCATGAATGCCTATTTGATAGTCCTTTCCCCAAAACTCACTTGAATCAATTGTGGTCCTTGCCTTAAACACTAAGTCCATGACATCGTTTCTTAAACCAACTTAAACTCTATGCGATACTATCGTCCAAGTTATACCTTCTATGATGGGCCGTAGGATCGTAGGACTATTTAAGTTAAAAACCGCAGAATGGGCAGGACAGTGCTTAGGATGCCTTTCATAGCCTAATAAAACATAGACTTACTCAATTATACAACTCGACGAACAAAGGCTGCGTCAAGCCTCGCATCGCAGAAACGTGTCGCACATGCGTTTGACTTTTGAACGACCAAATCATTTGGGTGCCTAGACTTATGTCAGAAGCCGTGCAATGCAACTTAACTCATGGGGCAAGCCAAGGCTATACCAAGCCTTGGACGATGGGACCGTGCATGCTTTACGAAGCATTTATGTGGGCAACGCCTATGACTTAGGCTACGTTCATAACTTTGCCTACTCAACCAATTTTCCTTCTCCTAAGCCACGGGATGAAGGATCGAGTCATTTTCAAAGCACGCCGTGCACCAACTCTAAGCCGACCGTTGGACCTTTCTATATTCTAACTCAATTCGACCCATCGGGATTATTTCCTTATCTATGTGGATTCGTCGCTTTTATTATCAAGTCAACTTGTGCAAGTTAAAAATATGCGATTTATTATGTGAAGGCTAAGATGAGGCAAGTTCACCGAAACTACCCCACCTGAGTGATGTCTTCGAGTCACCGTTGTAAGGCCAAGTCTGAACGCCATTGGCGTTTCGATTCCTCTGATTGACTGAGTAGGACGGGACACTACATCATACACCACTCAAAAAAAGTTTCGTCCTCGAAACTTACTGAGTATACTTATCGGCTTATAATTTGATCCAACATCCTACGTTTCTCGCACACTCTACTCTTATGCGTTCCCTCAATCCGAGCCACGCTTGTACTTATCGCTAACTTAGTCGTTAGGCCCACCAACCGATCAACCAACATTCTAACTCGTCTCAATTCAATGATCGCATTACCATCAACATTCCTTCGAAACTCACGATCTCTAAATCCTCGACACTTTTTCGTTCCTCAAGTCTTACTTGATTTAATGTATCACTTAGTTGGATCGTGCACATATTCCAGGCGTCTCCAAAATACATGCATTTCAGCCAAGCCTTGTGCACATATTCGAGCGTCCCTGATATACGTGCATGTCAACCGAGCTCGCGAGTGGTGCCTCCACAATCCTACCAATTTGCACTCGGACGTCAGCCTAACCGCTAGGCTATGTCTTTCCGTCAGTATTGGAATCATAGTTTCCAAACAACAATGTCAACGTTGACCCCATCCTAAGGTCAAACCAAATTGATAGTACGGGGTTTTCTACCCAAGCTTGTATCACTCTGATTTTTAAACTTCGAGCATAGATTGCCTACACACATCCCAACATTTGTCGTACGGGGTCCGAGTCATTCAGCAAAGCCATCCTACGATAACTCACGTTTCAACCAATTCCTTGACATATCAATATCACTTCGTTCATCAAGCCATTTCACATAGTCTATCTCTTCGAACACGTTCGTCATAATCCGCCTATCAATCTCCAAGTCAAGCATGGTACGACACGATTCATCTCTAAACCATAATTCATATTTCATATTTCCTAAGTCATTTATCCCGATTCACGTAATCGATCACAAGGTCGTCTGACTTAATGTCACTACCACATTTCTAGTTTGAGGGTATTTTTGTCATTTTTGAATTATTTGAATTTAATATATATTATTTAGAATTTAAAATGATTATTTAGAATGGTGAGATTTTAATATTATTTAGTTGATAGCCTTGTGGTTTAGATTAGCCCTAACCTAGTTTGGACCTAACCGAGATTAGTCATAGCTAGTCTAGTTAGCCATAGTAAGTATTAGTTAGTATTTGTTAGTTGGGTTTAAGTCCTAAATAGTTAGAATGTATAGGTTGCAACTTGACTAAGAGAAACCTAGGTTGTAGCCCCTTGATTGGACTTGATGGATTGATAGCCATTAGATTGAATCCCAAAAACCCTAACCCTAACTTGGTGGTCGGCCTAGGGATCCCCCCTTGTCTATAAAGTCTCTCTCAAAATATTTGTGCCTCTTTTCATCCATTCCTTCATTTTCTAAGAACAAGGTTTGCCTTCATTTAAAACTCTTCCTAAATTAATCAATAGTGATCCTTTTTTATTGAGATTTCTTCCATGGTGTTCTAAATAATGTTTTCCTACTGTTGGTAGAGTCCATTCTCAGGTTTGAGCCAATTTGGAGCCATTGGCTAGCTAGTGGAGATCTCCTTTTGAAGGTTTTTATTGTGGAGGAACACACATAGGTAAATCTCATTTCCCTCCATGAAATTTTCGTTTCTTTGCATAAACACCAAGCCCTAGGTGTCCTCGTACTGTAGGGATAGGTTTTGCACCCTTTCGTGTCCTTCATGTGTCCGTATCGGACACGTATCTGTGGATAGTCGCAGGTGTTCGACGAAATGCCACAGTGGGCATTTCGTTCATATTTTATGTTCATGTTTGAATAGAAAATTAGGTTTAAGGGTCGCTTATGGGTTTCTTATGGTTTGGACACATTTCGTGTCGTGTCGGGGTCGTACTGGACCCTTGGATACGCCTGTGCGCGCGTGTACTACGCTGCCCTACTACCAGCGGGCTCATGCGAGCTGTCTAGGGCACGTGGACACGTGTACTTGGACACAAAGGGAGGGGCAGTATCTGTCATGACACCCCCAAAGTTTCATGTCCAATGGATACGTGTCGAGAGTGTTTGGACACGTGCACTAGTCGCACGATTTGTGTCAGTCTCGTGCCTTGAGTTCGTGTGATGTTTGGACACATTGTGTCGCATTTTTGGACACTATTTTGTTTTTGTGACACGTACACATATCCACTATTATTTACTAACTCTTAGTTTACCATCTTAATGTGTTTTTGATATTCAATTTGAATGTTCCTAAGTGGGCTGATACATGGTTTTAGTTTCGTTATTTCCTAATGTTTAATTCCAGTTTCAACTGTTTTAATCAATGTAAATTGTCATATTAAGATCCTGAACATGTATATTAATCTACTGCAAGATTGTTTACTGTTTTGGTGAGTTTTAGATTTCGAATATGGGACTTTGCCTATAGGATAGCAATGTGGCTGATACTTGCTTTTGGTTTTGATATCCTAAACTTTAAATCCATGTATAATCTGATTTTAAATGATATTTTTAGTTGTCATTTTGATTGTACATATGTATTGGTACCTGTTGGGTCGATTTTTCAAGTTAGATAGGTTTTGCATTGAGAGAATAAAAGACAAGGGGTTGAACTGATACATTCCTGGAGATGAGTTCTGAATTTTCTCCTTTTTAAACTGAGTTGATTTCATTGATTAAACTGTCATTGAGCTCTTCATTCCTGTCAAACTGTTTTCTTATGACTCTTAGAATTTAATGTCTATCCAATTACATGTTGCTATTCACTGTTAGATTGGAAATCCATTGGTGAATGAAATTCGAACCTGGGTTGTGGTGAACTGTCAACTTGATTTCATATAAACTGTCATATTTGTTTGGGTTTTCCTTAATTTGTATTCCCTGATTTCAATCTCCTTTAAACTGATTTGTGGTGATTAAATGTTAAGGATAGGCTTACATACATGTGTGTTGAATGATAGACATATTAAATTCAAATTGTGTTGATGCAATGAGGCTTAAAATGTGAGATGTGTTGCTAACTGCTATGTTCTTTGCACTGTCATTAGCTTCAGGAATTTGAAACATGAGATATTGATCTCCTAATCTACACGCGCACACACATATGTGTTAACTGGACATTAGTACTGTCTTTGGGTTGTCAAACCTGAGAACACAGGCCACCCTCTATTAATTCCTGTAACAGTTCATTAGTGCACACACACACAAGCAAACTGAGAATTGATGCATGAGTTGATGTTAGCTATTGAGAGGGAATTCGAAATTGGTTGAAGGGTTATGTAAACTGTCAAATAGTTTCTCATTAAACTGAAATTGAATGATCATTACCATGTTAGCTTATACACTGGTTTCATGTTCATACCTTCACTGTTCTCCCAGGCTTACACATGCCACACTGCTTTTATATCATTTTCACACACAGGTCTACACATGTAGTACACTATTCCTATTCCTAAGTGATACTACACCATGTACACTCACTGTTTTTTCATATGACACTTCACCCCCATTCATATCATTTCACTCACACTATCACTCACACCCTCTTGACACTCTTACACACAAACACATGCTCACATGTACACTATCAAATATGCCTCTATCTATCTCTATGTATATGTATATATATATATATATATATATATATATATATATATATATATATATATATATATATATATATATATATATATATATATATATGTGCTGCACATATCCATGTGGCCTATATTATAATGTGTGTACTATATTATATTAGATATATATATTGATATGTGTATATGTGATATGTGGGTGGGTATATAGGTAATATAGCCTATAGCCTAGGACTCATAGCCTATGGGTATGGGTTTGAATGCCATTTATATGTGTAGTTGACTTGTATAGTCTAGAATTGATGTGGGCTTGATAGAATAGACTAGTTAGGCCTAGTAAGACTTGTTTGACTTAGTTGACCTAGTTTGACTTCTAGGGTTGACTAGAGTTGACCAAAGGTTGACTTTAGCCTAGATTGACCCCAAACATCATGTAGATGCATTGTAGCAGTCTATTTCATTATTTTAGACATGTTGTGACTTGTGCTGTTCTGAGTAGGAGCCAGACACCACTCCTCAGGCAGTAGTTTCTTCCGGACATTCAGGAGATCAGGCGAGTACATTCTCTGACCGTTTCATACTTGCTAGGAGTATTTTCTTGCTCTAGATTATTTTACTTGATGCTGACACGATGGAAACACGGATTAGTACTATATGGATCTTTTCATACGATTTTATCCCCTTCGGGAGCATCAGATACATCATGTCATGTACGTTTTACTTTCATCATGTACTCTTGTGCTTTCACCTTACATGTGCACTCTCGTGATTCATATACTCTCATGATCACGGAGCCCTCATGTTATATTCATGTGCACCCATTTATGGGCCCCCATGTGAATATCATGTACAATAACATAACTTGAACGGATCCTTGTGTATTGATTGGGGTACGGGAGAGTATAAATAGTCATGTGGACAATTTCCAAAGTAGTGTAGCCATGTACGACCTCTCATGTTTATTATCAAGCCGTTCGCATGTCTAGCTTGTACTCTAAATCACTAGTTCATATAGCTCTTTACTTATAGTAGATATTTCATTATAGTCTTCTTTTTACTCATGTATACTCTTCAGCGTTTCATATATTTTACTCTATTGCCTGTATTTTATTCCTGTCATTATATGAACTGCATGAGATGTACTGTGCTCGCTCCTGTCCTGACTGGACCTGTTGAAATATTACGGAGGATGAGGATGAGGCGTGCTGCCCCACCTATTATGGGACTACCCTAGATGACAGCTGTGACTTGGACCAGCAGCCGGATCCTTTAGCTGTGAACGACACTCCTCTAGACTAGGTTTTTCTTATGTTTATTTCTGGATGACTGTATTATGATATTTTAGGATTCTGTGGATTTATGATATCTTTAGACACTTAGACTCTCTGGTTGTACTTGTGTGGATCTTTCATTTCAGCATTTATCTATCTATCTTTCTATCTTATTATTCTGCCTTAGATGTGATTGAGACTGTATATTGCTATGTCACCTCCATTCGGAGTATATATACTGTACAGGTACCTTTATATTGTTAGATGATTGACCTAGGACAGCGTTCTACCGCCGACACTGCGGCGTAGGCTGGATGTACCCACGTCTCGTGCCCTTACTCTAGGGTGCGGGTCATGACACTTAACAATATATTGCATCCCAATCTCACGCGAGTCCGATTATCTATGGTGGTTCATGAATCACCATGCAACGCTGCCGCATAATAATTATTCTCATCGGGACGTAACTCTTGTTTGAGTCTAGACTAATTTTATTTTCGATACGCGGATTGGATCTACTCAATCCTCAAGTTTATTTCATTCATCAATCGCAAGTCCAAACATCCTCGAATTTTCCTTCGCATCAAACTAACAAGTCGAGACAATCAAAGTTGTCGCATCCTGATTTTTTGATTTTGATCATTCCCGCGACATGAATCACCATGTCAGCGCTCACACGAAATGATCGCCCCAAATCCGACGCAACGCATGTGCGAGGCTACAGTTGCGCTCGCGCAAGACAAGATCGTCGACGTTGTGGTTATCTGCGTAACCATCAAGACACGATCACTTTCATCCAATATTCGTCTCAATCAAAATCCTAAGTATTGCATCCATCAGAACGATAACACTTGCACGATCGTCATTCACCGTGTCAGAGTACCCCCGAGTTATCGCATATCGATCTTTGATACTCCTCAATACCATCGATGATATGCGTAACCTGACGATCTTCCTTTGCAACGAATTTTGAGTCGTATGAATGATGCTAGCATCTGACTGGATAATCTCCTCGACATTCAACATCAAGTTCGATCATTATCCCCCGAATCCTTTACAAGATCAATTCGTTCAAATCCGAAATCACGTATTATTCGTCCGTCTACCTTAAATCATCGACCAATGTACTTCCTCAATTTGCATCATTCCTTTGCTAACTCAAATTATCGAGCAACATTCAATCCAATCCTTAGAGTCATTCGCGTAACTTCAAAATCAAACATTTCATGCACGCTATCTTCCCGTTGTGCTAACTTTTCGTATATGATCCATATCAATTTCTTCGATCAATTCATCCATTTATTTTATCGTTTAGAATTTCCATTCAACCATTTCGTAACTCGCATTACCGTTCACAAATCGTCCGAACGATATCTCGTTTGCGACTCCTGAATCATGACCAACTAAGCACTACTCGTTCTAAGGCTTTGCGATATCATCGCTTGTCGACATACTCGTACTATCCATAAATTCTTATTTTTGCTCGAATATTTCCTTTAACGTCCATACACCACTCAGGGTCAAGTTATTCTATAAATTCTCAAAACTATCATTCGAATCAAAATTGACTTCTTTGAATCCCGTTCGAACCATTCTTCGAATTTCAAGCATGATCATCTATATCACATAGACATTATCGTCGCTCGATAGCACTCTATTGATAGTCACTCTAAGTGTAGTTTCATTCCCGACCGAGCGCTCAATATCGCTCGCAACTCGTTTGCACCATAAGCCTAGGTGCACGACACGCGGCACAACTTAGCCAAAAGGCCGTGTGCATAACCATCCCGTATGGACTAAACTCCGAGTTTGCACGCTCATTTGCTAATGTCGACGTATGACTCGTTAGGCACACACGCGACTTGCTAACTTTAGCACGCATTTTCTGTCAAGTCAAGTTTGACATCGTTCGGCACAAAAGCCATCACCTATCGATGCGTTCGATTGAACACTTGTACGAGCTTTTGAAAATATTAGACTTATTGTATGGACATCCCGTGGGACAATTGAGAGAGAGCGCACCAAAGATATCAACTTACGGAAGTAACACTTCAGAGTTTGCGAAAGCAACGGAGTTAAAGAATTCAATAGATAGTCCAAGGACGTAAAGCCGTGCTCTGATACCATTATGTCACGCCCCGCTCCCGTAGGAGCGATCGTCCTCGCTAAGGCGTGATGCCGCACGAGCCTAGATTGTGCTCGTGTAAGGCGGGTTCCATAATGGTCGATTTCAGCGGCTGCGATAGGGTCGTCGTACAGAAGTCCCGTGCAGAGACATTAAATAATAGCAGCAGAAATTAGAACAAACACAAGTTATTCAAAAGAAGCTCTTTATTGATATTGTAACAAAGGTTACAATGGAGCGTAAGGCCAAGATTACAAGTCTCTCAAGTTCACTCAAGCTCATATTACAAGTCACTCAGCTCTCTCTCTCATCTCTCAATACATGTCTTGAACCAGCGGATGCTTCGGAAGGCGACATCCATACATTATGTCCCGTATAAGTCTTGACTCCAAGCGGCCGCATGCTTCGAATCGCCAAGGAACTCCATGCCTCGACGCATCCAAGCGAGCTCCGTGCCACGAGCTTCTACCTGTGTCTGTACATGAAAACTATGTGGGTGTCAGTACTCAACTGTACTGGTGGAATGAGCTCCTCGCCCACCCATACAAAACCAACACGTTTGATTTACTTTTGTGCAACATAATCCCCTTTATGATTGTCTTTCTACTCTTGCCTTAGGATCAGTTTTAGGACAGACGCCTTGGCCTATTTTGTGTCTCAAGACCATTTTGTGCTTGCAATGCAATGTTAACATATATCTTGCCTTTAGACTCTTCTCGTACCGACAACGTTAACCTATCAAGTCGTGTTTGCCTTATGGCTTAAAATCAGAGACACAACTACGTGATGAGGCTCCATTTCCGTATGACCGTGCTACAAACCCTTGCTGAGGCCGTGCCTCGCAACTCAGTGAGACTTAACCATATCGCCGCCTTACGGCCCTTGCTACTTTGATCATCAACTGACCCAAATCAAGAATTGTGGCTAAGTATCACTCGATCGACTTTGCCTTACGGCGTTCCCGAGTTAAACTCAAGACAACTCAATCATAACTATGCAACTTATATACCGACAACATAAAACTTGATGCCACATCTCGCGCCGAAGCACGACGCCTACGTTGAAACCAAATCTTAGGCCCAATATTGTGATTTGAACTTGTACACACACCTTCAACTCGACTCCTTGATATAGCGCACTCAATAAGCGACTCAATCCAAAGGCACACTCGCGGCTTGCCGCCATCATGCCGACATCTATATGAACTTGGTCACTAGCACGACAAGCTATCTTGGACCTTCATTGGATATGAGGGTACGTTCGTCAATGACGAGGCACGATCTCGCCGAATTTCCCCTAATATTCGCTCTACGGTGCACCCCTTGGGTCAGGTCACACACCATCCAAGGGTCCCGTAAGCACATGTTCCTACTAGGCCAGACCAGTCCCCCATGGCCACGGGTACCGTCTGAGGAACAAATTAAATCCTTGTGCACCGGTACACAAGTTGACCAATGACCATACAGACTCGACTAAAACTGACGTCTCACACAATCATCCTTCTTTCAGTGTTACCCTCTCTTTCAAAACCAATATCAAGACTTCCATCATTTGAGACCCCTCGACGACCCACGGTCGCGAGCATTCTTTCCATGTTACCATATCATTTCATTCACTTCATGAATACCTATTTGATAGTCCTTACCCCAAAACTCACTTGAATCAATTGTGGTCGTTGCCTTAAACACTAAGTCCGTGACATCGTGTCTTAAACAAACTTGAACTCTATGCGACGCTATCGCCCAAGTCATACCTTCTATGACGGGCCGTGGGATCATGGGACTATTTAAGTTGACAACCGCAGAATGGGCGGGACAGTGCTTAGGATGCCTTCGATAGCCTAATAAAACGTAGACTAACTCAATCATACAACTCGACGAGCAAAGGTTGCGTCAAGCCTTGCATCGCGGAAATGTGCCGCACATGCGTTTGACTTTTGAACGACCAAGTCATTTGGGTGCCTAGACTTATGTCACAAGCCGTACAACGCAACTTAACTCATGGGGCAAGCCAAGGCTATGCCAAGCCTTGGACGATGGGACCGTGCATGCTTTATGAAGCATTTATGCGGGCAACGCCTATGACTTAGGCTACGTTCACAACTTTGCCTACTCAACCAATTTTCCTTCTCCCAAGCCACGGGACGAAGGATCGAGTGTCCTTTTTAAAGCACGTCGTGCACCAACTCTAAACCGACCGTTGGACCTTTCCATATTCTAACTCAATTCCATCCATCGGGATTATTCCCTTATCTATGTGGATTCGTCTCCTTTATTATCAAGCCTACTTGTGCAAGTTGAAAACATACGATTTATTATGTGAAGGCTAAGATGAGGCAAGTTCACCAAAACTACCCCACCTGAGTGATGTCTTCGAGTCGCCGTTGTAAGGCCGAGTCCGAACGCCGTTGGCGTTTCGATTCCTCCGATTGACTGAGCGGGACGGGGCACTACAGACATAGCCCAAACCAACACTGCTTCGCTGATAGTAGTTTTCGGGTTTGCCGGGGGGAGCAAATTGTCGTATTGGCAACCGTCGTCCTCGGCCGTAATTTGGCCCTTTGTCGCTTTTAATGTCATATCCCATGTTCTGGATGATGTACTTGGCCTGCCAACTATACCAGAAAAGTTGTATTTTCTCGGAGTCATAGTCAGCTTCTGTGTTGTGCTTGGGAGAAGTAGAGTCTGGAACGAACTTTCTCTCGCCAATTATACGACCGAAGATGATTAGCTCTTCATCTTTCTTTCTGGCTGGAACGATGAAGTAGAGGATATCTTCAGGGTAAACTTTTTCCTGCAGATGAGGTGTTGTGACCGGCATGCTGAGGTATGGTCCTATGCCGTTCTCTAGAGCATATATCGTACCTATGTAGTGGTTTACAGATTGATAAACATTGGAGTAATTCAAAGATAAACATTTACTAAAGAAATACACAAGTTCTTCTTCAGGGATAACATCATCCACAGAAGGTATATTATTATGAGTATTAATATACTCATTGAGAGGGTCATCATCTGGAAGAGGAGCCACAGTCTTGGCCGAGTTTACCACGTAGGATAATTCTTCAGGATTGGTGGGACGGGCGTCAGTAGGTTCCTCCCGGGGTGTCTTGCTGAGAGTGATAGTCAGTGGCTTGACCTTATCAGGGTTCTTCTTTTTTACCTAGATTGTGAGAGGCTTCGGAGTACTTTTTGGAGTAGTACGTCCTTTGACTCGGATAATCAGGGGACCATCGTTGGAAGATGGACTTGCTTCAGCTTCATTATCAGCTTCATTGTCGTCATCCTTGAGGGGTTGAGACTGGTAAAGTACCAAATCTCCAGAGTAAGCTTTGATGCCCTTGAAAGGATCAACATCAGTAAACTTTGTCTTCACGATACCGTCGCTGTTGACGTACTTGAAGTACTGGTAGAGTGTAGAAGGAACGATCATGTTCTCGTGTATCCATGGACGTCCCAACAAGACGTTGTAGGATACATTGGCATCGATCACATAGCAGAAAACCTCCGTTCGAAGATCACCGATCTGACATTTGAGACGGATCTTGCCTAGCGGATGGCTTCGACCAGCATTGAAAGCCATGATAGTTGTGTTGGTTGCGGATAGCTTGTGCAGAGGGATTCCCAGAATTTGAAGCAAATTTCTAGGAATGATGCTGAGGGAGGATCCTGGATCGATGTGCATGCGGTCCACCTTGATCGCCCTGATATACCCTGTATAGTACAAGAGTCTATCATGACGATTATTCTTAAGTAGCATGTCCTCCTGTGAGAAGGTGATGTTGGGCACCAGTTCCATAGTACTATGGTAGTAGGGACAGGAGACAGGATCTTCAACGGGGGCTTTGACTTCAGTGAGGTAAGAGTCAGCGTGTAGTAATGCCTCACTTAAGGCCTTCCGCGTTTCTTTGGAGAGTCGCAGTAGATCAAACAGAGACAACCTGGCAGGTGTATTGGCTAGCTAAGCCAGTATGTCAAAGTTGTAGGGCCGATCCATGCCTTCGGAAGCTAGCGCCTTTAAAGATTTGTCAAACAGCGTCTCATTCTGCTTGGATTTATCTGTGGTTTGAGGCCTGGACGGGCCGGTTTCTGAGCTTGTGGGGATAACAGGAGCTTAATGAGGTACTGCTTCTTCTTGTGCAGGATCTTACGTCCGAAGATAAGTCTTCCCCGATCGCGTCTCGCCAGATAGAACCTCGTAGATGGGGGAGGATACCATATGGCATGGCTTAAATTTCTTGCCCTTTCTTGCTTTGGGAGGTGCTACCCCCTGCGTCACTTCTTGGACAAGATCCGGGTAGACCCACATGATCTCACCGTGTTCAGTTATGAGTAGGACCAAGGTCGAGTTGTGAGCTGGTGGTAGGTTGACGACTTCCATCATCGCCTTGGGGATCGGGACCAGGCCATCTGGAACTTCTGTAGGAGGAAAGTCGCCAAACTGAAGAGAGACCATATTAGCAGATACGACCTTGTCTTCCGCTTCGAGGTTGATCACTTGACTGTCGATAAGCTGTTGTATCTTCTTCTTCAGGACAATGCAATCCTTGGTGAAATGGTGTACGTACTGATGATAGAGACAGTACTTAGAATCATTTTGTTGGCTCGCCTCTGTAGGACGTCGTGGTGGAGGTAATGTCAGCTTATTGCCTTTTGTCAATGTGTGGAAGATGGTGATGACATCTTCTTCGTCGAAGGAGAAGGTCTCCTTAGGCTTGTCGGAGGCGCCCTGAGAATTGGAAGCTCCTTTGGATGTGTCGACTTTCAGAACTTCTTTCCCTTTACCCCCACGAACATGGATAGTTTGAGGATGCTTGCCCTTGTCTTCGGATTTGGGTGTCTTCAACCTCAGTAGTTCTAAGTTAGGAACGTCATTTCCAGCAGCATCAGCAGCCCCAATGAAAGTGGGCCATGTATCATTCTTATGTATACCGAGACAAAACTTCACTGTAGGAAGGAAGTTGTGTCGGCAAGTATCTATAAGTTCTGAGTCTGGTATGCCGAAGGGCATCTTCAGTGCTAGCCGCCTGAACCGTTCGATGAAGGCGATGACCGACTCAGTCCTCCTTTGCTTGGTCTCGATGAGGGTGGACATACTAACATGCATGCCACTCTCGTAAAACCTGTTGAGGAAAAACCTCTCCAAGTCTTTGAATGAATTGATACACCCGTCAGGTAGATGGCAGAACCATTCGAAGGCTACCTCCTGCAAGGTGCTAATAAACAACTTTGACATGAACGGATCGTGTCTGGGCAAGTGCAGAGTCTGCGTGTTGAAGTACGTCATGTGCTGACGAGGAAAAGTCAAACCGTCAAATGAGTTCAGCGTCAGCGGCTTGTAGTTAGGAGGCAAGTAGCGTTCTTCCATTCAGGGGGATATGGTTGAGATATTTCCATCTTCTGAAACTCGTCTTTGTGTGAGATGGTGTCGAGGCGAGCGACCAAGGAATCAATTGCATCCTGTTGATTGAGCAGGTGTTGGAAATCGACTGCTGAACAGTTGTCAGGCGTTGTTGGCAAAGGTCCACCTCCGACATTTGTAAGATTTGGAGGAGGCGTAATGGAATGATACTTCTTTTGTAGTGAAGGAGGGTTGTTGCTGTGAGCCGGACTAACGTGGGCCGAGGCGTTTCGTTGAGGTAGAGGAACAGCCCCAGCAGCTTGAACTGCCATGATACTGGTTAGCATATCAGTGATCTTGGCGAATGCTGTTTCGAGACCCTCTAGCCGTTTGCTAGTCTGATCACTGGCTTCTTCAGGTCTTTCTCCGTCTTCCATGTATGTAGATAGCATGCGAGGATGAACAGAGAAAGTAGTACAACTGGTGCTGATTCTATCTGTCTTCGAGTGGATAAGTCCTTCATCTTCAGGTAGAGAAGGTAGATAGTCGCCATCGGATTCGGTGGGATCATCGTCCTCTGGATGGCTACCCCAGTGTGAGGGTCATCTGCGTCAGATTCTGAGGGAATGCTACACCCGGCTTGAGAATCTTCGTCGTCCATATGGAGTCTTGCCTTTGATCGATAGCCCATATAGACTCCATCGGATGCGACAGCCTGTTGGCCATCTGTTGGTAGACTTCTCCTTCTTCTTCTTGCAGAGCTAAGAGAGAAAGTTGGGTTCGTAGTCCACCGTCTTTGATTGGGGCTTCCGTAAGGGGGACCCCATGAAGCCATGTTGGATGAAATACATAGTGGCTTCTCGTCGTCAAGAAGTGTAGCCGTCGAAACACAGACTTTCTCTGAGGCGCTCGTGTTGTTTTGGAGCAACAACAGTTGATAACAATATTGGTTCACAGAAGCGCACTATGGATTGTTATGTTCTTCCTCGCTTTGCTCTTATGATTTATCATGTCGCACAAGTCAGCGGAAGGGAGTTTTGTCGTACAACCCATGTTGTATGCATCGCCGAGCTTTGCATGCGGGTTCGTAAGGAGAGTAGGCGCATCCAGACTTAGTTCATGTGCAGGGGCAACCCCCACACCTAAGTTCTGTGATGTCCTTGAAGACAGCCCCGTGCAATACGTATTGGGGTCTGTCTTTTTGTTGTGGGCGCATAGGCCTTAGAGATTGGCCTTCGGCACATGCTCCTTGACAGCATGTCTGAGCTTCCTTGATGTGGGCGCATAGTATGGATCCAGAGAGCCTGGGCACATAGCCTTAGGTGTATGGCTCTGGGTGCCCAGCCTGTTGAAGACAGAAGTGTTCTGGTTGGGGCTATGCGCCCAAACATCCCCTTGGGCGCATGGCCTTGGGCGCATGCCTGGTGGAGCAACGCTGTTTTCTCCCAGTTTGACCTCCTTCGTTTGTGAGCCTCGCCGGGTTCGGCCAGAGTGTCTGTCACGACCCAGAACCAGAATACTGGAGAGCGGGGGCAGACATAGCCAGCTACGTATATTGAAATAGAAACCACCTCGATATACGGTCACGGCTGTCTAGATATATGAGGGTTTACTACAAGCCAACGGTCTCTTATGGTCATGAACAAGCCTAATGTCTTAATCACAAGCAAGTAAGTAAAGTCGCAAGATGTATGATCACTAAATATACAATAATAAGGCGTCCCAAATATTACATATTCAGCTGATCATGAAGCTAGTCGTTACAAAATGTTAGGACTAGCAAGAGTTTAGTCGTACATGATCAACCCTAGGATTTGTCAATCATGTTTACAGCCCGTAAGCAGACAGTAAGTAAAAGTGCATCGAGCTAACAGGTGCTCGTCGGCTAAACGCCTCAAAAGAATAGTTTTACAATAAAGTGGGCAAGACAAAAAGGAAAACCCACTCTTGGCCCGGGTTCCGTCTAGTTGTCACCATTGGGCTGGAAGCTTGGTAGATCGTCGGGAGCTGCTCCGAAATCTGGCCACACAAAACCAGCTGGGTCAACCCCAGAAAGAGCAAGTGCCACAAGGGGGCCACAAAATAAGAACAAAAGCCAGCAATTAGCACAAGAAAATCTAATATTAAAACAAGAATTTATGAAAACAAGTCTGGATGATATACGACGAGATAACCATGGAACTATTCCGATAGCCAGGTTACAACCCGTAAACCAAACAAGGACCGGGGTTGTAACCCTTCATCTGAACAGAACTTGGTTTCCCACCATTTATCGGCAAGATAATAATAATGAAAGAAATCAAGACAGGTAGCAATCTGGTACTGGATCAAGACATGACTAGACTGGTTATACCTCATTCAA
This sequence comes from Iris pallida, assembly GCA_029216955.1. NCBI lineage: Eukaryota > Viridiplantae > Streptophyta > Magnoliopsida > Asparagales > Iridaceae > Iris > Iris pallida. Next base: position 7,899,549 of record JANAVB010015200.1, read on the forward strand.
TCAATCACGGCCAAGCAGATACTACGGCTTACTACTTTAACTAACTAGGGTTATCACAGGCCTAATTACTAACAAGATGCAGTGAGATGATTCCACAGCCACAAGCCCTGCAGACCATCCAGGCTACCCATGTCGCAAATTAGGGATTGAATTCTGGTAGGTACATCGCCCGGGAGACAAATGTACCCTTAGGTGACATAGAGGGTGCAACACTCGACGGTGTGCTGGAAATGTGCCCTACTCGACGGCAGGCTACAGATCCCAAGAGCGCCCAGGTAACGGGATTGCATGTAGCTGTGTCATCTCTTCTTGACTACTGTGTTATTCTAGTTATTAGCCTTAATCCATTTTAATAGGTACTCCTGACCGTGGTACTCAGGAGTTCCATCCTAGACATGATGCAAGACAGGACAAGTGGATTTAACAAGCAAGCAAGAAAGAACCATCCACGGTGTCAAGGCAGGTCAAGTTAAGTTAGCCGTCGCAACAGCATTAAGTGTTATCAAGTCATGTTACAAGTCAGGAGTACGCCGCCACGGGCCACTATCAAGTTATCAAGTCACAAGGATTAATTACAAGTTACAAGTTAGGTGTGCACCCCACTGGGTCACTAGCAAGGAGATCAGAAAATACCAGGATCATAATTCACAGAAAATCCCAAAAACTGTACTAGTCATAAACAATTACTTGAAAACCGTGTTAGGCCGTGTCGGTTCAAGATAGTCGTGCTGTGTTGAACAAATCTCAGAAAAACCCAATCCACAAAAGAGAAACCAAGTCGAGAAAAAAACAAATACTCCAAGAGCTAATGGGATAAGCAAGGGGCCAGGGGGGCAGCGTACGCACAAAAGCACGCACACAAGGGAGCTGCGTACGCACAAAAGCACGCACGCAAGAGAGCTGCGTACGCACAAAAGTACGCACGCAAGGGAGCTGCGTACGCACAAAAGCACGCACACAAGGGAGCTGCGTACGCACAAAAGCACGTACGCAAGAGAGCTGCGTACGCACAAAAGTACGCAGGCAAGAGAGCCGCGTACGCACAAAAGCACGCACGCAAGGGGAAAAGCGTACGCTCAGGGCATGCGTACGCTCAAGGCTGCGTACCAGGGCACGCTCAAGTCTGCATACCAAGGCACACTCAAGCCTGCGTACCAAGGCACACTCAAGCTTGCGTACCAAGGCACACTCAAGCTTGCGTACCAAGGCACACTCAAGCCTACGTACGCAAGAGATACGCTTCCAACAGGAAGCGTACTCAAGTCTGCGTACGCACAAAAGCACGCACGCAGGACACACGCTTCCAACAGGATGCGTACCCAAGGCTCAGTGGCGTAAGCTAAGAAGCTCTGCACACTGCTCACAGTCTTCTCCAAACAGCAAGAACTCCATGGTTGAACCCAAGCTTCAAAGTTCACAACTTGGCCATCCGAACTCCAAATCCGGATTTCCAAAGTTCTAACTTGGGTGAAATTGGATCCTCTTCCACTTGGAAACATCCAAAACCCATAAAATCCAACTTAAATAGATCAAACCATGCAAAATCCAAAAATGGCTAAAACCTAGATCTAGAACAATAGAGACTCCAAATCACAAAAAGCCAAGTTCTAATATTGATCACCATGTCCTAATCTAGCAAATGGACAAATAAAATAGGGTTCTCATGTGGTGGCAAGATGCACTTGCCTATAGGTGTGGAGAGTGGTGTGGAGGAAGAAGAAGAAGAAGAAGAAAATTAATGGTGGTTTATGAGGAGAGAGAGAAAGTTGGTGGAGTTTTAAAGAGGGTGGGATGTGGTGTGTTGAGGGTGGAGCATAGGCTAAGTGGTTCCAATATGCATTAAACCAAACCAAGCCAAACCAAACCAAGCCAATTAAAACCGGGTCATGCCAAAACCCAAAATACGAGAAATACCAAAATTCCACAAGTTAAGAAAAATAAAAATACATGCCAAAATCCAGATACGAATGTAAATACGAAATACGGGAAATGAGGGTGACAACTCTACCCACCTTAAAAGAATTCTGTCCTCGGAATTTAATCAAGGAGCTAGAGATTGCCACGACAAGCTATACTAAGCACAGGCAAGCTACACTAAGCAATTCAATCATACAATCATCCAATGCAAGCAAGGAAGGGAAAACGTAAGGCATAAGAAAGACATTATACCTCACGAGTCAAACAGGTAGGGATATCGCGATCGGATGTCGTCCTCACGCTCCCACGTTGACTCACCTAGAGAGTGATGACCCCAAGCAACACGGACTAATTTAATAGTCTTGTGCTTGAGTATATTTTCCCTCCGGTCCAAAATAGACACGGGCCTCTCCTCATACGAAAGGTTGGTACCAACAACCAATTCCGAATGGTCTAGGATGTGGCTCGGGTCTGGAATATACCGTCGTAATTGGGACACATGGAATACATCATGTACCTCACTTAGCGACGGTGGAAGAGCGAGACGATAGGATACATCTCCTACTCGCTCTAGAATATCGAACGGCCCTATATACCTAGGACTAAGCTTTTCCCGCACGCCAAAGCGAATGACGCCGCGGTTAGGCGAGATCCTAAGGAATACATGGTCGCCGACAGCAAATTCTAAGGGACGCCAATGAGCATCGGCCCAATGGCACTGGCGGTCCTGGGCAACTCGGAGGTGATCTCTGACCTTCCTGACCACTTCAACCGTCTGGGAAATCAATTCGGGTCCGAGCATCTGTCTCTCCCCGACATCGTCCCATGCTAGCGGGGATCTGCACTTCCTGCCATAAAGAGCCTCGAAGGGTGCCATCTGGATACTGGCTTGATAACTGTTGTTGTACGAGAATTCTACCAGGTGCAGATGATTCTCCCATGAACTACCGAAATTAAGGGTACAAGATCTCAACATGTCTTCAAGAGTCTGGATTGTGCGCTCTGACTGACCATCCGTCTGCGGGTGATAAGCTGAGCTGAACTGAAGGCGAGTCCCCAAACTCTTCTGCAAGCTGCGCCAAAAGTGTGATGTGAACCTTGAATCCCTGTCCGAGGTGATACTGACTGGCACACCGTGAAGCCTGACGATCTGCCTGAGATACATCTCTGCTAGCTACGCCGCCGACTGTCCAACTCTGAATGGAAGAAAGTGTGCCACCTTGGTAAGCCTGTCCACAATCACCCAAATAGCATCTCTGTCGGCCGGAGATCTGGGCAATTCGGTCACGAAATCCATGGTTATATGTTTCCATTTCCATTCTGGGATCGGTAAGGGTTGAAGAAGTCCAGCGGGCCTCTGATGTTCAGCTTTAACCTGTTGGCAAACCAAACACCGAGAGACAAACCGGGCTATCTCTCTCTTCATGCCATTCCACCAGAAATGTTGACAAATATCACGGTACGTCTTCGTACCACCCGGATGAATAGAATATTGTGAACTGTGGGCTTCTGCCATGACTTCCTGTCTGATATCTCTACTGGGTACACAAAGACGAGTGCCGTGCCGAAGTGTACTATCTTTATGGATACATAACTCTGGCCTTCTTCCTGCTTCACATTCTGCTCTGAGTCGCTGGATCTTGGAATCTGTTGACTGTGCCATCCGGATTCTCTCAACTATGTTGGACTGAATCTGAAGATTGGCCATCAATGCCACGCTGGTTGGAAGAACCACTTCAATTCCCATCTTCTGAAGATCTGCCAATAGTTCTGGTTGCGCCGTCAGGAAATAAACTCCGGCTCTCCTGCTCAATGCATCTGCTACCACATTGGCCTTCCCGGGATGATACTGCAAATCCACATCATAGTCCACCAGTAGCTCGAGCCATCTTCTCTGTCGCATATTAAGGTCCTTCTGGGTGAAAACATACTTCAGGCTCTTATGATCAGTAAAGATCTCCACTCTACCTCCGTACAAGTAGCGTCTCCACAACTTCAAGGCAAACACTACCGCCGCCAATTCCAAGTCGTGGGTCGGGTAATTCTTCTCATGATCATGTAGTTGACGTGACGCATAAGATATTACCTTCCCATGCTGTATCAAGACACACCCCAATCCTCTGCCTGAAGCGTCGCAATAAACCGTAAATCCTCCGGTCCCATCTGGAAGGGTGAGAATGGGAGCCGTTATCAAACCTCGCTTCAACTTCTGAAATGATTCCTGGCACTCTGCTGTCCAAACAAACGGCACATCCTTGCGGGTCAACTGGGTCATCGGTGCTGAAATCCTTGTGAAATCTGAAACGAACCGCCGGTAGTAGCCGGCCAATCCAAGGAAGCTGCGAACCTCTGCCACTGAGCTGGGTACCGGCCATGACTCGATAGCCACAATCTTCTGGGGATCCACTTCCACTCCTCCTCTGGTAATGATATGACCCAAGTACGAAATGTGATCGAGCCAAAACTCGCATTTACTGAACTTGGCGTACAACTGATGCTCCCTAAGCGTCTGGAGGACGACTCTGAGATGCTGCTCATGCTCTGCTTCACTCTTGCTGTAGACCAGGATGTCATCTAGGAACACGATCATAAATTGATCCAAGTAAGGCATGAAAATGCGATTCATGAGGTCCATGAATACGGCCGGCGCATTGGTCGCTCCAAAGGGCATAACAAGGAACTCCCAATGTCCATACCTCGATCTGAATGTTGTCTTCGGGATATCCTGCTCTCTGACTCTGATCTGGTGGTATCCTGACCGCAAGTCGATCTTCGAGAACACTGAAGCCCCTATGAGCTGATCAAACAAGTCATCTATCCTCGGAAGAGGGTATCTGTTCTTGATTGTCACCGAATTCAAGGTACGATAATCAACACATAGCCTGGACGTACCATCCTTCTTTTTCACAAGAAGCATCGGAGCTCCCCAAGGCGATCCACTTGCATGGATGAATCCCTTGGTCCTCAGTTCTTCAATCATCTTGTACAAAATTTCCAACTCTGAAGACGCCATCCTGTAGACTCGCTCTGATACTGGTGCTGCCCCGGGAATCAAGTCTATAGTGAACTCAATCTCCCGCTCTGGCGGCATCCCTGGAAGCTCCTCTGGAAAGACATCTGGAAACTCTTCAACTATCCGGGGCAACTGTACTGCTGCTACTGCCATCCGCAATACTGGGGAAGATGGCTCCACTGCGCCTCTGGAAAACGAAAACTCTGGCTCGTCGGGGATACTAAAGACAACTCTGCCAATATGGCAGTCTATCCTAGCATACTGGTTCCTCAACCAATCCATGCCTAGGACTACATCATAGTCTGCCATAGGAAACTCTATGAATCTAGCGGGGAACTCCCTACCGCTAACTACGATCCGACACGAGGAAAACACTCGATCTACTCCCACAAGACCATTACCAGTAAGTATATTGAGCCTCACTGATAATGACTCGGGCTCCAATCCTATCCGTGTCGTGAATCGTACTGACATGAATGAATGCGATGCACCAGAATCAATTAATACAGACGCCGGGGAGGAGTTGACGAGAATAGTACCTGCCACAACCTCACCTGGTGCAACTTCTTCTTCCATAGCCATCATCATGGCCTGACCTCTAGCTGCGGGTCCCCTCTGCTGGAAACCTCTCTACCTATTCTGGGTCTGAGCTTGGGCTTGTGCATACTGCTGGGGGTGTTGTTGCTGGAATGCCTGAGACTGAGGCGGCAAGGGCCTCAAAGACTGATACTGCTGCTGCTGAACTAGTGCTGGGGCCGGTCCTCTCACCGAAGAGCTAGAAGGGTTGGATGCTGATAAACCACACCTATTCGGGCAGGCTCCTACCCTATGATCTGCTGCTCCACAAGCCAGGCACAATCCCTGCGCCCTACGACAGTCTGCCACTATATGGCCTGGCTTTCCGCAATGAGAACATCCCATTGCGAAAGTCTGCTTCTGCTGCTGCGGCTACGTCGGGGTCGAATGCTGAACCGACGTTACTGAGGCCGCCCGCCTCGGAGTTCCAATGGTCAATCCCCTAGCTGCCGGGGCTGGAGCTAATGATTGGTGCATCTGACTGTGGGACCGTTTCCTACCTCCGGTCCTATCCACGATCCTCTGGGAGGTATACTCATGCCTCCTAGCTGCTCTCAAGACTGCATCGAACGTTTGGTGCTCGAACTGCTCAACCGCCAATAAGATCTCCAAATGCAGTCCTTGCTGGAACCGATGGGCCCAATCAAACTCGGTCGCCACCAAGGTGGGGGCAAACCTACTGAGCCTAGAAAACTCCAATGCATAACTGTCGACTGATCTGCCTCCTTGCTTCAAGTTGGTAAATCGGGTCTGCAGGTCGTACCGAGCCACAGCATCAAAGTACTTCGTCTGGAATCTCTCCCTAAACACTGCCCAAGCAATGGGTGCCACTAATCACATGGCTTGCGCCGCCCACCAACTGCGAGCTAAATCCAACAACTGCAGGCGTACCATCGCCACCTTCTCATTCTCAGGTGTCCTAGCTGCTTCCAGAATCACCTCGGTATCCTGAAGCCATGCATCCGCGGCAATCGCATCCTCGCTGCCGTCGAAGAAATGAGGGTTCAATCGCTTGAAGCTGTTCGCCGCCTGATTCCCTGGATGTCCGCCTCGGGTCAAAGCATCTTGAACTGTCTGGTGCAGGGCGTCGCTTCGACGATCCTGGAAAGCTATCAAGGTTCTGATGAGGCCTACTAAGGTACCATCATATGCCTCTGCGGGCTGGACGGGCCGAACTGGTGACTCTCCTCCAGTAGGCACAACTCTGGAGGCTACCCCTGAATGCTGGGCTTGATCTCCGGGTTGCTGCTGATCCACGGGATGTGCTCCACCTCGTCGATCGGTAGGACCAGGTACAGTGCCGCTGAAGAAGACGACACAGAGAACAATAAGGAAAGGACCAGGACAGATCAATGATATAAGCACAGGATCAGGGCAAGAATCCAGGGATTCAGAAGATACGAACAGAGATCAAGGACGAGTAATGATTGAGACATCTATCTGGTAAACCCCCACATATCTTGATTTACAACACCTGCATGGGCCACCACTTAAACCATGGCACGCCCCAGAACCAGAATACTGGAGAGAGGGGGCAGACATAGCCAGCTACGTATATTGAAATGGAAACCACCTCGATATACGGTCATGGCTGTCTAGATATATGAGGGTTTACTACAAGCCAACGGTCTCTTATGGTCATGAACAAGCCTAATGTCTCAATCACAAGCAAGTAAGTAAAGTCGCAAGATGTATGATCACTAAATATACAATAATAAGGCGTCCCAAATATTACATATCCAGCTGATCATGAAGCTAGTCGTTACAAAATATTAGGACTAGCAAGAGTTTAGTCGTACATGATCAACCCTAGGATTTGTCAATCATGTTTACAGCCCGTAAGCAGACAGTAAGTAAAAGTGCATCGAGCTAACAGGTGCTCGTCGGCTAAACGCCTCAAAAGAATAGTTTTACAATAAAGTGGGCAAGACAAAAAGGAAAACCCACTCTTGGCCCGGGTTTCGTCTAGTTGTCACCATTGGGCTGGAAGCTTGGTAGATCATCGGGAGCTGCTCCGAAATCTGGCCACACAAAACCAGCTGGGTCAACCCCAGAAAGAGCAAGTGCCACAAGGGGGCCACGAAATAAGAACAAAAGCCAGCAATTAGCACAAGAAAATCTAATATTAAAACAAGAATTTATGAAAACAAGTCTGGATGATATACGACGAGATAACCATGGAACTATTCCGATAGCCAGGTTATAACCCGTAAACCAAACAAGGACCGGGGTTGTAACCCTTCATCTGAACAGAACTTGGTTTCCCACCATTTATCGGCAAGATAATAATAATGAAAGAAATCAAGACAGGTAGCAATCTGGTACTGGATCAAGACATGACTAGACTGGTTATACCTCATTCAATCAATCACGGCCAAGCAGATACTACGGCTTACTACTTTAACTAACTAGGGTTATCACAGGCCTAATTACTAACAAGATACAGAGAGATGATTCCACAGCCACAAGCCCTGCAGACCATCCAGGTTACCCAGGTCAAAAATTAGGGGTTGAATTCTGGTGGGTACATCGACCGGGAGACAAATGTACCCTTAGGTGACTTAGAGGGTGCAACACTCGACGGTGTGCTGGAAATGTGCCCTACTCGACGGCAGGCTACAGATCCCAAGAGCGCCCACGTAACGGAATTGCCTATAGCTGTGTCATCTCTTCATGACTACTGTGTTATTCTAGTTATTAGCCTTAATCCATTTTAATAGGTACTCCTGACCGTGGTACTCAGGAGTCCCATCCTAGACATGATGCAAGACAGGACAAGTAGATTTAACAAGCAAGCAAGAAAGAACCACCCACGGTGTCAAGGTAGGTCAAGTTAAGTTAGCCGTCGCAACAGCATTAAGTGTTATCAAGTCATGTTACAAGTCAGGAGTACGCCGCCACGGGCCACTATCAAGTTATCAAGTCACAAGGATTAATTACAAGTTACAAGTTAGGTGTGCACCCCACTGGGTCACTAGCAATGAGATCAGAAAATACCAGGATCATAATTCACAAAAAATCCCAAAAACTGTACTAGTCATAAACAATTACTCGAAAACCGTGCTAGGCCGTGTCGGTTCAAGATAGTCGTGCTGTGTTGAACAAATCTCAGGAAAACCCAATCCACAAAAGAGAAACCAAGTCGAGAAATAAAATAAATACTCCAAGAGCTAATGGGATAAGCAAGGGGCCAGGGGGGCAGCGTCCGCGCAAAAGCACGCACACAAGGGAGCTGCGTATGCACAAAAGCACGCACGCAATAGAGCTGCGTACGCACAAAAGTACGCACGCAAGGGAGCTGCGTACGCACAAAAGCACGCACACAAGGGAGCTGCGTACGCACAAAAGCACGCACACAAGGGAGCTGCGTACGCACAAAAGCACGCACGTAAGAGAGCTGCGTACGCACAAAAGCACGCACGCAAGAGAGCCGCATACGCACAAAAGCACGCACGCAAGGGGAAAAGCGTACGCTCAGGGCATGCGTACGCTCAAGGCTGCGTACCAGGGCACGCTCAAGTCTGCATACCAAGGCACACTCAAGCCTGCGTACCAAGGCACACTCAAGCTTGCGTACCAAGGCACACTCAAGCTTGCGTACCAAGGCACACTCAAGCCTGCGTACGCAAGAGATACGCTTCCAACAGGAAGCGTACTCAAGTCTGCGTACGCACAAAAGCACGTACGCAGGAGACACGATTCCAACAGGAAGCGTACCCAAGGCTCAGTGGCGTAAGCTAAGAAGCTCTGTACACTGCTCAAAGTCTTCTCCAAACAGCAAGAACTCCATGGTTGAACCCAAGCTTCAAAGTTCACAACTTGGCCATCCGAACTCCAAATCCGAATTTCCAAAGTTCTAACTTGGGTGAAATTGGATCCTCTTCCACTTGGAAACATCCAAAACCCACAAAATCCAACTTAAATAGATCAAACCATACAAAATCTGAAAATGGCTAAAACTAGATCTAGAACAATGGAGACTCCAAATCACAAAAAGCCAAGTTCTAATGTTGATCACCATGTCCTAATCTAGCAAATGGACAAATAAAATAGGGTTCTCATGTGGTGGCAAGATGCACTTGCCTATGGGTGTGGAGAGTGGTGTGGAGGAAGAAGAAGAAGAAGAAGAAGAAGAAGAAGAAGAAAATTAATGGTGGTTTATGAGGAGAGAGAGAAAGTTGGTGAAGTTTTAAAGAGGGTGGGATGTGGTGTGTAGAGGGTGGAGCATAGGCTAAGTGGTTCCAATATGCATTAAACCAAACCAAGCCAAACCAAACCAAGCCAATTAAAACCGGGTCATGCCAAAATCCAAAATACGAGAAATACCGAAATTCCACAAGTTGAGAAAAATAAAAATACATGCCAAAATCCAGATACGAGTATAAATACGAAATACGGAAAATACGAGAAACGAGGGTGACAGTGTCGCACACCCCGATCCTTGGTATCGTAGTGTTTTCCTTTGCCAAGTCTCGGGTGTTGAACACCCTGTTGTTGGTTGTGCATGGAAGAAGTCACTGGGCTAGTAGAGCCCGAAACGGTGTGCGCCTTCTCCATTTGGGGAACTTCTGTGGCAGAGTCCTCTAGCTGCATATCTGCTATGACAATAGCAGGATATGCACAGCGAGCCTTCGGAAGCCAAGTCTTGCGAGACTTGTTTGGCTTCTGTCACGACCCGCACCCACTGTTAGGGTACGAGAATGTAACGACGTCCACCCTACGCCGCAGTGTCGGCGGTAGAACGCTGTCCTAGGTTACAACATCTAACATATAATGCTAAGCAGTTTATACTCCTCGAATGGGGGTGACATAGCAGATACAGTCTCAATCACATCTAAGGTAGAGCATGATAAGGATAGATAAAACATGAAATCCAAAAGAGATACATCAGAGAGAGATCTAAGTGTCTAAAATACACAAACCCAGAAATACATCTCAAAACTCAAATACAGTAATCCATAAAGTAAAATACAACTCCAGACAATGGAAGTAACTATCTAAACAACCTCTAAAGTATCTCCTCTAGGCTAGCAGGCAACCTCCAAGCTATCTGTAAAATTTATCAACAGGTCCAGTCAGGACTGGAGCGAGTACAGTACATCTCAACAGATCATAGCAGGTTAGAAAATATAATCATGCAGTAAAGTAAGATACAGGTACTGAAAGAATGCAGTATGTAAACAGAGAGAGAACTGTAATAGAAATATCTACTATACATAGAGAACTAGCAGTGACTAGTGAGTCAGAGTACAACATGGACATGTAAATGGCCTGGGATGATTCTGATGCTACACTACTGGTGTATTATTCACATGTCTACTTCTACTCCCCAGTACCCCCAATCAATACACAAGGATCCAACCAGGTTATGTTATGATTCTATGTACAGCCCCCGAAGGGTGGTAAGCCCCCGAAGGGTGATAAGCCCCCGAAGGGTGGTATATAGTAGACCCATAAATGGGATAAGGATTCCAGGAAGACTCTGTGATCATAAGAGTATATGTCACAAGTGATCGAAGAACCAACGAAGCATAGTGATACGCCATGTAAGTGAAACACACAGAACATAGAGTACCCGATGCTCCCTAAGGATAATATCTCAAGAAGGAATCCATATAGTACCAATCCGTGTGACCAACGTGACAGTACAAGTAAAGTAATCTAATGCAGGAAATAATTCTAAGCAGGATATGAAATGATCAGAGAATGTACTCGCCTGATAACCTGAACAGCTGATAGGTATAGGGGTCCAACTGAAGCCACAGAGTCCTATTTAAAGCAACACAGGTTACAAGGTGTTCAAGTTGTAATAAATAAATCTCTACAAGCAATCTATCTTATACTAGGTTCTTCTAAGTCAAAACGATTCTAGGTCAACTTCGGTCAATAATCTAGTCAAACTAGGTCAAGTGTTGACTTATAGTTGACTTTGGGTCAACTGGTCAACTCCGGTCAACAGGGTAAATTCTAGTCTAATTATTAAAGATATAAAGTGTACTTCGTTATTCGTACGTCAAAACTTACAACACGCAAATCGAGATAAGATGATTAACTATAAAGTTAATAATCTTATTATAATGTTTCACGTGTCCATCTTGTCAATTTCAGCGATGTGAGATCACTGGAATTGACTGATCTCAGTTTCGTTGTACTAATCCCGAAATACGAACATTATAAAAATTAATTATTAATTAATTATAAAAAGGTTAAACTCAGAGAAATTATCAACAAACATTGTCGGACGATGAAATAAATATCGCCAACGTGTCCAGAATGGTCAAATTAGCTACGATAGCCTACCCATCGGTCCAATTTGGACACAAGGGCAAAAAGGTAATTTCGGGTCAAAACGGTATCCGTGTCGGAGCCGTTTTGCACCGAAAAACATGCAAGAAAACAAGTCTACAAAACCTAACAAATTATATGTCCACGAAACCAGAATGACGATACGAACCCAACGGTATCTCCAAAATTGGATTCCGTTGACCCGATCTCAATTTGGTCCGTTGACCAGAACTTGGAATTCCGGTTTGCACGGAAATGCGTGCCGGAGCTAAAGTTCTCAAAACTCAGCAAACTATATGTCAACGAGTCCAGAATGATGATACGAACTCAACGGTATATCCGGAATTGGATTCCGATGAGCCGATCTCAAAATGACCCGGTGACCCGGATACTGTATCCGACTTGCACCGAAATGTGTGCCAGATCCAATGTCCACCAAAACCTAGCAAATTATATGTCAACGAGTCCAGAATGACGATACGAACTCAACGGTATATCCGAAATTGGATTCCGATGGGCCGGCATCAAAAAGACCCGTTGACCCAGAAAGTGGGACCCGCTTTGCACCGAAATGCGTGCCCGGGCCCACGTTCTCCAAATCTAACAAATTTTATATGAAAACATGCTAGAACGACGCCACGAGTCTAATGGTGGTGTCAGAAATGAAATCTGGAGTCCCGTGTTCAAAAATGGAATTTTACAAGTTGGAAATTACGAATTTGGACGGCCAACTTTGGCATCGAATTCAACCAATCAAACAAGCTCACAATGAAACGAAACTGAAGGCGTAGTAAGAGGGTTATACCAGCTTCGCACAGGAACTGGTAGCACGCCAAAAGGAGCTACGGTGGAGGAGATACAAGCTGACGAAGTTGGCCCCGCGAAACTGTCCAAATTTAATATAATTTAAACGGTCAACTTGGTGGCCGGTTTTGATGTATCAAACAATAAAATTAACGGACGAAAATTGACAGGGATGAAGGTGGATATACCGAGATTGTGATGAAGCAAAGAAATTGTCGATCCAACGGTCAGATTTTTAGAAAAATGCGTACGAAGTCGCTGCGACGGGGCGATATTTTAGCTTCGTTCCCGAGCTCGTCACGACGGGACGTCGTTCAAAATGCACAAATCGCCTCGACGGTGCGTCCCGGAGGACGGTGGCCGTTAGGGAAGGAGTGCCTAGGGTAGGGCGCACCCACGGTAAGCCACAGCGGCCCACGCGGTGGCGCGGCGATACAAGACGGCAGCCCGCGCGTGCGCACGCGCCTACAGTGGTGCAGCTGCTGCTGCAGTGCCGCGCGCACCGGCGGTGGCCGGCCCGGCCAGGCGGCGCGGCAAGGGGGCTGGCGGCAGAGCTGGTGGCTAAGGTGGAGGTGGTGCGGGGCTGGCTGTGTGTGCATGGAGGTGGATGGTTGCGGATTGCTTGGTGGTGGCGGCTTGTAGGGAAGGAGGAGGAGAAATGAAGGAGGAGATGGAGGAGGAGATGCTCGGCCATGGCCGACCACGGCGGAGGGGAGGTCGGCCTGCGGGAGTGAGGGTGGTCGGGGTGAGCTGAGGGTGGTGTCGGGCTAGAGTGAGGAGTGGAGGAGGGAATGGTGTTGTTTGAAGTTGCTGTTGTAGTTTTTGCTGTGTGTGTGGAAAAAAAATAGGTAGAAAGAGAGAGAGAGAAAAATAGTAATTAATGAAAGAGAGAGAGGGATGAAAAAGTTTGTTCTCCCATGAATTTTAGGGCCGGCACACTGCTGCTAGGGGGGAAAAATTTTGTGTTGGGAAAATTAATGGTGGGGATTGAATGAGGGGAATCAAGGGTAGACTTTAATTATAGGAATTTGGTCATTCCTATAGGGATTAATTCAATAGAAATTTCTATTAAATATAGAAAAATAGGTAGAAGAGCACTTGGTATTTTTGGGCAAGAAAATTGAGGGTGTCATGATGGAGGGCAACATGGAGCTGGGCTGGACTCGGTGGAGCCGGATTGGGTCAAAACCGAACATTGTACAAAAATCGAATTAAAATTAGACGTTGATGATCATGGGTAAATAAGTAGCACATGGGGATTCCAATAAATGGGACACAAGTGGCAGGCGGATAGTAGGCTCAAAGTGGGCCATGTCCATAGTTGGGGCTGACAGGTTTTGGTCGACAAGGGACCCACAAATTAAATTGGAAGATAAATGTGACACCGTGGGGTGAAATAAAATCGGGTCACGTGTCAGGAAAGTTGTACGAAGCAAATGGAGCACAAAATAACGTGTCTGAGTGGGACACGAAGGTCATGGGTGACGAGCGTCTCGAGTAGATCATCAATGGGGAGTTGGTTTCAAGAAACTGACTGGTCTGGCGCTCCCAAATTAAAAGTCACGGTAACGTGCTAAAAATGATCAAGGAAAAGAGTGGGAAAATCAATTAATAATGAAATGGTCTAATTCGACCCGAAGTTCAGCGAAGCAAAAAGAGCACAAGGAAACAAGTTTGAGTGGGACACCATATACCGTCATGCAGGTAATCCTGTCCACTCCAAAACTCGTGAAGAAGATTTTCAGAGTTGAACATCCCTGACACTCCAAATATCAAAGGCACGGAAACGTACACTTTGGAAAAATAACAGAATAAATTATTTATCAAAACCAATCAATCAGGAAATAAAATAAAATAAAAAAAATCAATCCGAAATTCAGGGTGCTCACATCCTACCCACCTTATAAAAATTTCGTCCTCGAAATTAAAATGTCCATACTCCCTCTAGGTTAAACCCCCACAATCAAAGTCCCAGAACTTAAACAAATCATACCATCAAAAAAAGAACGGCATACAGGGTCATGGCATACAGTGACAGTGAAGTCTCATCTAGGTATACTAGTCATGCTAACCGAATGGTCATAGGGTATCAAAACACACAAGAAATCCAGAATGTTAACTAGAAAAGTTACAGAAATAACAATTCATCAAAACTGTAAGGCGGTCTACCATCCCATATGAAAACTGGTACTTATCAAAATAAAGAAAGGTAACTACCAATCATCCAAGAGGGGTACCATCCCAAGAAAATCAAAATCACAAGGTACCATCCCAAGAAAATCAAAATCACAAGTTTAATTAAAGAAAGTCGATTACATTGAAATCCAATCACAATATATATAGAGAGCGTTAGAGGGGGAAAACTAGCATTATTTGTATGGGGACATGTTCATATGGTTAGATAGTAGGCGTGTGTGTACGTGAATATACATGAAATTGTATATGAGGATTTGGGTTTCAAACAATAGCTATCCCGTTACACTACTCATGGCATATGGGTTAACAACCTACAAGACACAACCTATTTAATCATAACATGCATGGCTAACCATATATATATATATATATATATATATATATATATCTAGATATATAATCATAACATAGAGGGAAAGGGTTAGGTTATAAGACAATGTATACTAAGTTAGGGTGTGTGTCCTTGTACAGGGTTATAGCTTAGTATTGAAAGGTTAAATCCAGGTTTAGTTCAATATTTACATACAAAATCTGAAATGAGCTAACATTTAAACCAGGGTAATATGAACATATCGCAGTTTCAGATTTTAGGGTTTTGAACATCGCAACCAATCTCAATGGTCCTAATACATCCTAACATGATAGAAATTAAACCCTAACATACTATCCATACATTTATCTACGCATACAGTTCAATATTACATGTTAAATCTGAAATTGAACTAAGCATTTGAAATCAATGTAAAAACATTAACATGTATTCAGTCCTCAGGATTTTGGAGAAATTTGAACATCAAAACCAACTCAATGTTTATCACAAACTAACATGTAAGAATATGAAACCTAAATTTATATCCCTACTTCCCACAAGGTATATAGCTCAAATATTACATTTAAGAAAATAAAACAGCAATTTGAACTAAACATTTGGAATTCAGCATTAAAGGTTAATATGCACACAGTCTCAGATTTGACTAATTTAAACACAAAACTCAACAAAAAAAAAATTGAATTGAAACTCTCTGTATAACATACATGTGCAGTGATGTGAACCTAAATAATAACATGAAATTTATATTTAAATTACGAGTTAAGCTAGAAAAAAGCAGGGAACTGGAATTATTGGGGGTTTGGAAATTTAACATCAACAACATATTAATATGTACTCAGATAGGTGGAAATCAAGGTGTAGCATGCATAAGTGTCAGGAAGTGTCCACTATATATATTCATATATATATTTTCATGTCCCAAATAAAATCAAATTCTATATCAAGACCAACATTAAATTTCTACCAATATTGCAAGTAGGTGATTGACGAAAATCAAGACAGTTTTATTATCATTATTTAATACAAGAATAATAGCAAGAAGGGAAATAACGATAAAATCTGTTTTGCTTATCTGTTTAAAGAAGAACCATTTTGAAACCCAGAGCTAAATTATCAAATCCAGGATAAGGTCTAGCAAAATTATTAATTCATTGTATTAAGAAGGAAATTCATAGTAAGAAGTTACACAAAGTTCATAAAAACAGCTAAAGCTACTCCCAAGTTAAACAATAAGAAGCGAAACAAAACAAAACAACAATAATTCTTTTTTTTTAATGACTGAAACAAAAGTAGAGAAAACGTGTTCGAAAAACATTTAAGGTACAATCTGATAATCATATGCGTCTATCCAAAATTATGGTACTCTAAATCCTCGTCATACTAGTAAGCAAGGCTACGATAATCACAGAGTCCTCGACTTATGCACATACCTCTAGAATTATGGTATTTAATATTTTTGCGATGCCGCTAGCTTGGCTGCAAAACCTTAAATTCCCACACCCGAGAAATATATCCAGAGTCAGACTATATGTCCTCACCATGCTGGCTAATGTGACTATAGAAGACTAGATTTCCAAACTCAGGTGACCTAGCCCATATAATTTCATCATGTCAAAAATTAAATTAAATCAACAATGAATACCCAAATATCAAATCAAATTTATTAACGAACATCAAAATTCAAAATGAATAAAAATCCATCAAATACAAACTCGGATGCAACATCTATCATCAAAATTCAAAATTCGACAATCATCCATCAAAATCAATAAATATAACTCAAATTCAACCATAATCCATAAAAATCAAATTCAACAACAGAAAGTAAAGTTAAATCAAATCAAGAAAAAAGAGTTTTCAAATCGAAGTTAAAATAAGATTCTCAAGGGTCGTCCCAGGAATCTCTCAAGGGTTTCTAACTGTGATTGAGTACTTTCAAAAATATATCCTATTCCTAGTGCATGCTGTAGTGGTACTCTAGTTCGAATACCACTACACAAACTCGACCTGCATGGGCCACCACTAAAAACGTGTCACAACCCGCACCCACTGTTAGGGTACGAGAACGTAATGACGCCCAGCCTACGCCGCAGTATCGGCGGTAGAACACTGTCCTAGGTCACAACATCTAACATATAATGCTAAGCAGTTTATACTTCCCGAATGGGGGTGACATAGCAGATACAGTCTCAATCACATCTAAGGTAGAGCATGATAAGGATAGATAAAACATGAAATCCAAAAGAGATACATAAGAGAGAGATCTAAGTGTCTAAAATACACAAACCCAGAAATACATCTCAAAACTCAAATACAGTAATCCACAAAGTAAAATACAACTCCAGACAATGGAAGTAACTATCTAAACAACCTCTAAAGTGTCTCCTCTAGGCTAGCAGGCAACCTCCAAGCTATCTGTAAAATTTATCAACAGGTCCAGTCAGGACTGGAGCGAGTACAGTACATCTCAACATATCATAGCAGGTTAGAAAATATAATCATGCAGTAAAGTAAGATACAGGTACTGAAAGAATGCAATATAGAAACAGAGAGAGAACTGTAATAGAAATATCTACTATATATAGAGAACTAGCAGTGACTAGTGAGTCAGAGTACAACATTGACATGTAAATGGCCTGGGATGATTCTGATGCTACACTACGGAATGATTCTGATGCTACACTACTGGTGTATTATTCACATGTCCATTTCTACTCCCCCGTACCCCCAATCAATACACAAGGATCCAACCAGGTTATATTATGATTCCATGTACAGCCCCCGAAGGATGGTAAGCCCCCGAAGGGTGATAAGCCCCCGAAGGGTGGTACATAGTAGACCCATAAATGGGATAAGGATTCCAGAAAGACTCTGTGATCATAAGAGTATATGTCACAAGTGATCGAAGAACCAACGAAGCATAGTGATACGCCATGTAAGTGAAACGCACAGAACATAGAGTATCCGATGCTCCCTAAGGATAACATCTCAAAAAGAGATCCATATAGTACCAATCCGTGTGACCAACGTGACAGTACAAGTAAAGTAATCTAATGCAGAAAATAATTCTAAGCAGGATATGAAATGTTCAGAGAATATACTCGCCTGATAACTTGAACAGCTGATAGGTATAGGGGTCCAACTGAAGCCACAGAGTCCTATTTAAAGCAACACAGGTTACAAGGTGTTCAAGTTGTAATAAATAAATCTCTACAAGCAATCTATCTTATACTAGGTTCTTCTAAGTCAAAATGATTCTAGGTCAACTCCGGTCAATAATCTAGTCAAACTAGGTCAAGTGTTGACTTATAGTTAACTTTGGGTCAACTGGTCAACTCCGATCAACAGGGTAAATTCTAGTCTAATTATTAAAGATATAAAGTGTACTTCGTTATTCGTACGTCGAAACTTACAACACGCAAATCGAGATAAGATGATTAACTGTAAAGTTAATAATCTTATTATAATGTTTCACGTGTCCATCTTGTCAATTTCAACGATGTGAGATCACTGGAATTGACTGATCTCAGTTTCGTTGTACTAATCCCGAAATACGAACATTATAAGAATTAATTATTAATTAATTATACAAAGGTTAAACTCATAGAAATTATCAACAAACATTGTCGGACGATGAAATAAACATCGCCAACGTGTCCAGAATGGTCAAATTAGCTAGGATAGCCTACCCATCGGTCCAATTTGGATACAAGGGCAAAAAGGTAATTTTGGGTCAAAACGGTATCCGTGTCGGAGCCGTTTTGCACCGAAAAATGTGCAAGAAAACAAGTCTACAAAACCTACCAAATTATATGTCCACGAAACCAGAATGACGATACGAACCCAACGGTATCTCCAAAATTGGATTCCGTTGACCCGATCTCAATTTGGTCCGTTGACCAGAACTTGGAATTCCGGTTTGTACGAAAATGCGTGCTGGAGCCAAAGTTCTCAAAACTTAGCAAACTACATGTGAACGAGTCTAGAATGATGATACGAACTCAACGGTATATCCGGAATTGGATTCTGATGAGCCGATCTCAAAATGATCCGTTGACCCGGATATTGGTATCCGACTTGCACCGAAATACGTATCGGATCTAATGTCCACCAAAACCTAGCAAATTATATGTCAACGAGTCCAGAATGACGATACGAACTCAACGGTATATCCGGAATTGGATTTCGATGAGCCGGCGTTAAAAAGTCCCGTTGACCCAGAAAGTGGGACCCGCTTTGCACCGAAATACGTGCCCGGGCCCACGTTCTCCAAATCTAACATATTTTATATGAAAACATGCCAGAACGACGCCACGAGTCTAATGGTGGTGTCAGAAATGAAATCTGGAGTCCCGTGTTCAAAAATGGAATTTTACAAGTTGGAAATTACGAATTCGGACGGCCAACTTTGGCGTCAAATTCAACCAATCTAACAAGCTCACAATGAAACGAAACTGAAGGGGTAGTAAGAGGGTTATACCAGCTTCGCACAGGAACTGGTAGCACGCCAAAAGGAGCTGCGATGGAGGAGATACAAGCTGACGAAGTTGGCCCCGCAAAACTGTCCAAATTTAATACAATTTAAAGGGTCAACTTGGTGGCCGGTTTTGATGTATCAAACGATAAAATTAACGGACAAAAATTGACAGGGATGAAGGTGGATATACCGAGATTGTGACGGAGCGAATAAATCGCCGATCCAACGGTCGGATTTCTGGGAAAACGCATATGAAGTCGCTGCGACGGGGCGACAATTCAGCTTCGTTCCCGAGCTCGTCATGACGGGACGTCGTTCAAAACGCACAAATCGCCTCGACGGCGCATCCCGGAGGACGGTGGCCATCATGGAAGGAGTGCCTAGGGTGGGGCGCACCCACGGCGGCCCATACGGCGGCACGGCAGCGCACGACGGCGGCCCGCGCGCGCGCGTGAGCGCCTACAGTGGTGCAGCTACTGCTACAGTACCGTGCGCACCGGCGGTGGCCGGCCCGGCCAGGCGACGTGGCCAGGAGGCAGGCGACGGAGCTGGTGGCTAAGGTGGAGGTGGTGCAGTGCTGGCTGTGTGTGCATGGAGGTGGATGGTGGCGGATTGCTTGGTGGTGGCGGCTTGTAGGGAAGGAGGAGGAGAAATAAAGGAGGAGATGGAGGAGGAGATGCCCGGCCAGGGCCGACCACGGCGGAGTGGAGGTCGGCCTGGGGGAGTGAGAGTGGTCGGGGTGAGCTGAGGGTGGTGTCGGGCTAGAGTGAGGAGTGGAGGAGGGAATGGTGTTATTTGAAGTTGCTGTTGTAGTTTTTGCTTTGTGTGTGGAAAAAAAATAGGTAGGAAGAGAGAGAGAAAGATAGTAATTAATGAAAGAGAGAGGGGGATGAAAAAGTTTGTTCTCCCATGAATTTTAGGGCCGGCACACTGCTGCTAGGGGGAAAAATTTTGTGTTGGGAAAATTAATGGTGGGGATTGAATGAGGGGAATCAAGGGTAGACTTTAATTATAGGAATTTGGTCATTCCTATAGGGATTAATTTAATAGAAATTTCTATTAAATATAGAAAAATAGGTAGAAGAGCACTTGGTATTTTTGTGCAAAAAAATTGAGGGTGTCATGATGGAGGGCAACATGGAGCTGGGCTGGACTCGGTGGAGCCGGATTGGGTCAAAACCGGACATTGTACAAAAATCGAATTAAAATTAGACGTTGATGATCATGGGTAAATAAGTAGCACATAGGGATTCCAATAAATGGGACACAAGTGGCAGGCGGATAGTAGGCTCAAAGTGGGCCATGTCCATAGTTGGGGCTGACAGGTTTTGGTCGACAAGGGACCCACAAATCAAGTTGGAAGATAAATGTGACACCGTGAGGTGAAATAAAATCGGATCACGTGTCAGGAAAGTTGTACGAAGCAAATGGAGCACAAAATAACATGTCTGAGTGGGACACGAAGGTCATGGGTGACGAGCGTCTCGAGTATATCATCAATGGGGAGTTGGTTTCAAGAAACTGACTGGTCTGGCGCTCCCAAATTAAAAGTCACGGTAACGTGCTAAAAATGATCAAGGAAAAGAGTGGGAAAATCAATTAATAATGAAATGGTCTAATTCGACCCGAAGTTCAGCAAAGCAAAAAGGGCACAAGGAAACAAGTTTGAGTGGGACACCATATACCGTCATGAAGGTAATCCTGTCCACTCCAAAACTTGTGAAGAAGATTTCCAGAGTTGAACATCCCTGACACTCCAAATATCAAAGGCACGGAAAAGTACACTTAGGAAAAATAACAGAATAAATTATTTATCAAAACCAATCAATCAGGAAATAAAATAAAATGAAAAAAAAATCAACCCGAAATTCAGGGTGCTCACAGCTTCGCTGATTTTGAGGGAGTAGAGTCATCCCTCGAGAGCATCTCTTCGAATGCTTGCTGATCGAACTTTACGATTAGCATCTTCTGAGTAATCCCCACTTTGTCGGTATCGGATTGCGTCACCACCTTCTCGTCAGAGGAAAAGGTAGTCCCCAGCAGAGTCTCCATTTTTGTGGACACACAAAAAAAAGAAAAAGAAAATGCTGTATTTTCTTTTATTGGCGTAAGGCACCACAAATCGAGTACGCCTGAGAGATCCTGCGCTGAGGATCCCCGAGTACAAAAAAGAATTCTGGGAAATGGGACGATAAAGATCGAGCGGCAGTTGCTCCTTTACTCCGTTGACACTCCGATTACAAAAGTGGAAGAAAATCTAAGAAAATTGCTAACTCTCGGCTCACTTGCAAGAAGTACAGCAATTTGGCTCTTGAAAATACTCTTCGTCCTCTTATTTTGAAGAGGGGTGAGGCCCCCCTTTTATAGTCATTCTCGAGCTGAAATGATGTCATGCGCCCACATGAGGAAACACGCTGGTTCTTATGTGGGTGCATAGTCCTGCTTTGGGCGCATAGGATGTAGGCGCATACAGGCTGCGAGATCGTGGATTATTCGTGGTGTTGACGTGGCCGCATGCTTTAGTGCACGACTGCTCGTGGAGACTGACGTGGCCATGCGCTTCGGTACACGTTTTGATCATGGCTTTGACTGAGTCAGGCTTGGGCGCATAGCCATGTCTCAGGCTTTGTGCCCTCCTTTTGGGGAAGCTAGTCTTGGGCGCATGCAGCTTCACTGACTTGGCGCATAGAGCTATACTTGACTGGGCTCATGGAGCTTCATTAAGTGGGCGCATGGAGTTACACTGTCTGGGCGCATAGAGCTATACTTGACTTGGGCGCATGGAGCTATATTTGCTGAAAAATTTTCATGCTTCTACACATTGCTCCTATTTTGACTTTACCATCAGGATCGGGAGTATTTATGATGGCTGTGTGTTAGAGCAACATAAAAAGGTGGTGGCGTATGCTTCTAGGAAATTATGACCACATGAGAAGAATTGCCCTACTCATGATCTCGAGTTGGCAGCAGTAGTATTTACACTGAAGCTTTAGAAGCATTACCTTTATGACGAGAGGGTAGAGATATACACAGACCAGAAGAGCCTTAAGTATGTGTTCACTCAGAAAGAACTTAGCATGAGACAGAGAAGATGGCCCGAGTTGATGAAGGATTTTGATCTCATATTACAGTATCACCCGGAAAAGACGAATATAGTATCGAATGCATTGAGTCGATATTCCACAACGATGTAGTTGACTATGGGTAGGCATCTATTGGAGGAGTTGGAGAGCTTAGGTATTGAGGTAGTTATACCGGAAGTAGAAGGACAACTGATGAACTTACAGATTGGATCAAATTTGATGGACAAGGTTCGGGAGGCACAATCACAAGATGGGGGACTACAGAAGATCAGAGCTCAAGTAGAAGCAGGACAGAACAATGACTTTGTTATTCATGAGGATGGGTCACTGAGGCATGGTAATAGGTTTTATGTAGCAAGTAAAGGCATTTAAGAAGAGATTCTGCAGGAGGCTTACATGTCTCAATATTCGATACATCCATAAGCAACGAAGATGTACAAGGATCTAAGGAATCATGCATGGTGGTATGGTATGAAAAGGGAAGTTGCCCAATTTGTTTCGAGATGTTTAGTATGTCAGCAAGTCAAAGCAGAGAGACAAAGACCCGAAGGATTATTACAGCCATTACCCATTTCGGAGTGGAAATGGGAACACATTATGCTGGATTTTGTGACTGGATTGCCAAGGACGCAGAGCAAAAAGGATACGATTTGGGTCATCGTAGATAGGTTGACCAAACCGGCAAACTTTATAACTTTCAAGGTTGGGTTGTCTACCGAAGGCTTAGCGGAGTTATATGTTCGACAAATTGTGAGACTGCATGGTGTTCCGGTGAATATAGTCTCCGACAGAGATTCTAGGTTCACATCACATTTTTGGAGGAGTTTTCAAGAGAGCCTTGGTACACAGCTCAAGTTCAGTATGGCTTATCACCCGCAAACTGATGGACAATTAGAGCGTACTGTTCAGACACTAGAAGATATGTTACGTACTTGTATGTTAGATTTTGGAGGGCCATGGGATAATCACTTATATTTGGTAGAGTTCTCTTATAATAATAGTTATTAAGCAAGCCTAGAAATGTCACCATTTGAGGCGCTCTATGGATGGAGGTGTTGTACCTCTTTGTCAAGGGACGATGTAGGTGAGAGATCCTTGTTAGGACCACAGATGGTCGTAGATGCCGCATAGAAGGTGAAGAAGATTCGGGAGCGACTTAGAGTAGCACAAGACCGACAGAGACACTGGGTAGATAGTCGTCTGAGTCCATTATCATTCGAGGTTGGCGATTTGGTATTTTTGAAGATCTTGCCGACTTGTGGTACTATTAGATTTGGTAGAAACGGAAAGCTTAGTCCGAGATTTATTAGACCGTTTGGTATTCTTGACAGAGTTGGAGATGTTGCTTATAGACTGGCATTACCACCAACATTGGAGAATATTCATAATATATTTCATGTATCACAGTTGAGGAAGTACGTGGCTGACCCAAGCCATATATTGGATCGTTTAGAGATTGAGGTAGGACCGAGCCTGTCCTACCAGGAGCAACCAGTGGAGATATTGGACCGACGAGAGAAGGTTTTTAGGAGGCAGATCATAACTTTGGTTCAAGTAGCATGGAGACATCACTCACCCGGGGAGTCTACTTGGGAACGAGAAGATGAAATGCGTGAGAGGTTTCCCCATTTGTTTGAAGATTGAGGTAATATTTGTTATATATTTACTTTATTTTATTTTTGAGGACAAAAATATTTTAAGGGGGATAGTTTGTAGCATTTGCTCCCTTGAAATTTAGTTTGATAATTAGAAATTAATTTGGGATCACAATGGTGCGTACCTAAGCTATAGGTCATATGAAGTCACTAGGGGCTCTAGATAGTCCTAATTGTGTTATTTTATTATTTTAGAATTTTCTGGATTTGCTGGAAATTTTTAGATAATTTTATCTATAGTATTATAATTTTCATAAGCTTTTAGGATTTACTGTGAGGGTACCCAAGGTTATTTTTGAGTCCAAACAATTTATTTGGGCTCTAGAACCCAAAAACTATTTTCTAGAATTTTTTAAGGAATTTTAGGAATTTTCTAGAATTTATTTAGAATTTAGATTTTCTGTAGTTAAATATCTATTAAAAATGCAATTACCCAGTCAACAACCCGGGGGAGGCACCGGTCAGCCGCTGACGCAGGGAGGGACAGGCCCACCCATCAGTCTCTGGGTGGGCTGACCATATGGTTTCCTAATATAGGAGCTAGTGGCTCTAGGCTAGCCGCTCAGACCCAAGCCGGCTTGACCCACAGTCGTAGGATCTGAGCGGGGGCAGCGGGATGAAGACATGTGTCAGCTTTAGCCGAGGCTTAGCATCTCACCGCCTCTCTACTGCTTATATATAGGTTATATTATTCTCGAAAACTAGAAATCCTGCAGCTTTATTTGGGGAAAGAGTTTAAGTATAGTTCTCGACTTCGCGAAGCGATTGCCGCCAATCTAGACGTGCTTTTCGTGTGCCATTTTTTTGTTAGGAGCGTATCGAGGTTAGTTTTCGAAATAACTAATTCGTTTTCTTGAATTTTGAGGATGAATTTCTGAATAATTATTTGAGTGTTGGTTGTCTAAAAATAGATGCGTCGCACGGTTTTCAAGATTTCGAAAGATCTCGAACTCCGATTCAAGATCTGTTTGAAGATTTGGAAATTTGACACAAAGATATACAACATGCAATTTTTCAAAAATTCAAAAATTCATCTAGTATTTTGTTTTATTCGTAGAAGTCAGATTTGGTCAACGATTCATCGATTTGGTCATGGTTAGCTATAATGGCGATAACGGTTGACCAAATCATGATTTTGTGGCACGGTCGAATCCAATGCACTCGTGGCACTGAAATCTACAAGGACTCAAATTTTTTAGTTCATAATGTTTGACTAGTTAGTCAATGATATACCTCGATTTGCGTGCCATAGATCTCGAATTTGGAACCATGATCGTCCTTGGCCTAAAAATTGTGTTTAGAATTTATTTCAGATTTAAATAGGTTAAAATAGGATTTTATATGATTTATTCTAGAATTAAAATTGTATTAATTAGGTTAACCCATTAGCCACTTTCTAAGGTTTTAGAGTGGGAATTGTAGATCTAATTTGTGGTTGTTTGTGCGACAGGATTTGTGGGATGATGTGTAACGCCCGTGGGTCGTATTACGTATTTTGGTATACGTGTACGGAATCCTGACCCGTAACTAGACTTGTCTTGCTTAGCTTAATCCTGGTTTAATCTTGTCTTGGTTTATTTTGGGTTCATCCTGGATCGACTTGTCTTGTCTGGCTAGTCTTGGGTTTTGCATTGGCGTGGGTTAGTTAGCATTTCTTGGTTCATGTGGTTTATCCTGGCCTTGGCATGCATTGGGTTCGATTGGGTTCGGCTTGGTTGGGCTCGGTTTGGGTTGATATGCAAACCCCTACCTACCACCATCCCTCATTTATTAACCCAACCACCATTCTCTCTCTTCATTCATTACTCATTTACTCTTCTTCTCTTCTTCTTCCACATCTCCTTCTCCACCCACACCACCGTAGACAAGTGCAAATTGCTATCACAAGAGAACATCATACTTTTACGGAACACTTAGCTTCCTTGCTTGATTTTAAACTACTTTAGAACTTGACTTTTCTCATTTTGATGCATGAATTTTTGTAGATCTAGGTTTTAGCATTCTTTCAGCATTCTTTCATTTTCATGGTTTTGATCTACTAAATTGGCTCATTTTCAAAAACTAAGAGTTCTACGTTGAAGGCATTCTAATTTTATGCAAGTTTGGTTTTGGAATGGTTGGATTTCATTGAGTCTTGACCGGGATGGAGCTTTTCTTGAGCTTTTGAGCTTTTACGCCTGCTTATACCAGCCTTGGGGAGAAGATGAAGTTTTACGCACACGTTCTAACGTGTTAGCGTAGTGTTTAGCCTTTACGCCCACGTTTTACGTGTCAGCGTATCATTTACCCCTTTTACGCACACGTTTTCACGTGTCCGCGTATTATTCAGCCTTTTACACACACGTATTTGCGTGCCAGCGTATTCCGTTCTACGCTGAGTTCATTCGAATTTTACGCTCGGGGCCCTCCCACTCGCGTAAAATCGTGCTCGCGTAAAACCCTGGCTTGAGCAGACTCTCGCGTGCGTAAAGTCTTGCTCGAGTGTTTCACTCGCGTAGAGTTTCACTCGCATGGAGCCTTGCTTGCCTACGGCTTGCTAGCGTAAAGCCCTGGCTCGCGTAAAACCCTACCCACGTGCACTTTTGCTCACGTAGAGCTATCTCACCGTGCTCTTGCTATGTGTATAGCCACATTTATGCTTAGGGCCCCTTGGCCTAGCGTAGTAGTACGCGCGTAGAGACCTTGAGTCATAACATGATAATCACGAATTTACTTAATATGTATGAAAGTGATAATTGTGCACGGCATAGTATGAAGTTAACATGGCAAGACATGACAAGCGAGCCTGATGGGAACTATTGAACGCTGTTGCGATGGCTAGCATGACATGACAAGAATGACATGACAAGAATGAATGGCCTGGACATCGTCGACGATTATGTTTGTACAAATGAACCAGTATTGTCTTGTATCATGTCTAGCGCAGGGACCCCTGAGTACCACGGTCAGGGGGTACCTATTGAATTTAACTAAGGATAATAACTAGAATAATCCAGTAGTCATAAAAATATTTCCCAGCTACAGGCAATCCCATTATCTGGGTGCCCCATTATGGGATTTGTAGCCTGCCGTCGAGTAGGGCTCACTTCCAGCATACTGTCATGTGTTGCACCCACCAAGCTACTTAAGGGTACATGCATTTCTTGGACGATGTAGCCATATGAATTCAATCCCCTAATTGCGTCTGGATAACCTGGATGGTCTGTAGGGCTTGTGGCTGTTGGAATAATCTTATTGCATCTTGCTAGTAACTAGGCCTGTGATAACCCTAGTTAGTTAAAGTATCAAGCCGTACTTATTGCTTGACCATGAATGTTGGATGGAGTCTAAGTCTTGTCCTGTCCCGGTACCTGGTTACTTCAATAACATGATTATGTATGCTTACCTTCACAATAATGATCTGGGGTCAAGTTCTGTTCAGGCGAAGGGTTACAACCCCGATCCTTGTTTGATTTAAGGGTTGTAACCTGGATCCCGGAGCAGTTCTGTGTCCTCTCTTCGTTTATTGTCTTATTGCACCCCATGTCATGCTCGTCATGTTTTACCTTACCAACAAGAATTTGAGACGGGTTTCTATTCAGGTGAAGGGTTGCCACCCCGGTCCTTGTTTGGTTTAAGGGTTGCGACCTGGCTACCTGAATAGTTTTCTCGCACTCAATTCACTGTTATTGGCTCTGTTATTATCAGTTTTCCATATATATAATTATCTTTAATATCCATTTATTATATGCTGGTTTTTAGTTTCTAAGTGAAGCCTCCTTTGTGGCACTTGCTCTTTTTGGGGTCTGACCCAGCTGGTTTTGTATGGCTAGATATCGGAGCAGCTCCAGAGGATCTACCTACCTTCCAGCCAGATGGTGACCACCAGGCGTAACCCTAGCGACAAGTGGGTTCTTTTGTTCTCCCGCTTTATTGTATAAATATTCTTTTGAGACGTTTAGCCGGCGAGCACGTGTTAGCTCGTATTGTACCTTTATTTACTGTCTGTCTACGGGCTGTAACATGATTGACAAATCCTAGGGTTGATCATGTATAACTGAAACTCTTGCTAATCTTGACATTTTGTACGACTAGCTTCATGATCATCCAAATATATAATATATGGGACGCCTTACTATTGTATATTTGATGCTCTAACATCTTGTAATTGCTTTTACTTGCTTGAGATTAAGACAATAGGCTTGTTCATGACCATAAGAGACTGATGGCTTGTAGTTAAACCCTCATGTATCTAGACAGCCGTGACCGTATAGCGAGGTGGATTCCATTTCAATATACGTAACTGGCTATGTCCGCCCCTGCCCTCCAGTATTATGGTTCTGGGGTGTTATATGGTTTAAGTGGTGGCCCATACAGGTCTTGTGAATCAAGATATGTGAGGGTTTACCGAATAGATTCTCAATCAGTACTCGCCCTTGATATTTGCTCGTATCCTCTAAATCCCTGGATTCTTGACCTGATCACATGCTTGTATCTTTGATCTGTCCTGGTCCTTCCTTATTGTTCCCTATGTCGTCTTCTTTAGCGGTATTGTTCCTGGTCCTACCGATCGGCAAGACGAAGCACCTCCCGTGGACCAGCAGCAACCTGGAGATCAAGCCCAGCATTCAGGAGTAGCCTCCAGAGTCATGCCTACTGGGGATCAAGAGCCACCAGTTCAGCCAGTCCAGCCTGCAGAGCCTGATGATGGCACCTTGGTGGGTCTCATCAGGACATTGTTAGCTTCTCAAGATCGTCGAGGTGATGTATTGCACCAGACAGTGGCAGATGCTCTGACCAGAGGTGATCATCAAGGTAACAGTACGGCCAACAGCTTCAAGCGCTTGAACTCTCCCTTCTTCGACGGCAGTGAAGATGCTATTGCCGCAGACGCTTGGCTTCAGGATACAGAAGTGATTCTAGAAGCAGCCAGAACCCACGATGGCGAGAATGTGGCGGTAGTGTGCCTGTAGTTATTGGATCTAGCCCGCAGCTGGTGGGCGGTGCAGGCCGTTGGATTAGTGGCACCTATTGCTTGGGCAGTATTCCGAGAGAGATTCCAGACCAAGTATTTTGATGTTGTAGCTCGGTATGATCTACAGACGAGGTTCACCAATTTGAAGCAGATGGGCAGGACGGTCGACGGATATGCGGCCGAGTTTTTTAGACTTAGTCGGTTTGCTCCCACTTTGGTGGCAACCGAGTTCCACAGAGCCCAGCGGTTCCAACAGGGGCTCCATCTAGAGATCTTATTGACAGTGGAGCAGTTTGAGCATCAGACTTTTAATGCAGTGTTGACAGCAGCCAGGAAGCATAAGTATACCTCCCAGAGGATCGTGGACAGGACCGGCGGTCGGAAGCGATCCTACAGCCAGATGAATCAGTCTTCAGCACCAGCCCCGGCAGCTAGAACTTTGACCATTGGAGCTCCGAGGCGGGCGGCCTCAGTGACATCGGTTCAACATTCAACTCCGACGTACCCTCATCTGCAGAAGCAGAAGCACTCTTTCGTAGTGGGATGTTCACACTACGGAAAGCCAAGACATGTGGTATCAGAGTGTCGCAGAGCCCACGGTTTGTGCTTGGTTTGTGGTACCCCGGACCACCGGGTTGGGAACTGTCTGAAAATGGGGAGTTCATCTTCATTAACCTTTTCTAGTCCTTCAGTTAGGGGGCCAGCCCCCGTACCAGTCCAGCAGCAGCAGCAGTACCCGTTTCCGAGGCCCTTGCCGCCTCAGGCCCAGGCATTCCAGCAACAAAGATCGCAGCAGTATGCGCAAGTCTAAGCTCAGACCCAGAATCGCCAGAGAGGTTTTCAGCAGAGGGGACCCGTACCCAGAGGACATGGTCAAGTGCTGGCTTTGACCATGGGAGAAGAAGGATTGGTACCAGGTGAGGTAGTGGCAGGTACTATTCTCGTCAACTCATTTCCAGCATCAGCGTTATTTGATTCTGGTGCATCGCATTCATTTATGTCTACATGATTCGTTACACGGATAGGACTGGAGCCTGAGTCATTATCAGTAAGGCTCAATATACTTACTGGTAACGGTCATGTGGGAGTAGATAGAGTGTTTTCCTTGTGTCAGATCGTAGTTAGTGGTAGAGAATTCCCCGCTAGATTGATAGAGTTCCCGATGGCCGATTATGATGTGGTCTTAGGGATGGATTGGTTGAGAGACCAGTATGCTAGGATAGGCTGCCATATTGGCAGGTTAGTTTTTAGCATTCCAGGCGAGCCAGAGTTTTCTTTTCCCAAGGCAAAGTTGAACCTTCTCCTCCGGTATTGCGGATGGCAGTAGCAGCAGTACAGCTACCCCGGATAGTCGAAAAATTTCCAGATGTTTTACCAGAAGAGCTTCCAGGAATGCCGCCAGAGTGAGAGATCGAGTTCACCATAGACTTGATCCCAGGAATAGCCCCAGTGTCAGAGAGAGTCTACAGGATGGCGCCGTCAGAGTTAGAAATATTGTACAAGATGATTGAAGAACTTAGAACCAAGGGATTCATTCGTGCTAGTGGATTGCCTTGGGGAGCACCGATGCTTCTTATGAAAAAGAAGTATGGTACATCCAGATTATGTGTATATTATCGTACCTTGAATTCAGTAGCAATCAGAACAAATACCCTCTCCCGAGGATAGATGACTTGTTTGATTAACTCAAGGGGGCAGCCATATTCTCGTAGATCGACTTGCGGTTAGGGTACCATCAGATCAGAGTCAGAGAGTAGGACATCCCGAAGACAGCTTTCAGATCTAGATATGGGCATTGGAAGTTCCTTATTATGCCATTTGGAGCAACCAATGCGCCGGCCGTATTCATAGACCTCATGAATCGTATCTTCATGCCTTATTTGGATCGGTTTGTGATTGTGTTCATAGACGACATCCTGGTCTACAGCAAGAGCGAAGCGGAGCATGAGCAGCATCTTCGTGTGGTCCTCCAAATTCTCAGAGAGCACCAGTTGTATGCCAAGTTTAGTAAATACGAGTTCTGGCTCGATCGTTTTTCCTACTTAGGTCATATCATCACCAAAGGAGGAGTAGAAGTGGATCCCTAGAAGATAGTAGCCATTGAGACATGGCCAGTACCTAGCACAATTGCAGAGGTTCGCAGTTTTCTTGGCTTGGTCGGCTACTACCGGCGATTTGTTTCAGACTTTGCTCAGATTTCAGTGCCATTGACCCAGTTGACCCGCAAGGATGTGCGGTTTGCTTGGATAGCAGAATGTCAGGATTCTTTTAAGAAGTTGAAGCGAGGTTTGATGACGGCACCCATTCTTACGCTTCCAGATGGGATCGAAGGATTTTCAGTATATTGTGATGCTTCAGGCAGAGGTTTAGGATGTGTTTTGATGCAGCATGGGAAGGTAATAGCTTATGTGTCATGCCAACTTCGTGATCATGGGAGGAGTTATCCAACCCATGACTTGGAACTGGCAGCAGTAGTATTTGCACTTAAGCTTTGGAGGCACTACTTGTATGGAGATTGGATAGAGATTTTCACCGACCACACTACTTGTACTTAAGCTTTGGAGACACTACAATATTATCCTGGGAAGGCCAACGTTGTTGCAGATGCGCTGAACAGGAGAGCCGAAGTTTATTTCCTCACAGCGCAACCAGAGTTATTAGCGGATCTTCAGAAGATGGGAATCGAGGTTGTCCTTCCTACCAATGTGGCATTGATAGCCAGCATGCAAGTTCAGTCCACTATAGTCGAGAGGATCCGGATGGCACAGTCAACAGATTCCAAGCTTCAGCGGCTTAGAGCAGAGTGTGAGGTAGGACGAAGACAAGAGCTATATATCCATGAGGATGGTACACTTCGACATGGGAGGCATCTTTGTGTACCCAGTGGAGATATCAGACAGAAAATCATATCAGAAGCTCATAGTTCTCAGTATTCCATTCATCCCGGTGGCACGAAGATGTACCGTGATATCCGTCAGCACTTTTGGTGGAATGGCATGAAGAGGGAGATAGCCCGGTTTGTCTCTCGGTGTATGGTTTGCCAACAAGTTAAAGCTGAACATCAGAAGCCAGCAGGACATCTTCAGCCTTTGCCGATTTCAGAATAGAAGTGGGAACATATCACCATGGATTTCGTGATTGGATTTCCTAGGTCCCCGGCCGGTAAAGATGCTATTTGGGTAATTATAGACAGGCTCACGAAGGTGGCTCACTTTCTCCCATTCAGAGTTGGTCAGTCGACGGCTCAGCTAGCAGAGATGTATCTCAGGCAGATAGTCAGGTTGCATGGAGTACCAGTCAGTATCACCTTGGATAGAGATTCAAGGTTTACGTTGCATTTTTAGCATAGTCTGCAAGAGAGTTTGGAAACTCACCTCCAATTCAGCTCCGCTTATCATCCACAGACAGATGGTCAGTCAGAGCGTACCATACGAACTTTGGAAGATATGTTGCGATCTTGTACACTCGACTTCGGTGGTTCGTGGAAAGATCACCTACACCAGGTGGAGTTCTCGTAAAATAACAGTTTTCAGGCCAGTATCCAGATGGCACCGTTCGAGACACTATATGGTAGGAAGTACAGATCCCCGCTAGCATGGGATGATGTTGGTGAAAGGCAGATGCTCGGTCCAGAAATGATTGCTCAGACGGTTAAGGTGGTCAGGAGAGTCAAAGATCATCTTCGCGTAGCGCAAGATCGCTAGCTTCATTGGACCGATTTTCATCGACGACCTCTTGAGTTTTCTGTCAGAGACCATGTATTCCTGAGGATTTTGCCTAACCATAGCGTCATTCGTTTCGGCGTACGGGGAAAGCTTAGTCCTAGGTATATTGGACCGTTCAATATTTTAGAACGAGTAGGTGATGTATCCTATCGTTTTGCTCTTCCGCCGTCGTTAAGTGAGGTGCATGACGTGTTCCATATATCTCAACTACGACGGTATATCCCAGACCCGAGCCATATCCTGGATCATTCAGAATTGGTTGTTAGTACCAACCTTTCGTATGAGGAGAGGTCCGTGTTTATATTGGACCGGAGAGAGAAGATACTCAAGAACAAGACTATTAAGTTAGTCCGTGTTGCTTGGGGTCATCACTCTTTGGGTGAGTCAACGTGGGAGTGTGAGGATGATATCCGATCGTGATATCCCGACTTGTTTGACTCGTAAGGTATAATGTCCTTCCTATGCCTTATACCCTCAGCTTCCTAGCTTGCATGAATGATTGCTTGATTGATTGTCTAGTTATAACTTGCTTGTGATTAGTATAGCTCGCCCTTGCCTCTCGAGCCTCTTAATTAAATTTTGAGGACGAAATTCTTTTAAGGTGGATAGAGTTGTAATGCCCGTGGGTCGTATTACGTATTTTGGTATACGTATACGGAATCACGACCCGTAATTAGACTTGTCTTGCTTAGCTTAATCCTGGTTTAATCTTGTCTTGATTTATTTTGGGTTCATCTTGGATCGACTTGTCTTGACTGGCTAGTCTTAGGTTTTACATTGGCATGGGTTAGTTAGCATTTCTTGGTTCATGTGGTTTATTCTGGCCTTGGCATGCATTGGGTTCGGTTGGGTTCGGCTTGGTTGGGCTCGGTTTGGGTTGATATGCAAACCCCTACCTACTACCATCCCTCATTTATTAATCCAACCACCATTCTCTCTCTTCATTCATTACTCATTTACTCATTTTCTCTTCTTCTTCCTCATCTCCTTCTCCACCCACACCACCGTAGGCAAGTGCAACTTGCTATCATAAGATAACACCATACTTTTACGGATCACTTAGCTTCCTTGCTTGATTTTAAACTACTTTAGAACTTGACTTTTCTCATTTTGATGCATGAATTTTTGTAGATCTAGGTTTTAGCATTATTTCATTTTCATGGTTTTGATCTACTAAATTGTCTCGTTTTCGAAAACTAAGAGTTCTATGTTGAAGGCATTCTGATTTTACGCAAGTTTGGTTTTGGAATGGTTGGATTTCATTGAGTCTTGACCGGGATGGAGCTTTTCTTGAGCTCTTGAGCTTTTACGCCAGCTTATACCGGCCTTGGGGAGAAGATGAAGTTTTACGCACACGTTCTAACGTGTTAGCATAGTGTTTAGCCTTTATGCCCACGTTTTACGTGTCAGCGTATCATTTACCCCTTTTACGCACACGTTTTCACGTGTCCGCATATTATTCAGCCTTTTATGCACACGCATTTGCGTGCCATCGTATTCCGTTCTACGCTGAGTTCATTCTAATTTTACGCTCGGGGCCCTCTCGCTTACGTAAAATCGTGCTCGCATAAAATCCTGGCTTGAGCAGACATTCGCGTGCGTAAAGTATTGCTCGAGTGTTTCACTCGCATAGAGTTTCACTCGCGTGGAGCCTCGCTTGCCTACGGCTTGCTAGCGTAAAGCCCTGGCTCGCGAAAACCCCACCCACGTGCACCCTTGCTCGCGTAAAATCGCACCCACGTGCACCCTTGCTCGCGTAAAGCTATCTCACCGTGCACTTGCTATGCGTATAGCCACTTTTACGCTTAGGGCCCCTTGGCCTAGCGTAGTAGTACGCACGTAGAGACCTTGAGTCCCTACGGCGTACACCTTTACCCGTTTATATCCTTACGCTTTTTTGTCATAACTTGATAATTACGAATTTACTTAATATGTATGAAAGTGATAATTGTGCACGATATGGTATGAAGTTAACATGGCAAGACATGACAAGCGAGCCTGATGGGAACTATTGAATGCTGTTGCAACGGCTAGCATGACATGACAAGAATGAAGGGCCTGGACACCGTAGACGATTGTGTTTGTACAAATGAACCAGTATTTTCTTGTATCATGTCTAGGGCAGGGACCCCTGAGTACCACGGTCAGGGGGTACCTATTGAATTTAACTAAGGCTAATAACTAGAATAATCCAGT
This sequence comes from Iris pallida, assembly GCA_029216955.1. Taxonomy (NCBI): domain Eukaryota; kingdom Viridiplantae; phylum Streptophyta; class Magnoliopsida; order Asparagales; family Iridaceae; genus Iris; species Iris pallida. The sequence goes on from JANAVB010015200.1 coordinate 7,934,761, forward strand.
AGTCATAAAGAGATTTTCCAGCTACAGGCAATCCCGTTATCTGGGCACCCCATCATGGGATTTGTAGCCTACTGTCGAGTAGGGCTCATTTTCAGCACACTGTCATGTGTTGCACCCACCAAGCTACTTAAGGGTACATACATTTCTTGGACGATGTACCCACATGAATTTAATCCCCTAATTGCGTCTGGATAACCTAGATGGTCTGCAGGGCTTGGGGCTGTTGGAATAATCTTATTGTATCTTGCTAGTAACTAGGCATGTGATAACCCTAGTTAGTTAAAGTATCAAGCCGTACTTATTGCTTGGCCAAGAATGTTGGATGGAGTCTAAGTCTTGTCCTGTCCCGGTACCTGGTTACTTCAATAACATGATTATGTATACTTACCTTAACAATAATGATCAGGGGCCAAGTTCTGTTCCGGCGAAGGGTTACAACCTCGGTCCATGTTTGGTTTAAGGGTTGTAACCTGGATCCCGGAGCAGTTATGTGTCCTCTCTTCGTTTATTGTCTTATTGCACCCCACGTCATGCTCGTCATGTTTTACCTTACCAACAAGAATTTGAGACAGGTTTCTATTCAGGTGAAGGGTTGCAACCCCGGTCCTTGTTTGGTTTAAGGGTTGCGACCTGGCTACCTGAATAGTTTCCTCGCACTCAATTCACTGTTATTGGCTCTGTTATTATCAGTTTTCCTTATATATAATTATCTTTAATATCCATTTATTATATGCTGGTTTTTAGTTTCTAAGTAAAGCCTCCTTTGTGGCACTTGCTCTTTCTGGGGTCTGACCCAGCTGGTTTTGTATGGCCAGATATCGGAGCAGCTCCAGAGGATCTACCTACCTTTCAGCCAGATGGTGACCACCAGGCGTAATCCTGACAACGAGTGGGTTCTTTTGTTCTTCCACTTTATTGTATAAATATTCTTTTATGGTGTTTAGCCGGCGAGCACGTGTTAGCTCGTATTGTACCTTTATTTACTATCTGCCTATGGGCTGTAACATGATTAACAAATCCTAGAGTTGATCATGTATGACTTAAACTCTTGCTAGTCTTGACATTTTGTACGACTAGCTTCATGATCATCCAAATATATAATATATGGGATACCTTACTATTGTATATTTGATCCTCTAACATCTTGTAATTGCTTTTACTTGCTTGAGATTGAGACAATAGGCTTGTTCATGACCATAAGAGACTGATGGATTGTAGTTAAACCCTCATGTATCTAGACAGCCGTGACCGTATAGTGAGGTGGATTCCATTTCAATATACGTAGCTGGCTAGGTCCGCCCCCGCTCTCCTGTATTCTGGTTCTGGGGCGTTACATGATGTCTTGGATTGATAGCTTCTAGGCCGGAGGTCATCTTGTCTTCAACCTATGAAATCAGTCCGTCCAGTAGTTTAGGAAATTACTTGTTGACGCTTTCATGTGCATTTAATTTATTTTGTTATATTTCACTTATATACGACATTTCCATGTATTGACTGTTTACACACACGAGAGTTGAGTGATTGACCATTGTTCATGTTTTCTCATTGTTATTATGGTCGTTATCGTGATTGTGTCTACATGATTGTGAGGTATGGATATTAGAGGGTTACAATTACTAGGCACGTGGACAAAGCCCGATTGTATTATTGGCAACTCTCCCATTTACGGGGGCTGGCCGTTTATTACCTCATTGTTCGCCCAAGCCGTCCATGTGTAGGAACGTTGTACTTTTCATGATACATGCACTATTATGGTTTATATGAGTTTTATTATCTTTTTCATGCTTGCTACTTCCTTTACTAATTCTTCTATTGCATGGTTTCTTGTTCATATTGTTCATGTTTTCGTTGATCATTGCTTTCCATGTTAGTGTTTTATTGCTTTATATTGTACTTGTATTATGTTGGTTTCGACTTGTACTTGTTCCAATCCTGACTGGATAATCATTTTTCAGTTGTAGACGACATGATCTGTCTGGAGGTTTATGGTGAGTATGTTGGAGATACTGACGTTACTGGCGTGCCCGATTCCAACACTGATGCGAATTAGCATAATTATTTCCTTATGAATTCGTATTAGTTAGTAGTTATAGTTATAGAATTAGCATAATTATTTCCTTATGAATTCGTATTAGTTAGTAGTTATAGTTATAGAGTTTAGTTTAATTGTTTTAATTTCTGCTACCGGGTTTGTTCCTGAGACTTTATGAGTTGTAGTAGATTATTTGATAATTATAATAGTGAGACTATTGACCATTTTTGGTTATTACTAATGGATTAGTTGTGGATGATATATGTGCATATTGTGCTTGTATTGGACCATTGTTATCACAGACAGTGTACTACCGCCGATGTTATGCCATATGCTGGACTTGGCCACGACCTCGTATCCCAAAAGTGGAAGCGGGTCTGTGTTATAAGTTGTTCTTTTATTCTAACTCATTTAAGACTCGTACAAAGGCAATGTTTTCTTTTGTATGAATAAGCTCTTTAGCATAATCAGACCAAGAAGGAGGGAGCTTATCTATTAAACAAGCTATCTTATGATCATTAGAGAAAGTTGTACTTTGGCTTGAATGTGCCTAAGGTATTCTTGGAATTCATGGATTTGGTCATTAATAGGTTTGTTATCTACCATAAAATACCTATTGATGTAGAGGAATTAAACCTTTCAATTCCAGCATCATCACTAACATATTCTTCTTATAATGTATCCCTGAGTTCTTTAACGCTTTCATATTCAAAGAATATGTCATATAAAGAATCAGATATATAGCACTTAAAATTATGTGAAAACAATAATAATCTATTTCTTTAGGGGATTTCAGTTTTACGGAGCTAGAATATTTGGGTATTCCTAAATGAGACTCAATGTCATCAAAATCATTTGTTATAATTGTGGATCGATCTATAGATGATATCAGCCCTAAGGTAGTGAACCAAAATCTCTTCTGTTACCTCTTAAAATTGGAACCATTAAACTTTCAGGCTTGGCACTACTATATTTCTTTTTTACCAACCATTTGACAAATATGATAATATAATGTTCTACAAGAATAGTGTATTGGATCAATATGAAAGCCTAGATTACGGGAGTAATAGTTTGAATATTTTTTTCTAATTGTCCTTAACAAGTCCTTAGTTAATCAAGTTTTGATTAGTTTGGGTTAGCTGTAAGGTTTGGATCCCAACTAGCGGTGGTCCAAAGATACTTAAATTTTGTGCCGCTTAGGCTATTTACACCATTTTTGACAAAAGGACGCTTTCACCTTTTACCCAAAATATTCTCCACATTAAAACTTAGATTCAAAGTGATTTATAATTGTTGTAAACGATTTTGTTTATTAACTATATTGGAAAAGTTATTCCTAATATTATAAATTACACTTGAATAACAGAAATTAATTGGATGTTTCTTAACAGTGTTTAACTATGCAACAAAATTGAATCAAGTTGTACTTGCAATGTCACTTTGGTATATACAAACAATACCGCATTGATATAAAGTTGTTAACAAAATATAATTAGCAGAATTATACTTAACAAAATAATAATAGTATTATATACTTAACAGTAACTGTATGTAATAATATAAAATTATATTATTAATTGGACAGTATATAAAACTATTAACAGTAACATTAATACTTTATCAATACTTAACATTAACAATCAAACTGTTTTCAATAACTATATTTAAACAAAATTTTTTGCTTAGCATAAGTTTACCAAATACTAGTAAGACTTTTCCTTTACTTAGCAAAACAACTTCTGTTTAGGGAATAAGGTATGCATGATCCTTTGTTCTATGTGATGAAGTAATAGAGATGTATTAGTCAATAATTCACAAGCAATTAGTGCATCACAGGAAGCAATCACAATTTACAATTTCAATAAGTAACTTAAAATTTGTTACTGTAAAATATCCATAAAAATAGATAAATACCCAGCTTATATAAGGATATCCATGAACATAATGCATCTTAGCTTATTTTGGATACAAACTAGATTATAAGAAAAGGTAAGCTGCTGGAGTATAAAATTACTGGGAGCCACATTGCAATATAAGTATGAGAATTTAAAGGAATTTCCCCCAATTCCCACTAATAGCTAATAAATGCTTGTGAGAGAATTTTAGTTAAGGATCTTATAAAATAGGGATTATAAGAACCAACAATGTGATATTTGATCTTTCATAAGGTTTTAACAAGCATGCAACTCTTAATTCTAGCAACCACGGAAGTAAAATAACAAAATAGTTTAAAATTTGATGTTTGTCTCGTTTCTCATCTACCTGAACTGGATGCAAGATGATAGCATTCGACACATCAGGCCTTTCATATTACTAAACTATTGTTAGAAGAATTAAATATTTGTTATAAGAGAAAAAATCAAAATTCACGTAGAAAAGAGAGCTAGAACTTTGTATCATAGGACAAAAATAATTGATGATTTTTTTGCTTAACATATGTTGTCAAATGTCATGGCCAATATACTACCATTTCTCCTACTAGGAAAAAAAATTTGTCTTGAACTTTTTTTCCTATCAAAACGTTGATATTCAATTTAACATATTTAACAAAACATATAAATCCAACAAAGATATATAAGAATAATCTCTTAGATTGTTAGAATAAATACATTCTTTATTACTTGAAAATAGAAAAACGAAAATAAAAGGTGTCACGACCCGCACCTAGTGCATGGACACGAGAAGTGGGTACGCCCAGCCTACACGGCAGTATCGGCGGTAGAACGCTGTTCTAGGTTGTTAGCTAAACAACTCACGCAATATATATAATGTACCTGTCAGATCTCAACTACGAATGGAGGACAAGTATAAGATATAATGTAACTCAATCACAGTCTAAGCATGATAAGATAACGCAAAAATCTAATAAATAAACTAAACTCAAACAACAACTTGAATAAACTTCTAAATAACAAAATCTCAAACAATCTCAAATACAACTCAATCTCCACTTATTACAATTCAAGTTCTAAAAGAGAGACTAAACCAAACTAGCAATCTACTCCAAGCGCTATTGGTCCTCTAGGCTAGCTGTGAATCTCTATGCTACCTGTAATATTTTCAACAGGTCCAATCAGAACAGGAACGAGCACATTACATCTCACGCAGTTCATATCATGACAGAAAATATAAGCATGCTATAGAGTAAGATACATGCAACACTGAAGAATATACATGAAGTAAAAGAGATGACTGTAAGGAAATATCTACTATAAGTAATATCAGTGGCTAGTAATATAGAGTACAAAATAGACATATGAACGGCTTGAATTTGTACATGATTACACTAAAGAGTTTGCACATGATTACACTACTTTGAAATTGTTCAAATGACTATTTATACTCTCACGTACTCCAATCAATACACAATGTTCCAGACAAGTTATGTTATTGCACATGATTTCACATGGAGGCCCATAAATGGGTGCACATGAAGTATACGTGGGGTCTCTGTGAACATAAGAGTACATGAATCACAAGAGTGTACATGAATGATGAAAGCACATGAATACATGATGTAGGTGAAAAGCACATGACATGACCTATTTCGATGCTCCTGAGGGGGATAACATCTCATGAAAAGATCCATATAGTACCAATCCGTGTTAACAATGTGACAACATCAATTAAAGTAATCTAGAGCAAGAATATAAATCCTAACAAGTATGAAACGGTCAGAGAATGTACTCGTCTGATATCCTGAGCAACTGATATATATCGGTGTCCGAACTGGAGTCACAGAGTCCTATTTAATGAGATACAGGTTATAATGTGTTCTATAATGAATAATTGAATTAAACAATAAATTTTACATGCACTAGGCCTTTCTAGGTCAAAAGTTAACCCTTGTTCAAACATCTAGTCAACTTAGTCAAACTTAGACTATGTTTAGCCAACAACAAATCTAACCAACTCCTATATTTATATACCATATTATAATAAGCTAGGTAGTATATAGGACAAGGCCTATATAGGATAGCTATAACCAAAAATATATATACCTATCTATATAACCCTTTCACAATCTAACATCACCTACTCAAACTCAAACAGTTATACACTAATCCACTAACACTAGGATACCATATCAATCTTGATTATATTGGCATCCCAATACCAATATCTTGGTTGGAATCCAATACCGTAAACTTGGGTAAACCTATACCTTACCTTGGTATCTTGATACCTTGGTCATAAGATAAACTAATCATTTACCTTGAAGGTAAAAGTAATTCATATTTATCTTAAGATACTAACTTGGTATCATGAGATACCAAGATACCCCTCAATTATCAAATTAACTAACTATCTAATGTACTAATATAACATCTTAACTAATATCTAACATATAATCTATAGAGACTAACTTGCTAACATACCAATATCTAGAACTAACATAACCTACTAACATATCAATATCTTACATACTAGATATCTAACATCAAACTATCTAATAACATATCAAATATCTAACAAAATACTAACCTCTACTATCTAACTAACACTCATACTAACAAATATAACTTACACTAACATATAACAAACTCTAATATATCTAACCCTCTACTAACCAACATCTAACAAACATACTAACATATATAACTTACACTAACATATAACAACTCTAACATATCTAACCCTCTACTAACTAATATCTAACAAACATACTAACATATATAACTTACACTAACATATAACAACTCTAACATATCTAATCCTCTACTAACCAACATCTAATAAACATACTAACATATATTACCTAACATTAATATATATACTGTATCATACATGTACTCGACAACCTATGATACCCACATTCACTTAATATCCATACTACATAGGCTCATAGGTTACACAAAATGCTTATATTGTAAAGACACTCTTCTACTTAAAATCAATACTGTACCAATTGAGTCTTTACTAAATTCTAGTATTAAAGTATATTATAGCCCTTCGTATTATCTTTTCGAAACTTCAAACGGATCACATTTTCGTGTCCGGAAGCTCCCGGAATCATGAAAACACCGAAACGCGTTCGTCTTTCGTACAGCTGACACTCAAATAGTTCTACAAAAATTTCTAGAAAATATTTGACCTATATATATATATATATTTGGAAAGCTAACTTCGATACGGTTCTTTTAAAAAAATGGAAGATTAATCAGAGTTCTGAGCTAAAAGTTATGGCATTTCTAAGTTGCTGTGGCTACTAAAAACGTGGATAAATATTATGACGAATTTGGGTTGTTTGGACAAAAGAAACACATCTCACTCTCCACACCACTCAAGACACATCAAACCACACTCCCATCTCCTCTAACACAAGCACACCACTAACAACATATCCACACACATCTAAATATGTGAAATATATCTAACATATCTATTATATATATATATATATATATATATATACAAAACAGTCCATTATATAAAGAGATACTAAAATGACAAGTTGAGGCTAAAAATATGATATGTAGACTAAACCACTTAGATCTAACCATGGATATTCAAATGAAACTCATTCTAACCATCCTAACTAACATCAATCCATCCTCTAACATGTCTAAAACTGAAAGTAAAACACAATTAAACTTATTAGACATTAAACCAAACACATGAGGTATCCTAATTTGAGATCTAATAAGTAGGACACAAGACATAATTCTAACTTGCTCTAGAGAGCTCCAAATGGCCTCAAACTTGAATCTAAAGTGGGTATATGCATGGGGGTGGATCCTATGGATTCAAAACTAACTAATATGCATAAAAAATCAATTTAGAGGGTTAGTTTTACCTATTGGGAGTGGAATCCCAATGATACTCACAAGGACACGGCTCCGACACGAAGATCTTCCAAAAAGGACACTCCTCCTTGCACTTTGCTCCAAATCTTTGCTAGCACCCTTCCTTGGTAGTATGAGAAGGTTGGATAGAAGTTTTGGTAGAGAGATGTAAGGATTTGGAGATTAAATCAAAGAGGGAAGCTCTCAATTTGGGAAAGAACACTTGTGAAGGAAAATGGAGGCTTGATGGAATAAAATGAAAGGAAGGGAGGCTAACCTACCTATAGTGGCTACCATTAAACCCTATTTAGGCCTTGGGAGAAAGCCTAATAAGGCCTCAAATAGTCCTTTTGGTTAATTTTAAGTTAGGTTCAAGTTTGGGATCAAAAGGGTTAAATTTAAGCCTCTAACTTAACCAATCTAACAAGTGGGACTAGTCTAAACTTATTAACTTAATTAGTGGGGTTTGTGGGCCATGACTAACTAATCTTGGGGTCCCGTCTAGAGTCTAAGTTACCCGGGTCACTAACACAAGTCAGAACGAAACGAAACTCAAACCCGACTAAATAAATCCCGTAAAATCAATATTAAACTATAAAAATTCCCAAAATATTAAAATATGAAAAATGACCAAAATCATAATATATGAACTTAAATATTATTAAAATAATCTAAAATTCACCAATTAATCAAAATTCTAAATAATTTAAAAGTCACAAAATGACCAAAATATCCTTAGCCTAAAAAGTTGTAATTAGTCATTCTAATCACATGGTTAGGTCCCCATGGTCATGGTTAGTCTCTAGGCTCAACAGTTCTAGGGTTCACTAGCTAATACATCAAAATTATAATTCACCAATTTTAAATAGTATTAAATTAATTAAAAATCCTGATAAATCATAAATTCTATTATTAAATAATAAACTTTTACAAAAGTTCAAAATTACTCTCATTTCAGAAAAGTGGGTGGTTACAAAAGGATTAGTGCTACCAGTCTATGGGAAAGTCGTATTCGAAGCACCTCCATAATAGATTATTCAAGGTCTATGTGCAAACTTATTCTCGAATCCTGCTAGAGATAAAACTCCCCTACTACCGACTTCTCGTTACTGCACACAGCTCCGAGAGAGTGACCCGAACTTAGCTATTGCCCAGAAGAATAGTAGAATGCAAGAACAAACACCGATAACATAATAAAGGTGGTATCTTGATGGAGGCTTGTATAGGTGTTAGCATTAGTTATATCATAATAGATTGAATAAAGGAACATGTGTAATAAAAAAATGGGAATTGGTTAACTTGGTTATGGCAAAGATGTAGGATTAAGAAAAGGTCTTAAAGAACCTATTGTTGTTCCTGAATCAGATCTTAGATGACAAAACGATCAGAAACAGAGATCTCAGACATACAAGTTTGCTTCTCTGTTATGAGTTTTAAGACTTCAGAGGTTCGTACAAACAAGTTTGCTATCCAAAGAACCTTAACCTGCTACAGGAACCACTTTTATCTTCTAATTACAACTCGGTTACAAATTGACAAAAACCACTTTTCGTTTTTCCTTACAATCGCAGTTGTCGACAGACATAATGAATTACAATAATTCAGAAGAAACAGAGAAGGAGAAGATGAAACAATCCTTGCTGGGGTGATGAAGATCACTGTTGCTTGAAGCAAGATTCATCCCCACGTGATCTACTAGCAGAAACTAGCAAGTTCAGATATTAACTTCTGGAACGCTCGCTGTCACCTTCTTCCTGGACTCGCACGAACTTCTCTGGACTTCAATGGCGACATCAACAAAACTCTCTTCGTCTCTCAATTTTAAAGTAAGTTCTCAAATGGGCACAAAGAGAGTATTTATAGAGTTGGGTGTATACCCTAACCCTAATCCTGACTGCCAACTGAGTACGGAAAGATAGAAATGAATTAAATTCAAATCTCATACAAAATGAATCTAAATAATTGACCTAATCTATTCCATAACCATTGAAATCCCACAATCAATGAAAACATGTGACAACTTGTCACATCCATTTTTCTAGTTTAACGGTATTTTGGTGATTGTAATTTTTTTTAATTATTTTAATATATTATATTATTGGTATTATGATTTTTGGCCTTCTGATAGTATAGCCTTGGTGCAACCTAGCCTAGTATCTCACCATGACTCAGTGACTTAGTTAGCATGATTAGTTAGTGTTAGTAATCCTATTCTAGTTAGTTTCAAGTTAGAAGCTAATTAGAAATCATTAGTTAATATTAAGTTAGAACCCCTTGATTAATAATTCATTTTAACCTATAGAGAGAAGCCCAAGCCCAATTATTATGAAACCCTAGCCCAATCTCATCCTAGCCGGCCAAGTAAGGTCCCACATCCCTATTTAATATCTCTTAGTGAGACTTGCATCTCTTTTTCCATTCCTTCTCATCCTGAAAAGACCCTAGGTATGTATCTTTCCTATTCTCTTCATTTCTCTTTCTTTTTAACCCTAGTCTTTTGCATTGGGTTCTGATTTATGTTTGTGGACTGTTGGTGGCTAGCAATCTCAGCTTTGAAGAGTTTTGGATCATTCAAGTTGAAGGAAGGATCTTCACTTTTGGAGCTTTTTATAGGGAATTCACCCGCAATAGGTAATCTCTTTAAATTCCTTCAGATCCATGAATCCTTTCCATAGATGTATCCATCTAGGTGTCCCCTAGTTGTAGGATGAGTTTTGTAGGAATTGGTATTGGTTTGGTGTCCGTATCGGACACGTATTAGTATTTTTACGCACGTGTTTGATGAAATGCCCAAAAAGAATTTTTATTATTGTTTTCCAAATCTTTTTGAACAGAAATGTAGATTTATATAGTGCATATGGATTTGTGTTGCACTAAGGTAAAATTTGTGTTATGTCCGTGTCCAAATTTGGCACGAACTATTTCGCGCACGAGCCGTGTCTGTGTCCTGCTACTCGGGCACTATAGCGGACACGATAGGACACTTCGTGACCCCAAACTTGGTGCACACGTAGGGCACATGTCTGACACGAGGCTGATCAAGTTTTGTGAGATTTCATCGAATAGATCTCGAAAAATCTCACGCGCATTGTTTTTGCCTACACTGTGTACACGGGAAATATCCCGACTGATACGTGTGTCGAATCAGGCGTACACATGTCAATTGTGTCTCATGTTGTGTCGTGTGTGTAGGGCTATACATGGGCTACACATGGACACGAGCACGAGATGTGTCGTGCCTCGTGTCGTGTCCACGAATCCTTGGACTGACCGTACGAGGCAGTGCAGTGTGTACACAACTGTGCGTGTTTTTGAGTGTTTGGACACATCGTGTCCTATTGTATGGATACGATAAACTCTGTGAGGGACACTTATACATGTACACGACATGTTCTTGACCATAATTTGATGTTTAATTAGTTTTTGTGATGTCAACTTAGGGTTTATTCATTTTCACTGATACCATGTTCTAATAAATGCATTTTTAGAGTTTTAAACTGAATTAAATTGCTAATTTATGATTAATTTGTGAAGATTAACATGTATACATGTCTAGATTGATGGTTTCATAGCTGAGTTTCACATTGATTCATGACTGGGTTTGTATTCAGGGTTTTCGAATATGTGGGGTACTCGAACTTGACTGAAAACATGAATATAGGTTTAATTCTTCATATGTTTGTCATTTCTGAAATATGGATATTGTTTTCCTGAAAACCGAGGTTAGATTTTAATGCAAAATTGTTTGGGTTCTATGATATTTTACCTTATCAGTTGACAGTAGGTTGTTTTAGAGTTGATACTTTGTGTATCATTGGATTTTCCCAAATATGAGTTACTTTTCATTTATATGAAATTGTTTACTATTTTCTTCCATTTAAATAGTGAACTCAGTTTTCCCTACTGAGTTCAATCTCAGTTTTGGATTGGTTTGGGACAGTCGCATTTTTTCCTTCTATTTTATTTTTCTATTTTCTATTTCTTTTATTTCCTTTCTTTTCTTTTTCCTTTTATTTTCCTTTAGTTATCATTTATGCTTCTATATGTTAGTAGGTATATAGATACTTGATTCGAATATGGATATCCTCTACTTTGATTTCATATATAGGTAGTTCCTCTATGTAGTTGAATGGTATGCTTTTATTGTGTGATGCTATATATCTATATACATACCCATATGTAATGAATGAATAGAATATACAAGTAGATGTTGTGATTGCTATTAGATATAGTCTATGGGTTATGAGTCAGCTTAGGATTGATCCAATGAGCCTAAATTGGTCAAGTTGACTATCAAGTTGACCAAGTTGACAAAAGTCAACTTTAAGTCAAACTTGATCCAAATCGACTCAAACAGACTTGGAATGAGTAGATAACTTGTGTTTGACCTAAAATTTGGTAGATGAACTAGTTGACTTATTGTTGACCAGGTTTGACCAGAGTTGACCAGGTTTGACCAGAGTTGACCAAGGGTTGACTTTGACCTCGAAGGACCTAGAATCATTTAGAATGCATTGTAGGCTATTCTTTTTTTATGTTAGACATGTTGTGACCTGTGTTGCTCTAAATAGGACTCAGATACTCCAGTTCGGACTTATATTCTCATCAGACAGTCAAAATATTAGGCAAGTACATTCTCTGACCGTTTCATACTTGTTAGAAATTATATTCTTGTCATAGTTTAATTTACTTGATGCTGACACGACATTATCATGGATTAGTACTATATGGATCTTTACATGAGATGTTATCCCCCTCGGGTGCATCGAATATATCATATCATGTACTTTTTACGAACATCATGTATTTTGTGGACCCTTATTATTCATGTATACTCATGTGCTCTCATGATCTCATAAGCTTCATGTATTAACTATCATGTACAATAACATAACCTGTCTAGATCCTTGTGTATTGATTTGGGGCATGGGGGAGTAGAAATAGTCATGTGAACAATTCCAAAGTAGTGTAATCATGTACAAACTCTTTAGTGTAATCATGTGCAAATCAAGCCATTCACATGTCTATTTTATACTCTAAATCACATAGTCACTTACAGTTCTCTATTATCATATATAGATGGCTTTGTTTATCAGTTTCTCTCTTTCTTTTCATATTTATTTCTTACAGCGTTTCATGTATTTTAACCTATCACATGCTTTATGTTTCCTGTCAAGATATGAACTGCGTGAGATGTATTGTGCTCATTTTCGTCCTGATTGGACTGTTTAAAATATTATAGGTGATGATGAGGAGTTATGCCCTACATATTATGGCACAGGCTTAGATGACACCGGTGACTTGGACCCTCAAGAGGATCCAATAGTCCCTGAGGACTTGCCTATTGTCTAGATTAGATTCTAGACTAGTTTCCCTTTTAGTTGTCTTATTTCATGTACTTTCAGTTAGTGGATATTTGTGATGTTTGTACACTCAGTTTTTACTCTCATTTGTAACTCTTGTGGAGATTATTCCTTTATCTTATCCATCCATTTACTCTCTTTATTCCACCTTAGATGCTGTGATTGAGTTGTACCATTATATTGTCCTCCTATGGGAGCATATATCATTATACAGGTATGGTTATATTGTTAGATGTTGTGACCTAGGACAACGTTCTACCACCAATACTACGGTATAGGCTGGATGTACCCACTTTTCGTGCCCCTACACTGGGTATGGGTCGTGACACATTTTTAGTGGTGGCCCATACAGGTCCAGTCACAACTAGTACAATTTTGTAGCGGTACTCGAACTAGAGTATCGCTACAACCTATAGTAGGATATAGGATATAAGTTATGGTACTCAATCACATTAGGAAAATCTTATCTAATTCTTATTGCTAATTGCCTTCTTTTGAAATGAACTGTCCTCCTTTGATTATATTGCTTCCTTTTCAGTAATTGATTCTTTGTTTGATCTATTTTTAGGATGGTGGAGACACAATCGCAGCGCTCTGGTCTAAGGGATACCGCTGAGAGGTCTGCCACTTCTCGCCCGACTCAGCAGGACCCTGGGACCACATTACCTCTTGTTCCAGCTCAGGTGGGACCGTCTGTAGTTTTTGGGGGTGCTCCTCCACCGGTTCCGAGGACTACCCCTGGGGTTCAGGGGATGCCACCACCACCGCCTCAGGGGACAGTTGATATGGGGCAGTTCTTTGCCTTCATGCAGCAGATGATGGAGACTCAGAGGCGCCAGGCAGATGATATGAGGCAGGGTATTGACAATGCTCATCAGCTAGCCATGGTGGCAGTAGAGAAAAGAATACTAGCTATTGCTGCTACTGGGAATAGGACACACAAAAAAGAACTCAGCAAGTAAAGAACTTTGATTACTTAGAAAAGCTTGGTACTACTCTGAGTGTTTTAGGAGCCTTATATAGGCCTTCCCAACGTTTAATGTAAGCACAAGAATAGCTCTTTAGAGCCTAAAAATTAGTAACAACTATTGAACGTAAGGAAAGGCTATAAGCCAAGCAACAACTAGTTTTTTTGAACTACTAGTTGTTTGAATTATTTCCTAACATGCCCCCATGATTCAAACATATTTTACTACACCCATTGCATTTATAAATTTATTAAACTTGTCTTCAACTAGAGCCTTTTTGAAAGTGTCACCTATTTGGTCATTGGTATTGCAATGCTTCAATGATCAACTTCTCCTTTGTGTACCATCTCACGAATGAAGTGATGGTGAGTCTCTATATGCTTGGTTTTTTCTTGATGGACAAGATTTTTAGACATTGTGATAGTTGATTTGTTGTCATAGTAAATTATAGATGCTCCAGCTTGATGAAAATTTGAGTCTTCTAGAATCCTTTGCATCCAAATTGCTTGACAAACGGTAGAAGATGCAGCAATATACTCTGCTTATGATGAAGATAATGTTGTTGTTTCTTTCTTCTTTGATATCCAACAAATAGCTGTGGACACACATAAAAAGAATAATAAACAATGTCTTTTCTTTATTGACGCAAGGCACCACAAATCGAGTACGCCTGAGAGATCCTGCGCTGAGGATCCCCGAGTACAAAAAAGAATTATGGGGAATGGGACGATGGAGATTGAGCGGCAGTTGCTCCTTTACTCCGTTGACACTCCGATTACAAAAGTGGGAGAAAACCTAAGAAAATTGCTAACTCTCGGCTCACTGGCAAGAAGTGCAGCAATTTGGCTCTTGAAAATGCTCTCCGTTCTGTATTTTGAAGAGGGATGGGACCCCTTTTTATAGTAGTTTCTGAGCTGGAATGATGTTATGCGCCCACATGAGAAAAAAACACTAGTTTTTATGTGGGCGTATGGTCTTGTTTTGGGAATATAGGATGTAGGCGCATGTAAGATGCGTGGTCGTGGGTTGATCGTGGTGCTGACGTGGCTGCATGCTTTGGTGCACGACTGCTCGTGGAGACTGACGTGGTCGTACGCTTCGGTGCACGTTTCGATCATGGCTTTGACCAAGTCAGGGATTGCTTTGGCTTGGGCGCATAGCCATGTTTCAGGCTATGCACCCTCCTTCTAGGGGAGCTTCACTTGGGCGCATAGAGCTTCACAGGGTGGCTTGGGCGTATATGTCCTCATTGTCTTGGGCGCATATGTTTTCATTGGCTTGGGCGCATAAGGCTTCATTGCTGAAATTTTCATACTTCTACATGACCCCCTTCAAAGTTTTCGATACTTGAACGAGTTCGAAATACTTTGAAAGAAGCATGGACCATCTTTTTGTGATGCAGTGGGCGCATAGCACGGCTCTCTCTTTGGGCGCATAGAGTTTGGCCAGCCTGTCAAATAGACGGCTGTTGAGATCTTCCTCAAAAATCTGAACTGGCAGATTCATCGGGGTGGAATTTGAAGAGGTTCATCTTTCATACGTTGTCTACGTCGGCAAATGGCTGTCGCATAGTGTGCAAGAGCCTGGATCTTCACGTGGGTGCATAGGCCAATGTGGGCGCATAGGCGCATAGAAATAGGGGGAGTATAGGGTATGGCCCATGCCTATATATAGGCTCTAAAGGAGAGAGAAAGTTTATTATTTAGAACTTTCAAAAGACTCTTGATCTCCTTTCTTTACGAACCATGTCTGCCAAGGTCGCCAAAAGATCTGCGAAGGGCAAGAGGGCTGCATCGAGTAGCTCTCCTCTTGCGACAACGTCCTCACCAGTCCAGGACCCGATTCTGGGTGAGGCCACGCCTCAAAAAACAAAGTCTCGAGCGTTAATTTGTGACGCTCATACTTTTTTTCTGCCTGGGCGCATGCGCCTAAGGCAACATACTTCTGTGAGCATTCTTATGCGCCTACAGAAGTCATACGCCAACACTGTGGTGTGTTATGCGCCCACATGTTGCCATGTTATGTGCCCACATATTGTTTGCATATTATGCGCCTACATGCTTTTTGCATGTTATGAGCCCACGTTATGCTGTACGTTATGTGCCCATATGTTTGTTTTGGGCGCATATCCCTTTGGACGCATAGTCCTTTCGGCGCATAGCCCTTTCGGCGCATAAGAGTCCTTCAGCACTTTGTTTTTCTTACGGTTTCTGAGTCTGACTTTCTCTTCTGTCTTTGATTCTTGTAGCATCCATGCCGAAGACTGAGACCATTGTGAAGGAGGAGATGCTGCCTCATTTCATCAAACTAGAGTCACCGTTCTTTAAGGAGGAGGTGATACCAAAAATTAGGGTAAAATAAGAGTTGGCAGCCATCAGGGAGAAAGTTACTGCTGTAAAGGAGAAGCCCAAGTCTGAGGATAGTAGCACTGGGAGTTCTGACCCTCCTACCCCCGCTGAAGACCTTAATCAAATAGACCTTTCGTATGCGAAATGGCAGAGAGAATGGTATATGCCTCAACACAACTATGATCCTCGACTGTAGGGATCTATGAATTGTCATGTAATTTACTGTTTCCGGGAATATGAAACAAAATTAGTGTAATACTTTACTGGAGATGTACTCCTATGAATGTGACTGATTTTGAATAAACAGAATATATTTACTCCATCCTTTATTTATGGTATCTGTAGTGCTTGTACTAGAGGACCTAATACAACATTTGTGTTTGATAAAGGATATCCCACTGGAGGACTCTTTTATGGACCTATTGCCCTTTTGTGTATCTGAAAATGCGAGCAAATAGGTTTGAATGATATTTTCGGTGGGTATTCCGCTGGGGAATTTGATGTGGACCTATTATCCGTTTCATATTCAAGTTTTTTTTGAATATAGATAATAAGTTGAGCGAAGCTGCTAATAGAGGCAATATTGACGTAATAGTAGGGGATGTTCTATATCTGACCAGAGATAATATGGACATGAAAAGATGTATAACATTAGGTGGGAGGGGATAATTGAGAGATAATATGGACGTGATTATCCTTGATGAATGCTTTGCTCAGAGGTTATATGGACATGGCAAAACATTTCTTAGTCATTTCACTGGGGGAAATAATTATCGAAAAATAATTCAGAGGTAATAGGGACGACTTGTTTTCGTCAAACCGAGTTTGGACAGAGTCAAAAAATGGGAATGATTCCACTGGGGAAATATTTTAAAGGACCTATTATCCAAGGCGTATTCAAGACTATTAAAATACGGATAATAGTTAGATAATTTTTTTTGAATCACATAAACATCGTACTGTACATTTACATGACTGAACATATGTGAACATTATGAAAAAAGGTTACACATGGTATTTCCTCAGGAACTTGCCGTTAATAGGCATCATGAGCAAGTCACCATCAGGCTTGGTTAGTCGGTACGTACCGTTAGAATACACTAATTCTATGATAAAAAGACCTTCCCATTTAGGTTGGAATTTTTCTTCTGTTTTGTGCATCATGACCATTGGTCTTCTTATTGCTAAGACTAGATCACCGACTTGGAAGATTCTTTTCTTCACCTTTTTATTGAAGGCTCTGGAAAGACGTGCTTGGTATAGCTCAATGCGCTGCTGAGCTAACAAGCATTTTTTGTCTAGTGCTTCGAACTCCTGTAGACGCAGACGATAGCTTTCTTCGGTAGTCAATTCGCTGGCTAAGGCTACTCGAAGAGAAGGAATCTAGATTTCTAGGGGAAGAATTGCTTTGCGCCCATAAACCAGAGAGAATGGCGTACTGCCTGTTAGAGTCCGGACCGTTGTACGATAAGCACATAGACATTCGCCGAGCTTCTCATTCAAATCGCGCTTGTTTGAAGACACGAATTTCTTAAAAAGTTTAATGATGGTTTTAATGAAGGCCTCTGCTAGCCCGTTAGTTGCTGGATTGTAGGCAGTAGAGGCTACATTCTGGATTCGATTCCTGTCACAGAACCGATAGAATGCATGGCTTGCGAATTGTGGACCATTATCATGGATGATCCTGCGAGGTAGGCCGAAGCGGTAGATAACGTGATGTTTGATAAAACTGATCATGTTTGACGCCTTCACTTCGGTGAGCGGTATAGCTTCTGCCCATTTGGAGAAGTAATTGGTTATGGCTAGGATGAACCGATGTCCTCTGGAAGATGGCGGGCTGATTGGTCCTATGATGTCCATGCCCCAGGCTTCAAAAGACCAAGATGCTGTCGTCGGGTGTAGAAACTCCGAAGGTTGATGAATGAAATCGACGTGGAACTGACAGGCTCTACACTTTTTTGCATATTCAACAGCATTTGCTATCATTGTGGGCCAATAATAACCCATTCGTTTGAGGCGATCTTGTAATTTGGGGCCTGGTTGATGTGCACCACAAACTCCGTCGTGAGCCTTCCGGAGTGCATGTTTGGCTTCTGTGTCTGATAAACATCGTAACAGTAGCCCGTCGTAAGAGCGTCAGTATAGCACTTTGGTAGCTGTATCGTAGTAAAATCTGAGGGATCGCCTTTGGATAGACTCTGCTTCCTTCGGGTCCTCAGGGAGGATCCCATAGACGGCGTAGTCTATGAAAGGAAATCTTCAATCTTTAACATCGACGTTTGTTTCCGTTGTGTAACTGTGATGAATAAGCAAGGCATTTTTCACACAGAATAGTTCTCGACCAGACACTGTGATCGACTGTTGAGTATTGGTAGGGACGGTCAAGGAAGCAGCGAGGCCGGCTAGAGCATCTGCATCTATATTCTGTAGTCGAGGCACGTACTCGATGAAGAATCCAGCAAAAGTAGACGCCAACTCGATTATTGCTCTGTAAGAGGGGATGAGATCTTCGTGACGAACTTCATAATCCCCTCGGACCTGACTAACTATTAGCTTGGAATCGTCGTAAGCTTCTAGATAGTCGACTCCTAGTTATTTTGCCAGTTGCAGGCCGATAAATAGGGCATTATATTCGGTCACATTGTTGGTGCATGGTACCACGAGAGAATATGCACGATGTATAACTAGATGATCAGGTAACACGAGCACGACACCAACTCCGGCCATAATATTTCCTTTAGGTCCTGTTCTTGATGCACCGTCAAAGAACATTCGCTAAATAGGGATTTCTTCAGTTGCAGTGTTAGACTCCACTACTTTATCAGGAATTTCGTCGTAGAGTTTGGAAGATTCTAGCACCGGATGAGCTGCTAGGAAATCAGCTAATGCTTGGCCTTTTACTGCCTTCTGAGGAACGAAAAGCATATCGTATGGAGTCAACAGCATTGCCTATGTAGCTAAACGGGAATTAAGAGAACCCGGTTTAGTCATGAGTATTCTGAGAGGATTGACTTTAGATATGATGTGGATAGTCTGCCCAGACACATAGTGGCGTGTCTTCTGGATGGCAAATACCAGTACAAGGCATTCCTTCTCCACAGGTGTGTATCTGTGCTCGACAGCCACCATTGTGTGGCTGAGGTAGTAGATTACCTGTGCATGGCCGCCTTCATTCTTCTGAGCTAATAGGGCACCAAGAGAATGGTCCATAGCGCGGACATATAGTAAGAAAGGCTTCTCCATTATTGGAGCTACCAATACTGGGGGGCTTGTAAAATACTTCTTGATGTCGTCGAATGCACGTTGATATTGTTCAGTCTAGATGAAAGATACGCCTTCCTTCATGAGCTGATTGAATGGTTGGCACCTTCCAGAAAGGTTCGAAATGAATCGTCTGATGTAGGCTAGCCTTCCTTGTAGTCCGCGTAGCTCTTTGAGGTTTCTTGGAGGATACATATCGAGGATAGCCTTCACTTTCTCCGGGTCAAGATGTATACCCTTTGAAATAATGATGAAACCAAGGAACTTGCTGCTGGAGACTCCCAGAAAGGACTTAGTTGGATTCATCTTGCGTTGGTGTGCACGCATTAGTTCGAACACCGTTCTCAAGTCTTGGAGGTGGTTGCCCTTGAGACGACTTTTAACTACGATATCATCTATGTAGCACTCCACAGTTTTGCGCAAATGATCGCCAAAAATTGTGTTCATGGTTCGCTGGTATGTAGCCCCTGCATTCTTCAATCCGAAGGGTATCCCCGTATAGCAGTATATCCCCAACAGTGTTCGAAAAGATGTGTGCTTCTCGTTGTCGGAGAACATCTTGATCTGGTTGTAGCCTGAGAACCCTTCCATGAAGGACATCCGCTCGAAGCCGTAAGTATTGTCGATCATTACTTCGGTGATCGGTAGAGAAAATTCGTCTTTCGGACATACAGAGTTCAAATCATGGTAATCGATACCGACTCAAACTTTACAGTTCTTTTTTATGACTGGAACGATGCTGGCAACCCAGTCAGGGTGTTGTTCACGAGGGTTAGTAGTAGATGCTAGCCTGCGAGTCCACACTAGGGACGAGGGTTAGTGGTATAGGGTTACGCCTGCGAGTCCACACTAGGGACGAGGGTGATGCTAGCCTGCGAGTCCACACTAGGGACGAGGGTTAGTAGTTGAGGCTAGCCTGCAAGTCCACACTAGGGACGAGGGTTAGTAGTTCAAACCTGCGAGTCCACATTAGGGACGAGGGTTTGAGTATTCGTTTCGGTTATCCGTTGACATCTTGACATGAGTTCTCTAGTCCTTGTTCAGCAGTTTATTTTCGTGTAGACAGTGTATAGATTCGTGCTTTATTCATTGCACCGTTTTACTTGTTTATTCTGTACTTTTCTTCATGCATAATAAACTGTTAGAAAGGCTCGTTTTTATGTATCTTGCTAGTCCTCTGAGGACCTGATGATCTCTTCAGGTTAGCGATTGTATGGAGTTAGTTAGCAGAGCAGGATGATAGAGGATTGCGATGTTTGATACAGGTACTTGCTTGTGGTATTTCTTTATTATCCTTTCGTGCTTTATATTCAGTACCATGATATACTCTGTTTATTTATAGACTCATATCATTCTTAGAGTCTAATCGAACAATATGCTAATGGGCTGCAGACCATGACCCATACTTGTTCATTCTTATTTTATATGATTCATGTGGATTGAGATACAGTTTAGATTAGACATAATACCCATGACCTTGACAGCTTATACGTACTCGAGTCGGGCTGGAGTCCGCTCGATACGTAGCTGGCTTGCTCACAAGCTCGCGTCCGAAAACCGGGTACGGGTCGTGACACCGGTGGAAAGAAAGCTCTACAGAAGCAGGGACGTGGTATTCATCGAGGATCAGACCATGACCAACACTCAGGATTCTGAGACGCCTTCTGAGGCTGAGGAATTGCCTGAGTTAGAGTCATTTCGCTTCGAGCAGTTTCCAGAGGACATCGCAGAGGATCTAATTATGGGGGAGCCAGTATATGGAGTTGCTCCCAACCTTGATCATCAACCTACTGATGGTGGTCAGGGTGTCCCTCAGGAGGATGAGCATGCCGGGGAGGCGGTTCCTGAAGAGGAAGAGGCTGTTGGTATACAGCCAGCACCAGTGGCTCCACTGAGAAGGAGCGACAAAGAGCGTCGACCATCTACGAGATACTCACCGGATGAGTATGTGCTATTGACTGACGGGGGAGAGCCCAAAAGTTTTGCAGAGGCTATGGAAGACGAACACAGGCAGGAGTGGATGGAGGCTATGCAGGAGGAGATGAGTTCCTTACATGCCAATTCTACTTATGAGCTGGTGCGATTGCCAAAAGGCAAGAAGCTCGTGATTCATGCTATCCATTCAAACCAATCCTCAAGATCAATTCTTCGATTAATAACTCTGCAACAGGGGCATTTCGTCTAACCGCTAGGCCAATCTTTACGAGGTTAAGTCAATGTCAGGATTGGAATCATAGTTCTCCAACAATAATGCCAACACAGACCCCAATCCTAGGGTCAAACCAAAGTCGGTAGTACGAGATTTCCTACCCAAGCTCGTGTCACTCAGATTTCTAAATATCGAGCACGATCACCTATTCGCATCAACGCATTCGTTGTGCGTATTCGAATCCATTCAAATCACCAATTCATGTATTCGATCACGAGGTCATCTAGCTCGACAATACGTTGCGCCCCAATCTCACGCGAGTCCGATTATCTATGGTGGTTCATGAATCACCATGCAACACACCCGCAGAATAATCATTCTCATCGGGGCGTAACTCTTGTTTGAGTTTAGACTAACTCATTTTCGATACGCGGATTGGACCTACTCAATCCTCAAGTTCGATTCTTCAAGCACACAAATCCATTCTCGAGTCACCTTCGCGTCAAACCACAAATCGAAGCACACAAATTGTCACGCCAAGCTAGGTCAATCTCCCCCCGCTGTATGAATCACCATACCAGCGCTCACGCGGAGTGATCGTCTCAAATCGGTGCGACGCATGTGCGAGGCTGGAGTTGCGCTCGCATAAGACAAGAATGTCGAAGTTGTGGTTATCGACGAAGCAAATCCAAACGTTTCATTTTCATCCAAGCCAAGATTTCAATTTGATAGTCCGACCGTCATTCATACTACCAGAAAATCCTCGAGCCAAGTTTTATCCTTTCTTCGACACGTTTTGATATCCCGAGTATAGCATCCGTCGGAGCAATAACATTTGCACGATCGTTATTAGCCGAGTCCGAGTACCCCCGAGTTATCGCATATCGATCTTTGATACGCCTCAATACCATCGACGATATGCGTAACTTGACGATCTTCCTTTGCAACCAATTTCGAATCGTGCGTTGATGCTGTTGTCCGAGTTGGATATTCCATAATTTTCTCGATATTTAAGATCAAGTTCGATCGCTATTCCTTAAGCTCGTTTCAAGATCGTCGTTCAAAACTCAAGTCACATTTCATTTGCATCAATCCGATATCGTACGCGCGATCCTCTAGGTTTTTCTCGATAAAGACATTCACTTTTGTTCATCGTTCCGAATCGTTTTCTAACTCGCGTTGCCCATTGACAAATTGTCCGAACGACTTCTCATTCGGGACTTCCGAAGTCACGACCAACTAAGCGTGACGCGTTCTAACGCTATACGTGATCGTATCGCCTCGCCGACGTACTCGTTATTATTTCTAATCCTCAATCTTCGCTCGAATGATTTCCAAGAAAAATCCATACACCAATCGGATTCGAGCCATCCGATCTAGTCCACAAATCGCGTTCGTATTACTCGCTAACTCGTCTTTCAGATTCGTTCGACGAATCTCTAGCATAATTGCTCAAGTCATATCGACGCACTAAGTCGTTCGTACTATTCCTCGAAATCCAAGTCAATCTTTCACGTACGCCTAAGCGTTAGTTCGATAGCGTTCCTATCGATAGACACTCTAAGTGTATCTCCGTTCCCGACCAAACGGTACTTGTTATTGCATGCCATTCGTTTGCACCAAAAGGTCGAGGTGCGCGACACGCGACGCAACTTAGCCAAAAGGCCGTGCGCATGGCTATCCCGTACGGACTATATTCGAGTTTGTACGCTCAATTGCTAGGGTCAACGCGGGACTAGTTAAGCACGCACGCAACTTTGCTAACATTAGCATATATTCTCTATAGAGTCATGTTCGACACCGTTCGGCACAAAGGCCATAACCTATCGATGCATTCGGGTGAACACTTGTACGAGCTTTTGAAAATATTTAGACTTATTGTATGGACAAGCCGAGGGACATTTGAAAGAGAGCGCACCAACGATAACAACTTGCGGAAGCACAATTCAGAGTTTGCGGAAACAACGAGTTAAAGAATTCAATCGATAGTCCAAGGACGTAAAGTCGTGCTCTGATACCACTATGTCATGCCCCGCTCCCGTAGGAGCGATCGTCCTCGCTAAGGCGTGATGCCGTACGAGCCTAGATTGCGCTCGTGCAAGGCAGTTTCATAACGGTCGATTACATCGGTGGCGACGGGGTCGTCGCACAGAAGTCCCAAGCAGAAATATTGAAACATGCAGCGGAGTTTAAGAACAAGTACACATAAACACAAATCATTCAAAAGAAGCTCTTTATTGATATTGAATACAAGATTACATTTGTGGGCGCAAGGCCAAATTACAAGTCTCTCGTGCTCACTTTTCTCTCGATTACAAGTCACTCTGCTCTCTCTCATCTCTCGATTACAATACTTGAGCCAGCGGAAGCTTCGGAAGGCGATGTCCATACATTATGTCCTGTATAAGTCTTCAGTCCACGCGGCCGCACGCTTCGAATCGCCAAGGAACTTCGTGCCTCGACGCATCCAAGCGAGCTCCACGCCACGAGCTTCTACCTGTGCCTGCACATGAACACTGTGTGGGTGTCAGTACTCAACTGTACTGGTGGAGTGAGCTCCTCGCCCACCCATACAAAACCTACACGTTTATTTACTTTGTGCAGCTTAATTCCCTTTCTATTGTCTTTCTAGTCTTGCCTTAGGATCAGTTTTAAGACTACGGACGCCTTGGCATATTTGTGCCTAAGGACCATCCCGTGCTTGCACAACGACGTTAACTCATACTTTTGCCTTAGACCCTTCTCGTGCCAATAACGTTAGCCTATCAAGTCGTGTTTGCCTTACGGCCATAATCAGAGACGCAACTACACGAAAGACTCCATTTCCTTGCCTCTAGATCTTTTTCGTGCTTGCATTGTCGACGCACCGACTTATACTTGTCTTTTGTAACCAACTCTGGGACGTAACGACTTTGTCGTGCCCTAACTCGATTCGTGCTTCAATATCTTCGAGGCAGCGCCTCCTTGCTTAGTCTCGCCTACACTTGGGTTGTGACAACGCGACCGTTCCTCATATTTCGAGGTCGTGTCTAGCAACTCAACGTAACTTAACACAACTTGCCCTACGGCCCTTCTCGACTTAACTCGCAACAGCTCAAGCCTAACTCATGCAACTCTATGCCAACAACTTATCGCTCGACGCCACATCTCGTGCCGAAGCACGCCGCCTTCATTATAGACAAATCTTAGGCCCAAACATTGTGTCTTCTAACTGCATACACATTCAACTCAACTCAATCCAAAGGCACACACACGCGGATTGCCGCCCGTGCCGACACATCTATATGAATGGTCACTGGCATTGACTAGCTATTGTGGACATAGCCTGGCAAACGGGATCCTTGCACCGCAAGTAGCGATCTCCGATGCAAGTCCCCGTACTACCAATTGCCTATTACCCAGCTCGGCTATAATCTGTTCTTCCTAGGCCGGATCGGTCCCTGGCCCAAGGCTTCCGATCCGAAGAACCATCGCCCTTGTCGACAAGTTGTCCATGACCACGCGCCTACGCTAACTTCTAGACTTAATGTAAATGCACGGTCTCATCATCATCGATTAGTTCTTTTGCTTTACTTCTTCTACTTTTCCACACTTTCTTCGCAGAGCCCAAACCAGGGTTGCCTCGGCGACTGAACCACAGTCCCGATATATTTCCTCTCGGCGACTAACCATCGCTTAGACTTAACATTCTTTGAAACTCCGGGAACGGCTACTGCATAGCCTTCCCACTTTAACTTGAACACAACGTGTTTCCTTAAGTATCGACAGACCGTGGCTAACTTTCCACTGAACCAACCGTGGCTCGTGCCTTAAACCGACTCGTGTTCTACAAAACACTATCGCCCAAGTCATACTTCATATGACGGGCCTTGGGATCATGGGACTATTTAACTTGACAACCGCAGAATGAGCGGGACAGCACTTAGAATGACTTAGGTCGACCGGCATAACTTTTCCTAACTTACTCAAGCCTACAACTTAACCCAAGGGACGAGCAAAGGCTATGCCAAGCCTTGCGCAGTAGAACCGTGCATGCTTTATCAAGTGTTTATGGGGGCGACGCCTACGACTTAGGCAAGTTCATAGTTTTGTGTCGAAGACCAACTTTCCTTCTCCCAAGCCACGGGACGAAGGACCGAGTATCATTTTTCAAAGCACGCCGTGCACCAACTCTAAGCCGACCGTGGGACGTTTTCCCTGTTCTAACTCATTTTGACCCGTCGGGATTATTCCCTTAGCTATGTAGATTCATCTCTTTTATTATTAAGCCTACTTGTGCAAGTTGAAAACACGATTTATTATGTGAAGGCAAAGATGAGGCAAGTTCACCGAAACTACCCCACCTGTGCGAGGAGTCGCCTCGGACGAGCGAGCCTTCGAGCAGCCGTTGCAAGGCTAAGTTCCAACGCCGTCGGCATTTCGATTCCTCCGATTGACTTTGCGGGACGGGGCACTACAGCAGCCATCTCCTGAATGACAGGAAGTGGAGGAGGACTCTCTGGTGAGGCTGCTACCACCTCCTCAACAACAGGAGGTGCAACTACCCCTGGTCAACAGGAGCGGTCACTACCTCCTGAGCAATAGGGGTGGAAGTATGCCCCCAATCATGTCCAAAACTACAGCTGCTCTCAGATGACGGGATCTGGTCATGGGTGCCATACTGGAAAGATAGATGGAAACAAGAAATCATCAAAGGGTTATAAGTCAAATTATCATTCAACATAATTACAATACTAGTAGTTGTAGAAGCATGAAAATTTTAGCAACAAAGCCTTATACGCCCAAGCCAATGAGGACATATGCGCCCAAGTGAAACTCCTATGTGCCAATGCGCCCATCATCCTGTGAAGCTCTATGCGCTCAAGACAAGCTCCTCCAAAAGGAGGGCGCATAGCCTGAAACAGGGATATACGCCCAAGCCAAAACATCCCCTGACTCGGTCAAAGCAATGATCAAAACGTGTACCGAATCGTACGGCTACGTCAGTCTCCACGAGCAGTCGTGCACTGAAGCATGCGGCCACGTCAGCAACATGATCAACCTGCGACCACGCAGCTTACATGTGCCTACATCCTATGCGCCCAAAGCAAGACCATGCGCCCACATGAAAACCAGTGTGTTTTCTCATGTGGGCGCATAACATCTTTCCAGCTCAGAAACTACTATAAAATGGGGTCTCATCCCTCTTCAAAAGACAGAACAGAGAGCATTTTCAAGGATAAAATTGCTGCACTTCTTGCCAGTGAGCCGAGAGTAAGCAATTTTCTTAGGTTTTCTTCCACTTTTGTAATCAGAGTGTCAAAGGAGTAAAGGAGCAACTGCCGCTCGATCTCCATCGTCCCGTTCCCCAGAATTCTTTTTTTGTACTCGGGGATCCTCAGCGCAGGATCTCTCAGGCGTACTCGATTTGTGGTACATTACGCCAATAAAGAAAAGACAGCGTTTCTTCTTCTTTTTGTTTGTTTCCACAAAAATGGTGACTCTGCTGGGGACTACCATTTCCTCTGACGAGAAGGTGGTGACGCAATTCGATACCGACAAAGTAGGGAGCACTCAGAAGATGCTGATCGTAAAGTTCGATCAGCAGGCGTTCGAAGAGATGCTCTCGAGAGATGGGTCTGCTCCCTCAAAATCAGCGAAGCCAAACAAGTCTCGCAAGACTTGGCTTCTGAAGGCTCGTTGTACATATCCTGCTAGTGTCATAGCAGATATGCAACTGGAGAAATCTATCACATGGGCGCATGGCTCTGCCACAGAAGCTCCCCAAATGAAGAAGGCTCACACCGTTCTGGAATCTACTAGCCCAGCGACTTCTTTCTTGCACAACCAACAACAGTGTGTTCGACGCTCGAGACTTGGCAAAAGAAAGCACTACGATGCAAAGAATCAGAGTGTTCGATACTCTGGACAAACCCAGCTAGGCTCACAAATGAAGGAGGTAAAGCTGGAAGAAAACAACGCTGATCCACCAAGCATGCACGCAAGGGGGTGTTTGGGTGCATAACTCAAATCAGAAAGCTTCTGTCTTCAACAGACTGGCCATCCAGGGGCATGCGCCCAAGGCTATGCGCCTAGGCTCGACTGATCCATACTATGCGCCCACATCGAGGAGACTCAAACATGCTGCCAAGAAGCATGCGCCCAAAGCCAGTCTCTAAGGGCTATGCGCCCACAACAAAAAGATAGGCCCCAATGCGTATAGCACGGGGCTGTCTTCAAGGACATCACAGAACT
Organism: Iris pallida; assembly: GCA_029216955.1. Taxonomy (NCBI): domain Eukaryota; kingdom Viridiplantae; phylum Streptophyta; class Magnoliopsida; order Asparagales; family Iridaceae; genus Iris; species Iris pallida. The sequence goes on from JANAVB010015200.1 coordinate 7,962,902, forward strand.
TAGGTGTGGGGGTTACCCCTACACGTGAACTAAGTCTGGATGTGCCAACTCTTCTTACAAACCCACATACAAAGCTCAGCGATGCATGTAACATGGGTTTTAAGGCAAAACTCCCTTCCGCTGACTTACGCGACATGATAAATCATAAGCGTAAAGCGAGAGAGGTTATAACAATTCATAGTGCACATCAGTGCACCAGTATTGTCATCAACTGTTGATGCTCCAAAGCAACAAGAGTGCCTCAGAGACAGTCCGTGTTTCGACGGTTGTATTTCTCTGACGATGAAAAGCCGCTGTGTGTCTCATCCAACATGGCTTCATGGGGTCTCCCTTACGGAAGCCCCAATCAAAGATGGTGGACCACGAACCCAACTTTCTCTCTCAGTTTTGCGAGAAAAAGAAGACAAAGTCTACCAACAGATGGCCATCAGGCTGTCACGTCTGAAGGAGTCTATATGGTACTCGGTCAAAGGCGAGATTCTGTACAGATGACGAAGACTCCCAAGCTGGGGGTAGTATTCCCTCAGAGTCTGAAGCGAATGACCTTCATACTGGGGGTAGCCTCCCAGAGGACGATAATCTCTTCGAGTCTGACGGCGACTATCTGCCTCCCCTACCTAAAGATGAGGGACTCGTCAACTCGAAGACTGACAGTATCAGTACTAGTTGTACTGTTTCCTCTGTTCATCCTCGCATGTTATCTACATACATGGAAGACGAAGAAAGTCCAGAAGAAGCCAGTGATCAGACCAGCAAACGGCTAGAGGGTCTTGAAACAGCATTCGCCAAGATCACTGATATACTTACCAATATCATGGCGGTTCAAGCTGCTGGGGCTGTTCCTCCACCTCAACAAAACGTCTCGGCTCACACTAGTCCGGCTCATAGAAACAACCCTCCTTCATTACAAAAGGAGTATCATTCCATTATGCCTCCCCCGAATCTTACAAATGCTAGGGGTGGTCCTTCACCAACGATGCCTGACAACCGTTCAGCAGCCGTTTCTCAACACCTGCTTAATCAACAAGATACAATTGATTCCCTAGTCGCCCGTCTCGATACCATCTCACACAAAGACGAGCTTCAGAAGATGGGGATATCTCAACCTTATCCTCCTGAATGGGAGAATGTTACTTGCCCTCCTAACTACAAGCGGCTGACACTAAATTCATTTGACAGATTGACTTCTCCTCGTCAACACATGACATATATATACTTCAATACGCAGACTCTACACTTATCCAGGGACGATCCGTTCTTATCAAAGCTGTTTATTGACACCTTACAGGGGGTAGCTTTTGAATGGTTCTGTAGTCTGCCTGACGGTTGTATCAATTCGTTTAAAGATTTGGAGAGGTTGTTCCTCAACAGGTTTTACGAGAGTGGCATATATGTTAGTATGTCCACCCTCATCGAGACCAAGCAAAGGAGGACTGAGTCTGTCATCGCCTTCATCGAACGCTTCAGGCGGCTAGCACTGAAGATGCCCTTCGGCATACCAGACTCAGAACTTATAGATACTTGTCGATATAACTTCCTTCCGATGGTGAAGTTTTGTCTGGGTATACATAAGTATGATACATGGCCCACTTTCATTGGGGCCGCTGATGCTGCTGAAAATGACGTTCCTAATATGGAACTACTGGGATTGAAAACACCTAAATTTGAAGACAAGGGCAAGCATCCTCAAACTATCCCTGTCCGTGGGGGTAAAGGAAAAGAAGTCCTGAAGGTCAACACTTCCAAGGGAGCTTCCAATTCTCAGGATGCCTCCGACAAGCCTAAGGAGACCTTCTCCTTTGACGAAGATGATGTCATTACCATTTTTCACACATTGACGAAGGGTAATAAGTTGACATTGCCTCCACCACGACGTCCTGCAGAGGCGAACCAACTCAACGATCCCAAGTACTGTCTCTATCATCAGTACGTGCATCATTCCACCAAGGACTGCATCGTCCTGAAGAAGAAGATGATACAAAAGCTTATCGACAGCCAAGTGATCAACCTCGAAGCTGAAGACAAGGTCATATATTCTAACATGATCTCTCTTCAGTTTGGTGACTTTCCTCCCACAGAAGTCCCAGACGGCATGGTCCTGATACCCAAGGCGATAATGGAAGTCGTCAACCTACACCAGCTCACAACTCAACCTTGGTGCCACTCACGACTGAACGTGGTGAGATCATGTGGATCCATCAGGACCTTGTGCAAGAGATGACACAGGGGGTGGTATCTCCCAAAGCAAAAAGGGGCAAGAAATACAAGTCATGCCATATGGTGTCTTCTTCCATCTACGAGGTTCTATCTGGCGAGACGCGATCAGAGAAGACTTATCTTCGGACATACGATCTCGTATAAGAAGAAGCAGTACCTTCTCAAGCTCCTGCTACCCCTACAAGCTCAAAAGTCGGCCCGTCTAAGCCTTCGACTATAGACAAAGCCAAGCAGAAGGAGACGCGGTTTGACAAGTCTCTGAAGGCGCCAGCTTCCGAAGGCATGGACCGGCCCTACAACTTTGACATACTGGCACAGCTAGCCAATACACCTGCCAGGTTGTCTTTGTTCGATCTATTGCGACTCTCCAAAGAAACGCAGAAGGCCTTAAGCGAGGCATTACTACATGCCGACTCTTATCTTGCTGAAGTCAAAGCCCCCGCTGAAGACCCTGTCTCCTGTCCCCGCTGCCACAGTACTATGGAAGTGGTGCCCAACATCACCTTTTTACAAGAAGACATGCTACTCAAAAATAATCGTCATGATAGACCCATGTACTATACAGGATATATCGGGGCGATCAAGGTGGACCGCATGCACATCGATCCATGATCCTCCCTTAGTATCATCCCTAGAAGTTTACTTCAAATTCTAGGAATCCCTCTGTACAAGCTATCTACAACCAATACAACTATCGTGGCTTTCAATGCTGGTCGAAGTCACCCGTTGGGCAAGATCCGTCTCAAGTGCCAGATTGGTGATCTCCGAACGGAGGTTTCTTGCTATGTGATCGATGCCAATGTATCTTACAACGTCTTATTAGGACATCCATGGATACACGAGAATATTATCGTTCCTTCTACACTTCACCAGTGCTTCAAGTACGTCAATAGCGACGGTATAGTGAAGACGGAGTTTGTCGATGTCGATCCTTTTAAGGGCATTGAAGCCTACTATAGAGATTCGGTACTTTACCAATCTCAGCCCCCCAAGAATGGCGACAACGAAGCTGACAATGAAGCTGAAGCAATTTTATCCTCCAATGATGGTCCCCTGATTATCCGAGTCAAAGGATGTACTACTCCAAAAAGTACTTCGAAGCCTCTCATAATCTGGATGAAAAAAAAGAACCCTAAAAAAGTCAAACCATTGATTATCACAGTAAGACACCCCGGAAGGAACCTGCTGATGTCCGTCCTCCCAATTCTGAAGAATTACTCTACGTGATGAACTTGGCCAAGACTGTGGCTCCTCTTCCAGATGATGACCCTCTCAATGAGTATATCAATACTTATAATAATGTACCTTCAGCAGATGATGTTATCCCTGAAGAAGAACTTGCATATTTTCTTAGTAAAGATTTTCAATCTGTAAACCACTACATAGATACGATATATGCTCTAGAGCACGGCATAGGACCACACCTCTGTATGCCGGTCACGACGCCACACCTGCGAAAAAAAGTTTACCCAGAAGATATCTACTACTTCATCGTTCCAGCCAGAAAGAAGGATGAAGAACTAATCATCTTCAGTCGTATAATTGGTGAGAGAAAGTTCGTTCCGGACTCTACTTCTCCCAAGCACAACACGGAAGTTGACTATGAATATGGAAAAATGCAACATTTTTGGTATAGTTGGCAGGCCAAGAATATTATCCAGAACATGGGATATGACATCAAAAGCGACCAGGGGCTAAATTACGGCCAGGGATGACGGTTGCCAATATGACACTTTGCTCCTCCCGGCAAACCCGAGAACTACTATCAAAGAAACGGTATTGGTTTGGGTTATGTTACTCCTCCAACAACTTCCAAAATATCAGATGATGAAGCAGATCGTTGTTCTCATTCTTATGATTCCTTCCTCTGGGACTCAGACTCCAGCATCGACGACATGTTCAAAGCAACTATGTCCGTCAACATGGTTTCCATTGACCAAATTGCGGACGATATCCAATCAATCGAGCTTGAACAATGGGCTCAATAGATGGATACTAGGTAGGAGCTGTAGTTCGAACAACATGAACTACCTATCGAAGACGAAGTCATCCAAGTCAATTTAGGAGATGAATCATCTTTTAAACCAATTTTCATCAGTAAAATTCTGTCTGGCGATGAACGCCAATCTCTTATACAGCTTATAAGAGAATACATCGACGTCTTTGCATGAAGCTATAAAGATATGCCAGGCCTGGACCCAAAAGTCGCCATGCACCGCCTGAATATTTTGTCTAAATCTAAGCCAGTGAAGCAGCAACAACGACGATTCCGACCAGATGTCATGGAGGCCATTGAGAATGATGTCAAGAAGTTTATTGACAGTGAATTCATTCGCGAAGAACAATACCCTGATTGGGTTGCCAATATTGTTCCAGTTATGAAAAAGAACGATAAAGTTCGAGTCTGTATCGATTATCGTGATTTGAACTCTGCATACCCAAAAGACAAGTTTTCTCTACAATTACCGACGTAATGATCGACAATACTTGTGGCTTCGAGCAGATATCCTTCATGGATGGGTTCTCAGGCTACAACTAGATCAAGATGTTCCCCGACGATGAGAAGTACACATCTTTTCGAACACCGTTGGGGGTATACTACTATACGGTGATGCCCTGCGGATTGAAGAATGCAGGGGCGACATACCAACGAGCCATGAGCAAAAATTTTTACGACCATTTGCGTAAAATAGTAGAGTGCTATGTAGACGATATCGCAATTAAAAGTCGTCTCAAGCGCAACCACCTCCAAGACTTGAGAACGGTGTTCGAACTAATGCGTGCACACCAACTCAAGATGAATCCAACTAAATCTTTTCTGGGAGTCTCTAGCGGCAAGTTCTTTGGTTTCGTCATCACTTTAAAGGGTATACATATTGAACCGGAGAAATTGAAGGCTATCCTCGATATACATCCTCCAAGAAACCTGAAAGAGCTACGCGGACTGCAAGGAAGGCTAGCCTACATCAGACGATTCATTTTAAACCTTTCTGGAAGGTGTCAACCATTCATTCAGCTCATGAAGAAAGACGTATCTTTCGTCTGGACTGAACAATGTCAACGCGCATTCGACGACATCAAGTAGTATCTTACAAGCCCCCCAGCATTGGTAGCTCAAATAATAGGGAAGCCTTTCTTACTATATGTCTGCACTATGGACCATTCTCTTGGCGCCCTCTTAGCTCAGAAGAATGAAGGCGGCCATGAACAGGCAATCTACTACCTCTGCCGCACATTGGTGGGTGCCGAGCACAGATACACGCCTGTGGAGAAGGAATGCCTTGCACTAGTATTTGCCATCCAGAAGATACGCCACTATGTGTCTGGAAAGACTATCCACATCATATCTAAAGTCAATTCTCTCAGAATACTCATGAATAAATCGGGTTCTCTCAATTCTCGTTTAGCTACATGGGCAATATTGTTGACTCCATACGATATGCTCTTCGTTCCTCAAAAGGCAGTAGAAGGCCAAGCATTAGCTGATTTCCTAGCAGCTCATCCAGTGCCAGAATCTTCCAAACTCTACGACGAAATCCCCGATGAAGTAGTAGAGTCTAACACTGCAACTGAAGAAATCCCCATTTGGCGAATGTTCTTTGACGGTGTATCAAGAACAGGACCAAAAAGAAATATTATAGCTGGAGTAGGCATCGTGCTCGTGTCACCTGATCATCTGGTTATACATCGTGCATATTCTCTCGTGGACCCATGCACCAACAACGTGGCCGAATATAATATCCTATTAATCGGCCTACAATTAACAAAACAATTAGAAGTTGACTATCTAGAAGCTTACGGCAATTCCAAGCTAATAGTTAGTCAGGTCCGAGGGGAGTATGAAGTTCGTCATAAAGATCTCATCCCCTATCACAGAGAAACAATCAAGTTGGCATCTACTTTCGCTGGATTCTTTATCGAGCACGTGCCTCAGCTACAGAATATAGAAGCAGATGCTCTAGCCGGTCTCGCTGCTTCCGTGACCGTCCCCTCTAATAATCAGCAGTCGATCACAGTGCCTGGTCGAGAACTATTTTGTGTGCAAAATGCCTTACATATTCATCACAGTTACACAACGGAAATAAACGTCGATGTTAAAGACTGGAGATTTCTTTTCATAGACTACGCCGTCTACGGAATCCTCCCTGAGGACCCAAAAGAAGAAGTATCTATCCAAAGGCGATCCCTCAGATTTTACTATGACACATATACCAAGATGCTGTACCGACGCTCTTACGACGGGTTATTGTTATGATGTTTATCAGATACAGAAGCCAAATATGCACTCCGAGAGGCTCACGACGGAGTTTATGGTGCACATCAACCAGGCCCCAAATTACAAGATTGCCTCAAACGAATGGGTTATTATTGGCCCACAATGATAGCAGATGCTATCGAATAAACAAAAAGTGTAGAGCCTGTCAGTCCCACGCCGATTTCATTCATCAACCTTTGGAGTTTCTTCACTCGACGGCAGTATCTTAGCCTTTTGAAGCCTGGGACATGGACGTCATAGGACCAATCAGTCCTCCATCTTCCCTGCTGACCTCCTCTGGTCTGATGCTAGTGCTGGATAAACTTTTGCTGCTGGGTCGATAATAGTCCCTTCTGTTGTCCTGTCAGAGGCTTGGCTCCTGCTCCCTGAGCTGTACGTCCTGAAGACATGGGACAGTCCCTCAGCTGGGGCTCTGCTGAACCACAAAGGAGGCACTTGCCCAGCCTCTTCCTACACTCATTCCACACATATCCTAGCTTCTTGCAGAAAGTGCAACTGATGACTTACTGCTGTCTAGGCGCCTGCTGTATCTGCTTCTGCTGAAAAGGCGCACGACCCTGACTCTGGAACTGCTGCTGCTGGAATAGCTTCTGCTGATGTTACTACTAATAATGGGACCTCTTTTTCGGGCCTCCACTGTCGCTGGCTCCATGTGAATCACGACCTCTCTTCAGTTTTAGTTCGAGGTCGTCCTTCGCTGCCATAGCTCCCGTCAGAATCTCCTCAAAAGTAGCATTTCTTTTGCTTTTGGTCAAGGACTTGACTTCCTTAACCAAGCCCTTCCTGAACCTCCTAGCCTTTGCTATCTCGCTAAAACCCTCCACAAATCTGCCCAGACGACAGAACTCTCCGGCGTACTCTTCAACTGTCTGATTCTCCTGAACTAGGTTCTCGAACTGCGCCTCCAAGGCGCAAAGTGTTGTGTCGGGGAAGAACTTCTCCTTGAAGAGCTTCTTGAAAGCCTTCCAGGTCTGTCCCTCTGTACCAACCCTGGTATCGGTCTGGTACCATGTGCGGGCAAGGTCCAGCATCTGGCTGCCCCCTACTTCTATCTGAAGCCTAATTGGTTATCTCTGCGAGGCAAAAGATCTCCTCTATATGCTCGACCCAGTCGTCGGCATATAGGATACCCTTAGTACCCTTGAAGTCTTGCGGCCGCATCTTCTAAAAATCCTGAATGTCCAGAGTCTTCGGCTGGTACGGCTGTATCTTCCCATTCCTGTGGTTGGATAGTCACCTTCTCTACTGCCACCATCGCTAGCTGATGGACATTGTCAATGCCCTACCTCATATCCTCTGCCTGGTGCCGCTGAGTCTCCATCATCTGCTGCATGAAGGCAAAGAACTGCCCCATATCAACTGTCCCCTGAGGCGGTGGTAGTGGCATCCCCTGAACCCCTGGGGTAGTCCTCGAAACCGGTAAAGGAGCACCCCAAAAGCTGCAGACGGTCCCACCTGAGCTGGAACAAGAGGTGTTGTGGTCCCAGGGTCCTGCTGAGTCGGGCGAGAAGTGGCAGACCTCTCAGCGGTATCCCTTAGGCCAAAGCGCTGCGATCGTGTCTCCACCATCCTGAAGACAGATCAAACAAAGAATCAATTACTGAGAAGGAAGCAATATAATTAAAGGAGGATAATTCATTTCAAAAGTAGGTAATTAGAAGCAAGAATTAGATAAGAGTTTTTCTAATGTGATTGAGTACCTTAACTTATATCCTATATCCTACTGTAGGCTGTAGCGATACTCTAGTTCGAGTACCACTACGAAATTGCACTAGTTGCGACCAGGACATGCATGGGCCACCACTAAAAATGTGTCACGACCCGTACCCAGTGTAAGGGCACGAGAAGTGGGTACGTCTAGCCTACGCCGCAGTGTCGATGGTAGAACGTTGTCCTAGGTCACGATATCTATAGATAACCATACCTGTACAATGATATATGCTCCCATAGGAGGACAATATAATGGTACAACTCAATCACATAATCTAAGATGGAATAAAGAGAGTAATGGATGGATAAGATAAAAAGTAATCTCTAACAAGAGTCACAAATGAGAGTAATAACTGAGTGTACAACATCATAAATATCCAATAACTGAAAATACATGAAATAAGGCAACTAAACAGGGAAACTAGTCTAGAACTCTAATATAGACAATAGGCAAGTACTCAGCGACTATAGGATCCTCCTGTGGGTCCAAGTCACCGGTGTCATCTAAGCCTGTGCCATAATATGTAGGGAAGAACTCCTCCTCATCACTTGTAATATTTTTAATAGTCCAATCAGGACGGAAACGAGCACAATACATCTCACGTAGTTCATATCTTGATAGAAAATATAAATCATGTGATAGGTTAAGATACATAAAATGTTGTAAGAAATAAGCATGAAAAAGAAGAGAGAACTAATAAACAAAGCTATCTATACATGATAATAGAGAACTGAATGTGACTATATGATTTAGAGTACAAGATAGACATGTGAACGGCTTGATTTGCACATGATTACACTAAAGAGTTTGTACATGATTACACTACTTTGGAATTGTTCACATGACTATTTCTACTCCCCATGCCCCAATCAATACACAAGGATCTAGACAGGTTATATTATTGTACATAATAGTTTATACATGAAGCTCATGAGATCATGAGAGTACATGAGAGCACATGAGTATACCTGAATAATAAGAGTCCAAAAAATACATGATGTTCGTGAAAAGCACATGACATGATGTATTCGATGCACCCGAGGGGGATAACATCTCATATAAAGATCCATATAGTACTAATCCGTGATAATGTCGTGTCAGCATCAAGTAAATTAAACTATGACAAAAATATAATTCCTAACAAGTATTAAACAGTCAGAGAATGTGCTCGCCTGATATCCTGATTGTCTGATGAGAATATGAGTCTGAACTGGAGTATCTGAATCCTATTTAGAGCAACACAGGTTATAAAGTGTCTAATATGAAATAAGAATAGCCTACAATGCATTCTAAATGATTCTAGGTCCTTCTAGGTCAAAGTCAACCCTTGGTCAACTATGGTCAAACCTGGTTAACTCTAGTCAAACCTGGTCAACCATAAGTCAACTAGTCCATCTACCAAATTTTAGGTCAAACACAAATTATCGAGTCATTCTAAGTCTGTTTGAGTCGATTTGGATCAAGTTTGACTCAAAGTTGACTTTTGTCAACTTGGTCAACTTGCTAGTCAACTCGACCAAATTAGGCTCATTGGGTCAACACTAAGATGACTCATAACCCATAGTCTATATCTAATAGCAATCACAACATATACATATACATTCAATTTACATATGGGTATGAATATAGAAATATAGTATCACACAACACAAGTACATTGCCAAACCAAGCAACCACACCCACAAGTATATATGTGCATATAATATATTCATGCATATAAAGGGTGAGTGATATATATATATATATATATATATATATATTTTATATATATATATATATATATATATATATATATATATATATTTTTTTTTTTTTTTTTTTTTTTTTTTTTTTTATATATATATATATATTTTTTGATATATATATATATATATATATATATATATATATATATATATATTTGATATATATATATATATATATATATATATATATATATATATATATATATATATATATATATATATATTTGATATATATATATATATATATATATATATATATATATATATATATATATCAAAAAACAACACAAGTACAAGTACATTGCCAAACCAAGCAACCACACCCACAAGTATATATGTGCATATAATATATTCATGCATATAAAGGGTGAGTGATATATATATATATATATATATATATATATATATATATATATATATATATATATATATATATATATATATATATATATATATAGTGTAATCAGTTTTCAGGAAACAGCTAACATACCATGGGTTTGTGAAACATGTATAAGTTTAGACAAGTGGTTGGTGTATAGGGGTTTTATATGTAGCATGGCAGCAAGTTAATCATCTCAAAGGATTTATGCCCAGGTTTATGACAGTATGTATAGGCCTCCACAATACTTTCATCATCATCATCAACATTAATTAGGACAATAACATATCGATGTTTCAAAGCCTATTCTCAATTTCAACCTACTGTACAGTGCATTACACATAACCAATGCTAACATTTCATCAAGCTTAACATGTATGAATTAACCTAAACTCAGTTAACATGTGAATATAGCTAAAATTCAGCATGACAACATATGAAAGGGTTAAACCTAAACTCGGATTTCAGTCTTGCTCGAGTATCCTTCATATTCAAAAACCAAAATATAAGCCTAAACATGAATAAATATGAAACCCAACTATGCAAACATAAACCCAGACATGTATACGTGTTAATCATCACAATTTAACCATACATTAGCAGTTTAATATTCATTTTAAAACTCAGAAAATGCCCAGACAGAACACAGTATCAGTTCCACGAATAAACCCTAAATTAACATCACAAAATCAATTAAATATCAAATTAATGATTGAGAACATGTCGTGTTCATGTATATGTGTCCCACAGAGTGTATCGTGTCCATACAATAGGGTACGAAGTGTCCATACCATCAAAAACACCAATATACACGCACAGACACAGTTTGCATCGACTCCATCATGCAGGCGTGTTCGTGTCTCATGGATACGACACAGGTCATCCCACGCCGTGTGCTCACAGCCACGTGTAGCCCAGGCATCGGGCTTCATGATCGACAGTTAGTTTTGTGTCCACGTCGTGTCGTGTCTCAATACGAGATGTCTATCAATAGGGAGTTTTCATGCACGACAGTGTGGTGCGAAACCAGTGCACGTGCGAGAATGCCCTCGATACGACATGAGGTGACACAAAACTCAAGGGGGGTATTATCAGAGGTTGCCCCTACCTCTGTGCCAAGTGGCACGTGTCCACATCGCATGTCATGTCCGAAATCGCGATCGAGTAGCAGGACACGCTCGCGAGGGCTCGTGCGGCATGTCCTGTCCAAATAGATTTCAAAAAAAAAAGAACAAAAACCCCTTTGAGGCATTTCTTCAAACACATACATAAAAATACTGATACGTGTTCGATACGGACACCAAACCAATATCAATTCCTACAAAACTCATCCTACAGCTAGGGGATACCTAGATGGATGCATCTATGGAAAGAATTCATGGATTTGAAAGGTCTTGAAGAGATTACCTATTAAGGATGAATTCCCTATAAAAAGCTCCAAAAGTGAAGATCCTTCCTTCAACTTGAATGATCTGAAACTCTTCAAAGCTGAGATTGCTAGCCACCAACAGTCCCCAAACATAAATCAGAACCCAATGTAAAAGACTAGGGTTAAAAAGGAAGAGAAATAAAGAATATAGAAGGAAACACATACCTAGGGTTTTTGCCAGAAGGAGAAAGAATGGAAAAAGGAAGCAAGTGTTCAACATGAGATATTAAATAGGGCTATGGAACCTTACTTGACCAGCCACCTATGGGATTGGGCTAGGATTTCATAATAATTGGGCTTGGGCTTCTCTCTATAGTTAAAATGAATTATTAAATCAATAGGTCCAACTAGCCTCTAACCAAAACTTGCTAATTAGCTTCTAACTTGAAACTAACTAAAGTAGGATTACTAACACTAACTAATCATGCTAACTAAGTCACTAAGTCAGGGTGAGACACTAGGCTAGGTTGCACCAAGGCTATACTATCAAAAGGCCAAAAATCACAATACCAATAATATAATATTTTAAAATAATCAAAAATTTTACAATCACCAAAATACCCTTAAACTTGAAAGATGGATGTGACAATGTCTGTTGTTGATCCCAACATTATTTTTTTGACCAAGAGTGATCCCATTATGCCCACAAATCACAGAGGTGTACAAGCGGTAAGAAATTTAGCAGAATAACTTGCTCATATTACTTGGTAATTAAACAATTGTTACCTTCAAAGTTTGACGTTTTGTTTCATCCTGCCTTTTGAAGCCAATAGCTATGCCACAGACCATGTTGCATGTCCGAAACATATCATGTCGAATTCGTGTGCGTGCGACATAACCAATGATAATGAATTACCAATTCGCCGGAGAGGAGTATCAGCCCGAGTCAGATTAGATAGTTCCCTACTGTTGGGTTGGGGGTATATTTGTTTCTCTAATTCCAACATATGTCGGTAGTATTAAAGTATTTGAGAGGAAAAAAAGATCACGCTACAGGACTGACAAGATTTGGCGTGTTTTTACTTGGTTAAATGCTCTGCACTAACTCTCGGAACAAAAAATCTTGAGATGTAGGCATTTTTATCTAAATCTAAATGCTCTGCACTAACTCTCGATGTACTATATAGCAACCATCAACTTCCTACTCGTTTTCCATTATAAATAATTGTATTGTACTATTGGTTTGCACCAATTCTCACCCTTGTGATTCTTGATTCAAAAATTCATGCTTTACAATCAAACTTGAGTTTGGAGGAAATGCATGTTAAGGAGGCTAAACTACAAACAGAAGAAGTAAGCACTATAGATCTTTATTTTAAATTTATATTATGTTTTTCTATGCTCAATTTATTTAATTGTGTGGAAACATGAGAGTAATATAATTCTTTTGTCCAGGTTGAGGAAATGGAAAAAAATTAAAGAAATTGCATAGTGGAGTTGTTCTGGATAAAACCAATTATCGAAGAAACTTACAAGACAATGTAAGAGCTTGTCCCTGATGGGCTATCCAATCTGAGTTAATCACCAACTTTATCAGAAGTTATATAGTAATAACATAACACAATTGCTGTCAGGTTGTGATGAAGGGGTAGAAGAGCTTGTCCCTGATGTATTATTTATTAATGAGGTATCATTTGTCTCCCAAAATTTGACAGCTTAGATTACGTGTATTACATACCATCAAAGGTTATTGTTGTTATCTTAAGGTACACATGCTGGACATGGAATGCTTTCCCTAAATAAGGAACCTCTGTTAGTCACCATATCGCTACAGACCGCTCCTCAAGATGGGATTGTCTGCTGATGGATATAATGAATTTTTATTGCTAACAAATATCTGCATAATATTTTGATCTGTTACTTGAGTACTTTACTAATCATTTGTTTTATATCAGGAGATATCTCTTTCTAACATTAACTTCTGTCACGCCCTTCTTCTCTACCTACTTCATACATTGTTACAATAAAGACAGTTGAGACCATTAACATCTTCTGCTCAGCTTTGTGACTCATTTTTTTACTCATATTTTCTTTTACTCACACACTTCTTTCAACATTAACTACATGTCATATTTTTGTATTACTCATTTTTTTACCTATTCATGAATCTTGCATCATCTGCACTAACAGAGCTCACGTTCTATATTGGACATGGATGGGTAAACCAATTAGTCAAAAACATGCACTGTACAATCTTGTGCATGTCCTACAACATATTCATAAATTATGTGTGTAGTCACTTCTAGAACATATTGTGTTGGTGGAGTGGACATAAAACTAACTTAAGGAGATGTGCATTTTCTAAATGTTCTAGCAAGAAAGTGTTGTTAAGCACGAACAACCCACCTAGCTTTGATTGAAACTACAAAATGATGACACCTCTGTTCATTTGTCTGGACATGTATGAAGAAAAAAATAACTTAAGGAGCAGCTAGGACTGTGATGTGTGTGAAGTTAATATAATTTGGTAGTGTTTGTTTGGTGATATGATTCGATGAAAGTATATATTGTCTTGTCTTAATTATATTTCCTCTTTGAAGTCTAAGTGACAGTTAGTAGTGCAGGAACACTAGTTAGTTCATTTATGTCTCATCAATATTTGAATCAATTAGTTAGGCGAATTTATTGGTAGCTTTATGTATGGTTTCCTGAATTCTTTTCTTATAACAACAGGTCTTTCACTCGAGGGGTGGCTCATCATCTGCTATAAGTTTCACTCCAGATGTGATCCATCCTCACTTGAGAATTAATTCAATAGAAAAGGGAGAAAAGTCTTAAGATAAAGGAAATTTATGATATGCTCCTTTTATTTCTACCCATCTGGATGTTGAACTGAGAGTTCCGCCTATTGCAGATTCTGAGAGACCAATATTTGCAGGTATGTTATACTAGAAAGTTAATGCTTTCTGATTGTTTAAAAGAGATTTGTGTTCTAGTTCCTATAGAACATGTTTTTTTAACAAAATCATCTAGATAAAGTTCCAATTTAGTCTTTCAACCACATTTCATGATGTCCCTTCTATAGTTGCTACCTTTTTGAGCTAGTCTAGGTTCATGAATATAAATTGTACTTGTGCCAGAACATATTTTTCAAATATATCTTACCCTACTTTTTTTAGGAAGCGCAAGTAGATCAAGTTGGGTTTCTTCAATTTTTAGTGTCATTGAAAATTGTGCACCAACTGTACATTGCTCAGGCTATATCTAGTAGGTATCAAGTTCACATGGGTGGTTTAATTTTGGCTATGGAAGAAGTTCAAGCGATAGATACCCAGTACTGGTTATCAAATCCAAAAAATACTAAGATGTTGAATAGTTTTCTTGCATCATATGTTCACTTTGACTTCATGATGGTCTTTGCATGGAATGGTTTGTGTTTTCTTCCATAAAATGCATAGGTCATGATACGTTAACGTTCCATAAAATGCATCAATCATGATAACTTGATGTATCTATCCAAAGGTTAGATCTTTTTCTTTAGGTAAGCTTTATTTACCTAGAATTGGTTAATGGTTAGTTCACTTCTCTTTCGAATTATCATTTCCATTAAACCCTAATGATCTGCTGGCATGTTCAATTTATGTTATATGCTCGTTGTTGGGGAAGCTGATTGTGAATAAAATTTCTTGTTAGCACAGTGATTTTTATTATCTTATTCAAATTGTATATTTAATTGTGCATTGATAATTTAAAGACATATGAATTTTATTTCGTACAAATTTTAGACACATGATTCTTAGTTAAGGAAGACAAATTTTAGACACATTTTGTACAATTACACACATGCATCTAAGAATCTTATAGTGACACTGTAACCCATAAAGTTTGAAGTCTTTCTGACTGAAAGCTAAGAAGAAGTAACACCTACAGAAAATGAGGATCAAGGTTTATAATATTTTATTCGTTACAGAGAATCCCCTAGAACAGCCAAGCAGTTTGAACTGGAGGTGTTTCTGCGGAGCTAGTCCTCAAGGTGTACTTTATTACACCCTATGTCAAATTGTTCTTCATCATGTAGTTGCATACCTGCAGGTATTTCTTCGACTTTTGATCTCTCTTTTTTTACATCCAACGTCTCACTTGCTTTGAATCCTGGAAACATAGAGGTATTCCTGTAATTTGATGCTTGATAATTTTTTCCTTCATGCAATTTGATTTCCCCAAAGTACCTTCGAACTTTGATCTTAAAAAGAGTAATATGGATGGTTTTTAAAAAACATCAACCTAGTTGTACGATGGGAATATAATATTCTTCTATCTTATGTTTAAAACATGGATGAGCTTTCATATTAAAAATTCATTTATTAGATATATAGTTTCATTTGTAGGGAATGCTTTTATAGTTTTATGTCTATATATTAATATCGAATATGCATTGTCTTGGGCTTCTATGAAAAGTAGCACCTTATGTGAGAATACCATGTAGGAAGAAGTAAATCTACTATGTAAGTAAAGAACATACTGATTCATTTCTACTATTATAGCTAAGAATACTTTTTGCATTACCAGTATTTTGCAGCAATTACAACTTTAGAGAATAACTTAAGTTTTCCACCTTGTTGTAATTTATTTGAATTATTTTTTATTTAGGCCTACTATTTAACTACCATTTACTAATGTACTTTTTCTGGATCTATATCACTACAAAAATACTGTATTTTACTGATTGATCTTACCGACGAAAATAAAATGGTCGCTATTTACCGACGGATTACCGATTAACTAGCTACTGATTTATTATGTAAAATACAGTATAATAAACGCCGTTAATTCCGTCGATAGTCCGTTGCTACTGAACTAGCGACCACTTAGCGACGAAAAATTTCGTCGCTGAGCTACTGTAAAAGTTACACAGCACCCTCCCTCTTCATTCTCAAATTTTCACCCAAACAAAATTTTTCCCTCAATCGAAAATTTTACGACCCCTCTCGTCCTCCGGCATCCTCCTCCTTCCAACCCCCTCTTATCCTCCGGCATCCTCCTCCCGACCCCGTCCTCTATAGCCCCCGTGTCACACCCCGATCCGAGAAATCGCTCGTCCTCGCTAGATTTTATCCGAATCATCGTCCTCGCTGGAGCGTGATGCCGCACGAGCCTGGATTTGCGCTCGTGCAAGGCAAGATAACAGGTTCACATAGTGTTTATCTCAAATTGATAACATAAGCAGCGGAAGAAACATAGTATAAAATAAGAATCTCTTTTATTAATAATGAACTGAAGGTTACAAAGGCTTGAATAGCCCAACTGAATATTCCAACTGGCTACAACGCTCATGATCTCTCTAGCTCACAAAGGATTACATTGTTCCATACATTATGTCTCTTTATAGCCGACAAGTAGTCTTCGGCCGAGCATCTCAATGTTGCAAGTCCGAACGCCAATGCGGTAGCTCCTCCTCAAATGCTAAGGACTCCATGCCTCGGCGCGTCCGAGCGGAGCTCCTGCCCCGAGCCGATCATAACCTGAATCTGCATGCAAAATAATGGAGGATTAGTGCTTTCGTCCTCGCTGCACTGATCAAGACCCACTCGCACCCAAACCAAACACTAAGTACATTTAGTGAAACATGCATCTTAATTTGGTGATCTTTCTATTTAGCCTTAGGATCAGTTTCATGGCAATATTCAATACATAACAACTTAATGTAAATGTGTCCAACATCGTATTCCTGCAGCAAATACAGTTAGACATAATCTGAACATAAACATAGTGATTCGTGCATAGCTCCATCCTTTTTTGCCTAGCTTGTAATGGTTAGAACTTTACATAAGCAATCGTACAATTTACGCAACCAACCAACCATACTTAGACATATACATAAGGGTGGCAGGCCCTGCGCCTGCACCCAACTCTAATCTCAGCCCACCGGCCCTATCTATATGAAGGTCACGGTATTTCGCACCATAATGGACTTGGCATCCTTATGTGTAAGCCTATGATCACTCCAATACGGATTGCTAGCCCAGTATCTGAAGGATTCAAAACTTATTGATATCATAGCTTATCACAACACTGGCCGGTCGCAACCCATCATAATGATGTACACCATAAATAACATACATAATTTCCTCCTAGGCCGAACGGTCTCGGTGCCCCGGTCGTAACCGTTCGAGGAAAGCCGCACCGGTGCACGGGCCATCCGAGTCCATTGACCATGTAATACGCGCCATAGCAAGCAAGTCATATCATTCCAACCAATCTTACGTTCCATAAACATAATCATGTTCCATAAACATATTCATGTTCCGTAAACATATTCACGTTCCATAAACATATTCACGTTCCATAAACATATTTCGTTATCTCTATCTCAAGTTCCATTGGCATTATTCTCCAACACATCTGTATTGATGTACGACGCCCAACGGCTTAGACTTCTCGTACTTATACTCAATACGTTCCATTCATAAGTTATTCGTATAACAGCAGTTCCGTAGCTACTTAGTCATTTCGTAGATTTTGTGCATGAGGGCACGCTTAATGCCATAATCAGTATTCTAGGCCTAGTGTTCAATGTTCTCAGAGTCGTGCACGTGATGCACATCTCGATATTGCCTTTCCATGTTCTACCATCACCGCCCTTCCGCGACCCGTACACTTGATGCACGTCGCTTTAATTGTTCAATGTTCAATGTTCTATCTTAATATTCGACACATACTAAGACCTTTAACCGTTCGAGTCACGCTCGCTAACTTGATAGCAACTTACGCATACAAGGATATATTTTATTAGACGTGAAGGAATAGGGAGAGAGAGTCAAGAACCCGCCCACCTTAAGCCGATACGCCTTGTCGTTTCACCGAGCTGATGCGGTTCGATTCCATAACTTGGTTGCACGGCTAACTCTTCTGACTTAGCCATTCCGTTGAGCTACTCGACTGATTCGGCCTACCGTGCCAATACCACAATCCGTTGCACGGCGACGATTTGGTTTTGCGAACATAAATTCGAATAAGGTAAAATGTCGACCCTTTACAATCTAGCGTAAACGCATAGCCTGCACACCAGATCAACCGAAGTCAATACTTTGCTCAAACCGAACTTATGCTTTGCATCGATTCGCATCGATACTTCATCGGGTCAACGCAACTCTTCGAGTCAACGACTCATCGTAATGTACCGTGCGGAGCGGGGCATTACATAATATACCACTCAAAATAAGGTTCGTCCTCGAACCGAAACTAACACTTAATCCAAGTGTCTCGCTAGATCGTTTCACGATCTCGTGCTACTATCATTGGAATCATACAGCTTAGTTTGGATCATACACATATTTTAGGCATCCCACCAATATATGCATTTCAACCAAGCTCATTTGTTGGATATCGGAACAATGCTAATATGCTCAACTTAAATCCTCAAACACCAATCATTCCGTACTCGACTTAGTCAAATCTTAGGGCTAACACCCAGAACTGTTACTTCGATCCCATAAGTTCCTAGACGGCCATCTAACACTCGCATTGCATTAAGTCATTGTGTATCCGATCGCAACAATTCTTCACAACGCCTATTCGCCTAACCGTTTTCTATTTCTTACATAACTCAAGTCTTTTATCTAATCGTTCATAACATTTGGCCTTAACGACATGGACTAAGTCTAATATGTCCAAACTTTCCTTGTCTACCATCCGTACTATGCATCGCACGCAACTATTCCAACATGATCCACGTTTTCGAACTATCTCTGTATCGCATCTGGGGCTACCCCCGCTAGCTAACTTATCCAGACATCGTGCTTGATCTCTCCCAACACAAGAGGTCAACTTGAGTCTATGATGCTCAAGGGCAACAATCTTTCCGACCCAAGGTCTCTTACGATACACCCATCTCCAATTCTTGATCGAATAGGAATTACTTACTCAGCCTTTGAATCAATCCCAACTAGTTCGTTTCGTAACATAGATCGCGCTCCCAAACACACATAGCCTAACCGTTACTCAACCCGATCTACGACAGATTTCTTAGGGTCATTCTACTATTTGTCGCTCTCGTGCATTACAGAATTCTTGCAATCGCCTTACCGTATCATTTATGCTAAGTACGTTCCTCAACATCTATTCGATCGTCGACCAACCAAGTCTATTTACGTACTTATTCGATCAATCATAAATTTCCTTTTTTGACTATATCGTTCTAATCGAAGGCTTCTCGCTAACTTCCGAAACATGATACTCTCTCGCTTGGACTTACCCTCAACATGCACTACATTACCATTCATCATCAACGTAATTTCTTATAATACTTCATTAGGTCATCCTATGGAACTTCAACATTCACTTGATTTGGCGGTCAAGTCTTCTAGGATCCTCTGCCCCGAAACTACGCTTGATAATTGAAGATTATCAATGAAGGACAGTTACTAGGAACCATGCAATATCCTATCGCGAAGCCAAATCAATTTTCGACAATTCCTATAAGACTTTATCCAATCCGACATAATTTACCAATCCATAATTTATCTACTCCCGCGCAACTGATGCGCCGTTAACTACTCGAATCACTTATGCACATTGCATGTCGTTACTACTCGAATCACTCATGTATTACCGTCGACTATTTTTGCTAGTCGTATGACATCTACTTGCCTCAAGTCCGAGTTTACCTATTCGTGATCAAAGTTTGACACATTCCATACTCATCAAAACCATTCTCGAACAACTTTTGCATCAAACCACAAGTTAAATCCAATTTTGTCATGCCTTGTAAGTTTGATCATCCTCGCTGTATGAATCACCATACCAACGCTCACGCGGAATGATTGTCCTAATTTGGCGTGATGCATATGCGATGCTGGAGTTGCACTCGTATAAGACAAGGATGTCAATATTGCGGTTATCCTCGAAACAATCAAGCACTTTCGTTTCATCTGAACCAGCATCAACTTAACTTGCCTCTTATTCATCCAACAATAATGCTCAACATAATTTTCGTTCATTTGATAAGAGTATCCCCAAGTTATTGCATATCGTATTTGATACGCTTCAATACCATCGTCGGTATGCATAACTTAAACATCTTCCTCTCTCATAAGCTCCAATTCGTTGAAATCACTGCCATTATCCGAACTTGAATATGAATCAAGTCTTACACACATCAAGATCCATTCAGTTGTAACTAACTATTATCATCATCGAGATACGATTTCCAATTCATATATCCACTCTTATAATCTTAACTTGTACTTCCAAATCATGCTACTGACTCATCGCGCTAACTTAAATTCATTTTGTACGATTACTTCGTACCTACTCAACTTGTTTCAAACAAGTCTTCGTACTAACTCAATGCAACTTCGACCGAGTCAACTATTTCCTCAATACGACATTTCCTCGTTGTGCTTAGCCTATCATTCAACTTACACTTAACGAATCCTCGTCCGATGTATCATCCATAGATACGACTTCGCACATAATCATTCAACTCAATTCATCGAAGCACACTTGTACCGACTTCTATCGAGTCATTCCCACTCGAGTCTCGGCACTACTCTGTCCATTGAGGACAAACCTATCATAATTGATACAATCGTCTCGATACATTCTAGTACAAGTTACCAAACGGCTTAACACAGCTATCGCTAAGTGGTATTACACATACCACTCAGAAATCGAGCCTATCGTTATCGATGCAATGCTTCGCTACACTGATCGCACAAGTGGTATTGCATATACCACTCAAAATCAAGTTATTACTCGACATCACAATCCGCATAGGTTCGACGTCCATTTCCAATCAACTATCCCGTGTGGCGATCTTTCTCGATCCCAGCTTTAGTATTCACTTACTCGAATTGGTACAACAACTGGACCAACATGCATGGTTATTCGCTCAAGTTTGACATTCATTCCCGAGCCAACCGTGCCTTGGCGATCATATCGATCACACACGCAACATTCGCTAACTCAAGGCTCAACGTGACATTCGGCCAACATAAACGTTCACCTACTCAAACTCGACTTAACGACCAACTCGATTCGTTATTATCGCATCCGCAATCTTCCAATCTCACTCGTTGTAACTCGTGCAACGATTTATTCTCGATACTTAAGGTCATTACTCAATCTCGTTTAACATATCGCTATCCATCCGTATAGCCATACAACATGTATCATACCATGTTGACTCATTGCTCCGATGCAACGTACGATTCATGACTTGCTCCACTCCATACAACCAACAATACATAACCATTCGCGTAGCCACATAACACGCATCGCCTCATATATCAACTTGTTGCACTTCGTGCAACCAATAACACGTATCTTTTCGTACTTCGTGTGACCAACAATGCGTATCTTATTACACTTCATGCAACCAACATCGCCATATTCCTTACACGTCATGCAACCAACGACTCGTAACTTTGTTGCACTTCGAAAAACTAACGTTTCATAACTCGTTGCACTTCGTACAACCAATATTCTCCGATAGCACTCGGAGATAGCGTGATAGTCACGCCATACTTATGGCAGACATACGCACTTAATATAGACTTATTGTGTGGAATATCCAATATAGCATCGAGCAGATCCATGAGCCATGTGGTTGCAGAAACAACTTAGAGTCAACTGAATTTCAATATGGAAGCAACTGAAGGTTAAAGAGATTCGTTCACGGTCCAGAGGATGGAACCATTCTGATAGCAACTTGTCATGCCCCGATCCGGAAAATTGCTCGTCCTTGCTAGATTTTATCCAAATCATCGTCCTCGCTAGGGCGTGATGCCGCACGAACCTGGAATTACGCTCGTGCAAGGTAAGATAACATGTTCACATAGTATTTATCTCAAATTGATAACATAAGCAGCAGAAGGAACAGAGTATAAAATAAGAATCTCTTTTATTAATAATGAACTGAAGGTTACAAAGGCTTGAATAGCCCATCTGAATATGCCAACAGGCTACAATGCTCATGACCTCTCTAGCTCACAAAGGATTACATTGTTACATACATTATGCCTCTTTATAGCCAACAAGTAGTCTTCGGCCGAACATCTCCATGTTGTAAGTCCGAATGCCAATGCGGTAGCTCCTCCTGAAACGCTAAGGACTCCATGCCTTGGTGTGTCCGAGTGGAGCCCCTGCCCCGAGCTTATCATAACCTGAATCTGCAAGCAAACTAGTAGGAGATTAGTGCTTTCGTCCTCGCTGTACTGATCAAGACCCACTCACACCCAAACTAAATACTAAGTACATTTAGTGAAACATGCATCTTAATTTGGTGATCTTTCTATTTAGCCTTAGCATCAGTTTTCTGGGAATATTCAATACATAACAACTTAATGTAAATGTGTCCAACATCGTGTTACTGTAGCAGATACAGTTAGATATAATCTGAACATAACATAGTGATTCGTGCATGGCTCCGTCCCTTTTTGCCTAGCCTGCAATGGTTAGAACTTTACATAAGCAATCGTACAATTCACGCAACCAACCAACCATACTTAGACATATGCATAAGGGTGGCAGGCCCTGCGCCTGTACCCAACTCAAATCTCAGCCCACCGGCCCTATCTATATGAAGGTCACGACCCATCTGAATATGCCAACTGGCTACAACGCTCATGACCTCTCTAGCTCACAAAGGATTACATTGCTACATATATTATGCATCTTTATAGCCAACAAGTAGTCTTCGGCCGAACATCTCCATGTTGCAAGTCCGAACGCCAATGCGGTAGCTCCTTCTGAAACGCTAAGGACTCCTTGCCTCGGCGCGTCCGAGTGGAGCCCCTGCCTCGAGCTGATCATAACCTGAATCTGCAAGCAAACTAGTGGGAGATTAGTGCTTTCATCCTCGCTGTACTGATCAAGACCCACTCACACCCAAACTAAATACTAAGTACATTTAGTGAAACATGCATCTTAATTTGGTGATCTTTCTATTTAGCTTTAGCATCAGTTTTCTGGGAATATTCAATGCATAACAACTTAATGTAAATGTGTCCAACATCATATTACTGCAGCAGATACAGTTAGACATAATCTGAACATAACATAGTGATTCGTGCATGGCTTCGTCCCTTTTTGCCTAGCCTGCAATGGTTAGAACTTTACATAAGCAATCGTACAATTCACGCAACCAACCAACCATACTTAGACATATGCATAAGGGTGGCAGGCCCTGCGCCTGTACCCAACTCAAATCTCAGCCCACCGGCCCTATCTATATGAAGGTCACGGTGTTTCGCACCGTAATGGACTTGGCATCCTTATGTGTAAGCCTATGATCGCTCTAATACGGGTTGCTAGCCCAGTATCTGAAGGATCCCAAACTTACTAATATCATAGCTTATCATAACACTGGCCGGTCATAACCCGTCCTAATGATGTGCACCACAAATACCATACATAATTTCCTCCTAGACCGAACGGTCACGATGCCCCGGTCGTAACCATTCGTAGGAAGCCGCACCCGTGCACGGGCCATCCGAGTCCATTGACCATACAATACACGCCATAGCAAACAAGTCATATCATTCCAACCAATCTTACGTTCCATAAACATAATCATGTTCCATAAACATATTCATGTTCCGTAAAAATATTCACGTTCCATAAAAATATTCACGTTCCATAAACATATTTCGTTATCTCTATCTCAAGTTCCATTGGCATTATGCTCCAACACATTCGTATTGATGCACGACGCCCAACGGCTTAGACTTCTCGTACTTATACTCAACGCATTCCATTCATAAGTTATTCACATAACAGCAGTTCCGTAGTTACTTAGTCATTTCGTAGATTTCGTGCATGAGGGCATGCTTAACGCCATAATCAGTATTCTAGGCCTAGTGTTCAATGTTTTCGGAGTCGTGCACATGATGCACATCTCGATATTGCCTTTCCATGTTCTACCATCACCGCCCTACCGCGACCCGTACACTTGATGCACGTCGCTTTAATTGTTCAATGTTCAATGTTCTATCTTAATGTTCGACACATACTAAGACCTTTAACCGTTCGAGTCACACTCGCTAACTTGATAGCAACTTACGCATACAAGGATATATTTTATTAGACATGAAGGAATAGGGAGAGAGTCAAGAACCTGCCCACCTTAAGCCAATACGTCTTTTCGTTTCGTCGAGCTGATGCGGTTCGATTCCATAACTTAGTTGCACGGCTAACTCTTCTGACTTAGCTATTCCATTGAGCTACTCGACTGATTTGGCCTATCGTACCCATGCCACAATCTGTTGCAAGGCAACGATTTGGTTTTGCGAACGTAATTTCGAATAAGGCAAAATGTCGACCCTTTACAATCTAGCATAAAAACATAGCCTGCACACCAGATCAACCGAATTCAATACGTTGCTCAAACCGAACTTATGCTTTGCATCGATTCGCATTAATACTTCATAGGGTCAATGCAACTCTTCGAGAAATTATAGAGCTGGATTACTTTTTTGATACCCAAATTGTGCTGTTTAAATGTGATTGGTTCGACACAAAACCCAAGCAAGGATGGAGAATTGACAAACAATTTGGATTTACTGATATAAAACACGAAAAAAGATATATAGGTTTTGAACCATTTGTGTTGGCTAGTCAAACAGTCCAAGTGTACTATACGAGTTATCCTAGTCGACGACGCACTACTCGTGATTGGTGGGCTATATGCAAAACTAAAGCAAGAATTACATATAATATTGGAGATCAAGCATACCAACATATATGAGTTTAGCCAACATTGACGACATGGAGGTTGACGTTACTGTAGAGGATGATATAGTTGACGAAGAGCTTGGCATAGAGGACTTACCTCATGTAGAGGAGGAGTCTAAAATGGACGTATCAGATGAGGAAGAATTTGAAGATGAAGGTGAAAGTGGAAGTGATAGTGAAAATGAAAAAGATGAAGATAAAGAAGATTCGGATTACGAAGAAGATTAGTAAGTATTACCTATTAGATTTGCATTGATTATTTGTATCAATGCACCTTTATTTAATTTCTATTAGATTTGCATTGATTATTTGTATCATCACATCATTTTTATTTCTTTTAGATTTACATATGGGGGGACAAGGCCATACACGACGTCAAGGATCTGGGTCGACCCGCCCTCTTGCTCCTCCTAGTACTCCAGCTGTAGATCGTAGAGAAATTAGCGAGGACGATTTGGTTGATGAGGAGGATGGCTTATCTCCGCCGTTCACTCGTTCATCGGTCAGCGAAGCTAGCCATGATATTCCTTCAGAATCTACTCCTACCGATGCTGGGGCCCGTCTTCTACGTCGGAGACTACACCTATCGCTCCTACTGGGGCGAACCCATATCCTGGCTTTTGGTCGACCGTGGAGTGTACATACGTCGACCAGGATTTGTAGACCCTCCTACTCTACCAGAGCGGCCAGCCAACATCACTCGTTCCGAGCTGTGGGCCGATGGAACGACGTAAGTATATAATTATTAATAGACACATTTATTCATACTCTATTTATTATCTAATCGTATATTATTTTGTTTATTCTAGGTTCTTTTCGGTCTAGGCTGATAGAGATTTGGGCGATTTGATGCGTCGTCAATTCCATGGTCCATATTTGAACTTCGGGGACTTCCACTTGATAGACAATTCATTTGGCTCGAGATGCTTGAGGTATATCTAAATAATATTGTCTTTGTTTACAACATTTCTTAAATATTTGCTCATTTTTTTATTTGTTCTTATTTTTAGAAGTTGTACTGGTGGCCGGCACACAGAGATCAAGCGATCCGAAAGTGCTACAAGTCCGTCGCCAGTAAGAGGTTGAGGGATATGGTCAACGACCAGAAGGCGTTGGCTCTAATAAATAGTTCTCTTTGTAAGGAGTGGTTGAAGGAGGAATTCTGGGAGGAGGTGAAGAAGAAGATGGACACTCCGGCCTATAAGGCCAAGTGTGAGAAGGCAAAGGCTGTCCGTGCTAAGGGTGGTCACCACACGGGTGGATCCATCCAAATTTCAGAGCATTATCGACAGCTGGTGAGTATTTTATTTGTTATTTCTTCAATTATTTAAATTTAATATTTAGTTATAAATTGATGTTAAATTGTTACAGTACGAGGAGGTCGCTAGGACAGGCGGAGACCCGAATGCTGTGGGCTTTTCTAAAGTTTTCGAGCGTACCCATAAGCAAAAGAAGGATGAAAAGCTCGTAGATGATCGAGCGACCAAAGCCTATGTAAGTTTTCTGAGTCCTATATCTAATTACATTTCTTCTTTGTCTTTACATACTTAACTATATTTAGTTTACCGAAATAGTTAGTCCGAACTCTAATATAAATATTAACTCTAAATCATAACCCTAGTAGCATTATAAATCAAAGAATAATTTAGGAGACGTATGAGAACGTTACAATAATAATACTTAATAGTAACTAAAATATGAATATTAACTCTAAATCTATTCACCTATATAAATATAGGAGACGTATGAGACTTTAGAGAGTCGAGCCGGTAAGGGAGGGACTGCCGAGGAGGGAGCTGGGACTAGTCAGCCACCGACGCCGGCTGTGAGGAACGACTTGTGGATACAAGCCATCCGTAGAGGGAAAGGGGGCAGCATGTACGGTACCGGATCGTTGGCATCCCAGCCATCCCTTTATTTTGGAGCTCCTCTATCTCCACCACCTCTACCTCCACCTCCACCTCCACCTGTAGATGCACAGACTGACAATACTGTCGACACCTACACTTTACGGCAGATTACATAAATTTTGGTGGGCCTACAGGGTCAGTGACCCAGATGAGCGAAGTTCTAAGCATAGGAGGTCTGATTTCTGCTGCTACTGTATCAGCTCCATCTTCAACCTTAGTGCCTCCGGTAACGACTGCTCCTCCGACCGCAGCGCCTACTACACTGGCTCCTCCTCCGACCATAGCGCCTCTTATCGTGCCGCCGACTCTTCCAGACGTTCCTGCCCAGGACATACAGTGGATCGTCACTTTGGTCCTGGGGCAGTTATATGCATACGAACGGCCTGCTATGCCTCCGCCACCTCCTCCACTATCAGTTTGATTTTTGTTTATTTTTTGCTTGTATTTGACGATGAGTATGAACTTAATTTATGGAGTTTGTATTTGATTAAGGAGTTTGATCGATGAGTTTATGTATTATTGAACACATTTGTGTATATGTACTATATTGCAACTACTGACGAGTTTGTATCTATTGGAGTTGTTTGGATAGGCAATTGGAGTTCAATTTAATGTATATATTGGTGCTTGGGTTAATTTTTGTATATATTGGGGTTATATTTAATGTATATCACTTGATTGTAATGTATAGTGGGGTTACGTTGGTGTTTGTATCTATTCACAAGTTTGAGCAAAGCTGGAACAATTTAGTCTGGCAATAATAAGAAGTTTAGCGACTACCCAGCGACGGAATAGCGACGAAAATATGGAAAATTTGCAGGCTAGCGACTAACTATCGACTGATTAGCGACGGAGTTCTAGAAATATTTTCAGGTTAGCGACGAATTGGTGATGGACATTTCCTCCGCTGACCTTCTGTCTGATACCAAAAGCGTATTAGACGAGTCAGCGACAGAAATTTCCATCGCTAAG
Source organism: Iris pallida (assembly GCA_029216955.1). NCBI lineage: Eukaryota > Viridiplantae > Streptophyta > Magnoliopsida > Asparagales > Iridaceae > Iris > Iris pallida. The sequence continues at coordinate 7,991,215 of JANAVB010015200.1, forward strand.
CTGCTGGAAAATTTGTTATTTTAGCTCACAAACTTTCGTCGGTATTCCGTCGCTAAGTTGTCACCGCGTTTGCCGACGGTATATATTCGTTGCTAATCCGTCGCTATAATGAGTCAGTAATTCCGTCGGTAAGCAGTCTCTATGGCAACGGATTACCGACGGAATTGTCATAGCGACGTTATAGTTATCGACGTCCTATTTCGGTCGGTAATCCATTGGTGAATTACATTAGCGACGAAAATATAGTATTTAGCGACAGATATTTTCGTCGCTAATTACCAATATTTTAGTAGTGTATTAATACAAATTTCTTTACGAAAACCATTGTGATTATCCTTTATCATCTTATTTCTTAGTTTAGTAGTTGGTACTTGATGTAATAATTTTCAGGGTTCTCCTTGACCATTTTTTAGGGTGGTCGTATGTGTTGACAGTTTTAAAGAAATGTCGTGGTACTGGTGTTGATACATAGTTCAAGCCAAAGGAAGCTATATACTAACAGTTTTGATCAGGGTGCCTTGAAAAATGTAATTAAGAATATTTAATTCGAAAAGAATGTTTCAAATATTAGTTAAATTTAATAATTTATGTTATCTGGTTTGAAATGGATGTTTGGAATCGGTCAGTATTGACCATTGCTTTTTATAACACTTTCACAGGTGATATATATGTGTGTGCATTACATTGAAGAAGAGTTATATATAGATTTCTTATTTATAACGCTTTGAAAATAAGTGTTATATATATTTATTTATAACACTTTGAAAATTAAGTGTTATATCTGTTCGTCTCATTTATAACATTTTTACAAGAAAAAAATGTTATATATAAAGAGAACATTTATAACGTTTTCAAAAAACATTTACAACAATAGTTTTTATGACGTCTGAGGGCTTACAAAAAAGCATTATAAAATATCATTTGACGGTTTTTAGCCGTCATAAAAAGGTATTTTTGTTGTAGTGAATGTGTTTCCAAGAGCCTGAGTCTGAAGTGTCTAACGGTGATCAAAGCCCCGATAGTGATCGTCTTTCTTTTTGAAACGATCACGCAACATAGTCTGAATGGAATCCAAAGTACCATGTGGCTCAGTAGTAGTAGGTGGAGAATCAATAGGTTGATTTGTATTAGAGTTCGAGGAAGTGTTATATGGTAGAATGAATGCGGGCTCAATTTTACGAACTCTATTGAGAGGCAGTGGCTCATCAAAATATTAACATGTGTCAAGTGGAATGTCAAAGAAACTAAAGATGATTGGCAAGTACATGGCATAAAATACTGAACGCCCTGGCTTGTGACATTGAACCATTTGATATATGATAGTCTGTGGAAGATTGAATGGAATAGTGAAATGCAGATGATATAAACACTGTAAGAAAAATACAATTTTATAACGTTTATAAAAATGTTATTATAATGGTTTGTATAGAAGCGTTACAAAATTTCAGAAATGTCCTTTAATATGACGATTTGGAGGAGATTTGGGCTTATTATAACATTTTTTACATATAAATGTTATATTTAGTATGTACATTTATAACGATTTTATACGCTAAGATTATAAACGTTTCCAAAAATCACATTCAGCTAAAGCAAGTCCCGCTCTCTTTTCTCCCAAATCACGATACTGGCAGCTCATTTTTTTCCACTTCCCCTAAAAGTTTTCGTGAGCCTATCAAACCCTTCTCTTCTCGTCCTTCTCTCATTCAAATCAATCCATTCTTCTTCTTCTACTCCACAACTGACTTCTCTTCTTCGAAGGAGATGGAGTGCTTCGTCAACCCTACTCTTCTTCTTCCATTGCTCTCTCTCTCTCTCTCTCTCACCTTCTTTTTTCCTAAAACCCCGCCCCTAATTTTTAAGAAGAAGATGGAGGAGATAGAGTGCTTCGTCAACAGAAGCTCCACGTCTTTGTCGATGGCATCATTTCGGAAGAGGAGACCTCCATAATTCTACAAAGAATCTGTGAAAAATTCCAATTTGTGAGTATAATTTTTTCCCAATTTTTATTTAGGGTTTTATAGTGATTTCTTTTTAGTTTCAGTTTTATAGAACCTCCAAACATCTAGAGACTCACGGCTGCACCATATCCTCGGATCCTCTACCACTTCGACCTGGTCAGCACCTCCGACGATTTCAGAGGCTCTGAGGAGTACCTCTTCTGCACGTACCTGGACGTGGAGAAGATCATATCTGGATCCAGGATGGAAAGAGCATCCGGGTTAGACGGGGCACCCGGATCCGACAAGGCCAAAGCACCGATACAGAGAAATCTATGGCGCAGGTGAATGTTTAATCTGTTGATTGGTTGATAGCCCCTACTTGAGACACTAATTATATGAAGCAAAGGGGGCCCGAAAAGCCATAAAATTTCTCTATGCCAAGGCCTGAGATGAGGCTACATTGGTATCCAATTGTGTACCAAGTTTTCTTGTTTCAATCTTCAGCAACTAGCACTCGATCATTCTGCTTAGTTTCTTATTCTTTGTGTAGTTTACTTTCTTTATGTGGAAGCAATTAATGATTTTTATATCATTTGTGTAGTTTACTTTCTTTATTCTCTGTATTGTGTTTCCCAACTGGTAATGTCGAGTTCATGTAATATCCAAACCTGAAAGTTGCAAGATATTTGGGTTTGGATTGAAGAACATTTCACTCCTAATTGCATTTGGGTGGTTTTTTGAATTTTATGTGGTTGTATATTCAATTCTTTGAAAGTACTATTTAGAAGGAAATTAGACTCGCTTGGGAGAGTAGATTCAGTTCAAACACTACATAATCTAAATACATGTTTGTTGTAATTCATTGACCAAATTGTATTATTATTTGTGTGTTTATGTCCATTGATTTTTAGTGCAATTGAATTAACTTGAATTAATTTATTTGTTTGTGATACATATCAAATAAACTGGTTCCATTGCCTGTTGTCTCTTTAATTCCAACTGTCCCCCAGTATTTTTAAAATATATTTATCTTAAGTAAATAGGTACATTTTTATGATACAAGTTTGATGTTTTGCTATCTTTTATATAATAGAAGAAGCCAAGGGTCTGTTTCATTCCATAACAGAGATTGAAAATGACATATGCTACTTCAGGTCAGTATCTATCGTTTGTTCATGTTCGGTACATTATTGTGCACCAAAATGTAATGCAATTTTCTAGGGTGAGATGCTTCATAAATTTTTGGAGCTTAAATAGTAGTGTGATACTCGCATTTTTCAGCCTATGTAGTATAAAGTGTCATTGTAGACTTAATGAAATGCAATTTTATCAGAGATTATATACATCAGGAAGCTGTTGAATAAAGAACAATGTCACATAGTATGATGAATGTAACTCCAAAAATGAGAGAACTTATTTTTTGATTTGTATGGAAAATCAAACAATAGTTTAGCATACAAAAATCATTCATTTTACACTCAGACGTGAGAGTTTCATCGTATCCCTTTAAATATTACATAGTACTTTGAAGAAGGCCTCTTTTTTATAGAAAAATAGTTGAAACACTCAAATACACAGATTGGATTGGCAGGTGTCAAGGGTTAATACACAGATTAGATAGAGAGTTTCATCATCACCTGATGCTTTTCCATACTTCAATTACTAAAACAATTGCTACACTGGAGTTTATTATATTAATTGCTCTAATATTAGAGCAATTAATATGCAAACCAATCAACCACATTACACCTTCACCTCACTTCTCAAATATACGTCCCAATATTCAAGCTCGCAATCCATCAAAATTAGTACTCCCTTCCTCGAGCAACAGCATTGTTGTTGCCATGTCAGAATCACCACCATTATTAAGACCGATAAGCCAAGGCTCGACTTCATTCTCCTGCCCAAACTTGTCCTCTTGGCTCAACTGCGATGCGACAAACTTGCCTAGGGCCCTCCAGTCTATGACTCGGTCCTCATTCTCGTAGAGCATCGATAGTGATTTCATCACTGTTGGCGGATTTATTAGTGGAAGTACATGGTAGTGAGCATTACCATATACTACTCTAGTTTTGTGATTCCAATTAAATAGAGAACAACTGAAATTATAGTTTTCTAATACTGCTATGGGATTTTAATTCGAATTTATTTACACTATCTTTGATTATATTGCTACTCTTCGACATTATTATTCTAATAGTTCTTTTCTTGTGGTTATTTTGACACATTTTTCTAATGCTTCTAGGGTATATAGTTTTAATGCTTGTCATGCATATCACGACTACTGCATATCAAGTATTTGAAATAATAGCTACTAATACAATGATACTAAGTTGCCTACTGATACTGCACTTGCACAGTGTTCTATCAATACATTACCCTTATTTTGACCTTGTCATTTATGTACAAATATATGATAAGTTTCCTAGGTGGCATCTTCTATCCTTCCTCTATTCCACTAAGCAAGCAAATTTATTGTTGCCTTTTCATTTCTTTGTACCAACTGCCTACCAAATATCTAGTTTTGCCATTGTAGTAGGACTTCGAATTTGGATTACCACTCTAGTTTTGACTTGCTTCTTCTTCAATTATGACACCTTGTTCAGACTAACATGAGAAGGTGCAGGTTCAGTCGCCAATTTGATTGTCTTCAACAAGAATCTTACCTTCTATTGCAATAAGTCGATAATTGTATATCAAAAATCAAGAAAGCCTTGACCAATTGTTGAAATATTCTGGCTGGATCACTTTTATTCTTGCTAGATGAATCTAGAATCAAGGGTTTGCATGTGGAGTAACTTCTTAGTTTATTGGATAACTTTAATTTTTTGGACTGAACTATTGTTAGACTATAACTTCTCAGTTTATTGGATAATTTTTTAGTTTTTTTTTTTCTTCAATTGAATCCTCATACCATTCTCCTTATGTTTGATAATTTCTTAGCCTTTTTTTTTTGCAAATGTAGATACTACGAGACGGTGAGTTTGGTGCTCCAGGTATATAACTTTGCATGTCCTATTTTTTGCGATATTTGAAGGAATTTTGGTGCTGAAGATTAATTACATTTTATTTGTACCTTTATTTGTAGGTTGTAGAATCGAGGATTCTAAAGTTTCTTCTTTTGATCTACATGATGACAGTTTTGAAGGGATGTCAACAATTTTGTGTTGGTGAAACTGTCTGAAAAAGGAAACCTTAAAAGACGTATATATATATATATATATATATATATATATATATATATATATATATATATATATTGGAGATGAGAAAGAAGAGGGGACTCCGGTCTCCTCCTGAGGGATCTCCTCTGCTAGCCACCCCCCTTCGTGGTCGGCTGGCTCGCCTGGCCGATCGGCCTCCTCGACCCGGCCGCGCCCTATTACTTCCCCCGAGAGGCCCTCCCTTATCCCCCTCTCCCCGCTACACCGGACGGCCGGGATCCGCCTACCCACCCACCCCTTCCCCCGATGGGGGGTTGGCCCTTCCCTCGCTGGTTTCTTCTTGCTGTGTGGTACCCTCCCTCTCTCCTCCCCCCCATCCCCCCTCGGCGCCGTCGTCTTCCCCGGCGTCGTCGGCGCCACTGGGCTAGGCGATGGCAAACCGGTTCTCCCCCTCCGGCGGTCCCCCTGGAGACTCTCCGGTCCCCTCCCTCCTCGGCCCTCAGCCGGGGTCGAGCATTGCTCCGTCAGGCGAGCCTCCCTCCGTCCCGGCGCCTCCTCCCGCCGCTCCTCTCGCTGTGCCGCCCCCTTCCTCGGCAGCGTCCGCTTTCCTCTCTCTGAAGTGGCCCCCAGCTCCCTCGGCAGCGTCCTCCTCGAGCCCCCCGACCCCCGCCCCGATCCCCGACGGCACAGGAGTGCCCCCCCTCTCTTCCCTGCCACCGCCTCGGGTCCCCCGGGGGTGCCTCCCCCTCCTCCTACTCTATTTCTTCCTGGAGCTGTCGTACTTCCCACGTCGTCGGTGGATTCCCCTTCCCCAGCGGCGACGTCATCCCCGTCGTCCCCTTCCCACGCCACTCCCCCCCAGCTATAGCCTCCGGCGCTCCCTCCGGCGCATGCTGGAGGGCCTTCTCCCCCACCGGCGGTAGGCTCCTCGCCCGGAGGTCGAGCCCCCCCGCTTCTTTCCCCCAGAGATCTCCTCACTCGCTTCATCCGGGCCTCTCCGGCTGCCGCCGACGCTTCGCCTCCCCCGTCCCACTCCGGGCTGGCCTCCCCCGCCGGAGCCTCCGTCTCCCGCCGGAGTTGGCCTCCTCAGCCGGATCCCCCCGGGTTCCGGGCTGTGCGCTGGGGGGCCCGAGGCTCCCTCGAGCCGTACCCCCCAGGGCAGAAAGCCCCTCCCTCGGGCTGAGCGCCCCCCCTCGGGCAGCGCACCTGTCCCCCCACTTCGGGCTTGGCGTTGCTGCAGTCTGCGGTCCATGCTTCTTCTTTTTTTGAAATTTCAGTTTTCGAAATTTCGATCCGTTTTCAAATTTTGGTTTTCGACTTATTTGGAAATTTTGTTGCATTTTGAAATTTCAGTTTTCCGAAATTTCGAAACTTCGAAGTTCAACCTTTTGAATTTCTTACCTTACTCAACGGAGCCCTTTTGTCTTTCGACTCTGTACCAGTCTGTACTGCTCTTCTTGAGCTCCCTTTAGCTTTTCAATAAAATGCCTTTTTCAATATATATATATATATATATATATATATATATATATATATATATATATATATGGATATATTTTGAAATGTAATTAAGATGGTGATATTTGGAATGAAATATTTTGAATGGAATGTTTCAAATGTTAGTTAAATTTCATAATTTATGTTGTCTTGTGTTTTGAAAATTAGTATTGATTATTGCTTTTTATAACGCATTGAGTTAGAAGCTTTGACAGGTGATATATGTGTGTGTGTGTGAATACCAGAACAGGTTAAAAATCGTTATGTATATATCCTATTTATAACGCTTCTAAATGGATATGTTATATATAATGACAAATATTTATATCGGTTGGAAATTTAGTGTTCTATATAATTGTATTATTTATTGTGTTTTCAAGAAATAAGTGTCATATAAGAAGATATCATTTATAACGGTTTTAGTAAACATTTATAACACGGGTTTTTATGATGGTTGCGGGCTTACAAAAAAAATTTATAAAATGTCATTTATGACCGTTTTTACCCGTCATAAAAAGGTATATTTCTTGTAGTGAAAGCCGACATTTCTAAGAGACTTCCTCAAGATACATTTTCTTAGGTAGAAAAGTGGAGAAAATGATACGATGCATTTCAATGAAGTGATTATTCAAATATTGTGCATGGAATCTTCCGAGTGGACAGCCGTGTGGTGCACATAGTAGATTTTTGAAAGAATTCAGAGTGACGCTCATTTCACATTGAACTTGTGTTGACAAGGGGTCCACCTTCAACAGGTATACGTAGGATTTTACCCATCATTAGCATCAAATTCAATATTGATACCGCGTACTCTTGAAGCAATAGTGTCATTTTCATATGCTAAGTTGCAATAAAATATGCAGATGACATTAAGATAAACGCGATAGCGGGTAACAACAAATTCCTCAATTTGAAAGTTCTGAAAAATAGAAAGAAGTCATTGTAGTGTTGAAAATTGATAGGTTTGCCAAAACAAATTTCTCGTATTGAAAAATCTTTAAACCATGCATTGGAGTTTGCAAGGGTTTTGAAAAGAAAACCATTGAGTTTACTAATATTTGGCATAATTGGACAAAAGAGAGGATCAAGAGATATTTCATCAAACTTTCTCTTTGGAGCCATGGAGAGATCTTACCTTGAAAAAGTGTGGAAAATTTTAAGAGAATGAAGGATTATGGGAGAAATTTTCCAACTAGGGTTTGGATGAGAAGTTAGGGTTTACAATGGTTGAAAAGCTAATTTATGTGGGTCTATACGAAATAGCCATGAATATATTGTAGCCAAAACCCTAAGATTGAGTGGGACCAACCAAATCTTTGAATTGCAGTATTCTAGAAATTAAGGGACTAAGTTCGGTCCAAGTTTGATTAATAACCGAGTTCAGTCCGAATTCGGTTCTCAAGTGAACCAGAATTTCAATGTCAACTTTAATCGATTATTAAATTTCATGACTTGATAGAAAATATGAAGTACAAGTGCCAAATGGACTTGATTAGATCATAAGTTCTCGTAGCATCTGAAATATCTCGGAGTAGTTGTAGGGGCCGGATCCTAGCGAGCGGCGGTCTGAAGACGCTTAAGTACCGTATTGCTTATGTTATTTATACTTTGTTAACAGAAGGGCCCTTTTTCAGCTTGTATCCAAAATTCTCATATCTCTGAAGAGCTTAGATTGAATAAGAATTTAAAGCAACTTATATTATTATATTTTATCAGAATCTAGAAGTCCTAATTCTCGACAGATAAAATTGAAACGATCTTCAGCTAAAGGTTTCGTAACGATGACTGCTAATTGATAAAGTTGAAATGATCTTAAGCTATAGGTACATTGGAGTGCGGTCAAATGGATCCTATAATACCTTCAAGGCAATGCCGATTGGAGACTTTTTTTGGTGGTGACGATCCAAAGCTGGTTGGGTATACCGACGCTGATATGGCTGGAGATTTAGACACGAGGAGATCGACTTTGGGCTATGTGATGATGTTTGCTGGTAGAGCGGTACCTTAGTAATCATGGTTGCATAAGTGTGTTGTCTTGTCGACGACAGATGTAAAGTACATTACGACGACAAGGCTTGTAAGGAGTTGTTGTAGATGATAAAGTTGTTGCAGGAAGTGGGGCTAAAGCAAGACTAGTACACTTTCCTTTATGATAGCTAGAGTGTCATTCACCTTGTGAAGAATCAAATATTTTATAGTCAGTCCAAGCACATTGGGACTCAGTATCATTGGATTACGGGATGTGGTTGAGAAGAAGGACGTAATGCATGAGAAGTTTCATACAGATGACAACGGAGGAGACATGTTCACAAAGTTTCTACCAAGGAAAAAGTTCGAGTACTGTAAGAAGATCCTCGAGATGAGGACCTCTCGATATAGTTGTGAATGGAGAGATTTGTTGGAGTGGGTGGGGTTCCCAACCTATGTGGAGAATACCACAGAGTACGATGAGCATCATCTGTGTGTAGGAGAAGCTCGGGGAGTACATATTGGAACATATATGATAAACAAATATATGATTGGATTTTCGTCTTTGACTTTGATTATATATTTATGATTGAATCTTTCATATATTGATTTTCTATTTAACTGGACTTCCAGTTATGTTAAGCCGATTATGATTGGATTTTCATTAAATATATGATTGATATATATTAAAAAATTTCATATATATTGAACTTCCAAATATGCATTTTCTAATACAGTAATCCTAATTCATGCAAGGGTTTATAAAAGGTTGATGCATGCAAGTTGAATAATAACAAAAAAAGAGAAGAAAAAAAAGGTGGTGCTTGTGCAACTTTGGGAAGGAGAAAGAAGTATTGGAGGCCATTTCAGAGAAAGAACTCAATTTTGGGTATTTCTCGTTGTCTTCTATCTTCGTGGTTGTAATCTATTTTCTATTCTAGTGAGTTGTGGTGATCCTTTTGGATCGGGAGGAGCTTGTAGAGGTGTATTCTCTTTATTCCATTAGTGGAGGTTCTTTAGGGTTGGACTCCGATCGTCCCGTAGTTTTTTCCATCTGGGTTTTTTTTACGTGAAACTGTCTGTGTCTGCGATTTGTGTTTAGCATTTTTGGTTTGTGTAATGCTCCAGTCCCAAAATACGTAGGACTAGGAGATCGTATACATGCTAGCTACATATCAGGAGGACTCTAACCTAGCTCGAATACGTATAAGCTGTATTGGTTTCTAAATCAATCTATAAAATTAACTAATATCTATCTCAATCCACTAAAGATATACTCTTGTATAAACCAAGTATAGTAATACTGGTCAGTCATTAACATACCGGTTCCTACAAGTAAAAAAAAAAGACAATATGCAATAAAGTGGACCAAACTCTATTACAATTATCTTAAACAAGATTCTGAAGAAGAAATAAGCTTGTAAAACTAGGTTATACGGCAGCATGGTCAACGTAAAATAAAATATAATATTGGATGAATATGAAAAGGTATGATCTATATATATACCTGAAATTCTGGAGCAACAATCATCAATCTTCCAATGTATTCTACCTTCATAACTTCAGCTAATACCTGGAGAGATCACCAGGTCCTTAAGGGACTAGCAAGATACATGTAAACATGCTAAATATAACGGTATAAAATATACAGAAAAATAATAAATATTCACGAAAGAATTAATAATGACACCAGGAAACTAAGACAGTGGCATGCCATACTAGATATGGCTAACAAGTCAATCCTATAAACTGTAGTCAAGGCAAGCACTTCCAATCTATAGTCTCAATTGTAGTCCAAGGCAACCGACTCTCAATTGTAGTCCTAGTGTCAATCTCCTAGAGGAATACAATGGTCAAATCGATCCTATAGACTGTAGCCAAGGTAAGCGCTCCCATTCTATAGAATATCTCAAGTCAAATCATACTCAAGTCAGGACATATCACGTCAAGTCGAGTCAAAGGAATAGTGGCGTAGGACTAGGCATCTCTATCGTGAGACACATATGAACCCGAAGACCAATATAACATGTAATAAAATATAATAGAAAACATGTACGAGCATGTAAAACTAGAAACATGATAAAGTAAAACTAGAAACAGGGTAAAGTAACATGAATATAACAATATAAGAAAATGAACAATAGAAAAGTAGAGAACATGCATATAAGATATACTGTACAAGTTGGCAAGCCTTACTTGCCTGCTTTCCACGCTAAGGTCGAGGATCCGGTCCCAACTCCAAGTCCAACTAGCCTATATAATTCATTAAGTTTATTATATATAAAAAAATTATTATTAATACGACCTAGGTGTGTATATATAATATACACATTTATTATAAAGGTTGACAATTAATTACTTGTGGTTTGTGTACTAGTTACTATAGAGTAAATAAGATTTATGTGAATTAAATGTAGTATGTAGTTATGAAATTTAATTAGAAGTGGAATGGACTATACGTAATTATGCCACCAACTTTAGTTGGATCCAATGCACATGTAAGCATTGCTTACGTGAATAGTATGTGTTATTGTTGTATATATGTGTTGTGCAAACACAGAGAAAAAAAGAGGGGTTTATTTGGAAAAATTAATTAATGGAGGATTCATTTCCAACTATAAATTACCTATTCACATGTTGTGTAAGACAAAACGATGGTGGCGATGAGTTGGATTGATTGCACTATTGGTTTATGAAGAGGGTTTTAATGCAAATTTATAATCATATGATTGCTTGAACCAACATGTGACAGAAAAAACAATCATGGTCAGAGAGTGGAAAGAAGGGGTTATTGCAATTATGCTTAAATGTCTAAGAGAGATAAAAAGGAAATCTAGGAGCCACATGCATGTGGTGTTTCCCATTCTCTTACGTATGCACAATACAACTCCCTATACACGTGAACAATGAGTTATTCTTCTTCATCTCTAATAAATCCTATACTTCTACTATATTCCTTTCTATAGAATCTAAGAGAATGGTAGTAAACATTACCCAAACAACTTAGAGGGAGCTCTTGGCGTCAGCCTCGAAGGATGCTCACGGGCAAGACACAGAAAGAAGGTCGGGTCGTCGAGTACGACGCGGGTCGCTGGGTTGCTCCAAAGGAGGAAGATGGTAATGCTTAAGTTATTGTTTTAACATTTCTCTTTTTATAGAGAAATGAGGAGAAGTTACAAATGAAAAATGTTGAATTGGGGGTTAGGAATGGAAGGGTCGAGGGTTACAGAATGGAAGGGTCGGGGGTTAGCTATATAGGAATGAGAAGAGGTTGGAGGTTAGCTAAATAGGAATGGAAAGTAGTAGAATTTTTGTTATTTAAAATAATAATAATAATAAATATTCTATCACTAATAGAATTCTCTAAATAATAATATTATTATTTCAACAAGAGTCAATATTACCGAAAATAAATACAAATGAATAGTTAAACTGTAGTCATAAAAATTGAAATAGATTGTTGAAATAAATTACAAAATTAGAAATTACAAAATTATAAATAAAAGTAAATTTTTGGGAGGGGTCTTACAGTTTGTGTGCTTTTTCTCAGTTCTCTCACACGGCTCTCTGGTTTGGGAGAACAATTTCTACGCTTTATTCCCAACTGTCCTTAGGGCTATGGTTGTACGCCCATGAATAATTTTGAATAATTGTATCAATAATTAAAGGTGAATTAAAGGAGGCTCGCTAGTAGAGGGTGATGAGGAGACAAGAGGCTGGAGGGATTTGGAGGGGGGGAGTGATTAACTAGGGAGGGTTTTTGATAATTTATGACGACTAAAATCCATTGTTGATCTGTCGCTACCTAAAGTAGAGATGGATGAGCGACGGATTGGGAGGTTTACTACAAAAATATAGCTAATTAGCGACGGAAACCTAATATTTTTGTCGCTATCGTTTCTTACCGACTAGAAAGAGGCGTCGTTAGACTAAATGTCGCTAAAAAAACTTCATCGGTAAGTGGTCGCTGCAGTGACTGATTAGTGACAGAATTGGCGACAAATCCTCACTGACGGATTAGCAACATATTTTTTTTGCCAGTGAAACATGCGACAATATTGCGACAGATTAGTGACAGAATTTTGCGAGATCAAATTTATAATTTTTCCAGAAGGTTACCGACGAAAATTTCCATCGGTAAGACGTCTAATACATTTCTAGGTATTAGACATCACGTTACCGACATAAGTTTTCATCGGTAGTACGTCGGTGGCCTAATGAAATAGGTCGATAATTAGTCGTTAGTTAGTCGCTGCTCTTAGCATTATTGCCAAAATAATTGATTAATCCTGCAATGCTCATACATGTCAATATATATATATATATATATATATATATATATATATATATATATATATATATATATATATATATATATATATATATTCAATACAAATATTCTACTTATTCAATAAACTCAAACACAAATATATATAACATTGAAGGAAATAGACTCAAACACAAATAATTATACGATCAAATATTTTCTCAAACTATGGAGTAAACTAAAAAGAGAAATACATTTATACAAATCCCTCAAATGATACAAAAACTCCATAAAGTCATACAAACTGATCCGGCACAACATAAAATTATAGAAACTTTTCCAACCTATCAAATCGCTGGTGGGGGAGGCCGATGTCCACACGCATATAACTGCGCCATCACCACCACACTAAGGACCCGCTATAGGTCCTGGGCAGGAACAATGCTTGGAACAGTCATCGACATGACAATAGGAGCTAGAGCAGGATCCGGTGTAGGAGCTGCTGCAGGAGGAGCCGATGCAGGAGGCTCTGTAGTCGAAGTCGAAGCCGATGCAGTAGTAGTAGCAGGAGTCAGACCACAAATGTCGAGAACTTGTGTCATCAGACTTTGTAGGGTCACTAATATCTATGTAACCTGCTCCAAACTATAAGTGTCGAAAGTAATGCCGGGTTGTGTAGCTACAGTTGTAGGTAAATAAGGAACTTTGAAGTAAATGGACGATTGGGTTGCCAACAATCCGGTACCGTACACGCTATCGTCTTTCCCTCTTACGACAACTTGTATCCACAAGTCGTTCCTCGTAGCCGGTATACATGGATGACTAGTCTCAGCTCCCCCGTGGGCATCCCCAGCAGTACTCCCTCCCTCACCGATCCGACTCTCTCAAGTCTCATACGTCTTCTATATTTATATAGGTAAATAAATTTAGTGTTAATATTCGTATTATAGTTATATTAAGTATTGTTTTTAAATATTGTAGGTTTTCTCTTTGATTTATATTTCTAATTAGGGTTATGGTTAGGATATTTAGAGTTAGGACTAGCTATTTAGGTGAAATAAATATTGTTAAGTATAAAGAAGAATATAATTGCATAGCACTGAGAAAACTTACATAGGCTTTGGTCGTCCGATCTTCTACGAACTTTCCATCCTTTTTTTGCTAATGAGTACGCTCGAAAACTTTAGGAATGTCAACGATGTTCAGGTCTCCGCCTGTCCTCGCGACCTCCTCGCACTGTAACAATTAAACAACAATTAGTAATTAAACATTAAAATTAAACAGTTGAAGAAATAACAAATAAGAATACTCATCATCCATCGATAATGCTCTAAAATTGGAATGGATCCATCCGTGTGGTGACCACCCTTAGCACGGGCAGCCTTCGCCATTTTGTACTTGGCCTTATAGGCCGAAGTGTCCATCTTCTTCTTCATCCCCTCCCAAAATTTCTCCTTCAACCACTCCTTACGATGATCTCCAGGGAGTGGTCAATGCCTGCTAGTCGTTGATCATATCTCTCAAGCTTTTGCTGGCGACGGACTTGTAGCACTTCCAGATCGCCTGATCTCTGTGCTCCGGCCACCAGTACAACTTCTGCACATAAGAACAAAATGAGCAAATATTTAATTATAAATGTTATAAACAAAGCCAATTTTATTTATGCATATCCCCAGCATATCTAGCCAACTAAATCGTCTATGGGATGTCCCCGAAGTTCAGATAGGGACCATGGAATTGACGAGGCATTAAGTCGCCCAAATCTCTACCATCCTAGAGCGGAAAGAACCTGAAATAACTAAACAATGTACCATTAGAAAATAAAGAGAGTATGAATAAATGTGTATACTAACAATTATATACTTACGTCGTTCCATCGGTCCACAGCTCGGGATGACTGATGCTAGCTGGCCGCTCGGGTATAGTAGGAGGGTCTACAAATCCTGGTTAACGTATGTACACTCCATTGTCCACCAACAGGTCAGGATATGGATTCGTCCAGTAGGAGCAACATGTGTAGTCTCCGGTGTAGAAGTCGGATCAGTCGAACCATGAGGAACACTAGTAGGAGTAGATGCTGGGTAGATATCGATGTTTTTCTTTGGATTTTTTTAACTCGTCCATCAATTGTTTCAAGTCATCCACCAATGGCTGCAAGTAGATATCGATGTTCTTCTTTTGATTTTTGGACTAGGTATGATAAATGTCAAGAATATGCAAGGAGTCTTCATGCACATTGTCACGACCCGCACCCTAGAGTAAGGGCACGAGACGTGGGTACGTCCAGCCTACACCGCAGTGTCGACGGTAGAACGCTGTCCTAGGTCAATCATCTAACAATATAAAGGTACCTGTACAGTTTATACACTCTGAATGGAGGTAACATCACAACATACAGTCTCAATCACATCTAAGATAGAAGAATGAAAGACAGATAGATAGATAGATAGATAAATAGTAACTCAAAGAGAACAATAGCATAGATGAAAATAAGTCTAAGTGTCTAGGATACATAACATCCAGAATGTCAACTCATAATACAATAAGTCTAAGAGTCTATACATCTCCACATCTCAAAATACAACTCAGAATGTGAGACAAAATATAATGTAGAAAAGACTGTCTAGCTAACTGGTCTAGACTACTGGAGCAACATCCTCAGCTGCAGGTGGATCCTGCTGAGGGTCCTCAACACAAGTGTCATCTAGTCCTGCTCCATAATATGTAGTCACCCATGCCTCATCCTCATCCTCTGTAATATTTTCAACAGGTCCAGTCAGGACAGGAACGAGCACAATACATCTCACACAGTTCATATCAGGTTAGGAAATACGATACAGGCAATAGAGTAAGATTCAAGAAATGCTGAAAGGAAATATACGCTGTAAAAGAGATAGCTGTAAAGGAAATATCTACTGTATATAGAGAACTGTAAGTGACTAGTGATGTAGAGTACAAGATAGGCATGTGAATGGCTAGAATTTATACATGATTACACTACTGAGTTTGCACATGATTACACTACTTTGGAATTATTCACATGTCTACTTCTACTCCCCCGTTTCCCCAATCAATACACAAGGATCTAGACAAGTTACGTTATTATACATGATTACTTCACATGAGTCTCATAAATGAGTATACGTGAAGTTATACATGAGGGCTCAGTGAATCATGAGAGTACATGATCACATGAGTGCACATGTAAGATGGAAGCATAGGAGTACATGATGATAGTGAAACACACATAACATGAAGTACCCGATGCTCCCGAGAGGGATAACATCTCATGTAAAGATCCATATAGTACCAATCCGTGTTACCAATGTGACAGCAACAAGTAAAGTAATCTAGAGCGAGAAGTAAAGCCTGAACAAGTATAAAACGGTCAGAGAATGTACTCGCCTGCTGTATGAATGTCTGTAGAGAATATGCTGTCTGAGGAGAGGTGTCTGGCTCCTGATCAGAGCAACACAAGTCACAATGTGTTCTAAACAGTAAAATGAAGTCTACTATGCATACTACATAATTCTAGGTCAATCTGGTCAAAAGTCAACTCTTGGTCAACTCTAAAGTCAAACTAGTCAAAGTTAGGTCAACACTAGTCAAACTAGTTAAACTAGTTGTTTTAGGTCATTCCTAGTCAATTCTAGGTTAACTAGGTCAAATTTGACCTAAGGTTGACTTTGGTCAACCCTTAATCAACAAGGGTCACTAGTAGTGTTTTAGGTCATTAGGGTTAGCCCCAAGCCATAGGCTAGTATCTTGGCCATAGGCTATTGCTTAGGTTTCTATATAAACCTATACCTAGTAAGTTATATATATATACATGTCTATATATATATAGATATATACAAGTCTATCTACTACCCATATATATATCAATATATGAATACTACATATAATACCATCACCCACATATATATATATATAATGACACTACATGAGAACTAATACATATATATATATATATATATATATATATATATATATATATACAACATATATGTGATTCACACATATATATAGAGAGGGAAGTGAGACAGAGAGAGAGACTTAGAGTGAGAGAGAGGGCTGGACAGTAGGGGGGGGGAGTTCCAGAATTCCTGGAACCAAGAATTTAACCCCCATCACACATACACAGTTACATATATACATATATATGTACATACATACACAACTACAAATATACACAACCATTTAGCCTCAAAACTCACCTACACTCACACATACATATATACTACGTATATATATACTAAAAACATACCATTACATGTATAATTCATATCAAAAGTAGGTTTAAAACTCGAATTTGCAAAACTGGAATTTATCCCAAAACTGGAAAATAGGGACTGTTTATTCGAAACTAGGTAAACCCAAAAACACACACAAAACTGAGCTAAGACTCGAATCCATAGGTTGGTAACTGATGCCCCACATGTACCCTAGTGTCCTAGGTACCTGACACGACACCACGACACGAATTTATGTGTCCAAACACTCAAAAACCCCACTCGGGTAAACTGATACTCACACGCATGCACAGCGTCGTGCACGCGTTCCACACGCTCGTGGACACACCACGAGACACGACACGTCTCGTGGTCATGCACACGTGTAGCCCACCTATAGGGCTACACGATGGACACACTGACACGTGTCCACGACACTCGTGGATACGATACGAAACCCGTATCAGTCGTGAAAAACACGACAGATACACATGTTTCGACCGCGTCGTGCACGCGGTTGCACGTCTCGTGCTCGCGACACAGGACACGACACATCTCGTGCTCGTGTTCTCGTGTACGCCACATATAGGGCTACACGCTCGTGTCACCACGAGACACACAAGTGTCGTGTTCGCGCGACACGATACGCGCAAAGTTGCCCCCGCGCGCGTGTGCGCTGACAGCACGTGTCCAGTGCGAGTGAGATTTCTCACTCGACACGACACGATGCGACACCCAACTTTGGGGGCATGTTCGCAGACATTGCCCCCGTGTCCATGTAAATTATCTCGTGTCCTAGTGCTCTGTACAGTGCGCACGAAGGGTGGGGTAGCAGGGCACGCACGCGAGTCTCGTGCAGCGGGTTCGTGTCCAATTTGGACACGGATACAGCACTAAAACGTGCTCAGTCAAGTTGGTATGTGACCTACATGTCTAGGGCTACATGATCATGCAATTTGTTTTACATTTTAACAAAATCGAATCCTCTGTGGCATTTCACCAAACAAGGGTTTCTAGCTTAGGATACGTGTCCGATACGGACACCAAACCAACTCTAATCTTCACCAAACTAGGCCCACAGTTATGGTGGTCCTACATGCATGCATTTATGAAAAAAAAATCAGGATATTAACTAAGTTTGAGGGCATTTACCTATTTGTGCAAATCCAATAAAAAATCAATAAAGAGGGGGTGTGCTTCCTTCAACTTGGTGATGTCCAAAGCTCCCAAATTCTTGATTGCTAGCTTCCCTTAGCACCCTTGATGTTGTAGGGTCCCAATGCAAAAGACTAGAGTGAATTTGGATCAATATTGATCAAGTTGTGGGTGTTTGAAGGAAATGGGATTTTTCTAGGATTAAATTCATGTAAATTGTTCATGAATGATGCAATGGGACTATATAGCAATGTGTGGCTGCTAGGGGGGTGCCCTTGGCCGGCCATGGCATGGGGGGGGGTGTCCTTGCCCTTTCCTTCATGGTGAAGGCAAGACTTTGGTGCTAAAGTTGGGACACTTTTGAGGGTTTCAAGCAAAATATCTATAAAGTGCTTTCTAAGATATTTTCATTGCTTTAACCCATGACCAATTATCCATCCTAAAGCTTCTAGGTTAGTAGCTAACCTCTAGATTAGGGTAGGATGGGTTAGGGACTAATCATGGTACTTAACAAGAATTAAATAATATTAAAATCACATAATCTCAAATAAAGTCTAGTAAATTACCAAAATACCCTTTTGGCCAAAAGTCACTAATTTGATGTTCTAAGCCAATGGCTAAGCTCACATGGTCATGGCAACTTCTAGGTTAAGGAAAACTAGGGTTTACACTAAGTTATACTAACAAAATCACAAAGTCATAAGTCATGACTTAGCATGACTTAGAAAATGGTTCTAATTACACTAATAATCACCAAAAATCATATCATGCCCTAAACACCATTAATAAATAATAAAAATAATAATTTTTTAAAAATCCCCAATTTCAGAAAACAGGGTGTTACAAGTCTACCCTCCTAACAATAATTTCGTCCTCGAAATTTAAGACGAAACTGAAACTAATGAGAAGGATAGAAATCATACCTCAAGGTACAAATAGATAAGGGTATCGCTCGCGCATCTCATCCTCCGGTTCCCAAGTGGACTCTCCTGGAGAATGATGCCTCCATACGACACGAACCAAAGGTATCGTCTGGTTCCTCAATGCCTTCTCCCATCGATCCAGAATCTCAACAGGCTGCTCTGGATAACGAAGAGTAGGACCCACCTCGATCTCGGAATGATCAAGTACATGGCTAGGATCTGTCACGTACCGTCTCAACTGCGACACATGAAATACGTTGTGGACTCCTACCAATGCTGGTGGTAAGTCTAGCCTGTAAGACACGTCACCGACTCTCCCGCTGATAACGAAAGGGCCGATGAAACGCGGGCTAAGCTTCCCACCTCCACCAAAACGTATCGTGCCACGTGTCGTAGATATCCTCAAGAATACCTGGTCTCCGACCTAATCACAAACAAGGTCTCAATTTAATTATGATAATCAAACATGGTTAATCAAAACACAAACAAGGCAACCTAATTCTAATCATATCTCTAAACTGTACCTCAAACTCCAAAGGTCTGCGGTGGCTATCGGCCCAATACCGATGTCTGTCCTGCGCCACGCGAAGCCGATCTCTGATAAGCTTCACCTTCTCTGCTGCATCTACAACCATCTCAGGCCCCAATAAAACTCGCTCCCCAACATCATCCCAAGACAAAGGTGTACGACATCTACGCCCGTACAGTGCCTCAAAAGAGGACATCTCGATGCTAGCCTGAAAGCTGTTGTTATATGCAAACTCTACTAAGTACAGGTGACTCTCCCAAGATCCTCCAAAGTCCAGGACACAAGTCCGCAATATGTCCTCCAGCGCCTGAATGGTCCGCTCTGACTGTCCGTCTGTCTGCGGGTGGTACGCAGTACTAAACTTGAGCTGAGTGCCCAAGCTAATATGCAAGCTCCTCCAGAAATATGAAGTGAAACGACTGTCCCGGTCCGATACAATGCTCACTGGAATCCCATGAAGTCTGACTATCTGCCTCATATACATCTCTGATAGCTTCTCGGTAGACAAACCCACTTTAAATGGCAAAAAGTGGGCCGATTTGGTCAACCTGTCGACGATGACCCAAATCGCATCCTTTTCTCCTGGAGTACGCGGCAATCCTGAAACAAAGTCCATCGTGATGTGCTCCCACTTCCACTCCGGAATGGGTAATGGCTGCAACAGTCCTCCTGGCCTCTGCCTCTCTGCCTTGACCTGCTGGCAGATCAAACACCTAGCTACGAAGTGTGCTACCTCATGCTTCATCCCACTCCACCATACATGCTCTCTCAGATCCCTATACATCTTATTGGCTCCCGGATGTATCGAGTACTGAGAACGATGGGCCTCCTGCATAACCTGCTCCCGAAAGTCTCCACTGGGCACACACAGTCTGGAACCGTGCCTCAATGCGCCATCCCCTGTAAGAGTGAACTCATCGTCCGCAAATTCCTGTCTGACCTGCTCCCTGATGCATCGTAGAGAAACGTCATCGAACTGAGCCGACTTGATCCTATCAATCAAGTCCGACTGAATCTAGAGGCCCCACATCTGCATCTGCACTCCCGGCACAATCACCTCGATCCCAAGGCTCTCCAAGTCCGCTAACAAGTGACGATCCATCGTCAAGCACATAGCTGTCGGATATCTGCTCAACGCATCAGCAACTACGTTGGCCTTCCCTGGGTGATACTGCAGTAGAATATCAAAGTCCTTCATCAGCTCCAGCCATCTGCGCTGCCTCATGTTCACCTCCTTCTGCGTAAACACGTATTTCAAGCTCTTGTGGTCTATGAATATCTCCATGCGCTCTCCATACAAATAGTGTTTCCACAGCTTCAGAGCAAAGATAACTGCCGCCAACTCTAAATCATGGGTAGGGTAGTTCTTCTCATGGGGCCGTAACTGCCTGGAAGCATAGGCAATCACCTTTCCATGCTGCTGTAAGACACAACCCAAACCCTTCCCCGAGGTGTCACTGTAGATAGTGAACCCGCCTGATCCTGATGGCAATGTCAGAATCGGGGCTGTCGTCAACCGCTTCTTCAACTCATCGAAAGCGGCCTGACACTCCTCTGACCAGAGAAACTCTGCGTCCTTCCGGGTCAGCCTAGACAACGGCTCTGCAACCCGGGAGAAATCCTGGACGAACCTCCTGTAGTAGCCTGCCAATCCTAGGAAGCTCCTGATCTCTGCCACTGACGTCGGCGCTGCCCAAGCCTCAACTGCTGATATCTTCCTCGGGTCGACTGAGATCCCATCTCCAGTCACTACATGACCCAGGAAGTCAACTCTGTCTAGGAAGAACTCGCACTTCGAGAGCTTGCCGTAAAGCTGCTCCTGCCTGAGAGTCTCTAGGACCACTCTCAAGTGCTCCTCATGCTCCTCCTCGGTCTTCGAGTACACCAGGATGTCGTCGATGAACACCACCACGAACTTATCTAAGTACTGGTGGAACACCTTGTTCATCAAGTTCATGAACACCGCCGGAGCATTCGTTAACCCAAACGGCATCACCATAAACTCGAACTGGCCGTACCGCGTCCTGAACGCCGTCTTCGAGATATCCTCCCTCTTCACCTTTACCTGATGGTAGCCTGACCTCAGATCAATCTTCGAGAATACCCGAGCTCCGCTCAACTGATCGAAGAGATCGTCGATCCGCGGCAGTGGATATCTGTTCTTGATCGTCAGACTGTTGAGTGCCCTGTAGTCGATACACATACGTACCGACCCATCCTTCTTCGGTACAAAGAGTACCGGTGTACCCCAAGGTGAAGAACTAGAGCGGATGAAGCCTTTGTCCTGCAACTCATCCACCTGTTTCTTCAATTCCACCAGCTCGCTGTTGTTCACTCGATAGACGTGCTGAGAAATGGGTTCCGCACCTGGAACCAAGTCTATCGAGAACTCAACGTCTCTGTCTGGTGGAAGCCCAGGCAATTCCTCTGGAAACACGTCCATGAACTCAACAATCAATGGATGTGGAGCTGGCTGCTCCTCGACTGAAGCTCCACAGAAAACTCCGCAAGTCTGCTCTGCCTGCCGTCGGGAATATACAAACTCTGGCTCTCCTGGCGCTCTGAACAGAACTCTACCCCCGCGGCAATCTATGCTGGCATGGTGCATGCTCAACCAATCCATACCGAGTACAATATCGTAGTTCGGTAGTGGCATTACGAGCAAGCACACATCCAACTCTCGGCCTCCCAAAACTACTCTCCGTCCCTTGCAAATATCACGAACGAGGATAATGCCACCCCCGGTCGTAATCTTGTAAGTCCTAGGCAACGATTCAGATATAACATGATGTCGAATCGCAAAAGATACTGATACAAAGCTATGGGAAGCCCCAGAATCGAACAATGCATAAGCTGGAATAGAGTCGAGAAGAATAGAACCTGCTATCAGCTCTCCAGTAACCTCGGCATCCTCTGCTGCCATGGCATAGGCTCGCCCCTGCTGTCCACCCCTGGCCTGATGCTGGTGCTGGGTGAACCTCTGCTGCTGAGTCGGCAAAGGTCCCTTCTGCTGCCCTGTCGGAGCCTTGGCTCCGCCTCCCTGAACTGGTCGTCCCAAAGACATGGGACACTCCCTCAGCTGGTGGTCTCCAGAACCACATAGTAGACACCTGCCAAGCCTCTTTCTGCAGTCATTCCATCCATGACCCTGCTTCTTACAGAAATTGCAACTGACGACCTGCTGCATGGGTGCCTGCTGCTGGTGCCTCGGCTGCTGCACCTGCTGGAACGGCCTCTGCTGCTGGAATGGCCTCTGCTGCTGGTGCTGAAAATGAGGCCTCTTGGCCTGTCCTCTACTGCTGCCAGCTCCCTGGGTGTCGCGGCCCCTCTTGAGCTTCAGCTCAAGATCATCCTCAGCCGCCATCGCTCCTGATAGGATCTCCTCAAAAGTGGCATTCCTATCACTCTTGGTCAAGGACTTGACCTCCTTGACCAAGCCCTTCCTGAACCTCCTCGCCTTCGCTGTCTCGCTAAGGCCCTCCATGAATCTGCTTAACCGGAAAAACTCACCGGAATACTCCTCTACAGTCTGGTTCCCCTGAACCAGGTTCTCGAACTGGGTCTCCAAGGCACCGACTGCCTGATCCGGGAAAAACTTCCCCTTGAAGAGCTCCTTGAAAGCTCCCCATGTCTGCCCTGGAGTGCCTACTCTCGGGTCCGTCTGATACCAGGTACGGGCAAGATCCTGCATCTGGCTGGCTGCTGCCTCTATCTGGAGTCCGGCTGGTATCTCCGCCAGTCGGAAGATCTCTTCAATATGCTCAATCCAGTCATCAGCATAAAGAATCCCCTCTGTCCCCAAGAAGTCCCTGGGTTCATCTTCTTGAAGTCCTGAATGCCCGGAATCCTCTGCTGTCGCGGCTGTCCCAATCCTCCCTGTGGCTGGACAGCCAACCTCTCCACCGTCGCTTTAGCCAGCTGATGGGCCTCATCTATGCCCCTGGTAAACTCCGCTGTCTGACGCTGCTGCTGGTGCTGCTGCATCTCTAGGAAATGCTGGAAGTATGAAAACATCTGTGCAGCATCCACTAATCCAGATGGCATCGACGGCTGGAACTGCTGCTAGTGCTGCTGGTGCTGCTAAAACTGTGGCTGACGAAACTGTAGGGGAGGCATGTCTGGGGTAGCTGGGATGGTCCCCCGAATAAGTAGAGGTGCACCCCCAAATATGGCAGAAGCTCCCACATGAGCTGGAGTAAGGGGAGCTGTGGTCCCCGGGTCCTGGTGAGCTGGACGAGAGGTGGCAGACCTCTCAGCGGTGTCACCTGGACCGAGACACTGCGATCGTGTCTCCACCATCCTGAAGACAGATCAACAAGAAAATCAATACGGAGAAGAAATGATATAGTCAAAGGAGACAGTTTATTTCAAAAGAAAGACAATATCAGCAAGAATTTAGATAGCAAGGATTTAGATAAGAGTTTTTCCTAATGTGATTGAGTACCCCAAAACTACATCCTATTTCCTACTGCAGGCTGTGGCGATACTCTAGTTCAAATACCACCACATAAACACGACCTGCATGGGCCACCACTAAAAATGTGTCACGACCTGTACCCTAGAGTAAGGGCACGAGACGTGGGTACGTCCAGCCTACGCCGCAGTGTCGGCGGTAGAACGCTGTCCTAGGTCAATCATCTAACAATATAAAGGTACCTGTACAGTTTATACACTCCGAATGGAGGTAACATCACAACATACAGTCTCAATCACATCTAAGGTAGAAGAATGAAAGACAGATAGATAGATAGATAAATAATAACTCAAAGAGAACAATAGCATAGATGAAAATAAGTCTAAGTGTCTAGAATACATAACATCCAGAATGTCAACTCATAATACAATAAGTCTAAGAGTCTATACATCTCCACATCTCAAAATACAACTCAGAATGTGAGACAAAATATAATGTAGAAAAGACTGTCTAGCTAACTGGTCTAGACTACTGGAGCAACATCCTCAGCTGCAGGTGGATCCTGCTGAGGGTCCTCAACACAAGTGTCATCTAGTCCTGCTCCATAATATGTAGTCACCCATGCCTCATCCTCATCCTCTGTAATATTTTCAACAGGTCCAGTCAGGACAGGAACGAGCACAATACATCTCACACAGTTCATATCAGGTTAGGAAATACGATACAGGCAATAGAGTAAGATACAAGAAATGCTGAAAGGAAATATACGCTGTAAAAGAGATAGCTGTAAAGGAAATATCTACTGTATATAGAGAACTGTAAGTGACTAGTGATGTAGAGTACAAGATAGGCATGTGAATGGCTAGAATTTATACATGATTACACTACTGAGTTTGCACATGATTACACTACTTTGGAATTATTCACATGTCTACTTCTACTCCCCCCGTTTTCCCAATCAATACACAAGGATCTAGACAAGTTACGTTATTATACATGATTACTTCACATGAGGCTCATAAATGAGTATACGTGAAGTTATACATGAGGGCTCAGTGAATCATGAGAGTACATGATCACATGAGTGTACATGTAAGATGGATGCATAGGAGTACATGATGATAGTGAAACACACATAACATGAAGTACCCGATGCTCCCGAGAGGGATAACATCTCATGTAAAGATCCATATAGTATCAATCCGTGTTACCAATGTGACAGCAACAAGTAAAGTAATCTAGAGCGAGAAGTAAAGCCTGAACAAGTATGAAACGGTCAGAGAATGTACTCGCCTGCTGTATGAATGTCTGTAGAGAATATGCTGTCTGAGGAGAGGTGTCTGGCTCCTGATCAGAGCAACACAAGTCACAATGTGTTCTAAACAGTAAAAATGAAGTCTACTATGCATACTACATGATTCTAGGTCAATCTGGTCAAAAGTCAACTCTTGGTCAACTCTAAAGTCAAACTAGTCAAAGTTAGGTCAACACTAGTCAAACTAGTTAAACTAGTTATTTTAGGTCATTCCTAGTCAATTCTAGGTTAACTAGGTCAAATTTGACCTAAGGTTGACTTTGGTCAACCCTTAGTCAACAAGGTCACTAGTAGTGTTTTAGGTCATTAGGGTTAGCCCCAAGCCATAGGCTAGTATCTTGGCCATAGGCTATTGCTTAGGTTTCTATATAAACCTATACCTAGTAAGTTATATATATATACATGTCTATATATATATATATAGATATATACAAGTCTATCTACTACCCATATATATATCAATATATGAATACTACATATAATACCATCACCCACATATATATATATATATATATATATATATATATATATATATATATATATATATATATATATATATATAATGACACTACATGAGAACTAATACATATATATATATATAATATATATATATATATATATATATATATATATATATATATATATATACAACATATATGTGATTCACACATATATATAGAGAGGGAAGTGAGACAGAGAGAGAGACTTAGAGTGAGAGAGAGGGCTGGACAGTAGGGGGGGGAGTTCCAGAATTCCTGGAACCAAGAATTTAACCCCCATCACACATACACAGTTACATATATACATATATATGTATATACATACACAACTACAAATATACACAACCATTTATCCTCAAAACTCACCTACACTCACACATACATATATACTACGTATATATATACTAAAAACATACCATTACATGTATAATTCATATCAAAAATAGGTTTAAAACTCGAATTTGCAAAACTGGAATTTATCCCAAAACTGGAAAATATGGACTGTTTACTCGAAACTAGGTAAACCCAAAAACACACACAAAACTGAGCTAAGACTCGAATCCATAGGTTGGTAACTGATGCCCCACATGTACCCTAGTGTCCTAGGTACCTGACACGACACCATGACACGAATTTATGTGTCCAAACACTCAAAAACCCCACTCGGGTAAACTGATACTCACACGCGTGCACAGCGTCATGCACGCGTTCCACACGCTCGTGGACACACCAGGAGACACGACACGTCTCGTAGTCATGCACACGTATAGCCCACCTATAGGGCTACACGATGGACACACTGACACATGTCCACGACACTCGTGGACACAATACGAAACCCGTATCAGTCGTGAAAAACACGACAGATACACACGTTTCGACCGCATCGTGCACGCGGTTGCACGTCTCGTGCTCGCGACACAGGACACGACACATCTCGTGCTCGTGTCCTCGTGTACGCCACATATAGGGCTACACGCTCGTGTCACCACGAGACACCCAAGTGTCGTGTCCGCGCGACACGATACGCGCAAAGTTGCCCCCGTGCGCGTGTGCGCTGACAGCGCGTGTCCAGTGCGAGTGAGATTTCTCACTCGACACGACACGACGCGACACCCAACTTTGGGGGCATGTTCGCAGACATTGCCCCCGTGTCCATGTAAATTATCTCGTGTCCTAGTGCTCTGTACAGTGCGCACGAAGGGTGGGGTAGCAGGGCACGCACGCGAGTCTCGTGCAGCGGGTTCGTGTCCAATTTGGACACGGACACAGCACTAAAACGTGCTCAGTCAAGTTGGTATGTGACCTACATGTCTAGGGCTACATGATCATGCAATTTGTTTTACATTTTAACAAAATCGAATCCTCTGTGGCATTTTACCAAACAAGGGTTTCTAGCTTAGGATACGTGTCCGATACGGACACCAAACCAACTCTAATCTTCACCAAACTAGGCCCACAGTTATGGTAGTCCTATATGCATGCATTTATGAAGAAAAATCAGGATATTAACTAAGTTTGAGGGCATTTACCTATTTGTGCAAATCCAATGAAAATTCAATAAAGAGGGGGTGTGCTTCCTTCAACTTGGTGATGTCCAAAGCTCCCAAATTCTTGATTGCTAGCTTCCCTTAGCACCCTTGATGTTGTAGGGTCCCAATGCAAAAGACTAGAGTGAATTTGGATCAATATTGATCAAGTTGTGGGTGTTTGAAGGAAATGGGATTTTTCTAGGATTAAATTCTTGTAAATTGTTCATGAATGATGCAATGGGACTATATAGCAATGTGTGGCTGCTAGGGGGGGGGGGGGGGCCTTGGCCGGCCATGGCATGGGGGGTGTCCTTGCCCTTTCCTTCATGGTGAAGGCAAGACTTTGGTGCTAAAGTTGTGACACTTTTGAGGGTTTCAAGCAAAATATCTATAAAGTGCTTTCTAAGATATTTTCATTGCTTTAACCCATGACCAATTATCCATCCTAAAGCTTCTAGGTTAGTAGCTAACCTCTAGATTAGGGTAGGATGGGTTAGGGACTAATCATGGTACTTAACAAGAATTAAATAATATTAAAATCACATAATCTCAAATAAAGTCTAGTAAATTACCAAAATACCCTTTTGGCCAAAAGTTACTAATTTGATGTTCTAAGCCTATGGCTAAGCTCACATGGTCATGGCAACTTCTAGGTTAAGGAAAACTAGGGTTTACACTAAGTTATACTAACAAAATCACAAAGTCATAAGTCATGACTTAGCATGACTTAGAAAATGGTTCTAATTACACTAATAATCACCAAAAATCATATCATGCCCTAAACACCATTAATAAATAATAAAAATAATATTTTTTTAAAATTCCCAATTTCAGAAAACAGGGTGTTACACACATCCACGGTATTAGATTGTAAGGGATCAAAATCACTGGCCAACAAGAGTACTGAGCCCCTGATTGTCCGAAAGGAGTGAATCCATTTGAACATAAAGTCAACTGAACATTCCTAGGCTCTGCAATAAACCAGGATGACAATGATCAAAATACTTCTATGCCTCTCCATCGGAAGGAT
Source organism: Iris pallida (assembly GCA_029216955.1). Taxonomy (NCBI): domain Eukaryota; kingdom Viridiplantae; phylum Streptophyta; class Magnoliopsida; order Asparagales; family Iridaceae; genus Iris; species Iris pallida. The sequence continues at coordinate 8,019,684 of JANAVB010015200.1, forward strand.
GAGATAATTCTCCTTCATCCATCTTCCATTATTTGCTATGACATGTCATGTATTGTAACCCCTATATTGTGCAGTATTTGCGGACATATATATCATCTGCAATCTCTTTGTGATCGACTAAAGGTGCATATATTTGTAGAGGCACAACCTTGCTCGGGAAGTTGATTTTTTTTTGTCCCGAATTGGCTTTTACTGGTCCTTGTGACAGAAAATATATGTTTTTATCATTGTTCTCCATGTGGTACAACACAACCATTTCGGCAACAATATGTCTTTTCATAGACTAATCGAGTTTTCGTATCATCATCTTCGACTTGTAAAAGTTTTCTGACAAGTCCTTAGATCCTTTTGGTAGCAACTGTTTAACAAACTGAATTATTCGGTCGTAGTATTCCTACAGTATGTTAAAATCAGACTTGAGGTTCAGCAACCACATCAACACCGACGGGACAAAATGAGAATCACAATCCGGATATAAAGGAGTATTTGTATGTTTGAAAATATCATAGAATTTCTTTGCATCAGGATTCAGATCCTCCAGATCAAAACTTGGACGGGCCACATCAAATACCAACTAATGTGCCAAGTTTCGATACCAATATTCGAAGTAATCTCCGAGAGTGGACTCTTCCATCCCCGTATTGAAGGAGAACTGATATTACGGAACCAAAGGTTCTCTTTGAATCGTCCACTCATTGTAGTTCGGTACAAAATCCTTCTTGTATAGGTGCTCTCTCACGAGATCAATCTCTTTGAATGGTATATTATTACATTTGACACAAGGGCACTTTATGAGCCTTATGTCCATAAAATATGGTTGGCTACTGGCGTATTGAAAAAATTCCTCGATGTCCGTCTTAAAATCATCCATCAAATCAATCCTGCTATCATGTCGACGATTGTATATCCACAAACGGTCAACTAAATATCAACTGATCATTGTTCGAACCAATTCTACATATACGTACCATATATATTATAAATACAAGTATCAAAAAAATTAAATAAGAATATTCTAATTTAGTACCTAATTATAATAACCAAGATAAAAACTATCGGCATCGAAATCGATATCAGACCATTGCTATGAGTATCGGTATCGGTCGTATCAGATTGGTATCACTCGAATCGGATTAGTATCGGCCGTATCTGATTGGTATCGGCCGTATCTGATAGGTATCGACCGTATCGGATCGGTATCGGCCGACACTGCAAACTGTGTTAATAACTAATTAGTACATGCTAGTTTTGTATTATGAAACCAACCTATGTTATACACGTTGGATTGGAATTGCATGTTTGAGATTAAAAGGTGTAGACCCCACCACCTTTTTAAGTCATTTAATTTCATCCATGCAATTCCAATCCAATGTGTATAACATAGGTTGGTTCCATAATACGAAACCAGCTGACTAGTTTTGGAGCATATTATATATATATATATATATATATATATATATATATATATATATATATATATATATGGAACCAGGTAAATTATTTCTGGAATCGCTCCTACTGGGATTCGAACTCCTGACCACTCAGGCCGCATGCATCTCTCTTAACCACTAGGGTAGAGGTCATATATATATATATATATATATATATATATATATATATATATATTTTATTTTATATATATATATATATATATATATATATATATATATATATATATATATATATATACAGAAATATATATATATATATATATATATATATATATATATATATGTATTATGGAACCAACCTATGTTATACACATTGGATTGAAATATATTGGATTGAAATATATATATATATATATATATATATATATATATATATATATATATATATATTAGTATTGATAACCCTATAACCCCACCCTAGTTAAAATATATTTAAGAAAGATATTTAATATTAACAGATTCAAAATCTTAATATCCGAAAAATATTCGGATATCTGAATCTAATATCACTAATTTCGAAGAATATCCGAAAACACAAAATTAGAATGGGCTACCTTGAATTCGTATCAGAATATCTTAACATCAGAATACCTATCCATGTTCCATAATATCCGAAACAAATTGGAATATCTGAATCCAATATCTAAAATTTTGAATAATATTGAAAATCTCGGATACGGATACGGACTCGACAAGTGTCCATGTCGTGTGCTCGTGTCCATGTCCAATGTATCGTGTATGTGTCCAACACCAAAATCCAAGTTTATATGGCCTCCAAAATCACAAATGCAATAATTAAATAAAATAGCAATGAGGGTTAGAGTTTACCTTCGGCCGAAGGAGGAGGAGTGGGTTTGACCGAAGGGACGTCGAGTCGGAGGGGGGTTCACCGTGCGAGGGAGGCCGACGTCTGTTCGGAGGGGGAGGAGAAGGAAGAGGAGGAGGAGGGGGCGTCGTCTGGTCGGAGGAGGAGGAGGGGCCGTCGTTTGGTCGGAGGAGGATCGAGGAGGAGGAGGAGGAGGAGGAGGAGAAGGAGGAGGAAGATTAGTGGGTGGAGGAGGAGGAGGAAGAGGAGGAGATTCGGTGGAGGAGGAGGAGACCGGAGGAGGATGGGCTCGGGAGGAGGAGGAGACCGGAGGAGTTTTGGGGGTGAGGAGGAGGAGTTTTAGGGGGAAGGATTTTGGATGAAAATTTTAGAATGAGAAGAGAGGGTTCTGTGCAAATTTTAGTCGTGGCCAGCGACAAAAATTTTCGTCGCTAAGCACTCGGTGTTGTGTCACCGACGGACTAGTGACTAACTCAGATTAAAACTTATTTTACAAAAAATATTAGTTGCTAGTTAGTCGCTAGTCAGTCGGTATATAGCGACTTATTAATTTCCGTCACTAAGTTTCGTGACTATTTAACAGTATTTTTTAGTGATTTTGTGCTATATAAATTTATTGTGAGGACGCGTGATGGCCCTGGAGTTTGAATTGTATTGAACTCAAAGATACTCTCAATTTTCAAACCCGACTTCAATTTTGGTGAAGGGCAACAATGTGTCCTGTTGGGACTTTTTCGGATTTGCTAGGCTGCCAACTAGCTAGGGATTGCTAGAATGGTTCTCTCAAAAAGACTACAGGAACTCACATCACCATGCGTGAAACATAGATAAGCCCAAGCATTGCCATGTTAGCACCTGGTTGGTTGGCCTACAAATGATACAAACTAAATTACGTCGTAAACTCAATTATGTGCACCGCCTCTCTCTCTCTTTTAGTTCAAGGTCACAGCCGGATATTTCCACATGCGAGTTTTCCACAAACTCGATTTTTCCTCTATCCTTCTGTTGTCTCCATATGCGATTTTCCACAGCAGGTTTTTTTCCACACGCCATTATTATCTACCATAATATGAATGAAAACATATATCGGCTCTTTTTAATCCTATATATAAGTAACTCTCTGCTCTTCATTGCTTTCACTTCTATCAATCTTTCTCACTTGATCATATGATTTCACCAAAGCTCTACTCAATGGGCACATTCTTCAACTTGATCTTCGTATTCACTGTCTTCCTCCTTCAAGGTAGCTAGCGAGAGGCCTATCATTTCTTATGCTTTATAAGTGCTATGGGGTTCCACCACATTTCTAGGCACGGTCCTGTTTATTAATTTTATGGGGAAAGTTCGATTGAACAAGATTATTATAATCACACGACCATATTTCTGCGCATAGGTAGCCATACTAGATTCTGTCGTTTACTTACGTGCACGACGAGCTACTTATAGCTTTGCATGGCTGCATGCAAACTTTACATGACAGAAAATGACTTCATCAAGATTAATCATAATATTTTTTACTTTTGAGTTTAATAAATTAGCTATGCATGACAATCATATATACATTTCATCAAAACAAATTAATTTCCAGGTGTAGATTCAACTACCTTTACTTTGACGAACAACTGCCCCTTCAAAGTGTGGCCAGGCACACTCCATGGAGACAGATCCTCCCCGCTGTCCCAAACCGGATTGGAGCTTGGCACTGGTGCGTCAGCGGCCCTGACGGCTCCAACAGGATGGATCGGTCGCCTGTGGGCTCGCACCGGGTGCACCACGGATGCGTCTGGGAGATTCTCCTGCCAGACCGGAGATTGCGGCACAGGATCTGTATCTTGCAATGGAGCTGGAGGGGCACCTCCGGTAACACTCTTCGAGTTTACGCTCCAAGGGGACGGTGGAAAGGATTTCTACGACGTTAGCCTAGTCGACGGATTCAACATTCCCGGATCTATTTCTGCCGACGGAGGGTCGGGTGAGTGTAGGACAATTGGCTGCCCTGTCGACATCAACGCACGTTGTCCTGCAGAACTGCAGCTCAAGCCCGGTGGTGGAGCCGTGGTAGGGTGCAAGAGCGCTTGCGAGGCATTTGACAATGACGAATATTGTTGCCGGGGAGCGTACGGTACTCCGGGCACATGCAAGCCATCAAGCTTCTCACAGATCTTCAAGAATGCATGTCCTCAGGCGTACAGCTATGCCTTTGATGATCAAACTAGCATATTCACTTGTACTGGAGCTAATTATTTGATAACCTTCTGCCCGTGAAAAATTATATTTTGCGGCTAAGGAGTACAAGTATCCCTCAAATAATTTCGTATGAACATGTTGTACGAATATTTAAGTATAATAAAGAGGATCTAGCCAAATAAGAATGGCTACATGTTTACAAAGGCAAAGGTCCCGATAATATGTTAATTAACGTGTGTTCTTAAGACTTGAATCAATATGTTTATAGGTATTGACAAAATTCAACAGGGATTACATTTTAAGAAAAAACATAGGGAAGAACCTTTGAATGCTGGTGACATGTTCCCTCCAAGAACGAGGAGGTCACTGATACAAAATTAGTGAAGTAGAATAGATAGAGAAATTCTAGTGGAAATAAATTTTTATTACGCCATTTGATCCACTACATACAATATATATATATATATATATATATATGTATATATATATATATAGAGAGAGAGAGAGAGTACTCAACAGACTCATACATAAAGTTAGAAACACAAACTAAAGATTAGGATCTTCCACAAACACGAATGCCACTTTTGGTATCAGTGCCAAGTTCGCTGTTGAAGCTGGGAACAAGAGATTCATCGTAGGAAGCTTGTTCGTAGAAGTTGTTCTAGTAAGTTTATTGAAGAAGTGGTATTTTGCACTTTGAAAAAAAAAAATTGTTGTTAATTTTTTTTTCCAGAAGCTAGAAGAAAGATAAATCTTGGAAATTGGGTTTAATCTCTCTCAAAATTTGATTCCTGTATTTAGTGGAGAGAATTATAAATTTTGGAGTATTAAAATGAGAACTCTTTTTATTTCACAAGATCTTTGAAAATTTGTTGAGAATGGTTATGCAGATAGTACAGATAGAACTGCATTAAGCAACTTCGGAAGAAAGATGTGAAGGCACTACTCATACTACAACAAGCCGTGAAGGACTCCATCTTTCCACGAATTGCTTACGTTGTCAAGCTCAAATGACACATGGAAAATTTTGAAGGAACAATATGAAGGTGATGGTAAGGTAAAATATGTCAAGCTTCAGACTCTTAGAAGTGAGTTTGAGAACCTATGTATGAAGGACACGGACACAATTGATGATTATTGTACCAAAGCTTATACTATTGTTAATCAGCTAAGAACTCTTGGTGAAGAGCTTAATGATAAGATATTTATATATATATATATATATATATATATATATATATATATATATATATATATATATATATATATATATATATATATATATATATATATACTATTGTGTAGGTATGATTGGTATATTGTAGTACCTAGAGTGAGTATCCTAGTAGTATATAAGATATTTTAGAAATTGGATAATTGTCAAGGTAAGTTTGGAGTTTAATTGAAAGTATCTATAGTGTATCCTATAAGATATGGTATGGTGTCAAGCGTAGGTATGATTGTATCCTAGTATCAAGATACAAGAGAGTATCAATGTGATATTGTGTACCATGGTACATGAATAATGTTTATCTATCTTTGCAGAATTATCCTCAAATGGATATGAATTACTATCTGCGGTATCGTTCATGGATGTACAATCGTCATCCTAATGACAGATGCGGTGTGCGGGATGAATTCATAGAGGGTGTACAACAGTTTTTCTGCAGTTTGCCAAGGCATTCTCTCAGTATATGAACAGTACCAAAATTAAGTATCTGTGTGTGAAATGTCGCAACTTAAAATTTCATCCGGAAGTGGAAGTCACATATCATTTGCACTAGAAGGATTTCACGTCGAATTACTATCAGTGGACCGCGCATGGAGAACTTGTGTCTTTAGCATCGAAGCCGGAGCCTTATGTAGATATTCACAACCATGCTGCTTACGACGATGGGTGGGTGAACATAGTTTTTGACGCGACAGGACCTAGTTTCGATCCGGACAATCATAATGCAGCCGAGGAGGCACCGAATGTCGATGCTACAAAGTTTATGGAGTTGTTGGAGAATGCAAGGACTCCATTATATCCTGGTTGTGAGGATCATTTATCGTTGGAGGTAGTTACAAAATTGTTGAGCATCAAGTCCAATTTTAACATGTCGCAAGAATGCTACAACCGACTGATGGAGTTGATTATAGAGATCTTGCCGGAGGGTGCTAAGTTGCCTAAAGACTTCTACCGGTCTAAGAGGATGGTGAGATCGCTCTGGATAGAATACGAGAAAATTGATGCATGTCGCAACGAGTGCATGTTGTACTACAAAGACGACAAGGATGAAGATGCGTGCAGATTTTGTGGTGCTGATCGCTACAAAGGCAGTGGTAGAGGAAGGTCTGTCGGTGCAAGGAAGCCTACCGATTCAATGCACTACTTGCCGTTGACGCCGCGGTTGCAAAGGTTGTTTATGGTGAAGGAGACTGTAGAGAATATGAGTTGGCACAGGCGGGAACAAATCGAAGGAGTATTGGATCAACCATCTGATAGAGAAGCATGGAAGCACTTTGATCAAGAGTATCCAAATTTTGCTTCGGATCTGAGTAATGTCAGATTGGGGCTTTCCTCCGACGATTTTACCCCATTCGGACTTTCGGGATCCCAGTATTCGTGTTGGCCTATGATCGTCACTTCGTATAAGCTACCGCCTTGGATGTGCATGAAGACTCTGTATATGTTCCTCAACGTTGTTATCCCGGGTCCGAACAATCCAAAGATGAACATCGATGTGTATTTACAGCTATTGATAGATGAGTTGAACCAGCTGTATGAGGTAGGTGCCAACACCTATGATGTTTCTAGATAGTAGAAGTTTTAGATGCGGGCAGCACTAATGTGGACCATCAACGACTTTCAGGCCTATGGAATGTTATCAGGATGGAGCCCTCATGGTCGTCTTTCATGTCCGTATTGTATGGATCGTACTAAGCCTTTCCGTTTGAAACACGAAGGCAAACCGTGCTTCTTCGATTGTCATCGACAATTCCTGTGAAGAATCATCCGTACCGGAGGAACAATAATGTTTTTCGTGCCGTCATTGTAGAGAAGGCTAATCCACCACCAAGGTGGCCCAGATATACGATATAGAAAAAGGTAAAAGATTTACCAAGATCTATTGAAGAGCCCGCTAAGGGATACAAGTGTGACGGATTTGGTCGTACTCATAACTGGACGAAGAAGAGTATATTCTGGGATCTGCCATATTGGAGCACCAATCTGATTAGACATAACCTTGATGTCATGCATATCGAGAAGAATGTGTTTGATAATATAATTAATATTGTAATGGACGTAAGGACGAAGACGAAAGACAATCCAAAGGCTAGGTTGGACTTGGAAGAAATATGTAGACGTCCTACGTTGCATTTGAAAGAGGAGGGGAATAGGAAGTTGAAGCAGCCTAAGACAATTTTCTCACTGGAGAATGAGGATAAAGTAAGACTTTGTAGGTAGATTCAGGACCTAAAATTTCTAGACGGATACATTTCGAACTTGAGAAGATGCATTGATCTGAAGGAGAACAAACTGACGTGTATGAAGAGCCACGATTGTCACGTATTCATGGAGAGGTTAATTCTGATTGCATTTCAGGAATTCTTACCCTAGGTTATTTGGGATCCATGGACAGAGCCTAGCATATTCTTCAGAGATCTTTGTTCAACTAAGTTGCTCGTCGATCGTCTAGAAAAGCAAGAGAACGATATTACGGTAACATTGTGCAAGCTCGAGAAGGTGTTTCCTCCTGGATTCTTCGACTCCATGGAGCATTTACCAATTCATCTTTCCTATGAGGCATGTGTTGGTGGGCCTGTCGATTATCGGTGGATGTACCCGTTCGAGCGACATCTGAATCACCTAAAAAGAAAGGTGAAAAATAAGGCACGGGTTGAGGGTTCTATTTGTGAAGCTTATGTTATCGAGGAGATTATAAACTTTTGCTCGACATATTTCAAACCTTATATTGCTACTAATAGAACGAGAGCTCCGAGAAACGACGACAGATATCAGGAATCTAATGATGCAATACTAAAAGTATTTAATGCATCTGAAAAGCCTTCGGGAAAAATGAAGAAAGAGATATTTGACTGACGAAGATCTAAGGGCTGCTCAGTTGTATATATTACTCAATTGCGATGAGGATGAAGTGGAGAAGCTAGAGGGGTAAGTAAGTGATTAATGATGAGCTGGTTTACGTCATCTCAATGTAATAGTATAAGCTAATATTATACTACTAATCGGCGGTTGCTTCGTTATTTTTCAGCACATATAGTGATGAGTTTAGGTCAGTTAGACCCTATATAACAAACGAAGAATTAGAACAAGAAATGAGACGTCATTGTTCTTCTTGGTTGAGCGCATATGTAAATAGCTCGGTAATTACTCTTTTTTTAATGCAACTGCACAATAAATAACTTACTATCGCTTCTTTGGTATTCAGGTCGATCGTCTAATTTCACCCGAGACTGAATCAATTATAACTCTAGCCAAGGGACCAATTATTGCCGTTAAAATATGGCCAAGTTACTGTGTGAATGGGTTTAGGTTCAAGTTGACAAATGCTCTGATCAGAGACAACTTCCTGGATCTTGATTCCACGAAAAATAGTTGTTTATGTATCAAATCTTCGAACTACAAAGACGTCAATCCAGGCAATGATTTCTTTGGCATCTTACGAGAGATTATGGAGTTGACATATAATTATGGCAGAGGACCTGCTAAGATCGTGTTGTTCAAGTGTGAGTTATTCAATCTGATTGAAAATTAAGGTTGGAAAATTGACAAGCATGGTCTTGTGGATATAAACTAAAAGAGTAGATATCAAGGCTACGAACCATTTGTCCTATCAAGTCAGGCTCAGCTCATATACTTCATAGCTTATCTGAGACGGGGAACAACGAGGTCTGACTGGTGGGCAACATGCAGGACTAAAGCCAGAGATACCTTTAATATTGACGAAAAAGCTTATCAGAAGGACGAACTACCTTTTGTAATAAATATTATAGATGTAGACTCCACAGAAGTTACTTATTACATGACTAATAATGTAGAAGAGGTAGAATTATCTGAAAAGGAAGATGAAGACGAAGGCGAATATGAAAGTGAAGATGAGGAGGAAGAAAAAGAGGAGGTTGAGAAAGACGAACAAGATAAATTTTCTGAAGATGATTGAGAGAAATGTACTTTTATTTTGTTATTATGTAGACTTGGTAATTCTGTAGACTTAGTTATTATCTAGTATTGGTTATTATCTAGACTTCGATGTTTTTGTAGAATGTACTATCTGGACTTCGATGTTTCCTGTAGAATGTACTTTCATGTTTCTGACTGTAGAATGTACTATATTTGTTGTATTATTATATGTTGTTATCAGGTATGACAGGATGACAGGATGACACGGATCGTTCGACAGGTCCCGACATGGACGGGGTTCTCCTCCGGTACTTCCTACTAGTTTTGGATCCTCGACGCCGAGTACTCCAGTGTATCGACCAGCCATATCTCCGACTGCCACGACGTTACGTGGCAGCACTCCTGGGATGAGTAGTTCCAGGCCGAAGACTCCTCCCTCGTCTAGTGTTCCTCCTACTGAGACAACAATGGAGACAGATGAGCAGATGGAGGAGGCAGAGCCGACGCCGGATCAGTATCAGCGAGATCCTCCGTGCGCACCTCTGGAGGAGACGAGGACGAAGTTTTGGGCCGATGGTACAAATTAAGTGTTTTGGTTTATCATCATATATATCGTTTATTTCTTTATTCATCATAAATTTACTTTTTTATGAATATAATTACCTTCGTATAGATATCGTCCATCGTCGGTATAGAGACGCTTGGGCCACTTTCTGTGGAACAATTATGGTGGCCCTTAGATAAACTACTCTGATGCACCGGACGATAGGAAGGCCTTTTAGTTTGCGCAGTTCAAGGTAAAAGTATATTTGGTTTTAATAAGAATCATCTTATTTATGCATATTATATAACTGACTAAATAACTTCTTCTAGCAAACATATTTTTATCCACCGCATCGGCCGAGTTGATCGAGGGGATGTTTCCTGCCGTCGCCGCCAAGCTGATCTGTGATGCTATAAATGACCAAAAGGCTCGTGATCGTGCCGAAAAGCCGATCTAAGATTGGATCACCCCTGATCAGTGGACTGCGATGAAGGCTAGGTTCGACACGCCAAGGTACAAGGAAAGGTCTGAGATAGCCAAGGCGGCTAGGCAGAAGGTATCAAAGTAGTGCGGCGGGTCGATCCCGATGACGGAATATTTTTGTCGTTTGGTATATTTTTTATTTCAGAAATACTATTTTAATGTAAGTCCGATAAATTTTAGAAATAGTACTAAATAATAAAATTTTAACAGGTAAGGTGGGGTGATGACGCCAACATGGTGACCATCTTCCTAGCCACCTATCGGAAGTGCGAGAAGCTTATTGACAAGAGGGTCGAACAGACCTAGTAAGTATTACAATACTTTGTGTACTTTGTGTTATTTTTAATATAACTTAGGAAATATGCAAATACATATTCATGTAGCTAGTAATAATAAGTACATTAAATATTAGCAATTATAGAGTATCCATACTATTCTAGGCCGCGTATCTTAAGTTTCGTGAGCGGTCGGCTGCTAGTACACCTGCAGCGAGAGAGGCTGGTACTTCCTCGCAGCCCGCTCCAACTCCGTCGGAGGACGAGCTATGGGCGACTGCCGCTGGTGGTCTCCATAGGGGTACATACTATGGTACGGGATCCTATGGCGCCCTAGTGGCGATATAGTCCTCTAGGGCTTTCGCTGCAAGTGTGCATTGCCTATAGCCATCGCAGGAGTCTACCCGAGTCCAGGAGATCATTGACCGTCAGATTGAGTCTCTTCGTGATGAGATGCTGTGAAGGATCCAGGAGAAGCCCTAGTCTCAGCTACAGACAGACGATGCCACGCTCATCGCACGATTAGATACGCTCGAGCATAGTATCATGGAGCTCATAGGTATGACTGAGAGGACAGAGCATGGCGTTACTGGTCTTAGAGGATCGATACATCGCAGCGTGACGGAGCTGCTGGCATCACAACTGTCCATGGGCAAGTGGCTGACGATGATGCAGGATTCGATGGCTGATAGCAGTACCAAGCTGTTATCTACAATGGATTCATACAAACAGCGACTAGTAGCGTTGGAGCAGATACGTCCTTCGGGTGCGCCTTCATCGTCATCGACTCCACCAACGCCACTGCCTTCTTTATGGACACCGACTCTACCGACGTTACAGCCTTTATCGACATTGGTGTCGATTTCACGGGAGCAGTATGAGTTATTTTTATCACTGATGCACGATAGTGCCCCTCCTTCTCCAGCTCCGGAGTAGTCCTAGTTAGGACTGTTTATTGATTATTTGTGTGTAGAGTGGTTGTTTGTGTGTATACCCATGATATTGGGTTTGAATATTATACATTTGTTGAGGCTTTGAGACTTTATTGGTTGCTTGTGCGTAGACTTATTTGCGTGGATATTTATTTATTGCACTGATCTGTATACAACGGGATATTATTTAGTCTGGATTTGTAGACTTATTTGTAATTCTAATGTGCCATTTTTTCATATTTTATTCTATTATTCGTTGAAATGTATATGAATTTTT